>ML675610.1:57084093-57334118 GCA_007922155.1 Mesoclemmys tuberculata
TCTCCTCTGGACTCTTTGCAGTTTCTCTACATACTGAAGTGTGGCACCCGGAACTGACATGGACACAGCGCTCCAGGTGAGGCCTCACCAACCTCTGAGCAGAGCAGGACAAAAACCTCCTGTCTGTTACATACAACACACCTGTTAATACATCCCAGAATATTAGTATTTTTTGCAACTGCATCACATTTTTTACTTGTATTCAATTTGGTTTAGTATAATCCCCAGATCCTTGTCAGCCGTACTACCATTTAGCCAATTAGTCCACATTTTGTAGTTGTATATTTGATTTTTTTCTTCCTTAATGTAGTACTTTGCACTTGTCTTTGATGAATGTCATCTTGCTGATTTCAGACCAGTTTAAAGATGCTCATTTGTGAAACTCCCATTCACTTCAGTATAGCCAAGATTTCACACTATAGGTCTGTCAATATGTAAATTCTATATCTAGGAATATTATCTATCTTTGATACCTATATGGCCCCCATTACTTTAGTATCTGAGCACTGCAGTACTAGTTAGTGGAATTAGGGGTTGGCATTTAATACAAGCTTCCTGTTGATATATGCAGCCTGGGTAGGAGTCAGCTCTCCTTAAAATCAAATACTAGTGTTTTTATATATGTGTATGTTCATATTTATACAATACAATTTCAGCTGGGTTGTACTGTTCATGGGTGTTGTGCATGATCCTGTATGTTAGTTCTATGGTAAATTTTTACACACTAGATTCCAGCGCGTTTTACTAATTTTGATAGCTTTAGAATTATACAAGCAATGCCTCGCCTGAAGTAAACCTCTCAATTTTCTATACATTAAAAATAATGAATGCGCATATAAAAGATTAACACATATTGCAGACATCCGTTTAGAACTGAAAAGTGTATATAATGGCATTTATGAAACTTTTATCCATAAATGTACATTGCATAACTCAGAATAAATAGAAAATTGCTTTTAGCTGCAGGAACTGTACATAACTTTTGTTGTTATTCTAGAGTTCTTGCTGTGATTTTTACATGAATTTGCTTTTGAAAGGGAGTGCATCACATAAAAGCCCCATCAATTTTAACTCATAAAGTGAGAGGAAATAATGGGCAGCATAAGCAAGAGCTGTGTGTGAGCTATGGAATGTTAAATTAATGGATAAAACTTCCTTAAGTGCTGTTATATATACAAGGTTTTGGTAATTTTATGAGTTGCCCGAAGCAAAAATCCTTAGGTGAATTATTCACTCAGGGCAGCATGAATTCTCTTTTCTCCTGGAAATCGATCTTCCAAAGTTTCCTCTAGGCTACGCCTTCTTCCATCAGTCTGTTGTTCCCTATGCTGTTTGAGGTTGGATTGCTATTCTATAGACACCGTGTCACCCAATAACCCTTGACAAGATCTCTTAACAAGCATCAGGCTTTCCTCATTTCTGATGTGGATTTGCCATGGGAGACTGTGGATTTGCAGAGTTTTCAGTCAGCTTTTGCTAGGTTACTGTCAGACACGGAGCTGTCATCTACTTATCATTCATCGTGCTCCTAGCAAATTTGAAATGGAGGCATATGCCAAACTCTCCCAGACTGATCAGTTATCACTGAAAGCAAGTCAGTTCAAAGACTTAGCAGAGGAAGCAGGACAAGTCAACCTATGGCTGTTTGATATTCATTCATGTTTCAGAACACTGAGCCACATTCAATTATATGCTCTGGCTGCTTTGTTCTGCCTTGGCAAAATAAGAGAGCTGAAAACAGTTCAACCAGCTACTTAAACCAGGCTTATTATTGCTGTTTTGCATCAGTGGAGTAGCACAAAGCAGCCAGCGTGTACTGCTTAATTGGACCTACTTTTAAATAGCTTTGAATTCTTTCTCTGGTCTATCAATTGAATTCCAGCTGGGAACTGGACTTGTCCCTGCTGTATACTGAAGGTAACCATCTTGATACATCCCTTACTCCTATCAAATCATCTGACCTAACCTATACTGTTGTTTTTTCTATACCTCCCTACGACTATACTTTTTGTCACAATTTACTATCCATTTTTCTATTTTAACTAGAGACAAACCCACACCATGAAAGCTTGCTGTTGGATCGGAATTTCACTAAAGTTACAGGTTGTCTAAACATAAGCATTTGCTTTGGCCCCATATCTAATTTTAAAATGTAAGACGACTAACACTAAATTGCTGTTGCTACCTGTTTACTTTATTTTACTTTATTGTTTACTAGCCCTTGTTTTTGTTAAACCACCTCTAGCAACTCATCTAGGGATATCTATGATGCTTGGTTAGATCTCAGCTCTCCTCCAGGAGATAATTCCTGCTCTCCAAGCCACTATCCCCCTTATTCAAATCAGCCCTTATATATTAATAATGATATATATTATAATTATATATTCATAATTAATACTAATCAAGGCTTTGCATCAGTTAGGCAGGATGTTTTATGCTTTTCATTATAGGCATGACTCATACTTGTTGGTGCATTCAGTTACTGCACCCCTGGATAAAACACCCATCAGTGAGGCAGACTGTGTTTGCGCAAACACCTACCTTCTGTGTATGTTGCCAGGGCCCTGAAAGTGAGACAGTACAGGATGGCCTACACTTGGTCCACCTCCTGCTCACCTTTTCTGGGTCACTTCTTACCCCACCATATGCTTCAGTTTGGGGTGTGCTGCTGTTCACTTATAGTCCTTTGCTCCAAAACACCAGAGTCTCAGGCCAAGCCTTTTCTGTCTGGCACATGATTCCCCTTCCCCTGGAAAGATTTCTCAAAGGAGGGGGAGAAAGACTCACAGCCGGACCTACTCAGTAAGAGCTGCTGCTGTCATCGTCGTCATCATCCCAGGGCACCACTCCTCCAAGAAATAGCTTCTCTCTCTCCTCCAACTGCTGACGCTATTGGAGTTCTCTTTTTAATGGTCCTTTCCCCACAAGCATGCTCAGCAGTGCCTGGGGGGCAGAGCTTTCCGGGCCCTGTACAAATCCAGCCATTCCCCTGCTTCAGCCTGAGTGTAGTGTTTCTAAATCCCCTTGTAGCAAGATCTCAGGAACACTTGCGAGACGGACACTGAAATGAAGAAACAGCAGTTTATTGATCTGCCAGCAGCCGGCTCAGCGGAATCATTTCCAAAGGCTGAGCCCCGATTATACTGGGGCGTAGCCTTATATACCTCTTAAGATTACATGAATATTCATACATTACATCACTATATTTCCAAAGATACATACATTAACAGTTCATTGATTGGCTCGTTAGTATCACTTAACAATATTCACACCTCTTCCCAGAAATGGGCCTTACCCTTGTTTTCATTAGTCTATTGGTAATTTATAAAGTTGCTGAATTGTTGTTACTAGGGGGAAGTCGGTGAAGGGACTTTCTGAAGAGTTGCTAATCCAGGGGTTAACATAAGTTCTTAAGAAATTACTGAATTAAGGGAAGTTAGCAGCCTTGTAGTTACAGTATTAGATCAGGGTCAAAAGGACAGAGACAGGGCCGGGTGGTTTTAACCACAAAGCCAGACTGGCCGTTTATTTCACCATTTATAAGGCACAGAGATAACTTTGAATAATGGGGGTAGGTTGAGATTTACCTGGGCTTGCCTCACCCTTACAGTAGGCTACAAATTTGTTAGCTTTTAAACAGACTAATGTCATGGGACGGCTGCTCCCTCAAACTACCAGGCATTAATTGGGTCCAGTGTGGGGTCAACTAGCCTTAAGCTACACAACTACACGGAAGGAGAATCAGCTACCACCTTAGCCTAACCTTTCTTAAGGAAAGGCAGGCTTCAGCTCAGCTGCTGACTCTTCCCAGCAGCTGACAGGGCAGACAGGAGTACAGGTGTCTCAGTCTCCGCAAGGGGTCCATGCCAGCTGCCTCCTGTGCACGGGTTTATCCCCACAGGTGGTCTCCAAAGCATGTTCCCTTCACTGGCTACAAGATGCAACAGCACTTGTTCAATTTATTTCATTACTTTTTTATTGCTATCTGTTATCACCCCACCAAGCAACCTCCTGGTGCTGCTGTGAGGAGGAGAAGAAGACGAAGAAGGAGAAGAAGAAAAGACATTTGATACTTTGCCAATCTTCCCCTGACGGAAAAATTCCTTCCTGTTCCCAAAAGAGGCTATCTAGTCAGACCCACAGCAAACCTGGCTGCAACCCAGTTCCCATGGCGATAAGCATTCAAAGGCTCTCCTGCCATACAAGTTGAGATGATGGTCTGAGAGGATCTTCAATGACAGAGTAGCCAGTCAGCTTCCCTGTCTTGCCCAGATTGGCCAGTAGGTGGGCATTGGAAGCACAGGCTCCCTTGTCCAGCGTGGGATCCACATGCATTATGGATAGAGGAAGAAAGGAGGGTGCCCTACTTCTGGATATATCCTTCCCATGACAAGGACCTGAAGAAATAAATATCCCCTGCTGGCCTGATAAACCCCTTTCCACCACTAAGATGGGGCAGGGGAGAGCATTTTGATACTGTATCCTTATTGCTATATAACCCCTTTATCCTTAATTCTATATTACACATTCTATTTACAAATTTCTAAAATTAAAAGGGCACATGTGAAATGGTATTGATTGGTGGTGTAGGTCCAGAGACTCGGTTGGATGGTTATTGTTATTGGTGCTTTAGAAATGCTAGCAATAGTCAGATATGTAACAGCTTTAATTTATTTCATCTATCATAAGATAAAATAAGATTTCTGACAGGTAGGTAAAGAAATTGAAATGTCTCTTGCTTTGTGGAAATATTCTGAGGAGCAGAGCAGTTCTGCTTTCATTGTTATATTTTGAGTCCTAGGCAAATTACATGTTACATCTACATTATTACTAAGTGAGCTTACATGATTACCATTTTTACAAAAGATGCCTACGGGACGAATAAAGATGACACATTTAAACTATGTGGGTGATTTGAATATAAGATTATAAGATATTTATTTTTTAAAATGGAAGTCTCATCTTTCTTTTATGCCTCCACTTTAGTTGACTGTTTATTCAAAGAATTAGATTCTACCATCCACATATCTACAGCTTTGTATATAAATATATTTTGCTTTCATTTAAAATAGTGCTTTACCAACTGCTGGCAAAAATATTGCATATGTAACCACAGAAAACAGATTTACTGTGGTGACGAGAGTCCTCCTACTTTTCTGTGATTAAGTCATACTGTTATCACATTACCACTGTTCTGGTATTTTGCAATAACTGTGCAATTAACATGTGTCACTTCTGCAGTAGTCCTTTGCCAAGACATGTACTAAGGGCATGTCAGAATTTCCAAATAATCAGAAGTATTTTGCATTGACAATGACTCAGGATTGGGAACTATTTAAGAATTTTACTAAAAGGTTGTTAATAACCCAGTATAAGCAACCTTGCTGGTCACTGAATTTTGAGTAAGTTTCAGCTAATGTAATATGATGTTGGGACACACATGAAAGGAGGATTTCAAGAAGAGTGAGGCTGATCTCTGAAGCACTTGTTCACCTCACAAGATCTAACGTGCATTGGGAAGGGCTTTCCAGTGGTGCCCAGCCAGATAGGTCCAGATCACATAATGTATTGTTTCTTTTTTAAACTGTAGATGATTCAATACATAAAAACTCTGCATGTTTAGATTGATTTACAGTAACAAATTAATGCAGCTCAGGAAGTGACAGAAGTAAATCGCTTCGTTCTCAAATCTAGCCACAAGATGGCATATCACTCTCACAGTAACGAGTAGCAAGGGGAAATATATTTTTGAAAGAGTATTAGGCAATGATCAATGTATGACTAAAGCCAAAGCATTGGAGATTGGTAATGAAAAACATTAGGACACAATTTCCATTAAAACAATCTTAAAAGAACCCTGAAATTGCAGTCTGAGCACACCATTAATATAATGTGAGTACTTTGAGGATTTTTAGACATTTTGATCATTAGAAACTAATTGCTAACTTTGTGGTAGTGGATTGCTCTAAAGTAAAAAGTTGGCAAAGACTTCCTAATATTTTTGTACTATATAATTCTCAAGGACTGAAGGAGTATTTTCAGATCCAATATAAAATGAATTAGGCAGATTTATGTGGAAAATTTCCAACCATTTAATGGCAGTGAAATGAAAAGTAGAACTATACATCAATTTGTGGTTTTGTAGTTATGTTATTGTGGTGCCAGGTTTCAATGGCTTTTGAATGGATGTAGTGGGGAAGATCAGCAGTTTTTCTTAAAGTCTCTCTTGATTAGAGCTAACCAAAAATGGAATTTTCCTCCCAGGATATTTAAAAAAAAAAATGGGAAGACATTTTGTCTTACTAACTGTGGACTAAATGTGGTGATGCAGTTCTATGATTATTTAATCTGGGCTACGATTTAGGTAGTCTTTGTGTGGTGACATTGTACAACATGAGCTGTGTAGGTCTGCCAGCTTGGGAGTTACAGCATCTCTGGGTGTCCTGCTGAATCAATACAGAATCCCCTTCATGTTTACTACACCTGAACTCTGTCTCTTCTCTGTTAAGAGAGGTACTGTTGCAATGCCTGTGTGGACTGAGTGGGAGTGTGTGGGGAAGCAGATTGCAAGAACTAAAGGACGGTGCAGCCTGCGTACTCCCCTGCACACTGGGCCCCTTGGGTAAGGATTATGTCTCTGTGACTCAGTCCTTCTTTACACTATTCCTGTAATGGTGCAGATCTGCCCTGCCTCTTGCTCAGGCTAAATCTCCCAGTTTACATCACTTCACCACCACTGAATTGTTGTCCCTTCTGAGGTGAAACAACTCTTTTTTTTAAATAGCACACTGCACAACATCTTAAAACAGCAAGTATCCTGCATCGAAGAGAACCTGCAGGGAGAATTCATTCAGCCAGGCAGGCTGTAATCATCCAAACTAGAACAAAACAAGATTAACAGCTCTGCTTTTACAGAATGTGACCTGACATCTTCAGTGACCAGCAGAGGTCAAGAACTCAATTTAATGGCTTATCAGAAAGTCACCACCTTACTCCCCAGTAAAATTCTCGGGTATTGGTTCATGTTCTGCATCATCAGCATCAGTCCCTGTAGCAGCTTTGTTTTGCTGAAGTCTCTCATTGAAATACTGGACATGTTTCATGCTGTAATTAGCTGCTGAGATCTAAGAAACTAAAGCACAGTATGCTATGGTAGTAGCCTTCTTCAGATGCAGCTTGGAGAAGTGCTGTATCATAATTGTCCTAAGCAGGAGCCCTTTTTTAGCGGCAGAAGGGATTTCTTGTTCCAAAAAATACAGTGAATGATGTGTGCAACTCCCATTGTTACTAATGGAAGTTGGACTATATTTTCAAAACGATGCCTCTGTTTTTGTGCTGAAATACTCACAATATATGTAATATGAGAAGGGTGGCTAGAAAATATCAGGGGAAAATAATCAAAAAAGCCCTTTCCTTTCATATTGTAAATTCTTTACCGTTTTTATCTGTTCTGGAAGGGATCTCTGCTGTCTGCAGAAGGAAAAGAATAATGTGCAATTTAAGCAGAACAATTACTTGTTTGAGAGCTATTGCTGACAGAAAACTGCCCAAACGATATTGTTATGGAGACCCTTGTAGATGCTATTCCACATCAGAACACACCTAGTGTGACATTATGATACTTGATGTAATCTCAGTAACTACAATAAATACACTTAATCACAGATTTCACATCTGAGAGGATTCTTCAGTACTTTACAATACTGGATCGAGACCTTTCTGACAAACACTGCTACGAAAACTATGTTCAGAATTATTAACTTTTTTCCATATTATACTATAGCAATTTCTCAACATACTTCCTTCCTCTGCATGCATGTGTTTTTATTTGAATATTAGAATTATTATTCTGTCTTGCCCTAGAGTTAGGTCTTAAAACACCCAGTTTATCCATGATGCAGGGGAAAATCCTGCCATGGAAAATAATGCCTCTGAATGTAAAGTCAGTAGTATTTGGAGAGCATTGCCTTTGTAACTTTGGGTTCCTTACTTCTGTCACCAGTCTTTCCCTGACCTCCTTACAGACCACAGTCAGCATCTTGGCAACAAGTTAAGTTAAGGGCATGTACTTCTTTCTGGCCCACGCCTTTCTCCAAGTATTTTATGTCAGGTACTTTTTGGTTCTCATTCTGCTTCTCACCGTAGTTCAGAAGTTTGTTTTCCCTACCTATGAGAACAATCTGCACTGGATACCTCAGTAAGAGACCAAAAGCATCCCAACATTTGTTAGAAAATCCAGGTTAATAAATTCACATCTAGTCTATGGTCTAAGTAACAGTCTAACAAAGGGCTAAATTGCGCTATTTTTGCAGAACCCAGGGTAAGGAGCAGGAATACGCTGCCCCAGAGGAAGCATCAGGAGCCATTCTGCCTCAAGCTGGTACAAAGGGACAGTACGGTACCAATGAATCAGGCCCTAAGAGAGTTTTATAAGGGATCCTGTTGGATCTAAAGGACCTGGCATAATAGGAGTGGTTAGTTAACTTGGGGGCTATCAGGGCTCTGTTTTAACTCGTAAGAGCCTCAGTTTGCAAGCCCAGGAGACACAGTGCTAGGGGAGGATTTTCTCAAAAGAGGTACTCCCCTGAAGCATTCTACCAAAAGGCATTTTATTTAGCAGGGCTTTCTCCCACCCCTCCTTAAGAGGAATCCTCCAGTAGCATTTTCCCTTCCAGCTGTTTTGTCTGGTAACAACTTTCCCCATAGGGCTTTCCCTGACCTTCCTCCCCTTATAGTCTTTTATATAGGATATAATTTTTAATGTTTTAAACATTCTAGCTTTGTTTGATTTGCACCACGTTGTTTTGGAACAAAATAAACACTTTAGCACAGAAAGCTCATGGCCTTGGGACTAGCCATAGACAGACACTACTGCTGAGAAACCCTCTCAGCATTATTGCTGTCCACTTGGTTTTAAAAAAAAAAATCCATCTAACTTCAGCTAATTCCTCCCTCCCTGGAAGTAGGCTAAATTACTTCCTGCTGGGCAAGATCTTAGAATATCGTGAGGGATGTAGGTCCACAAAGAGCATGTCAGAGCCATGCGGGGAAGTTTGTGTATTGCTCTGCCTCCATTTTCTAGCCCAGGACAGCATCAACATTTCTGCAATTCCTACCAAACTTATTTGTGGTTACATGATACGTATTCACCACTGGAGTGAATAGCACCATGAAGTGAATAGCACCAAATGCTCCTCCTGTGAAACAAAAAAGAAGTAGCATAACTCATGATATTACCCATTTTATATCATGCCCCTTATGTGCCGTAGACTCATAGACTTTAAGGTCAGAAGGGATCATTATGTTCATCTTCTCAAAGAAGGAGATGAGGTTGGTCTGGCATGATGGACCTTTGATAAAACCATGTTGTATTTTGTCCCAATGCCCGTTAACCTCAATGTTCTTAACTACTTTTTCTTTCAACTTTTTTTCCAAGACCTTGCATACTACTGAAGTCAAACTAACAAAATATACAACTATTTCAGTTGATGCACATTTATATTTTTATATATCTTGTGGCAGGAGTAGCATGTAGCCATTTTATATTTATTTTTGAGCATGATTTTAAAAACATTGGAAAGGTATCCTCATGGACACATATATAATTTATGTGCAATTTGTGCCTACATCGCAAAACAAACGATCCAGGTCCAATATAACATGAACTGAAAACATGCCAAAGTGAGCCAGATGTCACTACATGAAAACGTCATTTTCTCAGACAACAAAGCTTTAAACCAATCATTTTAGGAACATATTTCTTTGCCCAACCAGATTTGGGTAACACTAATGGTTTGTCTGTTGGATGGAGAAACAAAATAAAATAAAATTAAAAAAAAATCTAATCAACTTTCCCTGATACGATTTGTCAGGAAATTTAAATTTGGATGAACAGATGGTGCTAAACTATCAAACAAGGATAACCATATTAGCAGCATTTGAGCAACAAAATTAATTCTTTCTACATATCTTTCATGTTTAAAATGAGAACATAAATACAAAAATGCCTTTGGGCATACTCAAACCAAGGTGTGCCTCTACAGAAGTCCCATATGGCTCCCATGGTTGAGGAAATGGTAATGCCTTGGGGACATTTACTCTGGATTCTTGAGCAAGAAACTATCATCTTCAACTTTGATTGTCAGTAGAGAGAACAAACACCCAAAGTTACGCTGACATTCTGTGGCTGAGTGTTCTATTCAATACAACACAGGAAGCAAAAAGTGGTTGTTGGAAGGGGACAGTCAGAGGAGAAAACCTAGACACCCAGGTATTATGAGTTTTCTGTAAACAAATTCCCCATCACCTGCTCCAGATGCTGGGCTGTTGTGTGTTAGGGAACAGAGTCCCAAGAATGAGGGGTACTGCGGGATAGGAGGCATTTGTATAAGCTGTGCAATTGTAACCTTTCTGCCAGACAGAGTCAGCAGCAGCAAGGGCTGCTTCAATATCGAGGGGTTCCCATCAATGATACAACACCAAACCGGCTCAAGCGCCCACCCAGTCACCTGAGAAATCACACACTGTCCCCAAAAGGCGATACTTTCCCTCTCACAAACACAGAGTCTGGGTATAGAAAGTAAACCTTTTAATGAAAGGAAGGAAGTAACACAGCACTGGTTTGAGAAAACTGTGCAAACAGAATTCATAAATACAATAAACACCATGAACAGAACCCACCCCATTGGAGAGTATGTGGGGCGTATCCTACACCTCTCCCTTCTTGCTTTCCCCTGCCCTACCGACCGTCGTAGCTGCCCTGTGCACCTCTCCATTGCAGGGCTTGCTAGCCCTGTCTGCTGCTCCCACTGATCACAGGGCTTGACTAGCCCCCCACTGCTGCTCCGCTGCCTATCACTTGTGGGGCTTGACCAGCACCCTCTGCTGGCTCTCACTGGCTATCAATCTCCCAAGGTTTCACCAGTACCTTTAGTGATTTCAGCTTTCAATTCATGGGAAAATCCTCTTCTGAGACAGGAGCACTATCTCTGATTTTAACAAAACAAAAGACTCCAAGGAGAATCATTATTTTTACCTTTTAACAGTGAGAGAAAATAGTCAATCCATGCCTAAGAGCAGCCCTTATTCAGAGCTGGAGCAGCCTCCACAGGAATGCTCCATCCCCACCCCTCCGACCAACTGCCCTCACAGTGCTCTAGCATCCAAAATCCTCCAAAATCATCCTGTTAGGATGAGAGTGAATCTTTCATCAGAACAGGCTAAGCACAGATCTGCTGCCGTTTGTTCATACAATAGGGGGACAACATTTCATTACTCCTGCAATTAACCCTAAAGTGATTTGTAACCCAATAGCAGCTACACTGGCCATTTCCCATCATGCTCAGCACCTAGTTGTGCTTATGCAGATACAGTGCAATCATGCGGAGCACCTAATTGTACTCACACAAATACAGAGCCTATACAAATAGAGTGCCCGCCTTTTCAGCTGGTTGAGCAGGGGAGGGCCACAGCCACTCAGAGCTTGCTAACACAATGAATGGCAATGGAACAGGCTTGTCTATTAAAAACATTCTGCAGCATGCTGACCATTATGCTGAAAATGCCAGGCACAGACATTTTTGGCTCATGGACACTTGCCCTCTAAAATGGGCTATATACTTTGCCTTTCATTTTTATTAAATGATCCAGACCACTTGCAGTGTTGCCAGCTCTTGCAATTAATGCGTGTCTCATGACCTTTGTTGCCTTTCTCAAAGCCGCAGCCCTCGGAGGCAAGCGATTTGGTGAGAATCTCACTTTCATTAAAAAAAATTGAAACTACAATTCAAACTCATAGGGTTGCAGTGAAAAACTTTAAAATGTGACTTGACTGAACTGTAAAGGCCCAGAAACTAAAGGGCAAATAAAAAGGAAATGGATTTATTTATTTTTAATCTCATGATTTTTAAAGCCAATCTCATGATTTCTTTGGGTCTGACTCACAATTTTTGAACACTCAGGGTTGGCAATATTTTCCGTGAAAATTTTCCTTCTTTTAAACCAATGTAGGTTCTACAATCGAGTCTTTGGAGTGGCAGGTGGGAGCAGAACAATGGTATATTACCTTAAACCACAAAAGAAATTATTACTTCCTTACCCATTGCAGAAGTTACACCATTAATGGTAATATACTTTGGTTTATCTTTAAAATGTATATTGTTAACACTTCTAATGATAGCAGCTACATACATTGTAGCAGGATCTTATAACTTCTGCTTCTTGCAGATAGCTACAGAGATATTGTTATATGAAAGCTGATGTGTCAGAGCTCTTCTATAAAGTGGCAAGGCCCTGGCTCCTTCCCATATCACTCCAGTGGAAAGATTCACAGTAAAAATCTATTTTGTCTACTGCATGGGGTGCTTGTCTCTCTGAGAACCTGATCAGAGTGTGACCCTTCTGTGTATCTCCCTCTGGCTCTGAAAGTGATCACGCTGTTTCTTCTGGGTAGCCCTGAGCTACTAGGACAGTCTCTTCCTTCGTGGGTGCTAAACCTGAACAAAAAAGTCTTTTTTTTTTTTTTTTTTTACCTAAAGCTGGTCTACTCTCAAAACATCTCTGCTTTTAACTGCGCTCCCACTCACCAAGTAGTGAAACACCCTATTTTATCAAGTGTGTTAATAAGGGTTTTCCAAACATAAATGAAAAGCAAAAGGAAGAAAAAATTTTTTTGCTCTCTTTCCCTCAACAGCTTGTCTTTTTTCACAAACCATCTGAGCTTGCTTCAGTTATATTTCAGCTCAGTTTAAGACTTCCTCTTTTAGCATGATGCACACCTACTGACCACGGCACCTATGCTGCAAGCGCTCAGCAATGCCACTGAAGCCAATGCAATTTGCATCCTTAAAGCTAGGCACATGCCTAAATACCTTGCTGAATGGAGGCAACTGACCCCAAGCTGGCAGTGTAGGCTAAATCAGATTGTGACGTCAGCATGATACATTACTAATTAAGCACTGGCCAGGGTAAGTGGCATTGGAGCTTAATCAAGTAGGTTGCAGGGCTTATGCAATTTTTTTACATTCATAACTGATGCAGGAAGTCCAGAGGCGCCAGGGCTATGAACTGCCAAGCCTAAAGGTGTTGGGGCTGAGCCCTGGCAAGGCCTGGCACAAATTAAGCACTGACTCTGGGCTTAGATTGATTTGCAGGACTGAACTAATGAGAAATTGATCTGTTGCTTGCCACCTGCTAACATGGGAACAAGAGAGTCAATTCCAAATTAAATATTTACAGAAGATTAATAGATAAGAGAGGTTCAGAGCAAACATTCATCTATTTCCATTTCCAACAGCTGTTTGTTCATTGCATTGTGTCTCTCACTTATGATACAATTGACCTTTCCTTCTACCTCCAATTTGTCCTCACAAGCATTGTCTCCCTGATGCATACAAGGACTGGATCTTTCTCTTTAAATCTGTGGGTTAATTTAGTGCTCATGAGAGCAAGGACCGGAACTGAGTTGAACAACTTCACGGGAAAGTGCCCAAACATATCGCTCCCATATAGTAACTGATCTAACCCTGAGGGCGAATATAGAATCATAGGATTGGATGGGATCTCACAAGGTAGTCCAATCCCCTGCACTTATGGCAGGCCCAAGTAATGTCTAGACCATCCCTGACACGTGTTTGTCTAACCTGCTATTAAAAATCAGTTCCAGTGCTTAACTACCCTATCGGTTAGGAAGTTTTTCCTCATGTCCAGTCTAAACCGCCCTTGCTGCAATTTAAGCCCATTCCTTCTTGTCCTACCCTCGGAGGCTAAGGAAAACAAATTTTCTCCCTCCTCTTTGTAAGAACCTTTTATGTACTTGAAAACTGTTATGTTGCCCCCTCAGTCTTCTCTTTTCCAGACTAAACAAACCCTGTTTTTTTTCAATCCTCCCTCATAGGTCACATCTTTTGGAGCTTTAATCACTTTTGTTGCTCTTCTTTAGACTTTCTCCAATTTATCCACATCTTTCCTGAAAAAGTGGCACCCAGAACTGGACAAATACTTCAGTTGTTACCTAATCAGTGAGGAGTAGAGTGGAAGAATTACTTCTTGGGTCTTCCTTACAACACTCTGGCTAATACATCCCAGAATGTTTGCTTTTTTGCAAGTGTTACCTTTATCTCATATTTAGCTTGTGATCAACTCTGACCCCCAGATCCCTTTCTGCATACTCTTTCCTAGGGAGTAATTTCCCATTTTGTATGTGTGCAACTGATTGTTCCTTCCTAAGTGGAGTACTTTGCATTTCATCCTATTTACTTCAGATAATTTCTCCAGTTTGTCCAGATCATTTTGAATTTTAATCCTATCCTCCAAAGCACTTGCAACCCCTCCCAGCTTGGTATTATCCACAAACTTTGTAAGTGTACTTTCTATGCCATTATCTAAATCATTGATGAAGATATGGAATGGAACTGGATCCAGAACTGATCCCTGCAGGACCCCACTCAATATGCCCTTCCAACTTGACTGTGAACCTCTGATTAGTCTCTGGGAATGGTTTTCCAACCAGTTTTGCACCCATCTTATAATAGCTCCATCAAGTTATGTTCCCCTACTTTGTTTATGAGAAGGTCATGCGGGAGAGTATCAAAAAAGCCTTACTAAAGTCAAGAAATACCATGTCTACTGCTTCCACTCTATCCACCAGGCTTCTTACCCTGTCAAAGAAAGTTACCAGGGTGTTTTGACACCATTTGTTCTTGACAAACCCATGATGACTGTTACTTATCACCTTATCAACATCTGATGTATGAGGCCTCCTGTTTGGCAAAATTAAAATAATCTGATATCACCAGTTCTGTTTGAATATTGTCAAATATAAGTATGCCATAGGCATCCATGCTGAAATTCAAATTAATTATATGATTTGGATATAAAAGGAGACATATATAGACTGATTTGGTTTATCTTCTACACATACTGCTTTACAAAGAGAGGCAGAAGATGGACTCTGTCTAGCTACAATATCTTAGGTATTTATACACTCCCTATTGCTGTAGGAGAGGGAGAGTCTCTGTATTTGGGAGAGAAAGGAATCCTCCCCAAACTATGAGTTATGCACAGAACCAGCACTGACAGGAGATAGCGCTGATGGCGAAGCTGTTGATTGTTCACGATAGTCTTGCTTTCTGAATGAGCATGTTGCTTTCCTAACTGCATCTCTTTCCTTTTCTCACTGCTTTGCTGCTTGATGAATTACACCACTTGATCCTGGTAACGCATGTGGGAATGGGCTGGAGGAGGAGTGTCACTGTATAAACCGTGTTGTCTGGTACAGCTTTTAAATTTGTTGTTTTGAAGCAGACATGGTGATGAAATGCTGGCAACCATCTGTGGCCAACATTTGTAAATAAATAGAAGCTGCTTTAAACATTCCCTCTTCTGTTGCTCTGTTTCAGGCAGAGGGGTCTTTTTAGTGTACTTCATGTTTTTATCTGATCTACTTCAGACTATATGGATATTTTTGTTGTGATTGCACATGGAGCTCTTTGACACGTTATTTCAACTGTTGACTATCAAGAGTGTATAATCTTCTCATTCAGTGACAAAAAATTATGTCATTTTTTAATTTTTTGTGGGGTGAATTATGTCTATCTACAGCTCAATTCAGAAATGTGACAAAGTGGGACTGAACTGCACCAATTACAAATAATAATTTATTATGTTTATTATTTATATTACTGTTGCATCTAGGAGCCTGAATCATGGACCAGGACCCCATTGTGCTAGGCGCTGTACAAAAGTCAGGGTTGACATTTTAAAAGTCTTGCATGCTAAGGTTTTATTTTTCTTACTTTACATCAGTGGTTACCAAATTTTTTTGTGGATTGGACCACATTTTAATACAGAGATTACACTTTTTAATACATCTCCCTCCCATTCATGTTCTCATGGACACTTCCCTTCCCATTTGTGTTCATGTAACTATGCAATCCTCAACAATTTCTTACAGGGGAAAGTAACATCAGGAAAGTAGTATTAGATATCAGAAACTGGTAGTGCTTCAAGTATCTATCACAAGAAGCATTACTTGTGATCCCTGCTATTATTTTGCACCATAATGTCCTAGGGAAATAAAAACTCCCCACTCTTGGATCTGGTTTGCCAGCTGATGGGTCTGTCTCCACAACAAACACTGCCTCTAAATTAAGTATTCAATGAAAAGCCCATGTTTAGGGGAAGAGATTAAGTGAAGAAAGAAATCAGCATCTGATGGCCAGGTTTTCCTGCTAAAATGTTAACTTCTGAAACTTTAATAGTAAACATTTGATTACCCTTAGAATACAACAAGGACTGGACAGATTTCAGATAAACACTCTTTTGTTAGTTTTCTGCTTAACGTAATATTTAGAATAGTTATCACTTCTTGTTTATCTGTAACTATCTGTCACTAAGGTGGGCTCACAATTAAATTAGCTACATTACAGTAAAAATATAACTTATTTTTCTGTTGAACCTTAATATATAAAAATGAAGTGTAAACTCTCATTTTCCACCAGGTATCCCAATCAATGAGAGACAAATACAAAGCATGGCTGCATAACTTTGCACTAACTGCTGATTATTTTTGCTTCCAGATGACTGCAATGCTTATGGAAGCTGCCAAAATAGATTAAAATCATTCATGAATCTGTAATAAGAGTCTTAGATTCAACTCAGCAAATAGTCTGCAGGGAAAGGGGTTGTTGCCAAAGGGTTCATCCTTGTCAACAGCCTACTCTTCAGTTTTGAAGTACTGGCCTCCCATATTCGACCAAATAATTTAGTCTGTTTTTGACTGTTCCACTAATGATGCATTGGTCAAGGTCTAGTAGCACAGGGCAGAATCATAAATTCAGAGGGGGAATGCAGTCTTCTTAATGAGATTTGCTTCAATAGGCTAGTGCCGGATGGCAATGAAATGAAAGCCTTCACTGTGGTAAGGCAGGCAGGGAAATGGAAAGAATTCCTAAGTTCTCTTCTGTTCTTTAAAGCTCTTTAACGGCAAGGTAGACCAGGAGCATTTTTCCTCACCTGATGGTCATTTTTCCCTGGCAAAGAAGATGCCATGGCTAGTGTGCAGATGCTTTGTGCCAGGGCAGTGAGGATATTACAAAATTGGACTCTATCAGGCAGTAATATTGACTGCTACAAGTCTAGAAGGAGCTATTTAGATAGTCATTTTGAGAACTTGATGAGAGAGGTTCTAGTGGATTAAGTTCAGTCCCATGCAGAGGGCCAGCACACAGCCCATGCACCATCTAAATTCCATTTAAGACTTCAAAAATAAGAAGTACTTGGATCATACGCCTTGTGCTGCCTCATTGCATGAGGGTAGATTTCTCTCTGAATAACCCAATCAGAAAGAAAACCTGCAAATTGAAGGCATGGTGTGGTATGTCTCCTGTTCTCCGCACTAGTACCATTGCGTGGTATTAGTGGGGAGAATAGAGGCAAATGATAAAGAAAGATAAAGTAAGGGAATATCAAACTAAGTCACACAGAAGGATTTGAAATGGAAGCCTAGTGCAATACTGGAGGATCATTTTGGAAGACTGGAAGATTTAGGAGATTATAGGATATGGAGCTAGGCCCTCTGACAGCAATTCTGGGCCCTGGGGCAGAACAGGCAATGGCCCTCCTAGAAAGGGATGGCTGAGATCCGAGGGGCTTCTGCCAGAAGTTTTTACTTATTTATTATGCACCATGCAAGTTCCTGGACAGCTGAGGAGGCGGGATCGGCTACTCAGCTTCCTGGGTCCCTTGGACTCCCCAGGGAGATTGGTGATGAACCCGGAAGCTGAGTAGCAGATACCACCTCTTCACCTGCCTGGAAACCTGCATGGCGCATAATGAATAAGCTCGGCTCAGGGGAGATGTGTAGAGCACGAGTGATGGGGGCCTCAGGAGAAGGGTGTGTGTCAAGGAAAGAAGGATACCTCTTGTCATGCTGACCCAATGGGGGGAGCCCTTGAGGTATATTCGGGAGCTCCGATTACTCCCTTCTACACCAGTCTCGCGTTGGGGGTGTCACGTGGGCTGCATTAGGAGGGGGGGGGCATTTGTGTTATTTGACCTTAATATGTCAAAATCATAGTGATTCATGTAAGACATACCATGTCAGGTACTGTTAGAAAGGTTATGATATGCTGAATAAGATGATAATATTTGTGTTCATGTGTAATATGTATAAGGAAAGTTATGGAGATCTTTGATATCCCTGTATTTCAAACTGTGCTGTGGAAGACACACCCCAGACAGAGAGGCGGCAGGACAATAGCTTGCTTAATAGCCCATTCAAGGCCTTATCAGAAGCCAGAGGCCCGGGAAGAAACTAAAGGCATACCTGAAGAGTTACCAGGATTGGCCCATGTGACTATGGACTTCATTTTGGTTCCAGTAAAGTTCCACAAGCCACATGGCCAGAAACAGAGGGTATATAAGATCAAACCACAGAAACCATTTTGTCTTCGTCTTGGTCTTTGCCTTGTGTCCTTGTTCCTGTCCAGCTGCGGACACACCTCTGGATTAACACACTATGCAACTGAACTGAAGGACTTAGACCCATCCAGGTACTGGATGTATACCAGAGGAACTATACAAGCCTGCAACTCCACAATTGTTCTAGAAACCTGATGTATATGGACTTTTAAATCATTTGTATGTATCTGATTGCTTTAAGCCTTTAACACTTCTCTTATTGTTTGTTTTTCTTTTATCAATAAACCTTTAGTTTTAGTTACTAAAGGATTGGCTGGCAGCGTGGTATTTTGGGTAAGATCCAAACTTATAGTGAACTGGTACTGTGGCTGGTCCTTTGGGATCAGAGAGAATCTTTTAGTAAAGAGCATAGAGTTAAAGCAACTGGTCTCTTTACTGGACCTAGTGTCGGTTTTGGGAGCCAGAGACTGAAATGCAGTAAAGGGGGCTGTGTGTATTTGCACAGTGGCTTCTTGATAACCAGTGTGGGGGGAATCAGAAGCACTGTTTGTGGCTGGTTGGGAAGTCTGACTGTGGTGTCACCCACCAGTGTTGGGAGAATTTGCTCTCCTTTTGCAGCCTGCCCTGACCCTGGCATTATCAGTGGGCTACCCTGGGCACGGACGGGTTACACCTCTCTAGCCTCCCATTCACCTGGGGCCCTTTTAAGTTGCTGAGCCCCTGGGCAATTGCCCCCCATTGGCAGGCCTGTATGGAGCACTTCAGTTCTGAGCTGCCAATTCTAATGCAGCCCAGGGTGGTAGTGACCAAAAGCTGTTGCCACCTGAAGGCCATTTAGAGGCCTGTGTGAAATGAGAGGGTGTTTCTAGTTCAAGTCACATCCCAAAACCACCTTCCATTGTTGGTCTGCTTATTGCCAATCTCAGAGAAGTCAAGGACAGAACAGGCTTGGCAATTGGACGGACCTCTTGCTCCTAGCAGTAGTCTTTTAGATGTGACATGGGCCACACTGACATGTTAGCATGGAAAGGCTGGCACCACTTCTCCCCATGCTTCATGTACTCTGTGGGGAGGGAACTTTACTGTTCAGGACTGTCAGGCTGGCACCTCTCACTGGCACTATGTTTATACACACATATACAAGACTGCAAACTCTTCAGGGACTGTGTTTGCCTTCATGTCTGGAACGCAGCTAATCCAAGGGTCCTGCATCCTTACTGGAGTCTCAGGGTGCTACTGCAATGCTAATAAAGAATAAGTAATAATAATACCTCAGTCATATAATGAGGCAAATCCAGCAGACTAGAAATTTGCTAGCTGTCTCAGGTGTATATTTCCGATCAAACGGCCACTGTCAGGTGCAGCAAGCTCAGACTGGTAAATTTTGAGAGCAAGTGGGAGCCCCAGGGAAACCCTGACTGGCAGCTGCTATGGCACCTCTGTATATGAGAGAGCTACATCAAACAACTGTAAATAAATTATATATAGACACACAAACAGTCACATCAAAAAATGGTATTTGTGAAAACTGACATGTCAGCTTAAACTGAAACCAGTTTGTTTCAGATTCAACCTCTTCCTGTTTCTGAAACTCCAACATCAGGAGTGAAACTGTATCTCTGATCCCCACTGTGTTTTTGTGCCTGCCTTACTCACATGGAGGATGGCTTTGAAACATATATCCCACTAACGTGAGCCATCCCCAGGAGCTAAGCAAACAAATCAGATGTAGACTCCTTGTTTTGTTGTATAAGTGAGATAGCGGTAGAGAGAAATTTGTCCTTTACTGTTATGACAATGGTATAGTACTGTTTAGTGTACCACAAGTGGACTCCATCTTGTTAGTTTCTTGAAGTAAGCTCTTTCCTGAAACTTGTACTATTGAACCTAAAAAGATCTTGATAAATTCTCTTTGTGTGAGTGAGGGATGTACGTGCAGGGCATAAAAAGACACCAACCTAAAGTACTCTAATAACAGAAAGGGGAGTAAAGACACCAACTGCCAACCTAACCCAGAAGGTCGAAGAATACCTATCAATGACCCTAAAGTGCAAATAAATGACCCTACGGTACAGAAGAATCCAACCTGGAAACAAAGTACAGAAATAAGAGAATAGTCATGCTTTCAATTAGCTGGTGATTAACAACTATACTGAACCCAGAGGCAGCATGACACAGCAAGGCCCATAGATTTACATGAGAGTCAGATGGGGTAAAAATACAAAACTTTGGGTCTCATTCTGCAATTGTCATCTTGCAGCATCGGATTCGTGACCGAGAGAGGCCTGGCTCCCTCCTCGTGCCCATCCTAGTGGGCCACTAGGCCACCTCGAGCAACGCATAAAGGGACTGGCAATGATATCACACCAGCTTGCAGAGCTTTATGAATGTGCGAGAATGTGACTGCTTTTTAAAAGTCTTACATTTACAATAAACGTGGCCTATTGCCTTGTCCCCCTGAATAAGATCCTGCTAGTCTTTTCTTTTACAAGTAAAACACTGTGACAGAGAGCTAGGCACCAGCACCCTTTGAATCTTGGCTCTATTTGGGTTCTGGGTGGGTGCAAGCCCCTTCCCCGGCCTAAAGGGAGGAGCTACTGAGCCCAGAACTCCCCTGCCTCTCCTGCCATCTCCGCTGCCATCCAGTCAGCAGCAGCAACCAGCCAGCCAGCGATGGTGATAGCAGGGTCACTTGCTCCCCTCTGGGAGGAAGGCCATCAGACCCCACCCAGACAGCAGGAAGAATCTGGCCCATGGGGCTGCTGGGCAACAGGACCTATTGAATTGGGGGGCTGTGGGAGGCATCTGAAAACTGTCCCCCAGCCGAAGGGGAGAAGCTACTAGGCCCAAATGAAAGCAGGGCACAACAAATGATAAAACTGGAACAGGCATACGCATCAGCTGTACCAGTACTCTGATCACTGGATCACCAGTCAAATCACCCTGGAGTAAACCTGTGGGGCAAAGCTGTGCCTAACTGATAGATTGGGGTGGGCTGAGGAGCACCCAGAAAGCAGAAGAGATACAGGAAGGAGGTGCTTGGGGGAGGGAAGACTAGCAGGCTCTTGAGAGTTACTGCCAGGAGGGATCTCTTAGGGGGAAAAAAGACCTTCTGTCTCCCTGCTCCTTGGCTGAGTGAGCGAAGGGTCGTATGCTTGTAAATACAGAACTGCACAAGTTTGTAATGCTAATGGGGAGAATGCTGAAAATAAACTTCACAATATGTTTGACCAGAAGAAGGTCTCCAGGCAATCTGTGTCTAGAAAAGAGACTGGAGCAAGATAATGTCCTGTCACACTCAATCACGGGGATTTGCTGTTGGTAGAAGACTGAGCACATTAGGGGGAATGCAGATGTCCAGAACCATCCAACAGCCAGCTGTGTTACATTCACACTTGAAGGGGAGGAAGATGAAGATTCCTGCTGAGTGCTACAAATCAGTGAATCAGCAGATATCCTCTTCCTTGTTAGCACTGAAGTGTATTTCATCCTTGTCAAGGAAGATGACTACATATAAGAAGAGATGCGTGGCAGAAAAGATGACACTGTAACTTATGGCCCAGCGTATGCTTACTTCCGGCTCAGCTGAAAATAAAAGCATTCCTCATGAAGCATAATGGTATATTAATAGCCTGGCCAATATTCAGTAGCTCAGTGAAGAGAATTGTATATAATATTACGGCATCCTGTTTGCAGTCTTAAGAGGCAAAATCTAACAGTAATTACTCTCAGGGCTATTAACCCAGTTCTTACGGCCTTCATAATGACTGCAATTATTCAGTCAATGGAATGGAGTCTTATATTGTTCACCAAGAACATAAACTTACAGTAAAATGAGTTTCACATGCACAACCAGTATCTAGTGTAGTACAGAGCAGCAAAAAACCAATATGCACATGTAAAGCATACAGCACTCCTCTTGGGGAAGGTGAGCCTAGCTAACAGAAATGGGGAGGAGGGAAGAGAGCCATTACTCTAAGTACTGGATTGCTTTACTACAATAAAGCTTTTAAAATTTAATAAGCAATCATTTCTTTGGAATTAATGAGCACCTCAGGTTATAAAAGTCTTAGTTTACCAATTGTTCCTGTTCCCAGCAACAAAACACAACGAAATGCTATTAGGGACTGCAAACTTGTCACTGCAACAGCATATGAGTGCCAGATATCAGGCTGTTGGTGGTTTTCTTTATTAATTTTTATAGAAGACCCACATTCCCAGGCCAACTAATAAATTCCAACTAATTAAAAAAAATTAACATAAAGCAGACCTTGCAAAACAAGCAACTCCCATCTTTAATTTTGCAAGCCTCTTTCCTCCTTCTCCTTGTTGTCTTCTTTCCCTATACCACATCATGCTAGATAAAATCTAGATAGCAACATTTCCTAGCCTGGGACCCCAGCTGTCTTCATTCTCCCTCTTAAAGACCATGTGTGGCACCAGGTGCAAATGTTACAATATAACACAAAATGAATAGGAGAGTCACCTTTTTGTTGATTGTACATATTGGATTGCTTAGAAAAGTGTGGGCATTATTGTTTTGTGGAGTGTGGTCAATATTGCATGGAGCAGGAAGGTGTAGCCTGCTTAGTCCTTACTAGCTTTGTTGGAGGGGCCCACAAATTCTCAGTGTTGCCAACCCATGTGACTTTAGAGTCATGTGACTTGTGTCTTTTTGTAAAGCCCCAGCACCTGGAATCTAGAGATTACATGAGGCGCTCAGGTCTCATTTTTTTTAAAAAGCACTCTTCTCACCCTCAGAGTTGCAAAGAAAAGTCTGAAAACGTGAAAGGAGTGAACCCTAAAGTCTCAGAAACCAGAAGTCAAAGAACTCCATTTTTTTTAGAAAAGTTTGGTGATTTTTTTGGAGCCTGACTCGTGATTTTTGAATGCTTGAGTTTTTCGGTTTATGTCTCCTGTTAATGCCTGACAGCTGTTGCATCTCATACTAGGCTCCCACACTTTCTTGCTTCTGTAGGCTGAGATGTACATCCTGTGAGAGAGACCAGCATGTTCAGCAGCTGTTTGTGATATGTGATGCAACAGCAGGGGGTGCCAGAGGTTCCTGGGCCTCAGCAATTTGGTAGGGAGAAGAAACTGGGCTGGGGGAAATCAGGCTTTTCCAATTTTCACCAAAATCAATGGACTTCTGCCTCCTGATGCCTAGAACAGCCCCTGAACTGATCAGATATGGCATTGAAAATGTACTGCATTACAAACAGACAAAGAAAGAAATGCCATTGAGTTGAGTGTAGCAGGCAGACTGAAAAATGTTAGGAAGTTGAGTACAGGGGCTCGATTCACTCAGCCAAATAGAAAATAAAATCCTCATCCTAGAAACTCTTACACCTGGGATTAACTTTATTTTTGTTAGTAGATGCTGCAAACATTTATGAACCGGCTTAATTTTACTACTGGGAACTTAATGCCTGTGCATAACGGTTTGTAAGATCACAGGCTAACAGTGTAATGCTCTCAGTGGTATGTGTAGACAGACTAAATGCTATCTAAATAAGCATTATTTACCATTGACTACATATATTCTTTAATTCTTGCCCAATAGTCTGCAACCTTCAACCAGAAGAATGTGGGACTGTGCTCTGGTTATATTTTGCACAAGAGACGGCTGCTCTCAGAACACATTTTTGTTTCCTTACTCATATTTGGGATGGATCATTTGCTTTCTTTCTTCACTTGTATCAGTGATCATATGGGCAATGAAAATGTACCCTGAGAGCTTGCTTTGTGTTTTACAAGGAATAAAAGGGACTTTTACAAGTATATGGGGGTTACAAAAATTAATACTATGGAGAAAATAGGTCCTTTAATAAGAGAAAGGGATATAACTAATGGCTTAAAAATAGAAGAGGTACTGAACTCATTTTAAAAAAATCCATCTTGTTAAAGCTGGCTATGAGAATGTCTACACTGCAGCTGGGAGTGTGCCTCCCAGCACACATAGACAGATGTGCTAGCACTGGGAGGGGCTACGGTATGTAGCTGGGGGTGGCACCTCAGGCTAGCGGCCTGAGTACAAATCCACATACCCAAGCTGCTGTCTTTGCTGCTCCTGCTAGGCTGCTATTTTTAGCACGTTAGCTTAAGCAGAGCTAGCATGTCTGTCCACCTACCCTGGGAACCACACTTCTTGCTGCACTGCAGACATACTCTAAAACAGGGGGTCAGCAATTTTTCACAAGTGGCATGCCAAGTCTTCATTCCCCTCTCCTGGTCCCACTCCTTCTCCACCAACCCCACCCCAGCAGCCTGGCCAAGAGCTGCTCCCAGCACCACCAAAAATTATAAACAACCCTGATGTTATGTTGAATTCCTTTTAATTGCTCATATTCAGAGACAGAAACTAGCAGGGAGCGTCTTTATTGAACCAATTCTAAAAACCAGCCAGGACTGGCTGAGCTATCCCCTAATAGTCTAACTCTATTGCTATGGCAACAAACTAAGCTCTGTTGCTACGGCGACCTAGGTAATTAGGCAAGACACAAAAATGCACAACATATTCCTCCCCAGTTAATGAAAACATCCACTTATCAGAACAATCACTAAACTAGGGAATGAGGGTAGACTGCCTCATTTCCTGGCTAAACCATGGGGATTATTCTGCCCTGTAGCATGGGTTTACCTTAGATAAAAATCCAGCCATTGAGGAGACCTTCTGTCTCTAGGTGGACACTTTGGTCGTAGCATGAGGTGTGTTCTGTAGGACAGTAAGAAGGTGTCTAGACTCTTTTGATTCGACAAATGTCCCCTTGCAGATCTTAAAGCTTGTTTCATGGTCTGCACACATCTTTCAGCTAAACCTTTGGTGGATGGATGATATGGTGCTGAAGAGATGTGATGTATCCCATTTGCTTTCATAAAATTTCCAAACTCCTGAGAGACAAACTGCTGTCTGTTGTCACTCACAAGTTGTTCTGGCAGACCGAAATGACTAAAGGTTTCACACAGTTTCTGGATAGTACTTTCAGCAGTAGTGGATGGCATTATAGAGACTTCTGACCATTTAGAGTGGGCATCTACAACAACCAGAACATGCTTCTTTCAAATGGGCTAACAAAATCAATCTGAATATGCTGCCACAGGTTTTCAGGCCAACCCCATGGGTGTAGGGGCGCCAAATGAGGCGCATTCCTCACACTCTGGCATGAAGTACAAGCTCTTGCCTTCTCTTCAATGGCACTGGCTAGGCCACCAAAAGTAGCTTCGTGCAATTTCTTTCATTTGCACTATTCCACAGTGAGCTGAATGTAGCTGTTCTAACATCTGTGATATCAGTAGTGGTGGAATAATGACACTCATCCTCCACAACAGGCAATGAGAATGGATTGATAATGCCATCCTCCTGGACATGTAGGGAAGAAGGTCGGGTGAGACCTGAGAGTTCCGTAGAGATGTTCCATACATCACTGGGTCCATAACTTGGGACACTACTGGGTCAACACAAGTTGCCTTCTTTACTTGAGTAGCAATGATGGGTGTGTTCTCCACCTGTTCAAAGTAGATTTCTTTCTGGCCAATATCTTGATGTTTAACTGGTGCAGGCAGCCTTGAGAGACCATCTGCATTGCAGTGCAGAGTGGATTTCCGATATTTGATCTCATATGTGTGTGCAGAAAGCAACAATGCCCATCTTTGCATATGACTAGCATCCTGTGTACTTCCACCCAGTTCAGCTGGATCTTCCTAAGACATGACCTTTCCATTAAGGCTGGATAATTGCCTTCCACCACAAACAGTGGTAATTTAGCAGTCTGTCCATTGAGGGCCACCTTAACATCAGTAGTGCCCAACATGGGTACAGCTTCTCCAGTGTACATCTGCATAACAGTTTTTGTTGACTTAAATAGGAGATGCTTTAGCTTCTCCATGTACACTGTGTCTGAGACCAGCGAAACTGCTGCCCTGGTGTCCAATTCCATATGTACAGGTTTGCCTTCCAATAGCAGGGTTATCCCGTATTCATGTGAGCCAACTGACATGGACAAGACATGGAGTGGCACTTGTTCTTCTGACCGGGTGTCACGTTGATCATCCTGAGTCTGTTCTACCGCATGCAGATTTTCCTTTTTGGTCCGCCAGGCAACAGGCTTTTTTTCTCTGGTTTGCCTGTCTGTTTGACTCTTCTTTCTTTTGTTTGCAGGCATGCCCAATGTGTCCCTTTTTGCCACACTGTTGACACACTAGGTCTTTACACCAGCATTCCAACACATGGTGACCCGGCTTTCCACAGCGGTAACATTCCCAGCTCCCCACTGGTTGGTGGGTAGGTTCTTGTGACACCTTATGCACTCTGGGTGATGCACTAACCTGTTGGGCTTCCTTTGAGGCCAACTCCATAGAGACTGCAATTTCAATAGCCTTCTGCCAGGTGAGCTGGGTCTCTGTCAATAGACGCTTCGGTATCGCTTCATTGTGCAGACCACACACTAACCTATCACATAGGGTGTTATTTAACGCATCATTCAATTCACAGTGCTCAGCAAGCTTCTTCTGAGCTGCTTCAAATTGCACAATTGTTTTGCCTTCTTCTTGGTTCCTTTTGTGGAACATAAATCTCTCTGCAATTACCAGCGGTTTTGGAGAAAAACGTGCTCCCAGAATTTTCACAATGTCACTGTAAAATTTTGTCTCTGGCTTAGCAGGGTGCCCTAAGCTGCAGTATTGATTTTAGCTCCTAAAATGGGCACCTTATTTGCATCTGTAATTTCATTTTCAACAAGAAAAAGCTGAAAACACTCAGTATATGAGTTCCATTCCTCTAGAGTCTCATCAGAAGGTTCCAGGAGTCCCATAAGTGTAGCCATTGCTACCCTTTTTTAAAATTTTTTTCTTTTTTCCTTCCTTTCTCTCGTCTTTTAGTGTCTTTTATTCATGTATGTTAAGGTCATTCACACACAATTGCTGGTAATTTCCATTCACTAGCACTGCTTTCCCCCCCCATTCCCAATCTGTCTGCTTCACTTTGGTCAAAACAAAGGAGAACCTGTTTTAGTTTCAGTTTGAACCATCAATGTAAACAGCACAGCCCCCAAAACAGCAAAAAGGTTTTTTCTTACATTGGCTTTTATTTTTTTCCCGGTGCAGCACAAGTTGATCCCATCACCGGAGCCACTTTTGTTATGTTGAATTCCTTTTAATTGCTTGTAGTCAGAGAAAGAAATCAGCACAGGATCACAGAGATAAAAATCAGGAAGCATCTTTATTGGACTAACTCTAAAAACCATCCAGGACTGGCTGAGCTATCCCCTAATAGTCTAGCTCTATTGCTGTGGCACCAAGCTAAGCTCTGTTGCTACAGCAAGACACAAACTACACAACAGCTGGCACCAATGGCAGTGTGAGTGGCACTCAAAATCATCTCGTGTGCCACATGTTGCAGACCCCTGCTCTAAAAGATGATAAATAAAGGTTAATGATGAGCAAAGGAAAGGAAGACTCATTGTGTCATGTCTAAAAATAGATTATAAACTTTTGGGGGCAGGACTCGTGCTTTATGTCTACAAAAGACCTCGCACACTTCTGGGCACTATATACATAATTATAAAAACAACTCACTGAGTTAAAAAAAGAGTGATTGCCTGATTATTGCAGAGATCAATATTAGGCCTGATCTTAATTAACGTCTTTATTAATTCCCTAGAATTCCCATCTCATTATGAAACCTTGAAGATGATACTAAATTGGGAGGATTTGCAAACATCAGTCAAGATAGAAAAATAATACAAGGAAATCCAAAGAAAAGAAAGGACAGAAAATAGCAAAATAAAATTCATATTTAAAAATGCAAACTAATATAGTCAAAGGTAAATAATTCAAATAGACATCCCATGGGCAAGAGAAAGCAGAGTAAGTCAAGTTGTCAAATTTCTAATTTGTGAAAATGAGGACCCCTGCATCTACCTCTTCCCTGAGGCTCCACCTCTTCCCTCAAAGCCCCACCCCCCACTTGCTCTTCTTCCCCTCTCCCTCTGTTGCTTGCTGCACTACCCCTTCAACTCCATGAGCAACCCCAAGGGACTTGCAAACCCCAACTCCAGCAGGCTGCCTGGGAGTCCAGGTCAGAAGAGCACTGCAGCCACAGTGGCAGTGTGGAGAGTGGGATTGGTCCTTGGAGTGAGGAGCCAGGGGCAATTGGGGCATGGCAGGCCAGAGAAGGAGTTGGTCTCCAAAGAGAGGGGGACTGGGGGAAATCGGGGCAAAGCAAGGAGGGGGGGAACAGTTCTCGAATCAAGGGACCAGAGACAATTGGGACACTGCAGGGCAGAGGGTGGGACAGTCCATGAAGCAAGGGGCTGGAAGCAATCAGGGCATGATGGGGCAGTCTCCGGTGCAAAAGGTCAGTCCCTGGAGCAAGGAGCCAGGGGCAATCAGGGCCCCTTCCCCTTCTGGTGACAGCATCTACCTCTCTGCTGCAGCCGGGATGGGAGCTCTCCTCAGCTGAGATCCTCCAGCTCCTGCTGCAGCTGCTCTTCTTCCTGCCCTCCCCATGGAAGAGTGGAAACCGATTGTGGTTACTCCAGTAACTGGAAAGTGGACTTTTGGTGTCCGGTCAGCAGGGCCAGATTTCAGGGCAGATGACCCAGGCGACCACCTGGGTTGATGTTTTTTTTGTTAAAAGGGAAAATAGAATGTTTGAAGTAAAATGTTTCAGGTATTCTTTATGAGGATTCATTTTTCACTGACCTCCTAGAATGTTCTGGACCTTTGTAGAATCTCGTGGAACTTTTGGATAACTACATTTTCCTCAAACCTCCTAGAATGTTGTCCGCCATGCTCTTGCGAGTATGTAAGTGGCAGGCATTGCCAGTCAGTCAGTGAGATGCAAGAATGAACTAAAATGAAGTGAAAGGCCAGCGGCAATATCGTGCACCTTGTTTTATAGTGTAACTGTGAAAGTGTACTTGTGTTTTAGACTTGAAGAGTGTAAGTAGCAACTAATAAAGGATAATGGCCAGTCTTTGGATTCCTCTGACGCTGTACTTCAGTTCACAAGGGCAAAGGTGAGAAAAACAACCTTTTGAACTGAAGGCCTAGAGTTAACATTCTTAGGCCTGGTCTAAACTTACCTTCCGGATTCGGTGGCAGTCGACGGGAGATACACAAGTGACATAAAAAACTTGCATATCTCCCATCGACTTCACTGTGTCTGTTCTGCACGCTGTCCACATTGAGCTGTGCCACTTACGGAAGTGATTTTCCTCCATCGATTTCTGGATCAACTGAGTGGGTCTACACAGACCGCTCAGTCAATCCAGAGACATTGATCTGACAGTGGCGAATTTGCCGTCGTCACTATAGATGTAGCCTAGGTTTGTCACCTTAGACACTATTTAATACTGGTCCACCCAATGTTGGCGCACAGTTCAATTTCTTGACGTTAGTACATTTGAGTTATTCTTAAAATTAAAAAGGTTCTATAAGTTTAGAGGAAATGAATTTTATTTGCTTACATATGGCATGAATAAATAGATTTACAGATCCTAGCATGCAAATGTATCATCTTATATGACAGGGATAAATCATGCATGCAAATCATGTATCAAAGTCATGAAATGAGCTATAAATGCTACAAAAATAAGGTATTCAAAAGTTTAATAAATGTAAGCATGAGGGGGAGGGTACTGAAGATGTTCCTTGCCTGGTCTATGGTGCCTTTTGGCCTACGGGTGGCCCTGCTGATCAGAAGCATTAACTGGACACTGCCAGGTTCCCTTTTCAACCAGACTTTCCGGTCAAAGCTAGACACCTGGTAACCTTAGTAAGTAGTACCATTGAAAGAACATGCTAAGGGATCAAACTTTGTTTCAAAATTAATCTATGAGGGGAGAGGAAGCAGTAACCGTATAATTTTTAGCCCAACGGTTAGAGAATTTTGGAGACGCAGGTTCAATTCACCCCTTGCTTGTAGGGGAGAAAGGATTTGAACAGGCAGCTCTTCCCTCTCATGAGGCTGTGCTAATCATTGAACTCCAGGATATTTTAACACAGAACTCCCTCCATTGCTCCTGTTGAAGCTGCTCCACTTTGACTAATGACTCAGTCATTGGGTCAGAGAGTGAGGATGACTGTATAGCTGATGGCTACAGCACCCAGCCAGGAAGTGGGTGATCCATGGTCCAGGCTGTGATCCACCACCGCAGGGCATACTGTTACAAACCAGGGCACAAACCCCAGCTGGTTGTATGTTCTATAATTAGATTTCACCAACCTAGGAAAAAGTGTTAACACTTAACGCACTAAAACAGCCTTAAGAGGGAGCCAGACAGAGTGGTGTGCTCAAGGGGACTCTCTTCCACCCAAGCAAGACTGCCTTTGTGAAAGATGGTCCCTTACATCAAAAGGTCATAATATTCAGGTTACAACCAGTCACTTACCCTCAGTCAATTATACCTTAGATCTCTCACTAAAGACAGCACTTTAGCCAAGCTTAAAGAAAGTAAACATACATACACAAATGAGTGAGTCTTGGATTTAAAAGGTGATAGTAGCTGCTATATATGCAAGCTCTCTATGTCCTTTCAGGTTAACGCAAACTAAAGAATTTGGGAATCACTTGCTTATTCATCAAAACATCTTCCTCTCTGAATTCCAAGCAGCATAGTGATAAAGTGTTCTCTGGTCAGGAATTTTTATTCCCTTTCCCCCAGAGTTCAAATTGATGGGACAAGTGTTAGCACCTGTTTTCTCTTCATGCTTATTATGTGTGTGTGTGGGAGGGCAATCTATATGCTCTTTGTCCTTTGATGTTTCACAATGGCTCTTTGGTTTCAAAAGGCCTTCTTATGAAACCACTTCACATGCATTAATGCTTCTTTCCTGTTTGGTGAGTTACACAATTTCAGAGGTTTACAGTGCAAACACTCAGTATAACTTTAGACCTCAGGCTACAAATGTTTTAAATAAGATCAATTCATGCAGAATCTTACAAGCATTTAATCAAGTCTAAACACAATCTTATCACACTAAACATATTATCAACTTAACATCTATTTTAACATGCTAACAGACAGGTGAGCCAGGCTGGTTTCCAGCTATGCATTTGTTACTGTTCAGTGAGGCCGAGGGACCTTGGTATGAGCTGGTCTGCTAGCATCACGGGGCTCCCTCAATATCTCCTGTTGAAGCTGCTCCACTCTGGATAACTCAAAGTCATTGGGCAAGTGTGCAAGAATGACAGTATAGCTGGAGGTTAGAGCACATACTTGGGAGGTGGGTGACACAGGGTGCAGACCCCCATTCCAAGGACTCTTTAATTATTTACACAATGTGGCTGTGGAACAACTTCAGCAGGTAAACTGAGTAAATCTCATATCTGAAAAGCCCATAATTTAATGGTTTGCACACATGCCTCCAGAAAGCAGAAGGGGGAATTGAACCTGGATCTCCCATCTTTCAGGTGAGTGCTTTAATGACTAGGCTAAAAGTTATAAAGTCACCACTTTCTCCTTTAGCTATTGTGTAAGGAACAAGCATTTACCTCACTCAGGCTGGGTCTACACTGACGGTGGCAAATTCGCCGCCGTCACATCGATTGCTCTGGATCAACTGAGCGGTCTGTATAGACACGCTCAGTTGATCCAGGAAGCGACACAGGAAAACCACCCCCGTAAGTGGAGTAGCGCTGCGTCGAAGGGAGTGCTGTTCCCTTCGACGCAGCGCAGTATGGATGCCATGCAGAGGAGACACTGCAAAGTCGATGGGAGATACGCAAGTGATTTACGTCACTTGTGTATCTCCTGTCGACTGCTGCCGAATCACCGAGGTATGTGTACACCGGGCCTCATTCTCACTAGAAACAATATAGGTACCTAAACTGCGGAACTCCTGGAAAGGAGTTCCTGACTCTGGAGATAAAAGCCTCTCTCCAGCCTTAGGCACCAAACTACTTAGAAGACTTAGGATACACTGCTCTCTTCAGTATCTCCCACTGGTGATCATAGACAGCTTGACATCTGGCATGCTTGCTTTTGTGGATTGCATTTTTAGGTGCCTAGCTCTAACCATTCATTGTACACGGAACCTAAGTGATTAACTGGGGTTGTTTAGATCCCAGTGTTGCTCCAATGATTTTCTAGGCACCTAAACATTCAGGGTTGTGATGCTGAGCATTGCAATGCTTAAGTCCCCATGTAGATGTTGACCTCTTTCTTCTTCTATGTAGTCTTCAAGCTTGTCTTCAACTTTTCCACCTAATTTGGTTCCTACATTCCTCCCCCATCCTGCATTTGGTTCTAGTCTTACAATTGCCATCTGGGCTATAAAAGACAAAAGTAGTATATTTGCAATTTTTGTCAAGTACATTTCATTACAACATCTTATGAACAGCAGAAAACATTTCCAAATAGCATTTTCAGTAAGTTTCTGCTGCTACAACTGTGTTCTCTCCAAAAGCATGTAATTTAGTGAAGAATGTTAATTGTAAACAGCTATGTAAAAACGTGACACTTTCCAAAGCATTGAAGCCATTGGTAAGGGAGTGACAAGATTGGATTCTGAGCCCTCATTCTGCTAACATTCACCGTTGGCCAAATTACACACACCTTTGGGTGCCTTTCTCCATCTCTAATATGGGGTGGAGGGGTAATAAACATAACGGAAGTATTGAAAATTAAGCTGTTAGTTTCTTAAAGCACTTTGAGTTGCTTGGGCAGAAATTGCTTTAGAAGGGTAGCAGGTACATGTAGCATTGATTATACTTAAGGACTAATTCCATCATCCTCACTGTTGCTTGCTCACATTCCTTCTATACTTGCAATTTCCCATGTAGGGTCTCTCAGCCCAAAGGCGCATTTAAAAATAAAACAAACACCTGAGCGCGCCTGTGCTTTAGAGGCTCCCATGGGCGGGGTGGGCTCTAACACTACCAGGTTCGAACCCTAGAAGGTACGCATGCGCAATCAGCGCTCCTGGGTCTCATTCACTCCAGCCCAGCTTTGTGGGGTGGGCTAGAGAGAAGGGTTATCGCCCGACTGCTGATTGACTGATGTCATTTTCCGATCTGTGTCTCTCTCGGAGATTGGCTACTGTAAAAAACTGTGTGTGTTTGATTTTCTGGTTGGCTGTTGTAATTCCTTCTTCTGCCTATTGTGTTTCTGTCGCACTGATTGGCTCCTTTCTTTACCCTCCCTTCCTAGTGTGTCTGGCTCGCTCATTGGATGTTGCTAGGCTACCTCCTGAGTTGCCTGTGTGTCCGGCTCTCCGATTGGCTGGTCCAACCGTCCCTGCCAGCCCCCCCATTCCGGTGCGTGCAGCAGGCCTGCATCGCCTGTGTTCGCCGAGCTAATAAAGTTTTGTTGGGCAAAAAAAAAGTGGCGCCTCCCCTCGCTCCTGCCCCCTCCCTGCCGGGGCCCCGCGCCACGCCCGGGCACCTCCCCCCACCTCGCTCGGGGCCCTGCGGCGGTTGCTGGCTTAACCGTAACCGAGCTGAGCGCGCGCGCCACGGGCTCGAGCCGGCGCCTCCCGGCGGCTCCTCCTGCAGGCACGGTAAGCGGCGCCGAGCCCGCCGGGGCCAGCCCGGCCTGAGGGGGGCGGACAGCACCCGGGACTGCGCCGTGTGCGCGCCGCTCCGGCTCCCCCGGGAACCAACGGGGCCCGGCGGGGGGCGGCTCCCAGGGGACGGTTGGTCCGCGGGGGCTACCGAGACCCCCCCGCTTCCCGCCCCGCTGTGTCAGGCGGGCGGCAAGTGCCGGAGCCCGGCGCGGGGGGAGGAGAGGAGCCGGCTCAAAGCTGAGGCGTTAGCGAGGCTGCCCGGGCTGAGGGGCCGGCTGGGTTTTGGCTGGTGCCCTCCCTGCCTCGCCGTGTGTCTGCCGCGCTGTGGGGCAGCGGGGTCCCCGAGCGCCGCTCCGCCAGCCGTCCGGGGGGGGGGGGCGGCTGTAACAGCACGGCTGGGAAAGGCCCTTTTTCCAGCGTCATGGCCCTGGCACGGTGCGACCGGGAGCAGCAGCCCTTGGCCGCCCTCCTCGTCTGTGAAACGGGGGACAGGCGCGCCGCTCCGTCGGGCTGTTAGGAGACTTCATCCGCGTCTTTAAAGGGCTTTGTTGGGCTCTGGGACAAATCAGCCCGCATGGGGAACACATTCTTCGTGCAGTACCGATACTCTGCGCCACGGGCTCTGGAGTTGCGAGTTCTGGCTCTGCAGCTGCCTAATGTGCCCACGGTAGAACAGCTGTGTGGATGGCAGAGTATCCGCCAGAGATGTGTGCGCTAGCGTTGAACGTGCTTTCGCTGCAGGCACGGACAGATGTGTTCAGCATCTGGTGGTGGTAGCCTCTGTTTCTGAAATGCCTAAACACTGTTTCTTTGTCTGCAAGTTAATCTAAACCTTGTGCAGCCCACTGTTCAACCCGCTGCTGATATCTGTTATCAGCAGTGCTTCATTTTTCTAGTGTAAGAACATACCTTAGACAGTGGCTACATCTTTAGAAACGTCCTACTAGCTTTTGGATGGTTGTCTGACACCTGTCATTTCCAGTTGTGATGGGGGGGAGCATGTGGCTATCTAGTCTTACTTTAAAATATTTTTTAACTAATGAAACAAAGTTTAAAATGTTCATATTTGATACAGCTGAAGGACAGATTGATTACAGTTTTATTTGTTAATTCAACAGATGCAGTTTATGTTGCTTTTTAGTCGTCAGGGGAAGCTGAGACTTCAGAAGTGGTATGTCCCTTTGTCTGACAAAGAGAAGAAGAAAATCACAAGGGAGCTTGTTCAGACAGTGCTAGCTCGTAAACCGAAAATGTGCAGCTTCCTGGAGTGGAGAGACCTGAAGATTGTCTACAAAAGGTTGTTCTACCTCACTAAGCTGATAATGACTAGACAAAAAAAAATGTAATGAATAGCAAAGAAAATAATGAAAGTGAAATGTTTTCTCCTGTACTAGTTATGAGCACAGGCTGGTTTTGAGGGTTTAAAAAAAAACCTAATTTGATACCCTGTAGGAAGCATTTGTGTGTAGAGCCACTCATGCGTTTGGAAATGTGCTGAGGAATAAAGATTAGATTTTCTTACATTTATGAAGGAATGATTCTTTCTAGTTCTGTGTTCAGCTGTCTAGGTAAAAGGATGCATACAAATATGAAAAACAATGTGTGATTTAATGGCTATTTAGAATGACTATATAAATACGTTTACTGCAAGCAGTGGATAACTTTATAAATGGGTTACAAACATAATTTGGTCTCAAAGGCCCATAGATATGAATAAGAAAATAGATTTTTTGCTGTCAGTACAAAAAAGTATATTTTCATTGTGAGAAATAAGGTCAGCTTTCTATGGGTGAAAGTACTGTATAATTTTCTTAGTCAGAAATCTCCCTTTGTACCTGTTTACTTGCAAAATGCTACAGTTGTACTGCTGAAATGTTTTGATTCCGCTGACCTTTCGAATGTAATATAAAATAGCTGTGAAATTGCTTTTCTCCACAAATTACTGTAATTGACATTCTAAATGAGGTGAAGGAAATAAGTGCATCCTACTAAAAGCTAATTTTATAAAAGGAATTTCATCTTTTCATTTTTAATATTTAAATAGGGAACCAGTGCACTTTAAGAGGTTTAATATTTTTTTAACATTTCCTGCAATTCCCTCTTAGATTGTAAATAAAGTATCTTGGCCTACTGTTCTTGCCTTCTTTCCATTGGTGAGAATTTGGTTTCCTCCACCCCCAAAATGGAACTGAAATTACTGTGGATAACCTTAATAATTCTGATACATTGTGGCAAATAGTATAGCTGGATTTAAGAAGGGATTAGACACTAGACCATGATCCTGCCTACGCTTAAGAATGTGTATAACTTCGATTTATGCCAATGGCAGTACTCATATGAATAATCTAATCATGTAAGTAAAGGTGTGCTTGTGTTTGCAGGATCAGGGTTTGAATTAGTATGAGAGAGAATATAACCTGAAGGTCATATAAACATGTATCTGTACCTCTCATATCTTGTTATTTGGCCATGGAACCTTTGTAGGCAATACTTGATGGGGTCGGAAAGCACACATTTTTTTAAGCCCTGTAATCTACTGATCAAAGGGATGCAACATCCACTATAATCACTTCTTTCACTCTCTCCACCAACCAATGCGTCAAATTAAGGAATTTATTAGAAAAAGAATTGTGCTGTAGTTTTTTTTAAAAACTGCAAGTTAGTTGACATCAGGAAAAGTAAATTAATTTTTCCTTTGCTTTATTTCCTTGTTTTTCTTCATCTTTGGGTTATCATGGTCCTCACACGGCTGAAAGAACACTACCAAGACGACTGGATTTAAGTAGCGATATATAAAAACCACTTAGTCTGATAGGTATAAGTGCTTTTGGGCTGGGCAGAGTACATGCTTCCAAAGACTATGATGATGATGATGTAACCCAGAAGGAATAGGAGCAGGATCTGGTGGTCCAAGAATCCAAGAGCAGCCATCAGAAGAAACAATGCTTCATATTCAGAAAGTTCTGATAGTCTTCGTCAAGGGCAGGTAGCAAATGGGGAACTGGACATCTACAGAAACAGATGAATCCTGGCAGGGGTCACAATCCTCCTTAGCAGGGGGATGCTTCATCTTGGTTACAAGTTTGAGGATCCCACAGAGGATCATGAGCTAGTCCTGTACCAAGATCTGCTGCCTTCTGTCCCGTCTTTGGGGACAGTTTGGCTCACATGGGGTAAAAACCGTGACTTGTTTAAAAGAAACACAAAACAACATTTTTCAGTTTTGTGTTGCTGGTTCTTCACGTTTTACTCATTTCATAGTCTAAATTACTAAAATGGATGCTTTGTACTTGTTTCTTTTAGACTACCTAATTGTTAGAATTTCAGATATTGCAGAGCAAGGTAGGTTCATTTAAATCAAAGCAAATTTAAAGCAATGCATTTTAATTGTTTTTCATTTGTATTCCTAAAGAGAAGTTGATTCAAACTGATTGGTAATAATTAAAACATGTCAATTTGCAACTAAATACAGCCTTTACACTAAATTTGGTGGTGCTTTTTGCAAACTAGGATGAAACACTATATTAATACATATTTATTTAAGCAATTATATAGCTTACTTTACATTTATTCAGATACTTAACTTTTATATTTTGCATTGGGTTAGAAAATGGTGAATAATGCATTTCTTATTTTCTAGATTGATTTTTCTTTTTTTTACTTGCGGTTTGTTTTGAGCTCTTTGGATGGGAACTCAAATGTAATTAAAATGCAAAAAAAATTAAAGTTAGCTTTAGTTTACTTATTAAAAACATCTTAAGTACGCTGGATACATAATGAAAATGTTAATCAACACATGCTTAAAACACTAACTGATTTATTAAACAAATTGTTATCTACAGTTAGTGAATTGAACTGATTGTTTCTGGTCACAGTTTCCTTCAAGATTTTAAAACTAGCAGATCTCCTCCTTTCACCCGTAGTTTTTATTCATAGATTGGAAGAGGAAAAAAATCTTTCCTGCTTTTACAGCTTCTTATTGATTTTTAACTTTGAATTAACTAATCATTGAACTGAAATAGAATAATTTCTTCATTTCCCGTTATTTAACTTTCTGCACCTCTGGAAGAGGCTACTGCTGTCAAAAGCTGATTTACTGCTTCAACAAACTTGGTTCCAAGTGCATAGCCAGTGGCTTCTACCAGTTCAGTGATTTGACCTTCTTTAAAACATTGGCAGTAAACATATACTGCTTAATTTTTGTATTTAATGTGATTTTAATAGAATAGGTTTCATCTTAACACAGGTTGTCATAATTTCACAGTTAACTTTAAATGAGTTTATTTTTAAATGAAAACATCTGATTTTAAAAAAAAAATTTAAATGTCAATTTTTACCCACTCTGCTAAAGAATTTTCTAGGACATTTCACACTTAAAATGGTCAGTCATCTGTGCTTTTTTTTAAAAAAAAAGGCAAGTCCCAGGGCCTAATTAATGTGTTTTTTGTTGTGAGAGCAATACAAACTCAAATACAAAATGGGTAATCTTCTAGCTTGTGCCATACGTACTCCACCTGACATAGCCAATATCCACAAATCAAGAAGGCTAAAATGCTTTGACTAAGGCTGGGCCCTTCATGGTTTGTAGTGGCAAAACATCCTCTGAATGAAGGGGGAATATATTAAAGAATATCTTCATGTATCTTAGTGAGGAAAAACACAGAAAGAAACTCATACATTCCCCTCTCCAGAGGATCCACCCTAGATTTGACAAGAGATTTAGCTTGCCTGTTTCAGGGCATGTTTGGATATTTGCAGGTCCAAACTAGGAGAACCAATATGACTGCCTTCAAGCATTGGGGCCTGATGAGGGTATGTGACTTTGTTTACTCCTTTACAAGGTTACAGCTGTGGGCCTGGCAATTTTGGTTGAATCAAGAGCTTGTGCTTCCTGTTCACCACTGGGATATGGGAGTGTTTTTCTTTAGGTGGTCAGTCTTGTTCCTGTTTTGATTATTGCTGAACGTTTTGAAGGACTATACTCTCATACTCTCTTCCCAGCCAGCATATCATTATAGGTACCTATGTCTCTAATTTGTGTTAGGGGGTGCCAACTTAGAACCTTTTGTACTTAAATATATTTAGATTTTTCTCCTTCAGAGGCTAGAGAACTTGAAAAAACATTCTAGTTAACACTTGCTTTAACTTAGTTGAAAATACCACAGAGGCAGGGTTTCCAACCTTAAATTTGCTTTTAAATATGGTTATGAAGGACCTACTATGTAGTCTTCTAAGAAGAAAGGTCCAGGTTATGTGGTCTTCTGTATCGTTAACAAGTTTTTTGATGTGTTAACATGGACCTAAAAGGGTTGGGTGTAGGTTTAAAATCTGTATTTAATAATGGAGTCTTTTAGAGCCAGGTGTTAGGAGTGAAAGTGTTTGTTTTTCTTTTTTTAGTGACACAAAAGCTGTGACATAGGTCATACTAGGTCTGACACAGGTCATACTGTTTGTTTACTTAAAGCCTGGCCTTTTAAGAGCTTATTACTCATTTAACTTGAAATGAAGGTTTGCTATTGTCATGAGATTCAAATTATCCTTAAGCATTGGAATGGAAACAATTTAGCTAAACATAGAAATAATCTGCTGACATTAAGATGAATGTAAGAAGCCATGTGCCTAGAGTAACAGAAGAGAAGTATTCAAACAGGTTTGTTTTGAGTGCTAGTAAGTAGAGTAAGCTTCAAACTATTGTGCCAAAACAACGCACAGGTATTTTTGTCTTTCCCACTTACGTTTTAACCCCAGTGTTTTACTTCTAATTTAGATTTTCAAATCTTACCTACTGGATGCTTCTATACTCTTTTTAAAAAAACAAGCCAGTAGAAAGTTGATTACTAAACAATTGTGTATAAAAACATATAATTTGTTTTGTAATGCGTCCCAAAATCCACTAGAGCTACTGTAAATAATGTAGTTGCAGTGTTAAAGTTAAGAGCGGAGGAAGGAAAGTTGCTATGTACAAGTAAGGGAGATGATATGTTTTCATCTGAGATTTGAAATGAGAGGGAAAGTCAGTGGGGTGAAGAAATACAGGAATGAGACCTTAAATGTCAAGAACTGCAGTGCTGATGTCTCTTACACCAGCTGAGGAGATTGAGTGGTAGGATGAAAATTGAGAGGAGTGAGGCTCAAGTTAAGGTTGTGGAGGCAATAATTTTTTAAACTGGATCCTGAAATGAACAGAAAGCTGGTTGAAATTGATGATGAAAGTGCTATTATTGGGCTCATCTGTGTGTGAAGAAGCAGCAGCAGCATTCTAGCTCATCTTGAGTTGGGAGAATTGAGACTTGAAGGTCACAGGCGAGAGACGCACTGGTTGAGGGAAGGGGAGATGAAGGTGTGTATGAAGATTTCAGCAGAGGTGGAATCGAAAATGTCCTGCATGGGCAATGTTGTGAGTGTGGAGATAGGCAGACCAAGAAAATGGGGGAATTTGGGAGAGAATTGGTTCAGTATCTTAAGGGCACAAGACGATGTGGATAAAGAGAAGGATAAAGTCAACAGAATAGATGCAGTTGTTTGAAGATGTTCCTCTTAATAAAGAGAAGCACTTAGTTTTTGAGACGTACATCTGAGGAAGACTAAGGCCATGTCTATACTAGGAAAAAAAAGAATGAGTTTTCATCAGATAACATGTTATTTGTTTTACCAGAGTGCCTAGGAATCTTGTGTTGGGCCAGGACCCCATTATGTTGGGCGCTGTAGAAGTAGAACAAAAGTATGGTCCAAAGAGCTTTAGATACAGATACCTTGTAAAATCCTAGTATAGACAAGGCAAATCTACCTTTATGTAGATGTAGGAGGTGAAACCTATAAAAAGGTTTGTGTGCACTAGAATATTATAGGATAGCAATCTTGCATTAACTATCTTATCTGTGTTAAAAAACACTCCTTTTTTTTTTCTTGGTGTAGATATGGCCAGAGGGCTGGCAGAGATACATTAGGGAGTCAGGAAAGGTGCCAAAAGATACATATAGTTAGTTGAGTATTAGGGTAGAAGTGGTATTAAGGTTAAATGGCGAAGCATACCCCTCCCTGACACTGAAGGAACTTGCTCGCAGCAAGAAATGTAAATTTAGACCATCAGTACCCTGTTACGAATATTTCTGTAATTCACCTCATTTTCTCCATATTATAAGCATAGCATTTTTGTGATTTCTCTTAGCGAAGAACTCTAAGGAGAGCTGCTTCTGGAACTTATCCAGCCCTTCAGCTGGTGAGGCTTTTAGGGGCTGCTTTAGAGTTTCATTCAGTTCTCTCTTCTGGGAGGTGGCATACATCTCTGTGTTGGTTTGGCATTCAAATCCAAGCCTGAGAGCTGAGGTTACTTCTCCAACTGAAGATTGGTGACTTACTTGGCAGCCAATACAGCTGGTTAACCAGAGTACGTAGTATAGAACGTTGGTATTGTGTGCATTTTGTTTAGGGAGAACATGCCTTAACCGATATAAATTATCTGAGTTCAACAGCTCATTTCACATAGGGCACCAGCTATAATTTGATAATTCTTTTTGCCACATGCAGCTGGATGGATGAAGGAATTAGTATTGAGTTGTCTATCTGATTTTCAGCCTTCATTGTTGTTAAATTCAGGTTAAAGAGCTGATGAACTAATGAAAAAGAAGTGCAATTCTCATTCTTTAGAATTAAATGGGGAGAGGCATGAGGAGGGGGAGAAGTGAAGCAGTGATTGTTATAGTGGGGCCTGAGGTGGTAGCTGGAGTTGAAAGCAAATCCTTTGTTGGGGGAAAATGATGTCCAGTGGCCTGTTGATGGCCCTGTATTAGCTATTTGTCAGAGTTTGTAATGTTATCAGTAACTGCTAAAGTAAGATGGTAATTGGACATATAAATAAACAAACATTATTTTTTTACTCTAAAAATTGTCTTTCTTATGAGATATGAAAGCTTTAACATCCTAAATTGCTGGTTCAAATCTGTCCCAGATTAGTGGAGACAGTAGTAAATATGTTTGCTTGTTGGTTGCCTGTGTGAAATTATTTGGTGGCTTTAGTCTGTAGGTTCCGGTGAGTCAGTGTTTATGCAGAACCGCCATCCTGTTTGATACTAGAACTAATCAGAAAACTTCTATTGCATCAGGTTTGACAGAAAAAGAAAAAAATGAAAATGTCCTTTAAATTTTCTAACCAGGTCAGTTTGACCTGAGAGAAGCCAATGGTTAAAAAGACCATGGAAATAGAAATATTGTTTGATCCATGGAGGTGGTCCCTCCTAGTTCATTTTGAGGAACAGCAGCCATTCTGTGTGGGCAAGCTTGTAGTGTTGCTGCTTCTACTGTGCTGCTTCTGAGGACACACAAATCTCAATTTCCAGAACTGAGAACAATCTGGTACCTTTCAGGAGCACTAATTTAACTGACACGGGGGCTGGATTTTTTTATACTAACATAAAGATAATTTTGTTGTTGCAGATACGCAAGCCTTTACTTCTGCTGTGCTATTGAAGATCAGGACAATGAACTGATAACCCTGGAAATAATTCATCGTTATGTGGAACTGCTTGACAAATATTTTGGCAGTGTAAGTTAGTGACTTTAATTTTGGTTTTTGATTTTTTACAAAATTCTATTACGTATGTTTTTTAATATAGTGAGTGCATCATCCCCTTGTTCAGTGTACAAAATAGTTTTAAAAGTGATACGTTTGCTGCTGGACATGGATATCTCATATATATGGCAAATCTTACATCAATTGTTCTGCCAAACCAACCTGGTAACTAATTTATCTTCACAACACCTTGATTATGTATCCTGTCCCCTCTCCTCCCAGATTTCTTACCCGATCTATTTTTCTTCAGCTGCAATTTCAGGGAAAGTTCTGCTCAGCCCCCCTGCAGCCCAAGGCTAGAGCATACTCAGTGCAGATGGAATCATATTTAGCTGTGAAACTCAAGCAAGTCTCTACTAGCAGATGCGAGCTGTGGTTTTTCAGGTGCTTGTGATTTGGCTAAATTTGGGTGGATTCTCATGGGGACAGTGAAAAACCCATCTCTGACACAAAGGCCTCCTCCCCCTGCCAAATTTCAAGTGCCAGAGCTTCTCAGAGAAAAGGTCACCAGAATTCTTTAATGTGGACAAGACTTATTTCTCACTAGCCTCATTCTCAGAAGTGGCTGAAACTCTCCACAAAAAATTAAACCTGAGGCAAATGCCTGGCATGGAAATTTTCAACCCAAATAGTTAGTTTGGCAAAGTTGTGAGCACGTGAAAGAAGAATCTAATAATGGCAAGTGTTGGGCAACCTTAATAAGGCAGTGTTACTCCCGTATCATAACACTTACTGTGCTTTTCAGGTATGTGAACTTGATATCATCTTCAATTTTGAAAAGGCTTATTTTATTTTGGATGAGTTCCTGTTGGGAGGGGAAGTTCAGGAGACCTCCAAGAAAAATGTTCTTAAAGCCATTGAGCAGGCAGATCTGTTACAAGAGGTAAGCAAATGGTACTTCTCCTGCCTAAGAAGCAGCATGCTTTGCTATGGGGCTAGGAAAAGCTCTTAGTTTTCTATTATTGTAGAAGGTGCTTTTTAGCATGCTTAGCATGTAAATTCCAGTTAGTTTTCCTGTTTCTGCTGTATATGTTCTACCACAGTATTATCTTTCAGCTTGTTTGTTCTATTCACCTTGTATTCAGTACATGCATACATAACCTACTGAGTGGTTTGTTTCTTTTTAAAGCTTTAGATTTATTTAGAGATTGTCCCTATGTTGTATGTGTTTTGCTAGAAATGCAAGCTGCTGTTTTCTTGCTTATACCTAATATTAATAGATTTTGCTCTTTTTAATTTATCCATATATTTTCCTTAGATTGATCTTTATTAATCTTCATGATAATCACTAGCTTTTTGTCATACCTGATGCACGTGTGCTTCTTTACTGTTTCATTGCTGAAACCCAGAAGCTAAACTCTATTCTTTGAGACTCTTTCAGGTATAGTTAAAATTAACTCTTCTAAAGACATTGTCTTAATGTTGTAGTTAATTTACTTTAAAATAGAAATGAATTATAAAGTTAGAATAATAGTTAGTCAGTAGTCATAGAAATATATAGAATGAAGTAGAAAAGGCATAAAAATTTATCTGTTAATCAGTTATTGAAATAAAAAATATTTCAACTGTTTATTTCTGACTTTGGAGAACCGTTAGAGCGGGAACTCAGATCTTGAACCCAGAGTTTGGAAAACAGTTATTTTTTTTAATTGTATAGAAAAATCCCTAGTAATAAGTAAATTAAAAAAACAACAATCTTGTCTCTACCAGCCCCTTCGTATTTTATTGTTTACTAACTATGGCATAGGTGGCATGTGCCTCTTGAATTTGGGAATGCTGGCTCCATGCTGAGGCCCTGGCCCTGCTCTGCCTCCTCTTCCCCCAAGCCCCTGTCCACACTCCACCCCTGTTCTGCCTCAGGCCCCATGCTGTGCCTTCCCCCCCCCTCGGCCCACCCACTCTTGCTCTGCTTCTTCCCACCTCCGCTTCGCCGCCTTCTCCTGACACCTCCCCACCCTCAACTGCTTGCTCCTGTGGGACACTGGGGTGGGAAGGCAGGAGGTGGACTGAGAGCAGGGCCTCGGGGGCAGAGGCTGAGTGGGAGCTGGTGGCTGTTGTTTGGGGAGGCTTAGCATAGCCTCCCCAAGTCTCTTATACCTGCCACCCATGCACTATGGTCTGCAGGTTATAATATTAGACTGGCAGTTCCAACGATGTCTGACACCTGATAAGACCTTAGAAAAGACACTTAACTTTTCTGTGCACCGATTTGTGACAGGGATTTACAACTTGCCCATCTCACATGCGTGTTAAAGTTTAAGGCTTGTAAAATGTTTGGCAATCACTGGTAAAAGATGCTGTATAAATGCAAAATATTTTTCAACCTTTGTCCTGTGAACGTTTTGATGGGTTCTTGTTTTGTCTTGTGAGAGATGTTTCTGTTGATCTGTCATGTGAGCGTTCCATAATCTTAGGTTCTCTTTCTGCCATTCTTGCTATTGCCTCATGGCCATCCTATTGTTAAATTATAGGATTGCAAAATCATCCCATCGTTCATTCTCTACTCTCATAGTTTAGTTGTATTTTGTAATCCTGTTAATTCAGATGAAGGTGAAAGGATGACATACCCGGTGAATGATGTATCAGCTAAGGTTCTTATTTATAAATATAGTTCAATAACACTTCTGTGAGATACATTCTTTTTTGGTTTGGGAAGCTTAACTATTCCTGCCTTCAAAGAATGCTCTGAAATCTTCCTTTCATCATTTCTCTATTAGAGTAAGAGGGGAATTTCCTAATGAGATGAATATTCCAGGACTGCTGAAATTTTAGCTGTTTGGTATGCTACTAAAGCCATTAATTGTTACAGCGTACAGAAAATGTTCCACGTGGTTTTTCTTCTAAAACTTTTGCTTTCCTAGGATAAAACGGGGAGTAACCCAGTAAATAATATAGTCTCCCTGTAAATGCATGATTGTTCCTCACAATGTCTTGAAGCATTTTGTCCAGTCTAGTTTGAAAAATCCCAAGCAATGAGACTTTCACTACTTTCTTGGGAGGCTGTTTTACTGTATCCTACTCTCAGGAAATAATTCCTGATATTCTGCCTAAATTTTACCTTAATTTTCATTCTAATACCTCAGGTTCAACACTAAAAATAAATAACAGAAAATACCTTCCCTTCTTAATTTTTTTTTATAAGGGAGATTTTTCTCCTTTCCTGCATTTTCTTTTTTAAGGTGGACTTTGCTTCTTTGAAATGGTCTTTTTTTTTTTTTTTTTTAAGCCTTCTGATTTTTTTTTAATGATCTCGGGGGTTAATTTGTTACCTGACTGTAACCAATAAGTAACAAAAATCTGTATCCTAGCAGCTTTTGAAGCTTATTTTACTCTGTGGTGGTAGAAATTGAATTGAGATTTTTGTCACCATTTAATAGATTAGTGATGTCAATTAAATATAAAATGGCACATTTTATAAGCTACTCTTTTACATTAGTGGGAATTCATTTTAAATAAGGACTTCAGGATTTTAAATAAGATTAGCACAAAATTATACATTTCAGTGTACGATCTTTCTTTCCTGGTAGTTGATGCAAAGTGGTTCCAGAGTCTTACAATGAAGAATACTGAAATGTTGAATTCATGTGTCACCATTAGAGCATCTTGTTGTTTCAGTGACTTTCTGTTTCTCTGAATAGTTCAAAAAAAGTCCACAAGAATAGAACACATTCTTCAGTTCTACCAATCCCAAGTTTGTGTTTTTTCAGTATGGCTTTTTCTCACCTGAGCCGCCACTCACATGCACAATATGTCACAAAGCTAAAGATTTTCTTTGATCCTTAAATAGAGTACGTGACAGTCATTTAAAAAATAAAAAGTAAACATTTATTTTTAATACGTTAAATGTAATAAATTTTATGTATGTAGCATTAACCAGTTAGTGTTTCTAAAGCATTTTGAAGATGACTAACTGTTCAGAAACATTCATCACATAACGGAAAACATCATTTTAGAGATTTTAAGTGGTCTTTTGAGTGAAGGATCCTTTAATGGAAGGAAGCCAAGGTTGTTGTGAATAATATGAAAAGAAAAACCTACCCAGGCAAGAGTTATTTGAAGAGTGAATATGCCCCTTATAAGCTTGTCTCTTTGTATTCCCATGGCAGTTTTCCGGGAGATGCTTTATACTGTAGAGCACTTTATGGAGTATACTGTACTTAAGCTGTCAGTGCTATTATAGTCACTAACGCTCAGGGCTTGTCTACACTTAAAATGGTGAAGGTGCACTGCTCTAGTACTTCATTGAAGACAGGAGAGCTTCTGCCATCAGTATAGGCACTTCACCTCCCTGAGAAGCAGTAAAATTCTCCCATCGACCTAGTGCTGTCTACATCGGGGTTAGGTCAGTTTCAGTGCGTTGGTGAGCAGTATGGATTTTTCACATCATAGCTATGCTGATGTAATTTTCTAGTGTATAGCAGTCCTCAGTTCTGTTAGCACTAATCTCATTGTAATCAGCTGATTTGGGGGACGTGCAGTAGTTTCATGTATAGAAGATGCTCATTTTTCATTAGTTTTCGACTTAGCTCCCTCGACATTGACAACATTTTGAGTATTTTTGTATCTGGTGCTGTCCACTAGTTATTGATAAAAAAAACTCACCCTCATCTTTAAAAGATCTGCAACCATCAGTACTTTGCATAGCTGTAAGTACAGTGCATAATTGTAAGAACTAGGCATTTTGAGTACTACTTTGTCTCTTCTGTATACATGTTTGTGTGTGGGTCATATGCATTTTCATTTGAGAGGAATAAAATTTGTGTCATATCATGGAACTTGGAAATAAAAATGTTCAGGTCTTGATGTGATATTAGCCATGTTGCATTGTACTTATATCTACAGAACCAGTTTTCCATGCAACTTCCCTGTATTCGACTTCTCTCAGGTTGGCATTGATATTAGTACAGTATTCCAAAAGAATTGTACCAATTTCTGCAAGCACTTGTCTTGTATGAATATTGTTTACTTATATTTTATCTTTGTAGGTTTCCTAATGTAAGCACCAATTCAGTAAAGCATTTAAGCACAATCTTAAGTAAATCCTGGTTTAGCAGAGCATTTAAGCATTATAGTCCAATTTAAGTTAAGGAAATATTTAAGTGCTTTGTTGAATCAGGGCCTTATTAGATGATGATCCAAAGCCTGTTTTATTGGAGTTACCAGTCAGTTTAGTAATTCAAAACAGTTACTGAGGCATACCTTTGTGAAAAGAAAACATTTTGCTTTTCAGGTCATCGCTCAACTCTGCCTGTGGTGACATTTTTCCTCTCTAAGCATAAAATGCCATGACATTTGTGCTAATAAATGTATCTTATATTGAACAGCTGAAAAGTAATTTTACTTTTCCTTATGCATCATATTTTTGTGGATGAGTAAACAGCATGTGGCCAATTTCATGATTGTTTAAAATTCCAGTTAAAATGGTTAATTGTTTTATAATACTTGACACAGTAATAAGTAAATAACACAAACAAAATAGTTTGTGTTGTAGCATGTTGGTCCCAAGATTTGAGAGACAAGGTTGGTGAAGTTACGTTTTTTTATTGGACCAGCTTCTGTTTGTGGAAAAGACAAGCTTTAGAGCATCATAGATCTCTTTTTTTTCAGGTGTGAAAGAGATTAATTACCCATTTTATTTTAAGTGTGTTTTGCAACATTTGTTAACCCATTATTCTTAACAATCTGTCCCACCTTTTATTTAGATGTGATACTCTGGTTACCTTTTCCAGACCTGAAGAAGAGCTCTGAAGCTTGAAAACTTGTCTCCCACCAACAGAAGTTGGTTCAGTAAAAGATATTACCTCACCCACCTTGCATAGTACAGAACAGTAATAAAATATCAGTTTTTCACTTAAGAATATAGGATTGATATTCAGGAATTTAATGATGGCACATTAGCATGAGATACTGTCTTAGATAGTGACTAACACTGTGCAAACCTAAGTATTAGTTCCAATATTCTACGAGGGAATGTCTTTTCTTTGTTTTCAGTTCATGATCAGCCTTGAAGCATGAAGATAAAATGAAAAGGCTAGCAATCCTACCAGTATAGTTACAGATACTAGTCTATATTTTTAATACTGTAAGACAGAAAGAATGAAGCTCATTAAATGAAACAGAATTACCGTAAGTGTTTACTAAACAAAGAACATAACTGTTTAAAGCTTGGCAGTTGATGCGATTTTTCTTTTGAAATGTAGTTACTTAAAAAAAAAGAAAATAGTTATGTAGTGTGAACTTTTTCTTCAGTAGAATGTCCCAAAGCTTGTTCAATGCACATATCACTAGAGATTATTTATTCCTTCAGGGATTGTCAACAGAACACCTTGGATATTTCACTTTAAATACTGATTTTTGTTTTTAGTGGAAGTTCCAACAGTAGGGCTAAAAGATCTCTTGGTAAATAACAATTGGTTACTTTCTGTTTCTATATTTTAGTCATTATATTATAATTTTCTAATTCTTTACTAAATATTACTAAAACATGTGCTTCATTAAAATCAACAATTAGCTGTATTTGTTTAATCATTTAAAAAATATCTGGCATCCCAGTTTCAGTTAGCAATCTCTTATCCTTGTATATGAGAGAGAATAAATATTAATTTTCAGTCTGTTATTCCTGTCTGTTTTTTGATGGAATATACACATGGGGATTTTTTGTATTAAAAACCTGCTTCCCCACTGAGATAAGCAACTTGTGGATTTGGAAGTGGATGCTATTTTGGAACTCTCCTAATTATGCCATGAAAATTTCCCATCAGAGGAGAACTTTTCAACTGGAAACTGTCGGTTTGAAAGAGCAACTATATGTAGACTGTAGGATTATGTATGGTTCTAAAGGCTGTAGGCCTTTAGTAGTATATAACAATTGTGCGTATAAATAATGCCCACAATAGCAAGTTTTAAAAATAAAAATCCGCAATCATTTTAACCTATATAAGGATTTCCACAAGTGAGTGGGAACATTGGTTTTTCTCCATCTCTATTAGAAGATCACCTCTGTAAGCAGCTGCTTTAGATGGTCCTTTGAGTGATTGCTTAAGATAGTTTTACTGTATAAAGTAAACAGAGGCTGAAAAACTCAGTCACTGGTGAGTGGGGCCTTTTCTGTGGTGAATGTGATGACTTCACATTCAGTTTCTACAGAATCTAATCTTTCATTTTAAAATGTTTCTAGCCTGTATAGTTGTGAACATAATCTTCAAGTATAGGCAGAGATTGCTGTTTGCCAGAGGCTAGGAATGACTGACAGGATGGGTCATTTGATGATTACCTGTTCTATTCATTCCCTCTGAAGCACTGGGATTGGCCATGGTCGGAAGACAAGATACTGGGCTAGATGGACTATTGGTCTGACCCAGCATGACCATTCTTATAAACCAATTAAATACTGTTGTCCTGACTTATGTCAGGTTTTTACTTCTGCTATTACTCATGTTTCACAAAAGCAAAAGAATTAATGAGAATAGCAGAATCTTGACTAATTAATGGTATTGACATAATGCAAACTTGCATATCGTGACAGTATTGTGAAATTTGTTCTTCATACATAACTCCCACTGGCATCAGTGGGAGTTGAGTGTATTAGACACATCTCATCATACCTTTAGACCTTCAAAGATTTATACATATGCTTCATTTCATGCAAGGGTTTCTTTTTCACTGAACATTTTATTTGTATTTTCTAAATTGAGTTATATTGTGGGCACACTGGTGGAAAGGTAACACTTGGTGTCAGTGGGAGACTTCAGTTAGGGAAGTGTCTAGAGATTGAGGTCTCCCAATCAATACAGAGATTTCCATTGTTGCCCAAAGTCCCAGGGAGATGTAGGACTTGGCAGTGGTGATTAAGTAGACAACAATCTTTCCCTAAATGTAATACTGAGCCAGTGTTCAAGTAGGTGAGACGTTCCGTGACCTAATAGAACGGTCCCACCCCTGATATGACAGCCTCTGTACTGTTGAGGAGAATGAAAGTCTCAGGGAAGGAGAACATCAAACTGTAGTGGAGGGAAACAATCCAATAGTTGATACCCTCCTTCCAGATGATGTCATGGTATCCTCTTGCATGAGGACACTTCTCTGGGGGAGGGAACTCCAGTTATTAGGAAAACACAGGTAATAGTATGGGGGACTTAGTCATTAGAAATATAGGTAGCTGAGTTTATGTCTGACCTGGAGAACCACATGGTGACTTGCCTGCTAGGTTTGAAGATTCCAGATATCTTGAGACATCTAGACAGACTTATATGTAAGCTTGGGAGGAGTTGGTGGTCATGGTACATGTAGGTACCAATGACATAAGGAAGGATGGGAGAGATTGTGGAAATTTAGGCTGCTAGATTGAAGTCCAGGACCTTCATGATAGCATTCTTTGACATGCTTCTAGTGCACAGGACCAGCTATGCAAAACTACAGGGTCTCAATGCGTGGATGAGATGATGGGTTTAGGGAGGAGGGGTTTAGAGGCTTATTAGGAACTGGGGAACCTTTTGAGAAAGGGGGAGCCTATATAGAAATGATGGGCTCCACCAAAACCAAAAAGGATCCAGACTTCTGACATGTAAAATTAAAAAGGTCATAGAGCAGTTTTCAAATTAAGGGGTGGGAGAAAACTGACAGGTGTGGAGAAGCATGTGGTTCGGACACAGATATCCTTTAGGGGTGGATCTATTAATCGGGATTCTCTATATCCTAGTAAGGAGGAGAAGCTGGAAGAGGATAAACTATGGGTAGAATCTGATGAGAAACAGTCAAATGGAAGAGTCTTGTTCAATTACATAACATAATGGCAGACAGCTAAAAAGTGACCATTTTTTAAAGTGCTTATATACAAATGCTAGAAGTCTAAATACTAAGATGGTGAACTTGAGTGCCTCCTATTAAATGAGAATATTAATATAATAGACATCACAGAAACTTGTGAAATTAGGATAATCAACGGCACACAGTAATACTAGGGTACAAAATATATCAGAAGTACAGAACAGGTTATTTTAGTGGGGGAATGGCACTATATGTGAAAGAAAGCATAGAGTCAAATGAAATAAAAGTCTTAAATGAACCAAACTGTGCCATAGAATCTCTATGGAGAGTAATTCCATGCTTGAATAATCAGAAAATGGCAGAAGGGATATACTATTGACCACCTGATCAGGATGGTGATAGTGACTGAAATGCTCATGGAGATTAGAGAGGCTATAAAAATAAACTTAATAAGAAATTTCAACTGTCTCCCTGTTGACTGGATACATGTCACCTCAGGACAGGATTCAGAGATAATGTTTCTTTACACCTTAAATGAGTGCTTCTTGGAGCAGCTAGTCCTGGAATCCATAAGAGAAGAGGCAGTTCTTGATTTAGTCCTAAATGGAGCACAGGATCTGGTTCAAGAAGTGAATATAGCTAAATTGCTTGGTAATATTGACCGTAACATAACAAAAATTAACATCCCTGTGAGGGAGGGCGGAAAACAACAAAACAGCCCATCACGGTAGCATTTAATTTCAGAAAGGGGAACTACAAAAATGAGAGTGTTAGTTTACACAGAAATTAAAAGGTACAGTGCCAAGAGTGCAATCCCTGCAAACTGCATGGAAATTATTTAAAGATACCATAATAGAGGCTCAATTTAAATGTATGCCCCAAATTAAAAAACATAGTAAGAGGACAAAAAAAAGTGCCACTGCAGCTAAACAACGAAGTAAAAGAAGCAGATGCAAAAAAGGCATCCTTTAAAAAGTGGAAGTTAATCCTATTGAGGAAAATAGAAAGAAGCATAAACTCTGGCAGGTGAAGTGTAAAAACATAATTAGGAAGGCGAAAAAACAATGTGAAGAACAGCTAGCCAAAGACACTCAAAGTAACAGCAAAATTTTTTAACGTACATCAGAAGCAGGAAGCCTGCTAAACAACCAGTGGGGCCACTGGACAATTGAGATAACGAAGGACCACTCCAGGAAGATAGACTATAGTTGAGAAACTAAATGAATTATTTGTATCGGACTTCACAGCTGAGGATGTGAGGGAGATTCTCAAACCTGAGCCATTCTTTTTAGGTGACAAATCTGAGGAAGAGTCCCAGACTGAGGTGTCATTAGAGGAGGTTTAGGAACAAATTGATAAATTAAATCGTAATAAGTCACCAGGAAAAGATGGAATCCAGCCAAGAGTTCTGAAAAAACTCAAATATGAAATTGCAGAACTACTAACTGTAGTATGTAACCGATCATTTAAATCAGCTTCTATAACAGATGACTGAAGGATAGCTAATGTGGCATCAATTTTTAAATAAGGCTCCAGAGGCAATCCTGGCAATTATAGGCTGGTAAAACTAATTTCAGTACCAGGCTGATTGCTGGAAACTATAGTTAAGAACAGAATTATCAGACACATAGATGAATACAATTTGTTGGGGAAGAGTCAACGTGATTTTTGGTGAGGCATAATTTCCATTTATGGTCCACTAGAATTCTTTGAAGGGGTCAACAAGCATGTGGACATGGGTGATCCAGTGGATATAGTTGTAACCCGTCCGTGCCCAGGGTAGCCCACTGATAATGCCAGGGTCAGGGCAGGCTGCAAAAGGAGAGCAAATTCTCCCAGCACTGGTGGGTGACACCACAGTCAGACTTCCCAACCAGCCACAAACAGTGCTTCTGATTCCCCCACTCTGGTTATCAAGAAGCCACTGTGCAAATACACACAGCCCCCTTTACTGCATTTCAGTCTCTGGCTCCCCAAACTGACACTAGGTCCAGTAAAGAGACCAGTTGCTTTAACTCTATGCTCTTTACTAAAAGATTCCCTCTGATCCCAAAGGATCAGCCACAGTACCAGTTCACTATAAGTTTGGATCTTACCCAAAATACCACGCTGCCAGCCAATCCTTTAGTAACTAAAACCAAAGGTTTATTAATAAAAGAAAAACAAACAATAAGAGAAGTGTTAAAGGCTTAAAGCAATCAGATACATACAGATGATTTAAAAGTCCATATACATCAGGTTTCTAGAACAATTGTGGAGTTGCAGGCTTGTATAGTTCCTCTGGTATACATCCAGTACCTGGATGGGTCTAAGTTCTTCAGTTCAGTTGCAAAGTGTGTTGATCCAGAGGTGTGTCCGCAGCTGGACAGGAATGAACACAAGACAAAGACGAAGACGAAATGGTTTTTGTGGTTTGATCTTATATACCCTCTGTTACTGGCCATGTGGCTTGTGGAACTTTACTGGAACCAAAATGAAGTCCATAGTCACATGGGCCAATCCTGGTAACTCTTCAGGTATGCCTTTAGTTTCTTCCCGGGCCTCTGGCTTCTGATAAGGCCTTGAATGGGCTATTAAGCAAGCTATTGTCCTGCCGCCTCTCTGTCTGGGGTGTGTCTTCCACAGCACAGTTTGAAATACAGGGATATCAAAGATCTCCATAACTTTCCTTACACATGAACACAAATATTACCATCTTATTCAGCATATTATAACCTTTCTAACAGTACCTAACATGGCATGTCTTACATGAATTATTATGATTTTGACATATTAAGGTCAAACAACACCAATGCCCCCCCCTCCTAATGCAGCCCGCGTGACAATAGTGTACTTTGATTTTCAGAAAGCCTGTCACAACATCCCTCACCAAAGACTCTTAAGCAAAGTAAGGAGTCATGGATAAGCAAGAAGGTCCTCTTCTGGATCAGTAACTGGATAAAAGATAAACAAAGGGTAGGAAGAAATTATCAGTTTTTGGAATGGAGAGAGGTAAATGGTGTCCCACAGGGGTCTGTACTGGGACCAGTACTGTTCAACATACTCATAAATGATCTGGAAAACGGGGTAAACAGTGAGGTGGCAAAATTTGCAGATGATACAAAACTACTCAAGATAGTTAAGTCCAAAGCAGACTGTGAAGAGTTACAAAGGGATCTTACAAAACTCGGTGTCAGAGCAACAAAATGGCAGATGAAATTCAGTATTGATAAATGCAAAGTAATGCATTTTCGAAAACATAATCCCAACTATACACATAAAATGATGGCGTCTAAAGTTAGCTGTTACCACTCAAGAAAGAGATCTTGGAGTCATTGGATAGTTTTCTGGAAACATCCACTCAGTGTGCCAGTGGCAGTCAAAAAAAAAACTAACAATGTTGGGAGTCATTAGGAAAGGGATAGATAAGACAGAATATTGTATTGCATCTTTATAAATCCATGGTATGCCCACACCTTGAGTACTGCGTGCAGATCTGTTCGCCCTGTCTCAAAAACGTTGTATTTGAGTTGGAAAAGGTACAGAAAAGGACAACAATAATGATTAGGGGTATGGAACAGCTTCCATATGAAGAAAGATTAATAAGACTGGGACTCTTTACACTTGGAAAAGAGACGACTAAGGGGGGGGCACGATAGAGGTCTGCAAAACCATGACTGGTGTGGAGAAAGTAAAAAAGGAAGTATTATTTACTCCTCATAACATAAAAACTAGGGGTCACCAAATGAATAGACAGCAGGTTTAAAACGAAAAAAAGGAAGTATTTCTGCACACAATGCATAGTCAACCTATGGAACTCCTTCCTAGAGGATGTGTGAAAGCCAAAACCGTAATGGGGTTCAAAAAAGGACTAAAATTCATGGCTTTTAGCCTAGGATAGCCGTTTGCCAGAGATTGGGAATGGCCGACCGGATGGATCACTTGATGATTACCTGTTCTGTTCATTCCTTCTGAAGCACCTGGCATTGGCCACTGTTGGAAGACAGGATACCGGACTAGGTGGATGATTGGTCTGACTCAGTATGGCCGTTCTTATGCTTTAGTGTCCCAACATGTCAGGAGAGTGAAGGGGAACTCAGCTCTGCATTTTGGAGGTGTAGTCTTCAGGATAGAGATGTGAAATATAAGTCCTGATTGGATGTATTTGTTGGAGATGCTAAGGCATATTAAGCAACAGAACAGATGTTAGCCTTGGTGTCCTAATGTGATACAGGAAAGATCATCTTGTGTCTATGAAAATGTTTTTGGACATGTTTGAGTATATGATTTGGGTTCTGTTGTGACTGTGCCACAGATGACTACCTGTGATCTTGAGCAAGTCATTTAATCTCTTTGTACCTATCTTATAATACATTTTGTGAAAATATATTCATTCATGCTTGAGGTGCTCAAATACTACGGTGATAAATACTGTAGAAAAGCCTATAAGTAAATTAGGTCCAATTTGGGAAACTACATTCATCCTACTTAAATTTCTCTTGAAGTCTTACTTGCTTTCTTGCCTCTGTTAGTGCAAGATATGGCTGAATCTCTGTGCTAGGGTGTGGGGGATGAATTATTTTTTGTGAGGACCTTGGAAATCCTCTGGAATAGAAAGCTTTGTAGGCTGTAAATATGAAATAAAATAGCTTTTTGCATGGCTCCTTTTTTCAGATTTAGGTAACTTATTACAAAATACTGAACTCAAAAACAAAGTGCAACAGTTTTAACCCAAATTGTCAGTTATTTAAATGTTTGTTTACGGGCTTATAAATTGAATAAACACAAATTATTATAATCTTCTCTGCCCAATTAGTTAGTTTTAATGGAAGTAAATGCTTATATTATGATCCAGAATGTTTTTTAATCTCTGTTCCCCCTGGACCAAGACAATATTGTTAAAACAATGGATATCACTTTTATGAACAATTCATATTTTTTCAAGTTTTACATAATTGTTTTACATAATTGTTCTTGTACAACATATTCAACAAGTTTTACATAATTGTTCTTGTACTAATTGTCATTCAGTTATCTTGTGTGCTGTCATTGGGTTGTACAACAAGTTTATAACTTAAATACTTCTAAAATAATTTCTTTGGTAACGTGGCATGTATGGGATACATGGTAGTGTGGTATTAAGGTCTGATCAGCACTTGTTTGCAATGACTTGCAGAAATATGGCCATCCCAAAATCATGTCTATAAAACTTCTAAACCATGCCACATTATCATGTATTCTTTGTATGTGTCTGTTTTAAATTATTTAGCTCTTCATAACGTTATATCTGAGCACAAAGTATGATTTATAATCTTTATTCTTGTTTTTATGTTTATTTTATAGTTGGCTGGATGTTTATGGCTACTCTGCTTGTAGTTGGATTTGCTTAAAACTACTTTTTTTAAAAGTATATAAATTCACTAATATACTTTCCGTTAACTATTTTTGAGGCTACTGTTAAAATACCCTAATCCTATAATAGAAGTAGAGCTGACTTTGCGATGAATAAATTACAAGAATATCCATATTCACAGACTGCAAGAATATTAGAACATCACCCTATTGGTCAATATTTTAAACCTTTGCACAGTAGAGACCAAGTTTTCAGTTTGTTAAATAGTAGCAGGCTAAGCTGGTGTCGCTAGTTTAGTGTGGAATCTATATTATAAGAGTTATTTAAAAGTAAAATCAGCCTGTTAATACCACTAAATACGCTTTCTTCAACCAGCAAACGTTTTCTTGTGCCTAAAGACCAATGGGAACTAGGGTAGACAAAAAACCACTATGCGAATTTCTCTAAATAGAAAATAATTTTTTTTTTAGTTTTAGAAAAGTAATATGTAAAACTGAAAAGTAACAGTAGCATTTGGGCATCCAGGATGGCATGAAGTGATTTTCTTCTTTTCTTTCTCCCCAAGTATGTAATTATTCTCTTTTTAAACCACAACTGCAATATCATGGTGTTTCTCCTGACAAACACATTACTTTTTCTGGAAGTGTTATGACACAAAACAGTTCTAAATTTCCGTAGATGAGTAGGCCAAGATGTTTTAAAAATCCATCCTTCTCCCTTCCATTCTAAGAAACATGAGTGCACAGAAATTTCACTTAATGTGTGCTGCTGCAGGTTTTCAGGCAGTTCCCTAGATCTTTAAAATGTCATTTCACCAATTCACACCCCTCTCGCCCCCCAAAAAAATTGTTCAGCTGTGTAACAATCCCTTCACGTTCTTTTTTTCAATTTTGTTCACATGAATTGGATAGGAGACTTCAAAATTTAAATGTCTTTTAGAAAAGGACGTTATAAAAAGGAGCTGTGTCCTCAAAAGCTTCATATAATTAAAAATAAAAACAGAAAATAAATTCTTCAGGTCACACATGCCATCTGGAAAATTTCTTCCTCACTAGTGCTACATTTAGTTTTCTAGAGCAGCTACCTCTATTGAATTGAAGTACTACAAGAAATCTCAATGATACTGCTTCCTATTTAGAGGCTCTCAACCTCAGTACTAATAACTGGGAGTCCCTACCATCTGATAAGCCATCCAGCAGCCCTTGAGGTGTGATGTCTAGTGAATATCATCTACATTCCAAAAATATCATCAGAAATTATCAACAATCTCTGTAGACATGCCAAGCAATCAGTGTATCTGCAGTCTTAACTACCAGTTAATCCCTAGAGATGCTCTGTTCCAGAACAGACTTGAGGCATGTTGTGTCAAGGCAATGTGAAGCTTGCATTACCATTGCATGTATTGTACTTGTTTTGAGGATTTAGCCACTGGGACTATCAGTCAGTATGCACAGTAAGTTCCCTGAACAATTAGAGATCCCTTTCTGTTTTGCAATAAAACTACAACACCGTCTCCCCCAAATCCCGTGCTGCCTGTTTAATGATGTTTTTTTTATAATCTTAATTTCAATATATTTTATACTTTCATTGAATCCACACAATGTTGAAGAGAGCAGTACTTAATGGTTCACACGTACAAAGGTTTTCCAGTTGCATGGAACAGCCTGCCATATAGTATTCCCACCCTTTCTTTGTTCATGTCACTTCTAAAAATGTGTTCCATGAAGCTTCAAAACACTGGTAAAAATACTATTAAGTTAACACCCATCTGCCCTCCTCTTGCTTCCTGTTCTGTGTCTTATACTGCAAATTCCTTGTGTAGAGACTGTCTTTTTCTGTCTTGTACAGTACAAAGCACATTGTTGGTACCCTTTTAGCAATAGCTTTTGTTATGTCTGACTATCTCTATGCAAAAAAAAGAATTTTGACCAAGGAAATATAAATTCCAGTTCTGGATTTTAAGTTTCATTAATTGCAGAGTTTTTAGATGTTGTTCTAGAAAATCTATATTATTGAATGTAGAAAGAAAATGACTTTTAAAAATCAGTAATCTAAATAAATTTGATAATTCATTGATGTTTGTACTTAATCCATCTGCTTTTTTAATATTTTGCATCTAGCAGTGCTTCCTGAAAATGATTGCTATGAACTATTAGCTTATGGAACTCAGTTGTTGATAATGGTAACCATAGGAGAAGTGATACAAAAATGTGATTGAGTGAATTTTGTATTAAAATATTTGCTCTAAACTGCAGCAGAGAGTATGGTAGCTAATAAGTGAAGCTATGATGCAACTTTTGCTTAATACAAGCATGAAACACCAATTTTGCTCTAATTACGAAGCAGTATTAATGGTGTAAAAAAAAGAATCAATTTTCTGTGTGAAATACATCCACAGTGATGAAAGGTATAGGACATATTGCTATAGCTTCATATCTGATATTTTGTAAATCTTACAATTTAAAGTAGTGAACAATTGATGTTACAGTTCTTGTTTAAAAAAAAAAAAAAAAAAAAAGCTCAGTTAGGTTCCTGGGTGGTGGTTAATTATAAATGAGGGTTTCTAAACACTTTTCAGTAAGCTACTTTTTAAAAAAGTTTAAAATTCCCCTATCCTTAAACTTCATGCCTCCGTTTAAAAATTATTAAAATCAAACTATAGTGAGCTTCTTCTTAAAATGCAACTTACTGGAATCCTAACACAGATGTTCTTTTATCTTTGCTAGTTGCATTTTTCCTAGCAGTAGACTTTAGTTAATCTTCTAATGAAATTTTGTTTCCGTGAAAATTAGTAGCAGATGAAGTACACTAGTGTTATAAGTTACTGACTTTATTTTTTGTGTGAAGTTGAGAATATTTTTCCTAATTGTATCTAAACAAACCCACCTATGAATACTTTGTTAAAATAAAAAATGAAAATGAAATTTTCACTGCTGCTTGATTTTCTGTTTGTAGAGCCAGAATGAAGACTGGGGAGGTTTGTCTGAGGATATCTTATGATTAAGAGCAGTCTAAGGCTTTAGCCCTTTTGACCCTCCCCCTCTCTAAATTGGTAACTACCAAATTTACCGTTTTGGTGGCATGGATTATAAATGGGTGCTATGCAGAGACTGTTGCACGTGTAATGAAGTCCTTGCCTGTTGAGTAAAGGGTATACACAGAAATTATGGGTGATGGGCTTAACCTTCTGCAACATTTGCATGATGGTATTTGGAGAGTGCTTTGGGTTTTCTGTTTTATTTTCCTTTTTATACTAACAGCATCAGTTTTTGAAGTGTGATTTTTTTTTTCTTATGAGCTTTGTTTTGGTGTTGGTAATTAAGAGGGTTAATGAAGTTTAGAGAAGTGGTATACCAAAACTAATTACTAAACAGATGTTTGGCTTTGTTTACTTATAAAAAGCCCACTTAAACATATTTACTGGAAAATGCGCTGTTACATCTGCTCGCCAAATGACATGAGCCCTGTATAGAATGGGTTCTGCTGCAATTGACTGTAGATCTAATACTGGATGCTGCATGACAGAACAAACTTATTTGCATATATAGTGCATTGCAACATATTTTTGTGCAGGCACCTAAGAGCGGAGTACATTGTGGCAGTGCTACAAAGAAAAGGTAAGGCTCTTTTAAAATGATCAAAACAAAAAAAAACCCGAAACAAACACAAACAAAAAGAAAAACCCAACCCATACATCTGAAAAACGAGTCTCTTTGAAAATCTAATTAGTCAAGGTCTTATTTTGTAAATTAGTTACACATAGTGGATATCATGACATAAATGTAATTAAATAAACCATTTTATTTTGTACAAATGCAACAGTTAACATGCTTACATTGCCGTACCGTGTCTCCACTGTGCTGCGCAGCCTTACTCCTTTTGGAGGAGAGTGGGGATGGATTAATGGCATCGACTTAAGAACATTCCGGGATCGATTGAGAGGGTCTCCGCAGCCTGCTCAGTTGATCCCATGCATCGATCCCTGCAGCCCTAGCAATGTAGACATACCTTAAGACTTTAATTAGACCAGTTGGATGTAAATGTACACATTGTAAGTAATAAAAGGAAATTTAATCTTTAAAAAAGTACATTTTGCAAAGAATGAGTGCAGATGCTCAGCTTGCCTTTTATGATCAGATTCATTATACTTTTGGTTTATGTATATGGTAAATAATTACTTTAATGATGACATTTTCTTTATAAGATGTCCCTTTTTTTTTTTTCCTTTTGAATACAGTTTTGCTTGCTGTTCATGTGATGACTCCAGTGATGGCATCCAAGAGTGCTGGTAAAGTTTTGGCCTCAATAGCCTGGCTTGCACTACAATATTTGACCCACCCTGAACGTAATTTAATGGTCAGGGTAGATAAGGACAAAACAACATTCAGGTTCATGTCTGCTAACTACAATGCTACTAGTTTGTTTAGGTCTACACTGACCACTAAATTGCATTAATAGAATCATAGAATATTAGAATTGGAAGGGATCTCAGGAGGTCATCTAGTCCAACCCCCTGCTCAAAGCCGGACTAACCTCAGCTAAATCATCCTAGCCAGGGCTTTGTCAAGCCATAGCTTAAAAACCTCGACAGATGGAGATTCTACCACCTCCCTAGGTAACCCATTCCAGTGCTTCACCACCCTCCTAGTGAAAGAGTTTTTTCTAATATCCAACCTAGACCTCGCTCATTGCAACTTGAGACCATTGCTCCTTGTTCTGTCATGTACTGCCATTGAGAACAGCCTACCTCCATCCTCCCTGGACCCCCCTTTCAGGTAGTTGAAGGCTGCAATCAAATTCCCCCTCATTCTTCCCTTTTGCAGACTAAACAAGCCTAGTTCCCTCAGCCTCTCCTCAGAAGTCTTGTGCTCCAGCCCCTGAATCATTTTTGTTGCCCTCGGCAGGACTCTCTCCAACTTGTCCACATCATTTTTGTAGTGGGGGGCCCAAAACTGGACACAATACTCCAAACGTGGCCTCACCAGTGCCGAATAGAGGGGAACAATCACTTCCCGTGATCTGCTGGCAGTGCTCTTACTAGTGCAGCCCAATATGCCATTAGACTTCTTGGCAGCCAGGGCATACTGCTGACTCATATCCAGCTTCTTATCCACTGTAACCCCATCCTTTTCTGCAGAACTGCTGTCTCACTCGTCAGTCCCCTGTTGTTAACTGTGCGTGGGATTCTTCTGTCCTAAGTGCAGGACTCTGCTCTTGTCTTTGTTGAACCTCCATCAGATTTCTTTTGGCCCAATCCTCCAATTTGTCTAGGTTCTTCTGTATACTATCCCTTCTTTCCAGGGTGTCTACCACTCCCCCTAGCTTAGTGTCATCTGCAAACTTGCTGAGGGTGCACTCTAGATCATTAATGAAGATGTTAAACAAAATCGGCCCCAGGATTGACCCCTGGGGCACTCCGCTTGTGACCGGCTGCCAGCTAGACATGGAGCCATTGATCACTACTCGTTGAGCCCTATGCTCTAGCCAAATCTCTATCCATTTTATAGTCCATTCATCCAACTCATACTTCTTTAACTTGCTGATAAGAATACTGTGGGAGACTGTATCAAAAGCTTTGCTAAAGTCAAGGTATATCACATCCACTGCTTTCCCCTCATCAACAGAGCCAATAACCTCTTTATAGAAAGCCATCAGGTTGGTCAGGCATGACTTACCCTTGGTGAATTCATGTTGACTGTTCCTGATCACCTTCCTCTTTTCTAAGTGCCTTAAAATGGATTCCTTGAGGACCTGCTCCATGATTTTTCCAGGGATTGAGGTGAGGCTGACCCATCTGTTGTTCCCTGGATCCTCTTTCTTCCCTTTCTTGAAGATAGGCACTATATTTGCTTTTTTCCAGTTATCAGGGACCTCCCCCAATTATCACGAGCTTTCAAAGATAATAGCCAATGGCTCTGAAATCACATCAGCTAACTCCCTCAGCACCCTTGGATGCATTGCATCTGGCTCCATGGACTTGTGTATGTCCAATCTTTCTAAATAGTCCTGGACCTGTTCCTTCAGCACTGCGGGATGTTCACCTCCTCCCCTTCTGTGCCGCCCAGTGCAGTAGTCTGGGAGCTGACCTTGTCTGTGAAGACAGAGGCAAAAAAGCATTGAGTACTTCAGCTTTCTCCACATCCTCTGTCACTAGATTTCCTCCTCCATTCTGTGAGGGCCCACACTTTCCCTAATCTTCCTCTTGTTGGTAACATACTTGTAGAAACTCTTCTTGTTGCCCTTTACGTCCCTTGCTAGCTTCAACTCCAGTTGTGCTTTGACCTTCCTGATTTCATTCCTGCATGTTCGAGCAGTATTTTTATAATTCTCCCTAGTTATCTGTCCAAGATTCTACTTCTTATAAGCTTCTTTTTTGTGTTTAAATTCACCAAAGACTTCTTTGTTAAGCTAAGCTGGTCGCCTACCATATTTGCTATTCTTTCTGCACATTGGGATGGTTTGTTCCTGTGCCTTCAATAAGGTTTCTTTAAAATACAGCCAGCTCTCTTGGATTCCTTTCCCCCTCATGTTAGCCTCCCAGGGGATCCTGCTCATCAGCTCCCTGAGGGAGTCAGTTAACACAGTTGTTTGCATTTGTGTCTGTACTGGAAAAATCCTGTGGATCTCAATTCAATTATTACTTATCTAGATTTAACATCATGACTTTCATTGGGAATTTGTTTGTGGGATGGGAGTCCTTTTCTTTTTTGGAAGTGTGTGGGAGTTCAGTGTTGTAAAGTGTGTGGTAAGAGGGGAAAGGACTTGTTAAATTCTGTAGAATGAAGACTTAGGGCACATAAAACAAAAAAGTGGATGAATTCAATAAAATAATTATGATAGGCTATCTTAAGGGAAATAGAGAACAAACGTGCATTGCAGTCCATTCGTTTGCTGGGAATATTTTGAAATTTAGCAATGTGGCCATTGAGTGGAGCTCCATGTGAGAGCCTTAGCACTTTTTTCATGCTTACTATATCTTGTTAAAACAACCTCCAATGTGGCTTTTATATAATCATACAAGTCATAGGAGGGTAGTTATTTAAAACAAAATAGAAATTTAGTATGTATCTTCTATTTGAAGGGCATTCATGTAGGACACGGATACTCAAACTGGAGGTTGTGCAATCACCCTGTCTTTCAATATTATATTGCTAAATAGGAAATAGGTCTTGCCTAGATCCTGGGCAGATGGGATGGATGGCAATTCCTAGAGAAAGTTTGGGGCTACAATGTGGAAGCTGCAGAGTACTATTGACTTAGAAATTTTGCATCTCCTAAAATATGGATGTGGGATGAGTCACTTATTTGTTTGAAGTAGAATTATGAGAAATGAGTCTTGCAATATATTCACTGGACACAACCAACAACCTTTGTATATTGCTAGGAGAACTTGGTTCACCATGCATGAGTGTCAGGTTTCTATTCCTTTTTGTACTTTGTTGTACTTTCCCATCTTTTTGCTATAACAGAAGTCCTATATAAGGATCTGACCATTATGGCTTGGTCACTGTTAGTTCTGTGATTATGAAACTTTGGTGCTCCCTGATTTGCTGTGTTTTTCTCAAGTGGAGACTTACAAAATGTTCTGTTTCGATCTGTATTGAGCAGTTAGTTTACGAGCTTTGTAGAAACCTGTATAATTTGCTGTCTTGTTCAGTTTGGCTACCCCATGGAATATTTTTAGGATATGATACCTATTTTTACATGTAGTAGTAACTGGGTAACCTGAGTGTCAGTAAGTGGAATGTAATCTGTTCTTGAGGGGTGTGTGAGCATTTTCTGTAGCACAGATGCAGAGTTTCTCCTTTAATTGTTTTTACTCATAGTGTGTTACAAGTGTCCCAATCAGGGCCCCATTGTGGTAGGTCTGTGCACCACATGTTAAGAGACAGTCTCTGCCATGAAGAACTTAGTCAACTTTAAGACAAAGCTACAGTTGTAATGAGTAGTTAGAAAACCAGTTATGTGCACTAGATGATTTTGAGTTTAAATATAAACAGTAAATATGCACACAACTCTTGTTAGAGGCATACAATTCCCATTAGATGCAGTAAAAGTTGTACTTGCATAGCTGAGGGTAGAATTTGCAAATGTTAGAGTAATGGTTATGACTTAGTTATGGACAGTTTCCACGCTGAGTGTGATTTTTACCCTAAATGCATTTCTTAGTATATCTCAAACATAATCGCAGTGGGACTACCTATGATGATGAGGAATACAAATTTTGCAATACTTCAGTGTGATATAGTGGATGTTTACTCCATTAACTATGAAGTTTTTGTAATCCTTCGGAATACACCATTTATCAAGTAGTAGGTGTGGAGGGACTATCACCTTTTGTTCCAACCAGATCATCAGGGAAAAGGAAGGGTGGTGAGTGAAGAAGGATACCCACAGAAGTCTGACTAAAGTGAATCAATCTTCAGCTGGTACTTTTGCTTCCCCAGTTTATAATGCAGGAGGATCACTATTGTTAAGTCTTCCCTTGGCTGGTGAAGTGAGGAGGCGGGAGATGACAGTTCTGCTTCACTGTGTGCCTGTGTAAAATGTTTATATCCTTGCAAAATAATGCTTGAACTGTGCCTGGTGTGCCAATTTCACAGATTCTAGTTGAATACTGTTTGATTTGTGAAACTGTTATGTTGGAGGCACGAATCATGGAGATTAATTTTCTGCATAAAGTAAGAGGGGAAAAAATAAAATAAAAACCTGACTTGCTAATAGTATGGTTAAGGATTCTAGTTGTGGCTCTGACACACTCATTAGTTAGTGGTTGTATGGTTTTTAAACATATAGCACTCTACTTAAATCCAAAGTTTTGTGGAAGGAGGTGGATTAGTATACTTGGGCATTCTGAGACCTTGTCTACACTAGAAAAAGAAGTCAACCTGACATAGGTCAGCTTACAGCTGATGTTGATGCTACCCTTCTTGGGTCAGTGGAATGCATCCTCACCAGGAACACTTCCACCGATCTAAGAAGGGTAGTGTGGGGAGCTGAGAGCCCCATCTGCTGGAAGCTCCACAGGTTCCTTGGCTCCCAGTGGGCTGCCACCCCCCTTACTCTCTGTTCCCCACCAAGAGCCAATCCTGGGATTCTTCTCGCCCTGTTCCCCACTGGGAACTGAGGGAAGCCATCCAGGGCTTCCCCACTCCGTGATCCAAGGTGGAAGCCTCCTGGGGCTCCTCAGCCCTGGGAGGTGGGGTCCAGCTGCCACAGCTTCTGCTGTTCCTTATCCAGAATCCATAGCCTTAAAATTACAAGACTGCCCTTAGCTCCCTGTTCGGAGAAGGTGGAGAAGCACCCGGGTTTCTTGCCCTGGCTCCCTGACCGGAGCAGAGTCCAGCTGCTCAGCTTGGCTTTCTTGTCAATTTTTCCATTCCAGCGGGGCGGTGAAATTGGCAAGAATGACAGCCCCACTGCCGGTGTAAGGGGGATGCAGGGTTTACATTGACACTGCATTGTGCTAATTAAACCGACATAAGCCCCTGCACCTCTTGTCGAAGTGGTTTTATTTTGTCAAAAAGTAGGGCTGTTTTGTTGGTGATTACACGGTGTACACGAGCACTGTTTTTGTTGAAAAAAGCTGACTTTGGTTGACAAAACAGTCTAGTGTGGATCGGGCCTGAGAACAGAACGCTGTCCCTGGTAAATAGAGTAGAACTAATGCAGTAACTAATTATGTAATCTGACTATTTGAGTGCTTCTGAACATCTAACCTTGACTGACCAGTGATGGAAAACACATCACTGGTTGTTTTGAAAATGATGGAACTGCAAAGAAGATGAACAGTAGCACCTTCATAGAGAAATCTTTTATGAAATATTTCTGGATGACCTTTATCAGTTTAACAAATATAGGTTAGGATCTGATGACTATTCCTTTATAATGTGTGTCTAAACAAAATCTCACTGTTGTAATAATTACTGTTTTGTTTCTTATATTTACATGGGAAGGATCTGTAAACTTGTTAATACTTCCTAAATAAATAGTGGGGGAAATAATCATTAACTTTACTAATGCTTTTTAGCAGTCTTATATTCAAATGCATTTTGCCTTGAAATCTCTTCCAATTGACAGTTGTTAATGAGAATTTCAATTTTAAACAAAACCTCTCACTGTTTTCCCAAAGATAGTTTTCCTTCTGGGCCAAAAACACTCTTGAAAAATGGACTGTAGTTATTACCAGTTCTATACTGACTATTGATTTGTTGCTCCACTTTTGTATTTGTTTAGACTAGGAAAAGTGGTCAAGGTTGGACTGTGGCTAGTCAGCACATGTAAGCTCACACTTCAGTGCATTTTTTCTTCTACTTCTAAACCCCTATCAGCATAACAAAACAAAACCCATAAGCAAAAACCATATTCTAAGCAGAGTTTTAATCTCAGAAATGGAGAAATAAGAAACTCAGTGAAGCCCACTAGGGATTTCATAGTTGCTGTTGATTTACATAGAAGGCAGGCAAAGTATTTGGGTCAAAATTTTCAAAAATAACTAGTGATTTTCAGAAGTGGATCCTTGATGGCACAACCTGGACAGGTGCTGCAACTGTACGAGTACAAGTCTGTTGTGTGTAGACCTAATTGTTGGGTCCCATGTGCTTCTAAGCCCACAGGGTATGGGTAGAGTCTACTCATTATTTCTAGCTCTAGATCTCTAGAGTGCGCTTCTAGGCTCAGATGTTGTGTTTGAGCCCTTCCTTGGGACATGGGACTCGCTACGTAGGCCCTGAAACCAGTGTCTCAGACTTTCCAAGTCCCAGTAGCTTAGAAACACTCACCAGAGTTCCACCTTGGCGGTAGCCAGTCAGGCTTCTAGTTTAACACCTTCAGGGACAATGTGGCATGGAAGCAAGGAACACAGGCTTAGCCAAGGAATTTCTTAACCACAGTTACTTTACTCTTAAAAGCATTTGAGAGTTACAGATCTTTGAAAACAGTCCTGAGATACCTCCCTCCATTCGTGATCTTGTTCCTTCTGTGAATCTGAGAATTGTCAGTGTTCAAGCTGAGCAGAGTCCTTCTTTCCACCTTTTTGATTTCTGCACATTGGGCTTATATGTAGTGTTGGTCAAGCCCCCTACTTCAGAGCAGCACCCTTTTAAAAATCTCTTCCTTTGTTATGTGGCCAAGCTGAGAAGCTGCAGATCCATCAGCCATACCAGTGCCCATGTGTCAAAAATTATTTGTTCCATATGTCACAGACTTACAGCATCTGTACTATTCCCTGATCTTTAAACAGACCTTTAAAAACACCTTCAGTGTTCTAGATCCTCCAAAGGGTCACACACTGCCACAAGGGGAAGCCATGCAGCCTCAAAGGCTCCAAAACTGCACCTCTGGGTTCCAGCATTCCTGTTTCTCTCACTGTGAGCTATACCCAGTGAGTCCCATTGAAGTAGACTGTTCAGAGACTTTTATTCCCTTCAGGGACCAATTCACTTCAGCAAGTATTTGCATTGACTCCACACAGTCTTTTCAAAGCACAGTAGGGTTTTTATTAGTCAACTGGAATACAGCCATCAGGAAGCCCTTAGGTTAGCATAGAGGAAACAAAGGTTAAGACTTAGGCCTTGTCTACACTAGTACTTGTGCCGGCAAAACTTTCGATGCTCAGAGGGTTGTTTTTTTTAATATCCTGAGCAGCAAAGGTGTAGCCAGCATAAGTCCTAGTGTAGACAAGGCCTTAGTTCATACTGGCACTGAGGGAAGAATGAAAAATAAATCTAATTTGGAAAGTACAAAGAACAGCAAAGTAGCAACTGGATAAACTATCAAGTGAAGGATTAGGAAATCCTTATTTGTCATGAATCAATGCTGCAAGAAATTGAATTTTTGGCCTTTGTATTCATAGGTAACCCCCTGTGCTAGAGAGAAGTTGGCACTGTGCTGGGAAGATCTTAAATTGAAGGGCTCTTCAGAGGAGAATTAGGGAAATCATGGAATCATAGAAGATTAGGATTGGAAGGGACCTCAAGAGGTCATCTAGTCCAACCCCCTGCTCAAAGCAAGACCAACCTCAACTAAATCATCCCAGCCAGGGCTTTGTCAAACCTGGCCTCAAAGACCTCTAAGGATGGTGATTCCATCACCTCCCTAGGTAACCCACTCCAGTGCTTCACCCCCTCCTAGTGAATTTTTTTTCCCTAATATCAAACCTAGACCTCGCCCACTGCAACTTGAAACCATTGCTCCTTGTTTTGCCATGTGCCACCACTGAGAACAGCCTAGCTCCATCCTCCCTGGAACCCCTCTTCAAGTAGTTGATGGCTGCTATCAAATCCCCTCTCACTCTTTTCTGTTCTGCAGACTAAACAAACCTAGTTCGCTTGGCTTCTCCTCATAAGTCATGTGCTCCAGCCCCTAATGGTTTTCGTTGCCCTCTGCTAGACTCTCTCCAATTTGTCTACATGAGCTCTTGTTGGGTTCAGTAAATCTTCCTTCTCCCTGGACAGAAAGAGTTGTCAAGTGGCTGTGAGATGAGGGGTAGCTGAGCCAGGTGGATCAGTGGCAGTTGCTGGAAGAGGGAGGAGAAGCGGACCCCTTCTGTCTCTACCCAGGAGGAGAATATAACATTCATACATTATTCATGGCTATTAACATATTTTTCCCAAATCTAAATTGGGGACAACTAATTTAAATATACTTATTAAAGAGACACAGTAAAGTTAAAATTCATATACTACTGTTAAAAAGCAGGTTTTTTAGACGTTAACAATATTCAAACAGGCAGTCCACTGTCTTGCAGTGGTTCTCCAGTCCACTAACTGGCACTACTCAGTCAGCACAAGGGAAGGTGAAACTTTCTGTACGCCAAATGCCCTTTGCATAAAGTTAATCTGAACCCCCAAGCCTCCTTCCACAAAACCCACAGCATCAGGCACAGAACAGCTCCCCTCACTTCAGAGAATCTGCCTCAAGATCTCGAATTGCTTGTCTACACTTAAAATGCTACAATGGCACAGCTGCTGCAGTTGCATTGCTGTAGTGCTTAGTATAGACAGTACCTTATGCTGATGGAACAACTCTTCCCTGTTGGTATAGGTAATCCACCTCTTGAAGTTATAGTAGCTAAATCAACAGAATAATTCTTCCGTTGACCTCCATGAGGACTTAAATTGGCTTAACAACAGTGTTTAATGGTGTGGATTTTTCACATGGCTGACAGACATAGATAAACCAGCCTGATTTTTCTAGTGTAGCCCAGGCCTAAAACTTTTTCTTCAGTGTTTATGCTAGTTTATATCTGTTTGGGGTTGGGCAATGAAATAGTTTCTAAACTCTAAGACCTACCATGCCATACCATTTTTACTAATTTAATTAGTGCAGTTATAATGGATTCTTAACCAGATACTTAGCTTAAACCAACCCACATATCACCTGTTTGTTGCTCTTCTACCTGTGGCATATGTACCATAGTTTAAGAAGTGCTGGATTAGTCAAATCCACTTGTTTATAATCAATTTCTAACTAATTGCTGTGCTGCAATATTTGCAAACCAAACATTTAGGTTGCAAACGTTGTAGTTACGTTACTTCCAGAAGAATGGTTTCCATTGAAGTTGGAAATTATATAGTTTTTATTGATTTTTGTAATTTGTTAAAACATTTGGGTTTCAAAATTCTGACATTAAACTGAACTGGAGATATTTAAAGATAACTATCTGGTTAGTGGTACAGAGGAGATGAGCAAGTGCAGATGTTTTTCTTGTAAGTATTTCCTTCCCTTTTTAAGAATTTTGCTTGTATTGAGATCTCTTTTCTTGGAGACTCCTGCAATGGAAAGTGAAGTAATGTTTTTAATTGGCTTATAGAAAAGGATGGTAACTGATGGGGAGATTTCAGAAATTGTCTGAAGGACTGAAAAGCAAATGTCCTGTCAACTTTCAGTTGGACTTCTGCTTCTAAATCCCTTAGGCACGTTTGAAATCTGAGTCAAGGAGCCAGGAGCTTTGGAGCAGCGGGGAGTGGGAAGCTGAGAACCTTGGGGGAGCAGGCAGTCAGAAGCCTTGGGGCAGCACCTGAACTCCCAGCCAAAGAGCTGGGAGCCATGGGAAACCAGGAGCCGGGGGGGGGGGGCAGCTCAGCGGGGAACCAGGAGCCTTGAGGCAGCTCAAGGGCTCTGGGCAGGGACCTGAACGCGGAGGTGAGAGCCCACTGCCCCTCTTAAGTCAGTGGAAGTGCTCCTGGTGAGAACACACATCACTGACAGAAGAAGGGCAGTGTGGATATAGCATAGGTTGACTTATGTTTTTAGTGTAGACATGCCCAATGCATTGCATACAGTGAAAATGTGTTGTGAATGCTGTGTGGGTTTTTACTGATATACTTCAACTGAAACTGTTTTTCTAACATGCATATTTATAATGCAGTCCAAGAGCAAACTATAATATTAATAATCAAGAGCATTTTTGGTGAAACAGTAGGATTTAATCTGTGAAAAGTTTTTGACCAGGACGCTGGTGAGTTTGGGAAGTCTCGTAGTCATTAAACAGGAGTGCCTTTTTGAGGGGAGGGAATTTTGATAGTCCCTCTTCAAGAAACTGATAAACATATTTTTAAACCACAGAAATATGAATTGTTGCTGCTAAACCCCTGTGGAAGTACAAATGGAATTCAGTACTCTACTTCCTTTAACAATTTGGACTCTCTTGTAGATCACAACTGTAAGGAAAAACATACCAATCCATCATTTTGGTAAACTTAGTTGAAATACAGTTCCTTTTTTGGGATATGCTGATTCAAATATTTGTACCTTTAGAGGCAGGGTTCACACTACAGAATTTTATTAGAAAATTCTTACCTGCACTATTACCATTTCAAATGCATCCATATTAGCATGTGTAGCCATAATATGGACAAGTCTTTGGTGCTTGGAACTGGTGCAGATAAACTGTTGGTAACACCAGCCATAATCTGGTTTAAGGTAGTTTATGTGGATCCTTTTCAGATGTAATGCACAGTTAGGTCAGATAAGTATATAAAGCTCTCAAATCCAAACATTTCAGCAGCATATTGTTACATGGATATTGTATTCACCACTTTTATTGTAACAGTTTGAAAGGCAACCATCAACTTGTGAATAAAATCTGTACTCTTTATATAAAGAAGAGGAAAAAAGGAGCATCTTAAACAGAAATCCCACCCAGAATAATAATCTCCAGTGCTGTGTTTACATGAAGTTTTTTTGGAATTCTCACTCATGTAGGGTCGCTACTGGTAGCAGTGGTGAAAGAGCTAATGCAGATAGATGTTGAACATGTTGTAACCCATGTCTTCTGGATATGCTCCAGTTAAAGCTAGATGATATATTGCTAAAAATGCCTGTGCCCTTCTTAGTGCTCTCAGCATTGCTATCACCAGTGGAGAATCATTAATGGTAGCTCAATGGTAAAATGTTTCTCTGAAGGGCTAGTAGAGACAAGGATAGTGTGTAGTTCTATATTAGAGTTAGTATTGTAAGCCTTTTGGCAAGAACATTTGTGTATCTGTCCATCAGTGTACTATGTGTAAGAATATATACATTTCTTTTTGTAGCCACGTCATGAATACTTTAATGTCCCAGTGTACTAAATGACTTCATTCATCACGCATGCAGAATTTCACAGAGGAGATATACCTGACTTATTCATGGCAGAACATTATCCTCAGCTTGGTGAAATCAATCATCTTGAACACAATAAAATAAACCACAACCATTGCCATTGCTGTTGTACTTCCCTCCCCCTGTGTATTCTCATGTCTCATCTTGATATAACTTGTTCTTGTCAGCATGTGATTTCTTGCTATGTGAAAAGTTTCAAGTCTTATGTTTAACATTTAAGTGGAAGTTATTCAGCTTGAATAAGTACATACTGTAACATTACTTGACCTTTTAAATATTTCAGCTGTGATGTTACTTTAAAATACATATAAAATTATAGTATAATTCAGGAACTTACAGAGAGAAACTAGTGATCTCATGTGATAGTGTGTATAGAATATATACATACATATGTATAAGCTTGCTTTATGTATAGGTGTAAATCTATTTATACACCTCTACTGAAAAATGCAGAAGTAAAATCCATTTTCCTCTACACTCTCTTTTAATTTCTTTTGAAAGTATTTGTTGGGGCAATGGTAATTTACTATTTAAGGCACGTAGAGATGGATGGGAGAAATTGTTATGTCAGATCATTGGCCCTTAGGATAGATGGTGTTTTTGTAATATCACAAAACCTAGGAGTTCTAACATTATTCTGATTTGTGTTTAAAGGTTGAATACGCCCCAGCAGTTGCCCTCCTTTTTTAGTAGTAAAAATTGTTACCCAATCCATTCCTTTGCAAGCCAATACTTCACAGAACTGTAACTTTTTACTATTCGGTTATTAACAGCATAATGTTCATTAATCAGTATTTTTAGCTTTAAATACAAGATGTATTGAATCACAAACGGAAGACTACTACTTTAAAGATTTCTATTAAAACAAACTATCCTGAGTGTATACAAATCAAGATGAGGACATATACCTCATCTTATACCGACCAGTAAGTGAATGTTGTTACATTTATGTAGAGGTGGCAAAAATTTTAAGGCAAAGATTACATAAATTTAAATAGGAAGGAACTGGTTCATTAAATCAACCACAGTTCAAAATTGCAAAAGTATTTCATATGTGGTAATGCGCTACAGTTCAAATGTCAGTCTTACTTAAAAAAATTGGGGGACATGAAAGGAGAATTTTGGGTTTTAATTTGCAGTGTTCTGGGATATGTTATAGAAAACTAGATCATAGGATGGTTTTCCATTTCCAAGTTTGCTGCTCTTTTGTAAGTCATTAACAGTTTGTGTGAACATGTGCGGTTGGTTAATGCTGCTTTAATCTGCATTCTCTCATGCCTGTTGGCTTAAAATGCTGTGTGTTGCGCTGTACTGAGATGCTGTTTTTCTTTTTATCTGTATACACCTGCTTGCTTTTAATTGACTACATAATGAATGAGCTTTCCTGGCATGTCTGAAATAAAGTATTGCATGCACTTCTGTCTCATGTGAATGGCTTTTTTTCTCATCTCTTGGTTCTGGTATTTCAAATGTGCACTGGTTACCTCAGGTAATTCTAAATTGCAGATGCCATATAAAATGTTGTAAAATACATTCCATAACAGTTAGATAAAAAAGTGCAAATTGTTTTCTAAAATCTAAAAAACACAACTAGAACTTAAATATAGCATAGATCTTGTCCATGTTGTGTTCTTTTTTAAAAAGGTCTTAAAATTGATTCCTAAAGTTCGAAACAAAATATATTTAAAAATTGCTACGCATCCTAAATTGGAATGATGAAGGCTGTTGGTAAGAATAACAGGGTAAAATTTATCTGTTTCAAGACTACTGCTGTTATACAATAAGCATATTTCCTGAGATGTACTGGTGAGGTCTAGCTCTAGATTTTAAAAAATACAGTATCCAATCCAGTGCCATTGAAGTTTGAGTCATGAATGAAGCAGAGTGCTTAACTACACAGGATCAGTTGGTTGGCAGAAACTTTATTCTGACTACAGTACAAACGTTTACAATTAAAGATTATTTGGACTTTGAAAAGTGGCAGAAAAGTTCCTTAGTGTAACAAAATTGAAGTGGCAACATTAACCAATAGTTTATTGTGAAAGATGTATTTTATGGTAATTTTCACACCAGCATCCATATCAGTACAGGTCTGGGAATATTTAAATATTGGTTCAGTGGGAAAACATGTCTGTGAGTGTCAGATGGCTGGAAGTGAGATTTTTATGTCCTTTGCTGTATTAGAAAGGGAGTATTTTTAATTGTATTGAAAAATGGGTGGATTGAAAAAATCCACAGGATTTTGTCTAAACAGATTGTAATAGTGTTGAGTGATTTTAGTCTCCTTTTCATGCTTAATTTCCAGAATGATTAATAGAATTGTCCATTTTACCTTCAATGTATGCACCTCTTGGGTACAGTGATCAGATGTCCCAATTTTATAGGGATAGTCCTAATAGTAATTATTTTTCTTATATAGGCACCCTAGCCTCTCCTCTTCCCCATCCCCCGGCCCCCCCTCCCCAAAACCTTGTCCCGATTTTTTCACACTTGCTAGCTGGTCACTGTACTTTTGGGTCAAATGTTGGGCTTAAGATACTCAACAGTGGCCTTTCAAATTTCTAAAATACATCAGCTTCAAGTGAAAAGGAACTGTCTTAATACTTAACTTTGTGTCTTTAATACCAAATGACTGTATACACATGGTTTAGTCTGAAGATTATGAACTTGATCACTCCACATATTACACGTACAGAGGGTAAATTACTCCTTTCTGAGATGCTGGTGTTACAATACTAAACCCCTTGAATCACATAGGTACAAGACTAGTAAACTGACAGTTTTACAGAATATTTAGGTGCATTTTAAAAGTAAGCTTTTTAAGGATTTGATGCTTAATTATAATCCTTCTTTTTCTTGCTTTGTGACATGCCTTGTCTTAGGATGCTAAAGTAAGTTGTTGTTTTTTGTTTTTGTTTGTTTGTTTGTTTTCTTCTGGGTGCTTTAAAATTGTTATTTTTGGTTCCATAAAGACACGGTATCTCTTTTCATTGACTATAATGTTGCTCGTAACAGGGAAATAGATAGCTCAGATTTTTAATTGGCTAGATCTTCCAACTGCTTAGAAATAACTCTTTAAACTCCTGAAATGTAAGTTGATTTTTGTATATGTAAGTATATTATAAACACGTCTTTGCTTTATTTGGTATGGGCCAAAGGTCTTCAGTGAAAGTTTAATGCAGTATCTTTAGGGAAGAACTAGTTCCAGAAGTTTATATCTGGCCTAGAATATGATAGTCCCAAATCTTGAGCTTCCCTTTACTTCAAGATTGGCCATTTCATCCTTTTCAGTTAGTTTTTGCCCACTATACAATGGTGTCTCTAGCTGGGAGGGCTATTTTAAGAACTAATATTGTTGATTTTTGCCTGACTAGGACCTGTTGCTTCAAAAACTTAAGAATTTTGAAGGGTATTGTATATGTAAAGTCCATCAGCCATTTCATTTTTACTTGAGGGATTTTTGGAGCTCTCCATAAAATATCACAAAATGAAATAACTTTGATTCCATTACATGATTTTTTTAAATTCATGTCTGTTTTATTAAATTGTGACTTGTTCCATTGGGGAAGGTTTGTTGGTTATTTTCTTTTTAGTGTTAAGGGGTCATAAAGCCTACAAGCCATCCCTATAATCCACGACAAACTTACAGTCCTTTTAGAAATGCAGCTAATGTCAAACATATAAACTTACATTTATTTTTCCTTATGATATTTTTGATTTAAGCACTTTCCATATTAACTTTCCACATATGAGCTTGTTTGCTAGGAGCACAGGATCTGTTTACCACTGTCTCAAATTTTCCCTCCACAGGAAGCAGAGACCCCACGTAGTGTACTTGAAGAAATTGGACTCACATAAACCTTCTCCTGTGATGTCTCCTGGTGTTTCACATACTGTAAATGTTCACTGCCATCATCTTAATGTTTAGCTAATGGTGTAAGATGCTGTTTGTCAGTATTACTGTTTTGCTAAGCTGCTTCATTCAGGCTTACAAGAAAATATCCAATTTAAAGTTTTAGAAAAGGGAGCAAAATTTAAAAGCTTCAAAAAGGAAAAAAGAAAGGGATTTTAATTTACAAAGAGTAACTCAAGACCTCCCTCTTTGGTGCATTTGAGAAAATTATAGGTGACACCTTCAGTAATTATACTGTTTTATAAGTAACTGACTTAAGGAAACAAATCAATTTCAGTATTATATCATGTTTAACAGAAAGGAAAGGACATGTGACAACTTTAAATGTGAAATGTAACAATGTGGAACTTGGTTTTATGCAACCAAAGACTTTATTTGTTTACCTACATTTTATGTCAACATTTGTGAAAAATCTGCTTTTTTTCAGTTAATACAGAAAGATTGGGAATTAACTGTTTACTACAGAATTCTTTTCATTATACCAAAGAATCCTATTATGATCTATCAAACTGGTTAAGGTGGCTTCATTTTTAGCAGCAGAGCTGCAATCATTTGATAGAAATGGAAGTGTACAATACAAAAATTATACACAAAACTACATATGAGTTAACATACTATAAAGGGAATGGAGGTTGTATGAAATAATTTCTATATTGGAATCATCCTGTTTTTAACATCAATATTATTGCTTAACCACTGTAGACTTATACCTAGGGTATGTGCTTTGCCTTTCAGACTGTTCAGATGAGTAGATACATAATGTAAAATATGCCTGACATGGAGAGAAGGAGGTAACCTAAAGGGAAAGTTACAGATGTGCAATTTAAAAGTTAGAGGGAAGTGGGTGATATCTTTTATTTGACCAACTTCTGTGGGTGAGAGAGACAAGCTTTTGAACTGACACCGAAGTCATCTTCAGGTCTGAGAAATGTACTCAGAGGGTCACAGCTAAATACAAGGTGGAACAGATTGTTTAGCATAAGTAGTTAATATGTATTTCAAAGGACTATTCAAGATGAAGTGGTCCATTAACACCCCTCCAGTCATAAGGGGTAAAGGAATGACAGAAGGAAAAGGCAGCTGGGGAAGGGTTGTTAATGGATTATCAATTGTTGAAATAAGCCATAAATCCAGTGAAAATGATAAAACAAAAATACTGTCACCAGTGGGTGAATGCTTTTCTCAAAGCAATCACTTTATATCTGATCTATCAGTCCTCATTCTCAAAGGAAACCTGCCCAAAACTTGTAGATGATGAGTCTAGGAGCTTAACTTTAGTAACTTTGCTAGAAGCTAAACATAAAGACCTGAACAGACACACTGGATTTATGGCTTATTACAGCAAACTGTAACTCACTAACAACTCTCCTGCTCAAACTGCCTCCCCCCCACCTTGCTGCTCTTCTGTGATGAGGGTTGTTAATAAGCCACTTCATCTTGAATGGTCCCTTGAAATATATATTAACTACTTATGCTAAACAGTCTGTTCCACCTTGTATTTAGCTGTGACCCTATGAGTACATTTCTCAGACCTGAAGAAGAGCTCTGTGTAATAAGCTTAAAAGCTTCTGTCTCTCTAACCGAGAGTTGGTCCAATAAAAGATACCTCACCCACCTTCTCTAATATCCTGGGACTGACATGGCTACAACACTGCATATAGCAATTTAAAACTTCTTATTTTGATCCCTAGAAACAAGGCTAATGGCTTGCATTTACTGGTGTATTATGATTATGCTCAATGAAGCACCTTTTAAAAAAAAATTTATTAACCCATTGGGACACAATGTCCTGACTGTCCCCTTACATGCAGATGAAACTACTAAGCTTAAGCAAACTCAAGTATTGGTATACAGTAGAACCAAACTAATTTAAACTGAGGTCTTACGGAAAATTGAGTGACTTTCAGCATGCAACTAAACAAATCATCCAGGGTAATACACCCTAAAATGTACTTTGTTCATTTATTTTGAGTTATAGGTGTTTTGCAGTATACTCTAAAGTATTAAGTCATAATGAGATCTCTGTACGGAATTCTATTCTGTTGCTGAGAAGTCAGTGCCATTTTTTCTGCAAATTATATCTGGAGTAGCAAAGTTCTGTGTGTATCTGCAGTTATCACAGTGTTTTCCTAAGCTGCTTTTTTATACTGGAGCTGACCATGGGCTCCATACCACTTCAGTTTGCTTGCTTGAAGCAAGTAGTGCCACACATTTAGATTATTCATTTCCATTCATGTCACGTACAGAACACAGGACTCTCAAATCACTAAATTATTATTTGCATAAGGTACACTAGAGCCCTGTTCTGCATTTCACTCCTGTAGACTGTGCAAAAAAGAGGAGTTGCAACTGGTATTAGGATGGCCTGCTGTTTGTGCTGTTGACGTAATTGAATTTCCCACATTTAAAATGTCGATCCTAAAGCAGTTTTATATGTGTTTAAACAAATGTTTCTAAGGTTTACGCAGTCACTTGTATGTGCTAGGCTGCATTAAGCTTTGTTGTGATTTTGTCAAAACCTGTGACCACTGTCTTAGTATCACATCAATTTAATTGTAATAAATGTCCATTTTTACACCATTGCAGTGTGCTTATATATAATCAAAGGTTAATATATTTGCAGGGGGAAGGAGAGATTTATAGTGATAGGTAAAAATAATGCACAATTCAACTTAGTTACAGCAGTTGATCTGCATCAGACTTTATTAAAAATGTGTAAGATTCCATTTATTTACAGCTATTAATCTTACAGAAAACAATAAGTTAGCAAGTAATTGAAAGCTTCAGTCACATGAAACACTTTACATTAAAGAAACTTGATTTAAATGGATATTTAGTTTAGGCTGTAGTGCTATTTCATTTAAGAATTAAAGCCAAAAACATTAACTGAAGGTGTTTAGGATAATACAAACTTAGCATTCAATTTCTTGTCTAGAATAAAGGGCAATTCAGTATAGCGTACACAGTCCTAATTTCAGCTGAAGTGTTTCTCTAACTGGGAGAAGTTACTCTTCATTTTTCAAAAACTGAGCACTCAACTTGTCTGGGTTCCATTTGTTTTTACCTGAAGGAAAAAAGAAATATGGAAAATCATTAGTACCCTTTCTTTAAAAAATTTCTGCCAAGGATATAATGAACGCAAGCTTAAGTGCAAGAACATGTTTCTCTACCTAATCCTCCTTTTCTACTCCAGCTATTGCCATACAGTGTCACGTGCTTAGACAAATAGTGAGCAGTGTTCTTAAAGCATTATTTTTAAGCTGAATGCTGTGCAGAATATATTTCCAAGTGTTGGATAGAGAGAAACAGCATTTAAGGGGATAAATCAACCTCCGGATCACCTCATTTCTCTAATTTACAGTTGGTTTCTGCTAATTCTGCCATGCTGCAAAATTTACCTCTATGGGACAGCTGCCATGGCAACCTAGTTTTCCTGGCAGTTCAGACTCCATCTTGCTGATCTCCTTTGGTACCAGCACAATAAAAGTTCTGTTCTGCCTGCTTGATTCTACTTGACTTAGAAAGGGAGAGGATGTTCTGTTTGATCACTTCACTGAAGCGTGAATACAAATCTAAATCTCTGCAAGGATGTCAGGTTTCTCTGACCAGGGTATTGTACACTAGTGCTGCCATTTATCCATGACCAACTTAACCTCTTCTTCCCTCAAAGCTACCCCTCCCAACAAAAAGGTGGTTGTTTTAGCTATCTGCCTGCCTCCTCTACCCGTGTGTTCCTGTACTTATTTTCCTCCCATTGGTATCCTTTGAGGCTGGAACCTCCTGGCATGCAACCTCTGGACTCCACAGCCTACAGGAAGGAATGCTGATTTTGCTGCATGCTAAAGTGGAGTCCTGTAGTTTGCTTATAACCTACCCCAGTAAGACATTTTTGAAAGAAGCCCATAGATAAGGCCCTGAGAGACCATTATCATCTAGCCCAGGGGTTCTTAACTTGTGGCCTATGTGACATCCTCAGGGCCATACAGGTAGTCTGTATATTGTGTGGATGCATATGCAGCTCTCTATGGTAAATAGGTTGTGAACCACTGATCTAGCCTGACTTGGATAACACAAGCTGTACTGCTTTCCTGCATTAATTTCTGTGTGAATTAGAGCATGTCAGAAAAACATCATCTTGATTAAACAACTTCTAATGCTGGAGAATCTACCACTGCCCTTGCTAACTTATGCAGTGGTTAATTACCATCCTTGTTAAAAATTGTATCTTTATTTGTAGTCTCATTGTCTAGCTTCAGCTTCCAGCTGTTGGATTTTGTTATACTTCTAGCCTCAACAAGAGCCATCTTATCACATTTCTGTTCCTCATGTAGGTACTTATAGATTCTGTAAGCGAAATCGAGGGAACTCCTTGAATCTCTTACTACAAGGCATGTTTTCCCATCCTTTATTTTTTGTTAACCCTCTTCAATTTATTAACACCCTTGAAATTGTGGCTGCCAGAACTGGTTGTTGTATTCTAGTAGTGGTTGCTCTAACAATGTATATTTGGGGTTGGGAGGGGGGGGAATGTGTTATAGAAACTATCTTGAATGAAAGTACAACCATCCCTTCTAAAGAAAGCCAGCTAGTGTATTTGTTTTTGAAAACTTCACTTGCTAGTAATGAGCATGGAACTACTTTGCTTATGAGAGCTACTGACCTGGGACAATAAACTATTTAACTTGGCTGACATGCAGCATAGCTGCTGTTTTCATTCGCTGAGGCACAGTACAGTGAATGACAAAACTAGTACTGACATAGGTGACACTTGTTGAACAGTTGTATAGCTTTTAATACAATTGTGGAAAGGCAGAGATGATCAAAGCCTGCCCTGAGAAAATGACTCTTCCCTGTAGGCATGGCAGACAAAAGTTAGAGCTGAATAATTACCAGAAATGTTTTAAACTTGCCTTGCTACTGCTGAGTTGGAGAACCAAGAGGGCCAGAAGAAGTGAAGGGCCTGATTTTCCACTACCCTACAGCTGGTTCAGTAACTTTCTGCTTTTTTCTGAAGTATAGTGCCATGAAATGACTTACATGCTCTGAAGAAATGAAGCAGCTGTATGGAAGCCCTGTTTAAAGTACACTCCACCATGATTAAGTAGCACTTTGGCATGGGATCTTATCAATAGCATACAATCACTATAAACTGCTTGAAATGCTGTCATACCAGGGGGGAGGGAAGTCTATCTTAGATTGTAAGCTCCACGGATCAAAGACTGTGCATTTGTACAGTGCCTAGCGCACTGGGGCCCCTCAGTGCTAGTTATTCCCTTTGGCATACCACATGCTAGGGCCAGTACTACTACACTTTCTCAAGTCTTCATGAGGTGTAATGTCAGTGGAAATACACATGGAAAATCCATCTTCCAAATTTAGTTCCTTTCTGAACCCTTCTGCTATTTCTCTTGCAAAATTTAAGCTTATGTTTAAAACAAGGTGGGTTTTTTTGGAAATCAAAATAAATAGCTCACTAAACCGTAGTGTGATTACAAAAAGCCACACACGACTGATTCTGAATCCTTCCCACACACTCAGCATGGGAAACAGTAGCACTGACACAGGAGGTACGAAAGCAGTTGGAAAATGAATGGTAACACCTCAAAGCTGTAGCAGCAGATCTGTAGCAGGCTAGTTTTTGGTGCTGAATGCATACCAGAGCAGCTTAAATGTGGAGGAAAAGTATAAGTTACTACTAGTGCATTCACCAGCTATTGATGCATGGTCAAAGCTTTAGAAAAAGCTGCAACCCTCAAGTCAAGGCTAGAAGAAATATTTCCTTTTCTATTTAATAGTGTGGCTATAAGTAAGCGTCTGCAATATGGAGGATATTTTGAAGGGGATTAATAAAGACAGCTAGGCTTCCAGTTCCTTTTCAAAAAAATCAATGGGAGTTAGGTGTCTAATTGCCCTTGGAAATATCTCTCAAGTCTTGTATCTAATTTATGCCCCAAAATAGTACTGATTCCAAACAACCATTTGGAATGCAAATGAAATTTTAAACACTAACCCCATCTATCAAGATTAACCTTGATTTCTAGAAGTTCTTACTGCTTTGTTCAAAACAATTCATTAGTGGCAGCATGCTCTACATAGGAAAGCATAAAAGAAATTGGAATGAGGAAGTCCTGAAAGCACTACAAACATTAATTACTCTCCTACACATACTTTACTCATCTCTTCAGCCACTCTACTCCTCAGTAAACAGCTCCTGGATTTTGGTTTAGAGTAGCCCTTAGTAATTTTTAGCCCTTACTTCACTTAAAAGCCAAAACAAAAAAACCTTATTTTAGATTACCATGCTTTTGCATTTCTACTTTGAGTCATGTCTCAGCTAACTGTCCCTTATATTTAAAAAACAAACAAACCAAAAAACAAGGCAGAAGGAGAAATAAGAACTTTTCTGCTAATGCGCCATTATCCAAAGAAAGTTGACTGTTTTGGTCTATCAGGCACAAGGCCCATGAAGAGAGCTATTCAAGGTATTTCCCTTCCCTGCTCCAGGATACAAGTGCATGGTCTCTACTGCTAGATCAAGGAGGCGTTGGTGTGGGCTGCCCTCAATCACCTGAGCACTCCCTCTTGGTATTTTTGTTCTCCTGGCTTGCACCTCTCCTTCCCTCAGCAGGACTACCTCTATGCTGTTCCTAGATGCAGTTTGCTCAGTGTCACTGGTAGGAGAGGCAAAATGACTTTCACCTAACTTCACAGTCTTAATTTCACCCCCATATTCCTTCTGGGCAAGCACTGTGTGGAAGCAACAACAGCACAGGAAGGTTTCTTCCATGGTGGGGAGAATTTGATCCTGATCTCCTGCTCAACATGGGATACATTCAATTGTCTAGTCCAACAGGAAGGATTTACACAAAATATTGACTTCCCATGACTCTATGGTAAATGTAAGTAATTAAATCTGTACCATCTTTCTTAAGCTCTGATGTCCTACGTGGGTCCTTTATTATGAAGAAACTCATACAAGATTCACCCTAATGTAGTGCACCATTATTCTTGGTACACAGCCATCTACTGCACAGTCTTCATACATGGTATCTTTGGTAAGACTACAGCTGCTCAAGTGGCAACTCCTCAAAGAATTCTCACTTTTTTGGGGTGGGTTCATTATTTCTTCCCTTGCTGTTTGACCTCTTTTTGCCACGACTCCTAGACCGAGAGGAGCTTCTACTTCGGCTCCTACTACGACCACGTGTACGACTACGGCTTCTGCTGCGACTACGATCTCTTCTCTTCTTCCCTCTACTACGTGACCGCCTTCGTTCCCGACTTCTTGACCTGTCAGACCGCCGTCTTTTCTTGCTCTTTTGGCTACTTTTTTTCCTCTCTGATTCTCCATTTCTTTTGTAAGAATGAGCTGGGCTGGGGCTGCTCCGTCTTCTTGACTTGCTGTAGTAGTCCTCATGATGGCCTGGTCTGTTTCTTCTTTCAGAGTTTTTAGCTGACTGACTGGTCCGTTCAGGAGAAATATGTATGTCTCTATTCGCCTCCCAGAACTCATTGTGTGGATTTCTGAATACGTGAAGAAAGTTGCAGTGTTTCCCTCTTGGGCATTTCTGCCTTTCAAATAAACCTGCAACACATTTTATTATTTTTTTTAAAAGAAGGCTACTGATGATAAACTATAAAAGCAACTAAATCCTAATTTTTTAATGTAATGAGACAGCTGTTCATTATCTGTTTTAAAAGATCTGTGGCACTTAATCTTTTGGTTTTTTCCATTATAGATTTTCATACCATGCCTATCAACCTTATCTACAAAGGGAAAATAACAGTTCAATTCTTATCAAAGATTACACTTCAATCTTAGTCATGAGACACATCCATCCTGATATTAGTTTTAGCTTTCAAATATTTATTCTAGTATGTCATCCTGAAGTGAGCTAGAAATGTTATAACTTAACTTTTCTATTACACAGTAAGCACCCTGGTTATGGAAGTTGGGCAAGTTGGGTGTTGGTTTTGTCTCAAAGATTTTAGGTAAAGGCATGAGGAAACCAGCCATTAATCTGCACATACTGGCCCCTCATAGCTGAATTGAGATCCTGTAGCTAAGAATTTTCTGTTCAAGATAAATACATTTAGGACTGAGGCAGGAGTCAACTAAATATAGTTAACACCAGTTAACTGGTTCAGGGTGTTACTGCACCCTAATTACAGCCAGTTTCCTAAATCTCCCCCCAACAATAATTTCAGTTGGACATGATATTCAGTCCTGCCCAAAGCTGGTGTAGTCAAGTTAGTGCACATTTTCAGTTTGTTGCTTTTCACTCCAAAAGGTTCCTGTATTGTAATTTTATCTGGATCGCTCTCTGATTTGAAAACCTGTAAAAACATCACTTCTTAATCTTTCAGTTCTGCAATAATCCCTTCAATAATGAGAGACTTTCCCTTTTATAAAGGTTTATCCCTGACATACCACATATAGCAGTTTTCCATCTTGTTACTGGGCAAAATTCACACTGAAGCTGTCGTCCTGCATACCATCGTCCATTGAATAGAGTAAGGGCTTCTTGACAGTCTCGCTCCCTTTAATTTAAAGATAAGACAGCATGTAGCACTGGGACCTCATATAATCCTTTAAATTCTGTTTTCTACCAAATTTGGATTCTTACTGTAGTATGGGAATTAAGATAAAATAGGGTTTAAGTGTCATTCAAATGTAAGTAAAATGGAAATATGGAATTAAACCTTTCAGAACCCAACAGGAAATAGTAAAATTTTTATTACTAAGGTACTGCTTATGATCTAGAGTGTTTATAGTGTCATAAAAAGTTAACTGCAAAGCACTTACAATTGGTACTGAACGTACACATTTCCCCGCAGGTGAGGCTCAAAGTTGCAACTGACCTAAAAGGAGATTAAATGTTACATTAAGGCATCTAAAAAATTGAGAGATCCACAATAGTTAATTCATGATGGAATTATACTCACCCCAATTTAGCTCATGCATAGGGATGACAAGAATGTAAAAGGATTTTATTTACAGGCTTTTCGGGCCTGGTTTTCACATACAGGTTTAATAAAACTAACTACTTAGTTTTGTTTAAACTGAGGCTTGTTTAATTAAAAAAAAGGTATTCCTGATTTGTTTGAATAACATTTAAAATCGTTTGCCTTGATGTTAAACACAGGAGTTTCCTTTTCCCTTTATAGCTGACAACTTGGAGGGGGAGAGAGAGAGATATCAGCCGTAAGGGGAAAAGGAGTCACACCTCAAACTCCAGTCTCATACTCGTAATCAGGTTCTGTTTTATGTTCACCACATGATTAATCTTCCTGATTACATGGTCTACTGTCCAGCTGGACTGTAAGAATGCATCACCAATACTACCAAGATAGTCAATGCCAGCTGGACTTTTAATAGCTAATGATAGTTATTAGTAATAAATGCTAGAAGTGCGGCTGAAGCTGCTAATGCTCATCATTAGACACTAAGAGCACTTACACGAGAGGAAAAACTGACAAAACAAGGGGGAGAATGAATAAGGAAATGGAGAAAGAGTAGAGGTGAAAAATCAAAAGAAAAAACAACTGCAACACATTTCATCAGACAAGCAATGCTGGCACTGGAAAAGTTTGATATTGTGTGTAGTTGTGGGAGCAATAGCAACAATTAAATCATCAGAAGTGTAAAAAAAATTGCCCCTTTAAATGCGAGATACTCCAGCTCTGAAGCAGGCCCTAAGCACTAATTCCTAAATTCACATAAGACCATCTCATTCTGACTTGGAATAAAGAAAAGCACAATTTAATACAGAAGAAAGAAGGCGACTATACAAATAGCTCTTACATATTTAGCCCTTCCTGTTATTTTCCTTTCTGTATTGTATCAAAGTTGGCTTCAGTCCATTAAAGGTGATTTTGCTGGCATGGTTTATTTGCACAAACAGATTTTCTAGTCTTTGTGAAATTTTACATAAAGACATGTTATTTCAGATTTAACTTCCTGATCAGATGGAAGTTACCCAGGCTGAAAATGCTTAGGATAGGAATTTCCAGACAGAAATAGGTGAAATACTTGAATACAGAGAATTTAATATTAGCTCAATTAGTAAGCAGCGATATAGTCAATATTTCTCGCTCAGACACTGTGTAAAATAACTCAAGCCATTAGATACAGAATGGCCCCCCAGCAGCATGATACAGACAAGTTTTCACCAATTGTTTACCGCAACTCACATCACTGACACGCAAGAAATAAGCAGTGTATTAGGGAACTTTATAAAAATACCCACCAGTGCAAGTTAACCAAAGGCAGCTTTCGTGTTGACAAACCTCTGACGCTCCAAGTGTTATCACCATGCTAGTTAAACCTGCTGAAAAGCAGGTTTAATTGCCATGGCGGTACAACTGGGACTGTGGGCAAATGAATTAGGCGATTCCTAAGGATCCTTTGTAAGGGATGCATGGTGTCAAATCCAAAGAGCATCACTTTCTGTACAGTGTTACATTCAAAAGCATGGGTGGGTGTTAAAGTCTGCTCCTGACACATTTTGCAGAGTGGATATATCTTGATCCCATCTCTGCTGATGTTCGTTCCTGCAGCGTGCGTGCCCACACTCACAATAATGGATGTTATCTTCCAAAATCCTTTGGTATCAGAAGATCTTGTCTTTCAATCATTTATTTCTGTTAATATTTTCCTTGATAGATAATCAATATACTCAACCGTTGTCATTCCAACCTGAGTTTCGGACCTTCCAACTTTGCCCACATCATCAGTTAGCTCAACTGCTGTATGTACTACTGTGTGATGAAATTGACCGAAAAGTCAATGTATTGCCTTGCTCTCTGATCCTCCGAGCCTCCTAATGAATTGCAATGTTGATAGCATTCAGGTGGAAATTTTGTTCCCTACAGTGGACAAATGTATTGTACAATAAGAGAAAAATATTCTGGGGGAAAGGCGAGGAAGCGAGCCCAGCGAAAGGAAAGAGGGTAGAAGAAGAAAGATGAAAAACAATCATGACAGCTCATGAGAAGATAGCTCTCTTTCTTGGAACAGATCATAATTAAGGCTGTAAGAAAAGAAAATGATGGGGTTTTGGTTCAAAGGTTGTGGGCGCAGTTGATTAAAGTTGTGGTTTTGGCATGGAGGGCCTGAGCCTCCGTGCCCTAGAGTTGGCCCCTGCACAGAGACCCCTGGAGGCCTCTGGTGGGCTGGTACTGCTGGGGCTTCACTGTCCTGAGCCCTGTGCCTGTGGGAGGCACAAGCCCCAACCTGGCCCCATTCACTTGGGCCTGCCCAAGCCCATCCTCTGATGCAGCTGGGCAGCCACAGAAGGTGAAGTCCTCAAGCTCACACAGGAGCTGCTGCTTTTTGGCAGGCCTAGCCTGCATCACTTGAAGGAGGCAAAACTGCACCAGGGTGAAATGCAAGGACAGCCCCAGCAGGGCCGAATGCAGGCAGCAGCGCTCACCACAGAGCTGGAGCAGTGAGCTGGGCAAGCCTCCTGGGAAACCTGGCCTCAACCCACATGGATCTCTATCTCCAGCCTTTTCCTCATCAGCATCTGCTCCCACCAGGTCAACGAAAGGGCAGCCAGACCAACGCCACTCAAACTTACAGCAACTATAAAAAGCTGCAGTTTCCGCAACAAAATCGCAGCCTGCAATTTTCTTACAGCCTCAATCATAATGTAAGTCAAGTGAAGGTAGGAAGGGCAAGAAGGTATGGCAAACATGATGATGTAAGTAGGGATGGTTGGATAGTATTTAACTGTTTGAGAAATTGCACAAGTACGTTACTGAACGTATCTTTGCGATATTCTACCATTTCTCACTGGTCACGTACAATTCAAATATTTTATTATTATACTAGCTCAATATCAAATAAATAATTTTCTGCTCTTCACCCAGCCCTAGTAGCAAGTTATATTTTTTAAAAGTGAATTAAATAGAAAGATGACTGACAGCGTTCCAAATAAATCAAGCACATAACCATTTTACTCCTTTAAATTGCCAAAGTCATAGCTTGTGGGGGCACATGGCCATGACAGCACAGCCACATTTATTTTGGCTAAAAGACCCTTGGGTAGTAGATGGCTGATAAAATTTTCCAGTCCTGAAAATGATGTGAGTATACTGGACTGCTCAAAAGCTTAGTAAGATGGGTCTGAAAAAAAAGTAGATTGTTTAAGAAGATAATTTTATAAATATGTTGTGAATTTGTCCCAGAATAAGTTTTAGGAAGGATGACCGATGTAAAAAGAGTGCTTTTGAAGAAATACAATCCTCTGTGGTGGCATGGATATTAGCTTACAATTGCCACGAAAAGTACGCAGTTTGAATGAAGAAACTGTACATTCAGCTTAAGGTATGGCATATTTCACAACAGAGAAGCACACTATTCAAGACTGGCAAAGGACCAATGCTGGTATGCGAGATGTGATGATTACCATTGGGTTCATATGCGTACCTTGAATTGAATAACCTTTCCCACATTCTTGAACTCAGGCAGCACATCTTCATAGAAGTCTAAGAACTGCTGGTAGGTCTCCTCCTCGCTGTACTCAAGACTCGCATCCGTATCATAGTCATCTCTTCTACACTGCTCCATCCCAAACGTAACAAACATACCTCTGATGAGAAGTGTCTGACTAGATGTTGGGTAGTTATGTTTGCGGGAACACCTATATAATTTATGGCAAAGAAAACAAAACCTTCACTTTCAGCAAAGGCTACACCTGCTAAAGCTGCAAACTTTTGCTATTTCTAGATCCACTAACAGCTCGGAATTGCAAGAAAATATTCTAAAAAGGAGCCTCATTAGTGTAATTATGGGAATCAGCAGATTTCAAGGAGTAAAGCAGGTCATTCAAGACAAGTTTCCTGATGGTCTTAAAGCATCCTGCCATACATAAACATAATCAGCGTTCACAACACAAAAAGTCATCAGCAGGAAATTTAAAAAATTATGAAAGGCATTTATTCAAATGCTGTTATTTTGAAATGTGTATTCAATTTTTGAAGGGTCTTGCATGACATTTTAAAGTCTTACTTCTGTAAGAACCACTCCATTCTTCTCTGCAAAATTAAATAACTTGTACTGAAGTTAATAAAGCTACTCTCATCCTATTGGGAATGGGAAGAAAAATCAGGCCCCAGGTTGTGAACATCTGCAGCTGTTGAAGTATCAGATTTTACAAGTGACAGCACTGTACAGATATGTTATTTTAACCTACATCACATCATACTAGTGGTCACAAGAGGCCTTCAGATGCTGCAATACAGTGTTCACCCATGATAGCCTGAAGCTCATTGAGACACCCTCAAGTCTCCTTGGACTGCTCCTGAATGAGAAGAGTTTCACTATGCTTTAGGATCTCTACTTCAAACACTCTCCTCTTCACCCAGGTAACTGAATCAAGGAGTTCTGTCCAAAATGTGCTGGTTCTTTCTTGGATAGCATACTCAGAGGATCTCTCTTAAATATAATGCAATCAAACTATAGCGTATATTAAAACTCTATATGAACAAATCTTACATCATAGGAAACTAAAATTGGAAACTACAGAAACAACGTAGCTATAAAGCTAGTAGGTTTGTTTATGACATAGAAACAAACATTATAAAGAAGTACCCCGTTTATCTGGCTCTCCATTTATCCGTTCTCAGCATTAACTGAACAACCATGACTGGAGAGCCAGAAGTGGACTATTTTCCCTATGGGATGCTAGATGGCACTGTACCATAGCACTTTTCCATTCTCGGGATTATCCCACTTTTTGATCATCTGATCTGGCTCTGCTCCCAATAAGATCAGAAAAATGGGGTTCTGCTGTAGCTGATTAGACCCGTATCAGTAGCAAAGAGCAAATACTACAGAGGAAGGTACAAGTCCTGTAATGGACAACTATGGAATAGGCTGCCCAGAGGAAGAGTTTCTTCCTAGCTCCAAGCAGTTAGTGATTGATGCATACTCCAATCCTATCTACCATAATAGGTTTTCATTTTTGATGCAAGTGTCTAACTTTTGAGTCCTGCTAAGCTCAACCTCAATATGTAGAGACAAGTGATTTCCACAGGTTATTTATGAATTATATAAAAAGGCTTCTTCTCAGGTTTAAATTTGTTGCCTTGCAATTTGATTGTATGACCCCTCCTTGTATTGCAAGATAGTAAGAGTACCCTACTGACCTTCTGTACCATTGATTTTATATATGCCATAACAGAAGAGCACCCAGGAAAGGCAAAAAGTGTGATTCACGTCATCAGAACAGATTAAGGTTTAGTAAGTTTTCTGAGGGAATAAGTAAGAGAGTAGACAAGGTCAAGTAGTTCTGATTACTTTGTCTCATAATAGGACGGGGATTCCCAATGAAATTAAAGAGAAAGATTTAAAACCACTGACATTAATTTTAATTTTTACACAATATATAATTAACGCATGGAACTCACTGCCACAAGATACCATTGAGACAAAGAGTTGAGAAGGTTTAAAATGCAGTTGAAATAGCTAGGATGAGGTTTAAAAGTGAAATCAACTCATTAAATTATTAAATAAATATCAAATTAAATGGACCACGTACAATGCTCATCTGTACTGTACAAATGATGAGATACCGGAAAGTCACGACACACTTCCAGTCATGCAGATGTATACTAACTTGCTTTTTTAACTGTTTTAAGTGCAGTGTATGCAAAATTAATTAAGACACCTGACTGGATATGTTCTTTTGGAGCTGCACCAATACTAATAGGAAACTGGATATACTCTGATGGCAAATGATCTACCACTGCAAATGTGTCTGCTTAATTAGTCAGTCCAATCAAAACTGGGATCACACTATTAGCAGTTTGATGTTCTAATAAAAAAGCCCAATTCTGACTATGCACTGCTTTTACTCTCAGTTTACAGCTATTTACAGTAACTGAGAACAGAATCCTATACCATGCTCTATTCCCAACATTTGATCAGTTACCTGTCTCCAAATCTGCAGGATCCTGTTTTGATATAAAATGGGCAATTAGCTCTATCTTTCTCTGTTCCTATATTCTCTGGAGGTTCTGGGTTATGCCAGGTAGCGCCGTTTTCCAGCTGTTTAAAAAGACCATTAACATGCCGTTACTTTAATGTGCAGAAAACAATAAACAAAATAAATAAATAAATAACGGGAAGGAGTCAAGTTCAATCCTTATGTAACTCAATGTTGTCACCTTTGACACCCAGGTTAGTTTGAACCAAGGATTTTAAATACCACTCTGCATGGTAATCTGGTGCCTCTAATCTATCCAAAGATTGGCAGCTCTCCCTAGATAATTAGTTAGATTTGAGAAAACTCTTTAAAAAGTTAATTTATAAGATCATAGAGAAATTTTCCATTTGCTCGAGTCAGGGAAACATTAAGTTTTTACAGACTGACAACACTCCGTCATTGCACTGGACATGCACCCTCAAAGAGAATTACAAATATTCTTTCTTGAGTTAGGGGAGCTGGACCCCACCATTCCAGCATAGGGGGACCATCAAGGAAGAGATTTACCCCAGAGCATAATAATCCCAGGACAGGGAGAGCGTAACAGTGCCTAGAGACACTTCTGCACCTCCTCTCCTGAGTTGGGCTGAATGCTTTTGGGCAGGAACTGAGGGGTGGGTCCATTGACTAATTTATCCTTATAGCAACTGTGAAATAGGTAAACAAGTATCAATTTTTATGCAGATGGAAAAAATGAAACGGGTTAAAGTGACATGGCTCAAGGCCACAGAAAAAAAACAGTCAGAGCTGTAACTGGGACTAAAACTCAGGAATTCCCCATTTCTAGTTTTGTACTCAAGTCATTGGCCAGGGACTCCTAAAATGTAGTACGAGATTACCAAACTGCAAATAATTGCTGACTAAAAGCAAAGTTGAAAGCACCCTTAAAAAGGTGAATTTTCCCCATTTTAATAAGTGAAGCAGTTTGGAAAAGCGCTGAAGCAATGCTTTTCACACCAAAGAAACTGAAATCTCTGATTATTTACTGTTGGCATTTCTGAGCCTTTTACTGCTGATGGTACCGTTTGGGAGGGGGTGGCTTCAGCAGTGGTAGAACTGACCAACTGAAACCTTGTATCTTTCAATTTAAAACTCCAATATACTATCTTTTCCCTTTGTTTCTCTCCCAGAAATGCCAGAGGTGTATTTAGAGCTCTAGACAATTAACACAGTCAGCAGTTTTCCATCCAGATTTTCTCAATCAGAAATTTAGTTCCCTTGGTCAGTCGAAACATAATTGAGCATCCAACGCTATTCCAGGATGGCTAACAGCAATCAACTCTGAAATGGCTAACTATAATTAAGTTTACGTTTCAGATACATGCAAGCATCTATTCAGTGCAAGAACCTTTATAAATCTTAACTGCCTGGGTGAGATAAAAGGAGTTGTTTCCTTTTAAAGAAATAGAGAGACTGAATTCAGGCACTGAGATCGAATTTAAGAGCATTCTTCAGATTTTCTTAGTACTTTTTGCCAATTTGAGATCTGCACTCTGCCAAGTACCCAAATGGTTCCCTCTTTTTTTCAGAATCAGTGCTCTCTCCTGCTGCAGACTGCTTTTATTCAAAACAAACCTACCATCATAACAAGTCTTCAGTGGCCCAGAAAGCAGAATCCCAGAGTCATTCTACACCTATGTCTAGAACAGCAACAAGCATGCATAGCTACACTGCTACCCAGTAGCGAGAAATGTGCTTAATTATATGTTCCAGCCAATAAATACATTGTTTATGGCTAATGGAAACGACTACATATTAAATTATGCCAGGCCTATTAGCTTCTCTTCAGAAGAGATGAATATAACGTCAAAAGACAAAAGTCAGATGGCAGTCAATAGTCATCTTTCAATTCTTTATTGAAAAGAGACTGAACATACCTGACTTTCAGCTTGATCCAGCATCTTCTGCACAGCTTCCTATAAATGGTGCAAACACAGGACTAGTGAAAACCCCGAAGGGACGTAACTCATCTGGTTTCTTTAGTTAAGAACCTAAATTGTAATATTTAATGACCATACACTCTAGAGAAGCGTGGTGGTTTGTTTTAAAAATGCTGAAAATTAAATTTTTGCTTTGCAGTAAGTCACACCCCATTTAGTGTTATTAAAGGATACATGTGAGAAGACTTTGATGTAGATGACAATTTTCTAATTATCTAAATACGCGAGCACTTCAAAAAGTTACTTTTGAAACTACTAGTTTTCTTTCTCTACTTTTGCTGCCATTGAATTATATGTTACTCTGCACACAACATATCTCTGGCACTAACACTGTACTTGATAAGTGAGCATAAAAATAATAGAATTCAGGACAAGCCAAGAGAAGGGACCACTTAAGTTTAAAGTGCATTTTTAATATTAATATGTTAACTCTGGATTTTCCTAATCAGAGGCCTTTGTGCATACAAAGCCCATTCAGAAGTTTAATTATGCTTAAACCAGGGATCTCCCTCCACAATTTCACATTTCTTTTTGGGTATGTATGTATGTGGGGGCTTCAGTTTAAAGGCTGATTTTGGTTTTAGGTTTTATTTTAGCTCAGGTATTCTCATACTTTTTTGTGGCCTGAGCCACATATTAATAGCAATTGGCTCATGGACCCATGTTCCCTCCCGGTCACAGTTATGTGGCCCCCTTGCCTCCCCAGTGTTGATCACATATAGTTCCTGAGCAATTACAGCAAGTGTTTTCATTACCTTAAGAGCATATGCAATGTATTTATATTCATTTTAATGCAATTTAGCAGCTGAAACAAGGTGCAGAGCCAGTGCCATCTGACCAGCGAGTTGTCTGTGGACTACCACCAGGTGGCCATGAACAATTCAGGAACCAGATTTAGCTAACAATTCATACATTTCTGCTAGCCAGAAGCAACATGTACGCATTCCCGTTAGTTTAAAGCATGACACTTTTTCTGCCAGCTTGGTAGTTCTCTTCTGTATGGTCTATTGGATTCCGGGAATTCAAAACTAACTCCTTATTTCCACCACTCTCTTCCCCTTTAATAATTTCAATCTTTTTATTGTTTTCTCTCATCTCCATTTCAGTCTATCCCATCTTGTTTGAAGTTCTCACATCTTCATCTTGGTTTGGACATTAGAATCATACACAGGAGATATGCATCAGAACAACTTTCTGTTGGGTGGAGGGAGTGGGGGGGGAAGTGGTGGATTGAACTGCTTTTGCAGCCATTCCCAGCTCCTGTTGGCCCAGGGAATGAGGGACTTAATACTGCCCCAACCATGTCCAGCCACCCTTTCCTTCCTTTTACAGTCTCTATTCTTTCATTCCATTTGGATCAGTCTTCTAGCCTCCTAGTCTACTGTCCACTTCTTCCACCCACCTCCATTTTACTTTTGAGTTTATCTTTAGCCATATGATCATATCTATACATAGGTGGCTGCTGCCGCCACCCTATCACTTCCTCAGTAGTTCCAGAAAGAGACTGACAGTTCCTTTCAGTGTCACTCTTTTGCTTCTACTGGAGAAATGTTATGTACAACAGCCCAAGCAGGAGGGAAAACGACTTGTTCTCGCTCCTCTTCTGCTGCAGCTACTTGAAGATGGCGATGGCCCAAATCATATCTTTGTTTCTGATGAAGCAGCTCTGAGTGAAACTGAGTAGGATCAGATCAGTTTTCATCCCTTGCTGCTCTGGAGAAGTTGAAATGAGACAGATGAACTTCAGAAAGTTGTGATCATCCCTCCCCTATGAGAACGGGTCACCCCTGACTTTGGACCTCTGTAGGAGGAAATCTCGGGGGATAGCTATCCTCTCTAAATTCTAAACAGGTACTCTACCAAATAACTTTAAAAAAAAATTATACAGCTATTAACACTTTTTGATATCGTGTTCTTCCCCACCCAACAAGTTATGAAAAAGATACATCCTGATGAATGAGTCAGGTAAAGAGGACCTGTAACATCTTTTGAGTAAGAACACTGTTAAGGAACAGCAGCAATATCATTCCAGATTAATGTTAGGAACTTTCTTAAAATGATTACACTAACATTGCTCAGATATTTTATAGGAAAACATACAATACTATGTTACGAGTTACCTTAAATGTGTCCACATGTTAGTGCACATGTGAGAACTGACACCAACAATATACCTTCATATTTGCCGGAAGCAAATAATTAGAGGGGAAGTATAATACAAGAAGCCACATCTTGCTACACAAATCTGAAGGATTTAGCTACATTCTGTTTAATTTTTATCCCCAGTAAAAGGCTTCATTATAGTAGAATAAAATACACAGGGTCTATTTCCAGGTCTCAGAAAAACACCCTGTCAATTATTTCCACTCCCCATTTTTTAACTCCAATAAACAGATGCATAAAGACAAGCTGTCTTTTGACATGAATATATAATTTGTAGACTGTTACATATGGTACTGTAAGAGGATATGCAGTGTGTTTATCCTCCTAGTGCAGGCATCACCTCTCTCTCTCTCTTCTCTTGTTGCTTCTGCTCCTCCTCTTCTCTCTCCTTTCTTTGCTGTTCTTCCCATTCTTCTTTTATCTTTCTCTTTATAAAAAGAAATATAAACTCTTGGTAAATGATTAAAAGAAGGTTCTTTCAAAAATACAATACATACATACTTGTATGTGAATGAGAAAACTATAGGTAAATCCAAAACCATCATCCAGAATGGATTACTTCATAGCAAAGCAATTTAAATAGTAGATTTTAATCATGACTGAAATCAGCAGGCAGAAAACCCTGATTTAAATCTTTAATTGTAATTCTGTTTTGCATTTATACATTAATTATTTTCCTAAAGAAATGCTCATTCTCATTGTTTGATAACCATTAGAACTTGATTTGCAACTAAATATAGCCTTTCTGCTAAATTTGGTACGTTCTACAAAACAGCAGGATACACTATATGTATCCAGATACATTTAAGCTGTTATATAGCTTAATTTATATTTATTTACATTCTTAATGTTTACATTTTTTATTATGGTAAAAAAACAGTAAGTGATGCATTTCTTATTTACTAGATAATGTTTGATCTGCGATTTGTGTCAAGCTCTATTTGGATGGAAATTTGAATTAAATTAAATATACACAAAGACAGCATTTTCAAATTTTTGTTATTGGTAAAATAAAACTACCTTCGATGCACTAAACACAAGAAAAAAAATTAATCAAAACATATTTTGTATTTAACACTAATTGATTTATTAAACAAAGGAAATATAATCTTTAAAGAGTGAATTGAACTGATTGTTTTTGGTCATGAAGTTCTTCAAGATTTTAGAACTAGTAGATCTCATACTCTCACACTTAAACTGGCAGAAGAAAACAAACTTTCCTGCTTTTCCAGTTCCCCATTGATTTCTTAACTTTGAATGAACTACAATCATTTCATTGAACTTGCTGAATAAACTAAGATGAAGAAAATATTGTCTCTGCATCTGTAGAAGAACTGCTGTCAAAACTGGCTCAGCACTTCAGCGAACTGATTCCAGGTGCTTAATCAGTGCCTTTCACCAGTTCACTCGTTGACTTTCTTTAAAACTTGCCACCAAACATGAACACTGAAGTTTTGTATGCAATTTAAATTATTTTCATAATTATAGTAAAAATAGGCCTTCACATATTTCATATTGTCATTTCAAATTTAATTTTAAATGGGTTCAATTTTTAACAATAAACCAGTATTTAATTTAAATATTTTTTAAAATCTAATTTTAAAAAAAAATCATTGATTTCGATCCATCCTGTCACCCACCATTGATATAGGTTGTAACTTTTCCAGAACTGAGCTTTTAGATATATGGCAAGGGTGGCCAGAGCTTTGGATAAATATCCTTTGGTGAGGAGTGTTTAGTGTGCTTTTTTAAGATCAAAACTGAAGAAAAAGTTTACAAGTTCAAAACATATTGGACTTCAAGCATTATGTATCTGCTACACAACAGAAATATATTGTTTTTTCCTGAAGGATAAGCTGTATATAACAGTTAAACACTGTTCTCAATTTATACTTCACCTCCTCTTCTTCCTGAAGTCTTCTTGCGGCCTCTTCTTTTTCCTTCTTAAGCTTGAAGTCTACTTGAGCCCTTTCTTCTCTCAGCAGCCATTCCTCGTGTAGTTTTTGCCTACCAATAAAATCAGATACTACTTAGTAAAAGGAGGTTAAATTTGTGGACATACTTTTATTTATATTTCACGTGCCATGGTTGCAGGCTTATTAAACATAGTTGTAATTATTTAACACAGCAAGACATTACAAAACCATTTTTTTAACATTACATTTGGTCAAAAAGGTGCTTATTTAGATTCCTTTGATACCAAAGAACCATTTTGATTCTGGGGGAAAAAAAGGGGGAATTAAACAGAATTTTAGAAAGTTACAATTCTATTGTTCTGCTGTTGACAGATGATGAGTTTGTTGTATATGCTTCCATTAACTATGTCAACGTTAATTCTGGGCAGGACTAGAACATAATGTTTGCTGGCCATAATAGCCAGCCATATGTTTGTTGCTTCTCCTTGAAGCCAAAACTGGGCACTGATTTAAACTTTCTAATTTAGTGATTTTGGTTAAATTGTTGCATATGTCATGGATACAAGGATGTCGACTTTATTTGAAATTCCTGAGCACAGAAAACATAACTGGAGCAACAGTTAATTTTTCAGAGAAATCTGACTGTATGCTACATAATATGGATAAAAATAAATTTTGAGTTAGCAGTGAAATTAAAGAAGAGACTAAACAACAATTTTTCAACTACCAATATTATTTTGAACTCCAAATTATTTACCTTTCAGCCTCAAGTTGTTTTTCCTCTTCTTCCAGGTCTTCCTCTTCAGGCAATGGTTCATCTTTTTCCGTGATTTCTGAGGAAAAAGTAACATGTCCCTGTTTTTCTCCTGGCCTTTACCACTGTATATAAAAAAATGCTAATATATATACACCTTCAAATTACAGCTACGTTAATTTTTTTAATTAGTTTCTCCTTAAACTAAACATCAAAAGATGTTTATTCAGATATTCATGTGTTACTGTACATGCTTTCTTTTAATCCTGTAGACCTACATTTAAGATTATTTAAAAAAAACATTAAGAAATTTAAAAAATATTTACTAACATATTGTTCTACATCATCTGACACTGTATGTGGGTAATAATACACTACATGCTCAGACTGTCTAAGGAAAATTTCTATTTTATAAATCTCATTCTTCTGGAGCATCATTAAAATTGTGTGTCTTCTGGTCCTTCAGATAATGTGGGTCACATTTTAATGTATCTTTTCTTTTCTTTTGACAAGAAAAAATAACTGGCATATCCTTATAAAGCAGCACCAAAAAAGATTTAGCTATTACCTGAATCTCTTAATCTGGCAAGTGCTTGTCTCCTTTTCTTTCGTTTTTCTTTCTTCAAAATTGCTCTGTATTTTTTATGACTGAAGATGGTAAAGTACATAACTTGTATTATGAAAGGTCATCAGAACATTTTTGTTGTATAATTAAAAAATTACAAATTTGTCAGCAACACAAAAGTCACATCAAAGGTGCTAAATAATGCCAAATAATAACAGAAGCAGTATTTCTATACATGTTTCAGACATTAGTTTAAAAAAACCAGTAAAACCTGCAGTCAGAATTCTGGCTGGCCAGTAGCAATACCCATAGTCGGGCAAAAAAATCCAGCATCTCATTCTGCTTGAGCTCTCTGCTGCTTTTGACATGACATTGCTGATCATGCACTCCTTAACATCATGTTCTTCTTTGACATGCGGGGAGAAGAGGCTGGCAGTGACAGTTTTTGACACCATACTGTCTCAGTTATTCTCAAATCTCCCTAATTGTTCCTCTGGCATCTCTTGTAGTGGGTCCTCTTCCTCCTCTCTTCTGCGGTCTGTGAGGCCCTTAAGACTCTGTCCTTGCCCTCTTCCCCCTCTAAATACTGTCTAGGTATATAAATACTTTAGATAATTTTCAGATTTACCTTTCAAGTTCTAAATTCTAGCCAATATCACATTGCAGCCTGTGTCTGAGAGCTCTGCATCAGTGTGGCTCTCCATCAAAGTAAATTTACTGCAGCCAAAACTGAAGTCATGATAATTTCCTTCTGAAAGCCCCTCTACTTCTCCAGTTCTCTGTCACGATTAACACTATCACCAGCCTGCCTCTCATTCAGGCCTTTAATCATCTTTGACTTCTCTCTTTCTTGCTCCGTATATTCAAGCACGATCCAGAAATGTTGCTGCTTCTTCCTCCATGACACATTTACAAAGCTATAACTTTTTTTCTTCTCAAACAGCTCACAATTCTCATCCATGTCACATCATTATCTATCTCCCACAGCCACCCTCACCACCTCCTCTCCCCCCCCCCCCGGGAATTTACACAGCTGTTAAAATATCTTCTATGACTATCCACTCTAAATGCATCTTCCTCTCTTTGCATCTCTTCACTTGATCCCCGTTTCACCACATCACGTTCGAGCTTCCTTGACCTCTCTTTCCACGCCCTTCACAACCTTAGTCCGGGGGTAGTCAACAGGTGGATCACAGGCCAAGGGCAGACTTTTGAATGGACCCCAAAATCTTTATATTTATTTATTATCATTATTGGGCGTGGGTTTTTTTAAAAAATTATTGTTATTTCCTCTGGAGTCTGAACCTTGACCAAGAAATTTGGACCCTGACAAAAAATAACAGACCACCCCGCCTTAGTCCCTTCTTGCCTGAAATCATCCCTGTTCCCATCAATAGCAGCAGCCTTCGACCGGATTCTCCCTCAACACATCCCTCTGTCAGCTTCCCTGCTGCCCCTTACAGTTACCTCCCCGCACTCCCCGGCCACCCAGCTGCCACGCTCTAGCCCAGAGCACCGCGTCCGCCAGGGTGGCTGCGCGCGGGAGGGGAGCGGAGCGGACTAGCCGCAAGGCACAGACGAGCGGCGGACGAGGGACGCGCGGGGGAGGGTCGCAGCGCGAGGCAGGGATCGTGTTTATGCCACTCCGGCTCCTGGAGTGTGGGGGCGGGGGCGCTCTCTGGGTGACGGTTGTTGCTAACGGCAGCAGCGGGGCGGGGGAGGGGAGCTGCCGCCGGCGGCACCGGGCCCAGGTCCGGCACGACACCGGGGAGCGGCCCCTGCAGCGCCAGCGTCAGGCGCGGTGAGGGGCCGTCACAGCAGCGCCCTCGGACTCACCCCAGCTTCTCCGGAGCCGCCGGGGGGAGCAGCATGGGGGCCGCCATGTTGAGTAGCGAAGGGGGACGTCACATGATTAACGGCGACACCGGAAGAGGCTAAAACGGCGCCTTTCTCCTTCCGTCCGCTCCCCTACGCCCGGAACCATGAGTAGAACCGCGCGTGCACGAGGTGGGCGGGGGGTTGGTGTCCGGGGGATGCTGCGGGCGTTGCAGGGGCGGGCTGCCGTGCGCATGTGCGGCGAGGGCGGGGCAGGAGCCTGAGTAAAGAGAGGGGGATGGGCTGGGCCTGTGCGCGGCTTCTTCGCCCCGACGTTCTGCCGCCTCGCGGGGGCGGGGCGTGTGCGTGTCTCTTCCCCCGGGGTTCTACTCTGTGCGCGCGGCCTGGGCACGGTCCCCTGCGGGGCACGGATGCCCCCCTCAATCGGTAGGGCCCGCCCATGGCCCTGCTTCTCTGGGTGCGGGGCACGACACCAGCCACGCCTTGCGTGGGGCCTCTAGGCCACAACACAGAGCGGGCCTCGTGGGAAGCAGCCACAGGTTTAAAGGAAAAAGAGCCAGGCCTGTTTCAGGTGAGACAGAGCCACAGCACCCAGATCCACAGCCAAGCGCTCTCTGTGTGTTCCGCTTACCCGCGGTGCAGCGTCTCACCGGATGGTATAAGGCGGAGGCCCCACGAAGAGCTAAAATACACCAGTTGCCAGATCTCTAGTGGCCTGCATTGGAGATCAGATGAATAAGGAAAAGCTCCTAGTTCAAACCCCCTTCTGCAGTAAGGAGTCTTTCTGTATCATTTTGTTGGTGGTCCTGGAGGACCCCGAGTGAGGCCCCAACAGTTTGGGTTCGAGCCCGGTGTGCAATTAGCCCAATTAGACACCGAGACAGAGAAATCCTTGCAAAAGCTGTTTATTTCAGGATCTGAAATGGTGCAGGGAGACTGTCTCAAATCCTGCACACCAAGCAGCAAGCATCAACTTTATTTATACCTTCTTTATTTCAACGAGGAGTTCTTTCCCACCCCTCCCTTTTCCCTCCTTCAAGCAGTTTCAGCGTTAAGTCCCTGGGATGGCCCTGAGAGAGAACAATGGGTGCTTTAAACATACAGTTAATGTTGCAAGCAGCCCCTGTAGCATGCACAGTATATCATGCTGATAAGCAAGCCATCAGCTTACAGCTGCAAGAAAATGTCCCAAAGTAACCCAAACGGAGAGGAGAAGAAGGGGGGGCTGGCTGGAGGCAGGAGCCTAGCACAGGAAAACTTCATTGGCACTCTGGCCTTCCATTTACCCGAATTACCTAGTGTAATGCCCCAACCCCACAGTGCCCCAAACCACAACAATTTCCTTGTCCATTAACACTGCACAGTGCAAATTAATATTCAGGTATAAATTACTGTGATACATCAACATGCAAATGTGTGCAGCTGATATTCCCAGAGCTATTTTAGTGCACAAAATACTTTCCTTAGTTGCTAGGAATGAAGCATCCAGTAATAGGTTTTATACATTCAAACTAAATGAATCTGCTATCCGCTATTTTCTTTGTCACAGATCAGGGCAACTGCATTTGTATTTCTTCTCCCATTCCCTGGTGCAGCAAGAGCACCCACTTTAGGCTCCTGGTTCTTCAGCAGTCAACTCTCTGGGATTGAGACCTGTATCTCTCTCTCTCATGACCATGAGTTTTCTAGGCTGCACAGTTCCCTGCCTAAACTCTGATATTCCCAGCTTTGCTTTCTCTTAGAAGACTAACTACAGCTGTAGTTGCAAGCAGTTACAAGCTACCACACAGTAATCTATAAACAAGCACATTTATTCTGAAATCATTACAGAGAAAACACTGAAAATAATAAAAGAACCTACACACATGGTAAAATATTTACCAGCGGTATCTTCAGCCCTGGGCTCTGGTAGGTGCCAGTCCTTCAAAACCCACAACTGGGTTTTCCCTGTAGTTACAAGTTCGTAATTATCTCAGATTCAGAACCAGAACTACCATGAATAGTTTAGCCTTTCCTTTGTATAGTTTAGACCTTTGATCTTGGCTGCCAGAAAAAGGTAATCAGTAGACAATAGTCTGCTCCTCAGGACTGAATTGTAATCTAAATTTCTAAAATTATGCAAAGTAGCCACAATATACAACACTGAGGTTTTTTGCTACATATTTGATCAGTGGACATTCATTGTGTACCTTTCATTAGCAAACTGCATTTTGGATTTTTGTGTGTCTTTCAAAAATGCAAGCAACCAACAGCATCCATCTTTGTTACTCTCTTTTCCCAAACAGAATACAACTAAATTTAAATAATGATTTTGTTGCTCATTAGATGCAGCAGATGGCAGTAGTGTGCTGTTTAAGAACTAATCAGCTCCACAGACTCTCAGGCCAGATCTACACTGTGAAGTTAGTTTCAGAGGGGTAGCCGTGTTAGTCTGTATGCAGCAAAAACGAGAATTCTGTAGCACTTTAAAGACTTAACAAATTTATTTTTTGCAGGCATAAACGTTGGTGGGCTTTAACCCACTTTGTCAGATGCAGGGAATGGAAATCAGATAGGTGGTATATATATACAGTCAAGGGGAAGATACAACAATGGGTGGGGTAGGTAATAGCAAAGTCCATACTGTCATGCAGACTGCATTAGGAGGGGGGGGCATTTGTGTTATTTGACCTTAATATGTCAAAATCATAATGATTCATGTAAGACATACCATGTCAAGTACTGTTAGAAAGGTTATGATATGCTGAATAAGATGATAATATTTGTGTTCATGTGTAATATGTGTAAGGAAAGTTATGGAGATCTTTGATATCCCTGTATTTCAAACTGTGCTGTAAAAGACACACCTCAGACAGAGAGGCCACAGGACAATAGCCTGCTTAATGGCCCATCAAGACCTTTACAGAAGCCAAAGGCCTAGGAAGAAACTAAAGGCATACCTGAAGAGTTACCAGGATTGGCCCATGTGACTCTGGACTCCATTTTGGTTCCTGTAAAATTCCACAAGCCACATGGCCAGTGACAGAGGGTATATAAGATCAAACCACAGAAACCATTTTGTCTTTGTCTTTGTCTTCGTCTTGTTCCTTGTTCCTGTCCAGCTGCGGACACACCTCTGGATCAACACACTTTGCAACTGAACTGAAGGACTTAGACCCATCCAGGTATTGGATGTATACCAGAGGAAATATACAACTCCACAATTGTTCTAGAAACATGATGTGTATGGACTTTTAAATCATTTGTATGATCTGATTGCTTTAAGCCTTTAACACTTCTCTTATTGTTTGTTTTTCTTTTATTAATAAACCTTTACTTTTAGTTACTAAAGGATTGGCTGGCAGCGTGGTATTTTGGGTAAGATCCAAACTCATAGTGAACTGGTACTGTGGCTGGTCCTTTGGGATCAGAGGGAATCTTTTAGTAAAGAGCATAGAGTTTAAACAACTGGTCTCTTTACTGGACCTAGTGTCAGTTTGGGGAGCCAGAGACTGAAATGCAGTAAAGGGGGCTGTGTGTATTTGCACAGTGGCTTCTTGATAACCAGTGTGGGGGAATCAGAAGCACTGTTTGTGGCTGGTTGGGAAGTCTGACTGCAGTGTCACCCACCAGTGCTGGGAGAATTTGCTCTCCTTTTGCAGCCTGCCCTGACCCTGGCATTATCAGTGGGCTACCCTGGGCACGGACGGGTTACACATACAGTTAGAGTAGCTGAGGCCTATTCACAGCCATTGATTAGAAGGTGAGAATGTGTGAACCATGACAATTACTTCTTGTAATGAGATAACTATTCCAAGTCCCTATTCAGGCCCATTCTGATAGTGTCAAGTTTGAAGATCAGTTCTAGCTCTGCAGTTTCTCTTTGAAGTCTGTTTTTGAAGTGTTTTTGTTGAAGTATGACAACTTTCAAGGTGGCTACAGAGGGTCCTGGGAGATTGAAGTGCTCTCCAACTGGTTTATGGATGTTTCCATTTTTTGTCTGATTTGTGTCCATTTATTCTTTTGGCCAATGTACATGGCAGTGGGGCATTACTGGCACATGATGGCATATATTACATTAGTAGATGTGCAGGTGAATGAGCTCCTTATGGTGTGGCTGATGTGGTTAGGGCCTGTGACGGTGTCACTAGAGTTGGTGTGGGCAGAGCTGCAACGGGGTTTGTTGCAGGGATAGGTTCTGGCTTACTGTTCTTGTTGTATGATGTACGGCGGCCGGTCAGTATTTGCTTCAGGTTGGGGGGCTGTAAGCTACTCTAACTGTATAGACTTCGCTATTACCTACCCCACCCATTGTTGTACCTTCCCCTTGACTGTATATATATACCATCTATCTGATTTCCGTTCCCTGCATCTGATGAAGTGGGTTAAAGTCCACCAAATCTTATGCCTGCAAAAAATAAATTTGTTAGTCTTTAAAGTGCTACAGAACTCTCGTTTTTACTGTGAAGTTAGGTTGATGGAAGCTGCTTTCCATCAACCACATAATGTATGGGTCTCCACTGCCAGGTCCCTTCCTCCGACCTAGCTAACTGAAAACGTCGACTTAATTAATTCACCTCTGCAAGAGGTGTAGTGCTAAAATCGAAGTGGATGGGTCAACTGAGAGGCAGTGTAGGTGGAGCATTGTGTAAATTGACATAATTGGCCTCCAGGAGGTGTCCCACAATGCTCCGCTGTGACTGCTCTGGAGATCATTTTCAACTCTGCTGCACTGTGGCCACATACATAGGAAAAAGCTTCTCTCCTGGTCAAGCCCTGAGCATTTTTGAATTCCCATTTCCTGTTTGGTCATGGAGAGCTCAACAGCACAGCTGATCATGATGACTGAATGCCCCAAATGCACTCCAGTCAGAGTAGACCTGAGGTGTTGGACCTTATTGGTTTGTAGAGTGAAGAATCTGTTCAGGCACAGCTCTGATTCGGCAGAAAAAATGTAGATGTCTATGAAACGATCTTACGGGGCATGGCGAAGAACGGGTACAACAGGGACATGCAGCAGTGCTGTGTGAAAATCAAAGAACTCAGGCAGGTGTACCAAAAGACAAAGGAGGTGATCAGTCATTCTAGTTCGGCACCAAAGACGTGCTGCTTCTACCATTAGCTGCATATGATTCTTGGGGGCGACCCCACCACTGCCCCCAGACGCAGCATTGTTACCTCAGGGGAATCTGAGTCCAGGGCCAATGACTGTGGACGAGGAAGAGGAGGAGGAGATCGGGGGGCAGCTGAGTGGGCGCTCCATTCTCCCCGACAGCCAGAAGCTATTTTTAACACTGAGCAGCCCTGCTGGATGCAGGACAGCATCATGGCTGACCATGATGGCAGGGAAAGCGCCTCTGGTGAGTGTGGAAATTCAATCAAAGTGTTGGGGTTACATCCTCTAATGTGTTCTCTTTAATAGGGAAAAAATATTAGGTGGAGTGGGGATCGGCTTCCCTCTAGGTGCTCCACTTATGGAGGGGGTTGCTCCCAGAAAAGAATTTATGTACACAGGGATGGCCTGAGAACCCTCCATGGAGTTCTCCAGGAAACTTTCATGGAGGTACTCTGCAATCCTGTGCAGAAGGTTTCTGGGGAGGGCAGCCTTGTTTCTTCCACTGCAATAGGACACTTTCCCCTGCCCCACTCCATTATTAAATTTGCTGGCATCATCGCAGAACACAGCATAGCAGCATACGGACCAGGTTTGTACCCAGATGCTTGTAGCATCTGCTCTCTTTCCACCTGGGTTACCCTCAGGAGACTAATATCACACAGGGTCACCTAGGGGAAACAGTGGAAGTTTTCATTACATGTGCTCATACTGCAAAAAATTGTGTGTGATCCCCCATATAGGGCGGTTTCCAGATCCCTCAACCACAGTCTCCCTAACATGAGGTGGTTTTGGTTATCACGGATCTGAGTATGGGTAGTAATGTGTTTTCTCCTGGACGACTTTCTCCCTGCTCCACCTCCAGAGTTGCCTCGGAGAAAAACTGCATTTTGGGAGGCTGATCCCTTCATGTTTCTGGGAGATGGGTGAGGCTTGTCCACAAGACATTCTGTGGCCCTGACTATGATTTCCCAAGAATGGAAGCACTAGCTCTTTACTCACCATGGCTGGCACACCAAACCGGCTTGTGGAATAGGTAGAGATTATGGTTCAGTTCCACCATGCCCCTGTGGCATGCACTGCTTATGGTTGCATTGTGCTTTGCATGCCTTACAGTGGAAAGCATGGCCCTCAGTGCACCCTCCCCTCCTGTGGAAAGGCTGTCACAGCTTAGAAGACAAAAAAAAGAGAACTTGGGATGACATATTTGAAATAATGAACATATCTGAAATAGCTGACACTGAGCTAGGAGGCTGGAGGATTTCATTGTCCAAAAACTGGACATGGATGTGGAGTGCAGGAGAGCAACCCAAGAGCATGAGTGTGCCATGCAGGACATGATGCTGCAGAAAATGAGGGATCAATCAGACATGTTGAGGTGTCTGGTTGAGCTGCAAGAACAGCAGCAGCTGGATAGTCTGTCTCTGCAGCCCTTATAGAACTGCCAGCAACAATCGCCCTGTTCCCAAGTTCCCATCCCCAAGTGTTCCAGGAAGAGGGTAGGCAGGGTGCAGTATGTGCTCCACTCAACCCTGGGGGAGGGTAGTAAGAAGAGAAGGCAGCCATTCTAAGACTTTCAATGTGCAGGCTGCAGTGTTTGTTTTTTCCCTCCCACTTTATTACAACGGTCGCTGAAAGTCAACTTATTTTCCTTCTGCTTTTCTGTTATGTTTGTGCAATAAAAGTCAACATTTCTGTATTGAAGTACTCTTTAATCATGGGGGTTGTGGAGGCAGGAGGGGTGCAGGGACACTGATGCATTAGGCAGATGGTATGGGAAGGCACAGCACAGATAAATGGCGCACATCACTGTGACTCATTCAGAAATGGGTTTTCAGTGCCTCCCTGAGGTGCAGAGCTCCTTGGTTGGCTTTCATTGTTGCGCTGGTGTCTGGCTGCTTAAAGTTTGCAGCCAACGTATCTGTCTCCACCACCCAGTCCAGCGGAAACTTCTCTCCCTTTTCCTCACAGACATTATGGAGCACACATCAGACAAAGAAAACAGTGGGGATATTGCTTTCACTGAGGTCTAACCTACTGAGCAAACTGTGCCAGTGACCCTTTAAACATCCAAAGGCACATTCTACCACCATTCTGCATTTGCTCAGCCTATTACTGAACCGCTCCTCATTGCTGTCGAGGTGTCTCATGTACAGCGTCATAAGCCATCGGAGCAAGGGGTAAGCTGGGTCTCCCAGGATCACTACTGGCATTTCAACATCATCAAGGGTTATTTTTTGGTCTAGAAAGAAAGTCCCTGCTTGCTGCTTTCTGAACAGGCCTGGGTTCCAAAAAATGCATGTCATGCACTTTCCTGACCATCCCATGCTGATGCTGGTGAAACATCCCTTTGTGATCTGCTAGTGCTTGCGACACCATGGAAAAGTATCCCTTTCGCTTTATGTACCCTTTGGCAAGGTAAGGTAGGGATATGTGTGCCATCTACAGCCTCACCGCCATTAGGGAACTCCATCCACTATGTCCTTCACGTTTCCCACACTCACTACCCTTCTTAGCAAAAGTCTATTAATGGCCCTGCACACTTGTATCACAGCATCTCCCAAGGTGGATTTACTGACTCTGAATTGATTCCCAACAGACCAGTAGCAGTCTGTTACTGCAACCTTTCACAGAGTGATGGCCATTCACTTCTCCAGTGTCAGAGCAGGTCTCATGTTTGTATTCCTGCGCTTCAAGGCTGGGGAAAGCTCTGCGCAAAGTTTCTGGAAAGTGGCCTTGCGCATCCAAAAGTTTTGCAGCCACTGCTCATCATCCCACATCTTCATAATGATGCCACCAGTCAGTACTTGTTTCCTGGGACCAAAAATGGTGCTCCACCATGTTCACCTGCTACACGATAGCCACCAGCAATTGGGAATTGTTTCATTCTGAGGCTTGCAGCAGGGTGTCTTCAGTAACATTGCAATTTTCTGCGCTGTGGCTCCTCTTTCAGTCCTGGAACTATTGCAGGATAAGTCGTGAGGTGTTTGTGATGCTCACAGGAGAGTGCAGAGCTGAGTGGGCTCCATGCTTTTTGGGCAATGGCTTACACACAGCTGAGCCAGAGTTTTAAAACAGGTGTGAAAAAGTATTGGTTTGTTTGCTGTTGATATCAGGGGAGGGAAGCATGAAATTCCATCATGGGAGGCCGAGGGCCTTCCTAAAAGCCTGTGTCTAGTTGCACTCTGGGATAGCTGTCCACAGTGCACTGCTCTGTTCATCTATACAAGTGTGGCTGGTGAGTACACACTCCCTTGACACAATGAGTGTGATGTGATCATGCCTGGCCAACTTCATTAGTGCAATGGCTGGATGTCGACTAAAATTACATCGACTTCACTTTGAAGTATAGACATGCCCTCAGAAAAATTGTAAAAAACCTAGTGGAGTGTATTTTTCAATTCTGGTATCTCCTGTGTAGTTATTGAGTTACAATAGCAGTCAGTATGATCTCTTAACCAAAATCCCTCAACAATGACATATCAGACATAGTTACGAACCATCCTCCTTTGCCCTGTTCACAAAGCAATATTGCATGTTTCCATCCCCATTCCTTTCAGCATCAGTTAGTTTAATATGATCACTCATTATATGTGATCATATCTGGGGAAGAAGCACTCCAAAGACTTCATTACATACTTAACTGGCTAAAAAGATATTTTGCACAATGCTCTCAGTTAATTTATATTATTCCATTGGGAAAAATATAATAGTGTAATTTTTCCCCACGAAAAAACAATTAACTGATTAGTCTCTTTTAGCCAGCAATCACAACAACTGCCCAGTGAAAAAGTGGTCATTCATCATTGCAATATCAGTACAATAATTGCATTTTTAGTCCAGTCTCCGTTTCACCTTTTAATTTGCTTCCTTATATATATGTTATGTATATACAAAACATTCTATCCTTCATGTAGAATAGTCCCAAAAATTATTTCATTCAACCCAAATAATATGGTGATGTTGAAGTATTTATTGATGCATAAATGGACAAATATGACTTCTGGGTATTCCATTCAAAATATTCCATTCATGTAGCTAAAATAATCAAGCTTTCCAATCACTAAGAATTCATCATTATTCATATTTTATAGAATATAGGTTCCACTGTACATAGTTCATTTTAGCAGCAAACTTCCAGTGGTCTGCAGAAGTCACCTCTCCAGATTTATTCAAGATTCAAACTCAGAAGGTATATTTCTAGGGATACCTCTTTTACATCCACTGCCATAAAAAGTAACTCTACCCTTTCTTCCTCTACCAGCATGCCACAACTCCAAAGTTGCAACAGTAAATATGCATGAACATATTTTTGCCATGATGTAATGCATTCCAGATCCATAGTGTACATAAGCATATGACATTGTTCCTTATAGCTAAATAGTTAACAGTAACATCTGTGGCAAAAAGAATCATTGTCAGAGACAAGTATTTAAAGATTTATCCTCATTTGTAAATGACAGTTTGATGTAGCTGGTTGATACAGGTTGTTACTGTATTTCAAATATATTGCCTCCTATGCATAAATCTATATAGCAGAATTTTCCTCTGCAATGTGATTGTGTTGTAACAAACATTCTATTCTGCTTCACTTCTGCTTTGGTTCTTTTTTCATAGTAATCACTGTGGTACATGATATCTGTGATGCAATATTTTAATATGTCACTTCACAGAACTGATTTTGAATGTGGCTGAGATGATCTCCCCTTACAAATGAGATAATGTTGATATTGCTTTATGTGGTAATGCTAAACAACCGCCCTTCAGAGACTACAGCTCCATTCATCCAGTGATGATATACTATAGAAATGTTGATTAAAAATGTAGCTTAAAAATGTAAGCTAACATGTTATAAAGTCTCTCTGTGTCTATATATGGTGTATACAAAGCAGTAACATACAACGCAGATATCAGCATGAATTGATTATACTGTATTGTGCGAAATAACACAGAGTAGGGAAATGTTTTAGTCAAAATCCTATTTCATTTGCATAGCATGTTCTATTATAAAATTGTACATGAAAAACACAATACAGATAGTGTCATATATTAGCTCTGAACAATGTAGTAGAGAAATCACCTGTTGGGGCACACATTTATGATTTGGCCCATGTGGACTGGTATATAGAGAAATGAACATTTCGCTCTTTTGTGTTCACATGCCCAAAGCCCTGTGTGTCTACATTTTATTTCTACAAATACATTTTGAAATAGGCCTCATAGGCATATTTGGGAATATCGAGGATGAAGTTTTGCCATTGACTTCAATAGAGCCAGGATTTCACTCCTGCTGTAGGCATAAGACTTGTCATTTTCTTGATTGGAAGAAGTGGAATGGGAAGGATAGATGAGAAATTAAAACTAGGTAAATAATGTTAATTTTGTTGACTTAGAAATATTTGCCATATTTGTACCCCCTTTTATTTGCTGTGGCTGTTCATATGAACATTCCTGAAACATGGATTTCAGGTCAAGGGTAGCGAGTCAGCCACTTTAGCTATGTTATAACACTAAGTGACAGGGGAAACAAGAGGAGTAACTTCAGCATCCTTCTCAAATGTATGGGAAGTCACTATCTGACCTTTTTTCGTTCTTAATGCTAGTCCCAACGACGCCGGTCCTGCTGGTCTTTTCCGCAGCACAGTGCACATTTCAAGGGAATACATGGGAATTGCTCACTACAGAATATATTTGTTGAAAAATATATTTAAAATAAATAATAAATTATTTGAAAATGGATCACTTCTTCGTTCATTTGCAGAAGCAGTGAATATAGAACTGTTTAAGTAGATGCAGATGTGAATGACAGATATTGCTCAAACTGCGCACTACTGTGAGCACAAATAAGAGATACAAGGTATGTTTAGTTACATTTCCATTATTTTAATATGATAGTTACTGCAGGTCCAATCCAACTTCTGTCTGAATAATGGGAGTTTTTATTGACTTTAATAGGAACTGAATTAGGCCCTATATCACCCAACATTGACCTATCATTTGGGTAATTTATGTTCACTTGGAACCTGATCCTGCAAATCCCTAAGCACTTCAAGAGGTGCTGAGTGCCCTATAATAAACTGCGAGGCACCTTGTAGGGTTAGGTTCATAAGGCCTTTAGTTACATTTCTGTGAGTGATTATATGCTGACAGTAGCACATTGAAACATTTTTCTGCATAAGAGTTAATTTTTAGTCCCAAGTGGTAGTGATTAACTTCCTCAGAATTTAAAACTTAGTTGGTCAAACAGAAAAGCCAGGGTTAAGCACAGCTATGGCTGTTAATTAACTTATATGACAGCTATCGATAAAGAGGCAAGGTGGGTGAGGTAATAATTTTATTGGACCAACTTCTGCTGGTGAGAGAGACAAGCTTTTTAATCTCTCTCACCAACAGAAGCTGGTCCATTAAAAGATATTACCTCACCCACTTTGTCTCTCCAATATTCTAGGACCAACATGGCTACAACAACACTACACACAGATATCAATAAATATTTTAATTTATTGGGACTTTCCATTTCAAAGACATTTAAATGGGGGGAGGAAGCAGAATAGTACCTTGCAAAATCTAACTTAATTGTCACAAGAGATGGAAGTTTTTCTTTCAATGAGAACTGCAAACCCAAGTCATGTTCCTACTTAAATGCATATCTCAGCCTTGCCTTGACATTCTTAAAAATCCCAATTAAGGTATAATTTATGCATATACGTATAGGTTATATAGATATTTTTGAGGATGCTACTATTTAGAAATATCATAGTTCTCTTGTATTTTGAAGCAGTCAGTCATTCACGTTTATACTAAATTATTTGCACTAGTTCAGTGCACTAAGAAGTTCATCAAATATCAGATTCTGCGTTGCTGTCTCTTGTAATTCAAAAATGGCCAAAAAGGATTCTCTCTTGAGAAGTCATTACAAAAGAGGAACAGTTACAAAACTTTTTATGCTGAATTTTCAAAATGTTTTTAGATGCACCATATGTGCATTTAAAAATGTCATGTGTATGTGGGTGAATGTTCTAACAAATTAACTATATGTAAACAGATGAGTACACACATGTGAGCAGATTTACACATCAGTCCAGAAGGGAAGAAGAGTGGGTTTGGCAAAGATTTGTACATGCATTTGGATTTATCATTGAGAACATATGAAGGAGAATTATGAAACTGAGTGCCTTTTACAGTTATGCTGACATGCTCAGCTTGTAGCATTAAAAGATTTGATACTAGCAAAAATGCTAGAGAAGAAGAAGGAGATTTAGCGTATGTTTTAGAGCTGGTTGGAGGATGAGAGATCCATTTTGAAGAATTTCAAAATTTGGCTTAATTTCAAATTGGAGGATTTTTTTGATCTCGGATTGCTCAAAATGCTTTGTTTCAACAAATTCAAAATGGTTCATTTTGATTTCCACTTTCTAAAACAATTATAAAAATTTTGAAAAAAGTAATTTCATAATGAAAAATCAAAACAGTTTATTCTGACAGTGTCAAAACAGAATATTTTCAGAGACTATCAGCTTTATAAATGTTGCGTCTTTTCAGGCTGGAAAACAACTGGAGACGGTTAAAACAGCACTTCAGTCTGCATCTGTAAGTAGTGCGTGCCATCAAAAAAGGAAGACAATCAGAAGGTAGCCTTATTTCTGACAATAGTTGGTCCTGAGGTACTTGTTTAACAGTTGTCAGTTAACTCAGGCAGAGGAAGCTAACTAGGAAAATGTATTACAGAAATTTGAGGACTAGGGTGACTAAATGTCCTGATTTTATAGGGACATTCCTGATATCCGGGGCTTTTCCTTATATAGGTGATTATTACCTTCCACACGTCTCGCTTTTTCACACTTGCTATCTGGTCACCATATTGAAGAGTAATACACTCCATGTAAAAACTGAAACATGAGAGGCATTTTTTAAAACAAAGAATGCAAAAAGAAGGTGAAACCAAAGAAGAGTTTGTGACTTATCTAAGACTGAATGAGCCAAAAGTGCAATTTTGGGGGATGTCAAAGATTGTAACTCTGGGGCAGTCCCATGGGCACCTCCCTCACCCTTTCTGACTGAATAGATTGCTGTTGTGTCTGTTTGGTGTGCAGGATACAGTCTCTTGGCTGTAAGTCTCAGGGAGGCAGCTCCCCTCCTTCCGAGAATGACCACCAAACAAACAAAAAGGCAAACAAAATAATTCTGCAGCCCATGAAACAGTCCAGCTCACCTTACTTTCGTCTGCATTTGCTGGGAAAGTGCCTGGGTTCTGAACACACTGAGTCTGAGAGCTGCTGTCTGAGTAGTCTGGATGCTAATGAAAAGTAAAGTGAAGGTGGTCGTTCTCCATCTCCAGAGGGTTCAGATGGAAGAGGCTCTTCAGCAGCTTTCCATGTAAGCGGCTGTGCTCTTTTTTAAAAGACACCCTAGTAGAGGCTCACCTTAAATGCATACCCCAAATTAAAAATCAGAGAAAGAGGGCCAAAAAAAGTGCCACCACAGCTAAACAACACAGTAAAAGAAGCAGTTAGAGGCAAAAAGGCATCCTTGAAAAAGTGGAAGTTAAATCCTATTGAGGAAAATAGAAAGAAGCATAAACTCTGGCAAGTGGAGTATAAAATTATAATTAGAAAGGCCAGAAAAGAATTTGAAGTATAGTTAGCCAAAGACTCAAAAACTAACAGCAATTTTTTTTTAAGTACATCAGAAGCAGGAAGCCTGAAACAGCCAGAAGGGCCACTGGATGATTGAGATGCTAAAGAAGCAGTCAAGGAAGATAAGGCTAATGCAGAGAAACTAAATTAATTCTTTGCATCAGTCTTCACAGCTGAAGATGTGAGGGAGATTCCCAAATCTGAGCGTCTCTTTTCAGGTGACAAATCTGAGGAACTGTCCCAGATTGAGGTGTTATTGGAGGAGGTTTTTGAACAAATTGATAAATTAAACAGTAATAAGTCACCAGGACCAGATGATATTCACCCAAGAGTTCTGAAGGAACTCAAATGTGAAATTGCAGAACTACTAACTGAGGTGTGTAACTTATAATTTAAATCAGCATCTATACCAGATGACTAGAGAATAGCTAATGTGACGCCAATTTTTTATAAAGGCTCCAGAGGCAAAGGTGATCCCAGCGATTACAGGCCAGTAAGTCTAACTTCAGTAACAGGCAAATTGGCTGAAACTATATTAAAGAACAGAATTATCAGACACAGATGAACACAATTTGTTAGGGAAGAGTCAACATGGTTCTCTAAAGTTTCTGAAGTGTCCCTAGCCTCTGATGAAGAAGCTCGGAATGGATATCAGGGGATAGATCTCTTGATGATTACCTGTTCTGTTCATTCCCTCTGAAGCACCTGGCATTGGCCACTGTTGGATGACAGAATACTGGGCTAGATGGGATGATTGGTGTGAAATAGTATGGCCGTTCTTATGTTCTGCATGGAGCTAAGGATTACTATCTCTGCTTCCTTCTAATGCCACCTGTGCTCTGCTGGGATCTTCCCTTTTAAGGAGCCTCCACTATCCTGGTACAGCAAGTTGAGGCTGATTGTGTCCAGAGAGCTCTTTGACTCCTTCCTGTCCAGGGTGAGACTCTGTCTCACCACAGGGGACGGAGTACTTAATAAGAGACCAGATTGGGATTGGGATCTGGAAAAGACATGACAGAGAAAAACTATTAGAAGACCAGAATTACCCCTCAACAAAGCAGTTAGAATTTGCCAAGCAATGGAATGAAGCTTATGTATCATGAGATAGTGCTCTGATACTGTGGATGTGATAGAGAATCCAAAATATTGCAAAAAAAGAGACCTGAGGCAGAAAGGCATATGGAGCTTAAAGTCAGAATCCAGCAAAAAAGGTAGATGCAGCTGCACATGCTGTGACAATCAAGACAATGCCCAGCGTATGGGAACAGATGCAAGACATGAAACTGAATACATCACTCTGCAAGAGTTTTCAAGCACCAGTACAGTATACACAAAGAGAATGATGACAGCAGCACCACTCGCTTAGATAAATTCTTCTTAGGAGCAATGGACATCTTTGCTGCAGAAGACAACTGAACTGTCAACCTAAAAGCAAATGTGACATTTATTAATTTCTTACATTTTGTTCAACAGAAAACTAAAAACAAGAAAGCCTGATGTCAGAGACACTGGAGACTTGCAAATGTATAAAGAGACAGGTAAGACAAAACAAAAAGATCAATATGATTTGGGGTCCTGAGAGCTGCCACCACTTCATGAAAATGATGCTGGGCATCTTTGTGATGGGAAACAAATCTTGAGATGTTAAATAAATCTGCTTGCTTAGAAAGGGCTGAGTAGTAACTTATAATGGCTGGCAATTACAGCTGTTGTGCCTCTGGAAAGAAAGGAACATGCAGATGCTGATCTAGTTAGGTAGTCTGACTTGCTGAGTGAAAGACTGAGTGAAAATCTACATCCTGACAAAGGAATAGTGAGGGGTAATCCTCGAAGAGATAATCCTCGAAGAAGAGCAAGAGTTATAAGAGGAGATGCCCCCAAATTATTCCTCCCTTTTTCTCTACTCATGGCATCCACAAGACTTGAAGAACAAAGGAAACAGCATTGGACTCGGGGGGATCATGAATGAAGAAGATTCAGATAGTAAGATTGCTGAAACGTGATGAGAGAGACGTTTGCTTTGAATTCACTTAGCTTGTTAAGTTAGGTATTGTTGCAAGATTTCTGGCACACGTAACGAGACGGACACCGACGTGAGGAAAGACAGCTGTTTATTGATTGCCGGCAACCGGCCCAGCGGAATAATTTTCAAAGGCTGAGCCCCGATTATATTGGGGCTTTGCCTTATATACATTTTAGGATTACATGAATATTTATACATAACATTACTACATTTTACATAGCATGATTGGCTCTTTATTACCTTTTACTTTTGATAAGGTGAGTGAGGATGCGCAGTGTGATTTTCTTTGTTCATGGTTCTTAGACCGTTAGGTTACTGTTTAGGAAAGTGTGAGAGTGTGCGCAGTAGAGTTTTTTTTGTCTAAAATTTGGGCCTATTTGGACTTACCCTAACACTAACATAAAACTAGCCTTTTACTTAAGATTACATACCACAGAAGGATACAGACTGTTGATTATATTTCCCATTACTTTGCAGAATTATGTGCACGATTAGATAGTTGGCCAGGTGCATTCTATCTATAATACAGCATACAAGATTTATGACTGGCCAAATGAAGCTAGGGAAAAATGTATATAGTTCACCTCACTAATGTAGTCTGCCTCAGTATTAGTTGCATTGGGCTTTTATTTTCTTGTATCCAATTCTGACTTTTTATACCTCATTACTTGTAGTCATTTAAATCTATCTTTCTGTAATTAATAACCTTGTTTTACTGATTTATCTAAACGAATGTGTTTGGACTGAAGTGTTAGGGAAACTCCATTTTGGATAACAGGATTTGTGCATATCATTTTCTATTAATAAAATTACAGACTTTATATGAGCGCGTATTGTCCAGGAGAGAGCTGACCAGTACAAGACATTCATTTCTGGGGAATGTCTGGGATTGGGAATTCACTGCTGTTATTCTGCAGTGTAATTCATAAGTGGCTGGCTATAGACTCATACAATATAACTGGGAGTAACTTACATGTTAGATTTAGAGGCTGCATGTGAGCAAGCCAGGAGTGGTTGGTCTCACAACACAGCAGTGTAAAAGGCATCTCAGGTTGGAGAATTGAGGGGACACAGATGTTCCTCAGTCCAGATTGTCAGGGCTAGATTTAGGCAGGCAACCCTGGGGTGCTGGATTTGGAGGGAGGGTGCTGGGCTCGGGGTGCTGTTTTTGTTATTAGCGACTGTAGGCTGGCAACACGGCCCAGTTGGGGTTTTATGACCCTTCCTCAGGCCCAGGCTCCAAGGAAGGCCACAGTGCCTTGCTACACAGGGAAAAAGCTAGCGGGTTATGAGTCTTTAGCCCCGGTCCCCAGGCGGGGCGGGCTAGCCCTGCAGTCTGTAGCTCCCGGCACTCAAGCGGGGCAGGCACAGCGAAGTGGTCTATGACCCCTGGCCCTTAAGCAGGATGTGGCTGTTAAGCAGTCTATAGCCCCCGGCCCTCAGGTGGGGCAAGGCAGGCAAAGTCTGTTGCTTGCAGTCTTCAGGCAGGGCGGGGCAGGCAAAGTAGCCTGTAGTCTCCGGCCTTCTGGCAGGCGGGGCTGGCAAGCTTGGTATCCTCTGGCAGGCAGGTTCAGAGGAGCCACGCACTCCCGGGGTGGCTAGGGAAGGGGAGAGGAGGACACAGGCCCACCCGACTCCATTGCGTCCCAGCCCAGGGCCCTACCAGTGGCAAAGTGGTTTGCCACTGAGTCATCGGGGATCCAGCCACAACACGCCGACTGGTAGAACCACAGACTCAGCCTCTATAGTCACCTGCCCCTGGGCTACGTCCTTGCATCTTGCACCGGTACCTGCAGCCAGGTGTCTTCCTCCAAGTCGCTGGGTTACACCACGAGCGGGAGTCCCACGAGTCCCTCACCGTCAGCCGGCGGCAGGTCCAGGAACTCCTTGGGGCTGTCAGCAGATGGCAGCTCCTCCAGGCCCCAGGGTCCCAGTGGGTGCTCTGGTACCCTGGGCTCAGGCAGCTCCAGGGGGTCCCCGGCATCAGGCAGCTTCTCTAAGTCAGGGCTGGCCTCAGCGGGTTTCTCCCCATCAGTGGTCTTGGGTAGCTTTTCCCATCTAATAGGGCCTGGCGGCCCCTCCCAGTCAGTAGGGCCCAGCAGCCCAGGCAGGCTTTGGAGGTGCTGGTCAGTGGGGTGTTTGTTCCGCACAACTGCAGGGCTGGGGTCAGGCCCAGACCGCAGCCTCAGGGAAGGCACGTCCTTCTCCGGCAGCAGCTTCCCCTTGACTGAGCAGCTAGGCCAACCTTTTAAGCTTCTCCTTTCTGTCCTGGCTACGTCCCTCTGCTCCCAGAATATTTGGCCTGTGGGGTCTTGTTCTGCCCAGCAGGGGTGTCGCGACCCTTCCTCGGGCCCAGGTTCCAAGGAGGGCCATACGCGTTGGTCCAGCAACAAAAGGGAAAATAGGATGTTTGAAGTAAAATGTTTTACAGATCCTAGTGTGCAAATTTATTATCTTCTATGACAGGGATAAATCATGAATGCAAATCATACATCAAAGTCAAGAAATGGGCTACAAATGCAATAAAAAATACGGTATTCAAAAATTTAACAAATTGTGGGAGGCGTCACCTGAGGCGTTATTTGGTTTAAGGCCAGCGCTGCAGATTGTACCCTGGACAGTGTCACAGAGGGAGAGAGATATTGGTCTCCACCCAAGAGAGGTGACAGTGAGGAAGTAAGCATTTATGATGAAGTAAGCATTTTCTTACTAATAACTCCTGAGAGAGATATTGAACTCACAGTTTCAGGGCTTAATCCTTAGTGCTGAGGGAGCAATGCAAAAACAGCTCTAAATCATCTTTTTGCCATTCCCAATTTTGCAGCCTATTTGGGGCCAAACCAGCCCCCAGCATTAATCAGAACAGTGATAGGGAGAGTGCAAAGAGATGGGAGGAATAAAGAATCCCTTCTTACTCCCTGGCTTGTAGAAATTGCATAAATGCTTGAAGTAACACATTAAAATATTCCACATCTATCCCCTACTTCTTTCTTAGACGTCCTAAAAAATGTAGAAAATATATATCAATGAAATTTTCATTCATGTGTGCACACATACATACAATATGTATACATACTCCCCTGTTTAAATCCTGCAATTTCTCTTTATATCTTACTCCAGTTACTGTTGCAATGGTCCTTCAACAGTTAGGAAGGCAGTTCTCATCCCTGAGCTTTTTCCAGTCCAGGGTGGTATCAAAGCAAATATTTATAGAACAAGCTGGATACAACCCTGAATTTCACTTCCAAATGCCAGAACTCAGGCATGTCACTTCAAGAAGGTGCCGAACCAGGCAACAGCAAGAATCTCAAAGATTTCGTCAGCTAGATCTCCTACATGGTGATTGTTCCATGTTAATGCTAAGCTATTGTGCTGACTGAAGTCTCACATTTCATAACTTGTCTATGTGAAGGCAACATGATCTGTAATTTATGGTACATGGTCTTGTTTCTTTAGTGAGAGTGGAAAGAGGTCCTCTGCGCAAGGCCATCCTTTTGGCCACTTTATTCCTTCCCATGGAATAAAATGGTGGAAACTTTTTAAAAACATCATATTAGAGGTTCAAAATAAATGTATATCACAATTAAAACACATGGGAAGGAGACCAAAAAAGTACCACTATGGCTAAATACCAAAGTAAAAGAAGTTTTAAGAGGCAAAAAAGCATCCTTTAAAAATGGGAAGTTAAATCCTCTTAAAGAAAATAGAAAGGAGCATAAACTCTGGCAAGTCAAGTGTAAATTAGATAGGCCTAAAAAGAATTTGAAGAGAAAATAGCCAAAACTTCAAAAACTAACAGCAAATTTTTCTTTAACTATATCAGAAGCAGGAAGCCTGCCAAACAATCATTGGGGTCACTGAAGTATCAAGGTGCTAAAGGAGCAACCAAGGAAGATAAGGCCATTGTGAAGAATTCTTTGCATCAGTCTTCATTGCAGAAGATGTCACGGAAGTTTCCACACCTGAGCATTATTTTTAGATGACAAATCTGAGGCATTGTCCCAGATTGAGGTGTCATTAGACGAGGTTTTGGAACAAATTGATAAATCAAACAGTAATAAGTCACCAGAACCAGACGGTATCCACCCAATAATTCTGAAGGAACTCAAATATGAAATTGCAGAACTACTAACTGTGGAATGTAACCAATCATTTAAATCAGCTTCTGTACTAGATGACTGGAGGATAGCTAATGTGACACCAACTTTTAAAAAATGCTCCAGAGGCAATCCTGGCAATCATAGGTCGGTAAGCCTAATTTCAGTACCAGGAAATTGGTTGAAACTATAATAAAGAACAGAATTTTCCAACACATAGATGAACATGATTTGTTGGGAAAGAATCAGCTTGGCTTTTGTAAATGGAAATCATGCCTCATCAATCTATTAAAATTCTTTGAGGGAGTCAACAAACATGTGGATTAAAATGATACAGGGGAAATAATATACTTAGACTTTCAGAAAGCCTTTGACAAGGTCCCTCACCAAAGGCCCTTAAGCAAAGTAAGCAGTCATGGGATGAGAGGGCAGATCCCTTCATGGATCAGTAACTGGTTAAAAGATTGGAGACAAAGGGTAGGAATAAATGGTCAGTTTTCAGAATGGAGATAGGTAAATAGATCTGTCTCCAAGGGATCTGTGCTGGGAACAGTGTTGTTCAATATATTCATAAATGATCAGGAAAAAGGGGTAAACTGTGAGGTTGCAAAATTTGCAGATGATACAAAGTTACGCAAGATAGTTAAGTCCAAAGCAGACTGTGAAGAGTTACAAAAGGATCTCCCAAAAATGGGTGACTGGGCAATAAAATGGCACATGAAATTCAGTGTTGATAAATGCAAAGTAATGAACACTGGAAAACGTAATCCCAACTATCCATACAAAATGATGGAATCTAAACTAGTTGTTCCCACTCAAGAAAGAGATCTTGGAGTCATTATGGATAGTTCTCTGAAAACAACCGCGCAATGTGCAGCAGCAGTCAAAAAAGCTAACAAAATTGGCCACTGTTAGAAAACAGGTTACAGGTTTAGATGGACCATTGATCTGACCCAGTATGGCTGTTCTTAGGTTTATGTTAAGGCTCTTTCTCAGGCAAATCTAATCACTTAGCTAAGCATAGTTGTAGCTTCCCTCAGAACTTGTTGACATTGCACAATGGCAGCACAATGTAACGTCATATCCTGTGAGTGATAGCACATCATACAGCTATTAGACCTGCAGGTTGGCCTTGAATTAAGTACTTTTTGATCTTAGATATTTTGGTATGTTTTGGAGGCATGGCTGAAAAGACCAGATTGTCAAATTCTGGATAGCATATTAAGTGTTTTGATTGTTTTAGGAAGTAGCTTGGAGGAAGAAAATTAAATGTATCTTATCTCTGTTTGCTAAAGAGAAAAAATAGTCAGAAAATGGTTCTTTCCAATGACTATTTTAGCTAAAATAAGGTGGGTTAATTATTAAATCTTTTACTTAGTTGCTCATTTGTTCTGCTGATGCTGTAATCCTGGGTCACAGAAAGTTTAAGACTGCTTTACCACAGTGACTTTTTTCTTTTTGCTGCAAGTTTTCCACTCTGAAAGGATGTTAGGGGTTTTGCTGCTTGCTTTCTCCTTGGTTACCATTGCTCATGCTGAGCTCTGCAGGCCAGGTAAGTTTCGCAATTGAACCTCATCCTTGATCAGTTCAATGTCTTATCTTGGTGTACACTTTCAAAGCTGGCATCTTCTTAGACTTCTTTTTGTAACACTTCTGTGTGCAGTTTGAGCGTGTACACTCTGAGCCTTCACCTCTTTTATGAATTTGCAAATGGACTGCTGAAGTTGATCTGATTCTATTCTAAAGAGTTCCTGGTTAAAACCACATTGAGAATCCAGGGTGTCCAGGCATATTCACACTAATAACATCAAGTTTTCCTAATCATGTAATAAGATATATTTAGAAGCTTTTAAGACTATGCTCTGATCTGTAATACAGTTGGAAAAGTAAGTAATTTAAAAACCAAACTTCCAAGATGATTTTTATGTTTATTGCTTTTTTTTTTCTTTGTGTCAGATGCACAGAATGCTTTCAAAGTACGGCTTAGTATCAAAACAGCTTTGGGAGAAAATGCAGTAAGTAAAGTATCTTCATGTATTCTTTCTGACTGAATAACTGACAAAGGAGAGCTAGTTTAAATGATGAAAACTCTGAGGGAACACAGGCAATTTGCACTGAAGTTTTAATTGTAATAAACTGCTCATCAAGTCATAGTTCAGGCATTAGCTTCTTAAGGTTTGGATAGCATTGGTCTAAAACAAGCTTCCTTTAAAACTGTAAGTATAAAGCATACCTGTTCATAAAGATCATGTCTGGAAAGCACTTTGAGATATTGTACCTTCAATAGGAAAAGTGCTATGTAAATATAAATTCTGTTCTCTCCTAGTTTGGCTAAAGCAATTCTGCTTGAGAATGCTAAATGTAAAGGCAAGCAAGTTGTGGCAGATAGACAGGAAAAGGACTGGTAGATCTTCCTTACTTTTGATCTTATTTCAGACTTTCAGCTCAGTGGAAAGAACCCATCAATTCATCCCCAGTTTTGAATACTCTCAGTATATCTCCTGTGTGTTACAGGGTTCAACACTGAATTAGATATGAAATGTCTTGATCTTTTTTCTTATTGGAAGACAAGTGCCCAGTTATGCTAGAAGCCTGGGAAATAAACTTCCGCAGTAACATGTTATAAAAGGTATTCATTGGAGATACTTGAGCTCTTTTTATGACACAGGAAGCTATTCCCAAATAAAACTGAAATGTCAGATAATTTAAATCTGTGTGAGCAGGGACTTGATTGTGATAGAAAGTGCAACACCCAGAACCAATAATAGGCAATAGATTTCCAGGATATATGGTAAAGTATTTGTATTTGAAAATCAATATTTATGTCAGCTTTCCTTGGCTAAGAAACTTTAATAAAAACAGGTTAAGTTGGATTGTTTTGAAAATATACTTAAAATAGCATAATCGTGCAGCAGAAAATTGGATGAAATCATAGTTGAAACTCATTTGGATTACAACTGTTTCCATTCTGAGCAAAGAATGAAAATGACAGTTCACAATGTTTTCTCCCTTAGCAGTAATACATCTCTCTTACTAGTCAAATATATTTTTCAGTTACATCACTTATTTATTATTTTATTAAATTCTGCATAACAAAGCACTTAAGAATTGAATCAGTAGCCCAAAAGGTACCCCTTATTCTGGCTTTTTATTATAATAAAGTATATCTCTAGTTGTTTTACACAGGATAGGCTGTAGTTTATTTCACAAAATATAAGAGGTTTGAATAAAGCTAAAACTTGCACCAATATAATTTAGGATCATTTTTACATCAACTACCTGCTCCGAGTAGTTTGCTGACACACAAAAGTATCAGCAGATGGTCAGTAATTGCTTCTCTAGATGCACAACAAATGATTACCTTTTTACAGCACTTTTAATGCCAGCTGCAAATAAATAAAATTCACATAGATGTCAACATACCCTAAAATTAATTCAGTCTTAGTAATTTGGGGCACAATGTTGTCTTTCCTGTTTTAATATGGAGGAGAAACAGTACAATCCATGTAAGTTTCAGACGGAAAATACTGAGTCTCTTAGTGCATTTCTGCTTTGTTACTTAATTCTGTTTTATTCATTTTCAAATGAATGGGCAGTATACAGAGATACAAGACTATAAGCAATACTGGCATTTTTAATCTTGTATGGCAGGATCACCTATGAAGAGGTATACACCAGGGGTTTAGCATATAGCTCAGTAAAGTGAACAAATAATAGAGAACAGAAAAATGTAGCTAATGAATTTCACCTATATTGTAACAGTAGCAAAGACAGACAGCATTCCTTATAATTTTCAGAAATGAGACTGTAAATTCTTTGGGGCAGGGACCATCATTTTCTGTATTTATACAGCACTCCGCACAATAGATCCCTGACCTGATTGGCCTGTTAGTGCTACTGCAATATTCATACGATAATATTGACACTTTTACTTCCTTTAGTTCAGATCATTAAAGGATACAGCTGAGTTTCCTAAACTGTGTAGTCTGGACCATTGGTGATCTCAGAGAGCCTCTGATCACATGGTACTGTATATCCTCTGTGTTTCCAGGTCCTAAATCACACTAAAGGGGAGTTGAAAAGACAGTAAATGCTTTATTAATATTACTTTTCCATGTAAGCAATTGCTGTAACTGACACCAAGATGTTATTTGATCACCAATGGAGAGAACGTTGATCCATGTGATCAAAAAGTGAAGAGGATGTGGTCTGCAAGATAATCTGTTAAAATGGTGTTAACATGATAAAACAATTTGAGAACTTTGGCATTACTAGAATCATGTTGCTGATTGCCTGTCACACAGGTATTTAGAGTGGCAGAGATAAATTAATAGGATTGTACTGGCCTTGGCCATGGTGTAAATAAATGGAATATGTATTAAAGTCAATGATTGTTGTGCCTTCTTATGCCTAGCTCAGCTTGACCCATAAAGTCGGACTACTAAAGCATCAGGCTGCCTTCTGAATTCTAGATCTGTCTATATAACTCTGTTACTTTACAAAATATAGAGGATGATATGTACAATAGCTCTGTGATCAGCCCGGAACTGGTGAAGATGTGAGACAGCAACAACAAAAAGACTGAGACTTAAAAATAAAAGATACTGTGTAAAATATGCTATAGGTATAGTGTAGAATACAATTGAATACAGATGAGAACCATAATCCTATTTTTCATCATTTTGAGGACATCTGCAGTCAAACAACACTGCATTATTCACTGTGCTAAAAGAAAAGATCTTCCTTTTATTTGTTCATGGAATTACTGACTGATTCAACGCACACTATTGCACGGTCTCAGAACAGCTCCAAGAGGAAAAATATCCCTGTTATATTCATCCTTGTACCTATTTGTACAGCTATCAAGAGAGCCACATGATGTGCCTTGAAAATAGATGACTATGTAAGCTCTACTGCATGCTAGCATAGATAATAGATGCAGTGCAGCATTACCAAATACATTTATTTTTAAATAGCTGAGTAGTACAGATTTGGCTTGTTTACATATTATTTATGCGCATATTGTGCTGGTATGTACAGGAGCTATACAAAATAAATCACTTGCAATTGAGAAAGCAATAGCCCACTATTAGTGAAAAAGAACTGCAATACAGCATTTGAAACTACAAGTTCTGTAGGAAGAAAGTTTAGGCCTTGGGAGAGAGTCTGTTGTTCAGACTACCCTTTTGTCTTTCTAAGTTCTTATATTGGCACACACCACTGCAGTATGTTAGCATCATTCTTGTTTCCTAGACCTTAGAGATAGGCCCAAATGCTGAAGTTCAGATTTGGATCTGGATCCAAACGTTATCTAGTTCTGAGTTGTCCAGATTCAATGTCCAAGTTAAGTTAAATGGCCCATTTAAGATCTCCTCCTCTAGTGATGGTCAGTTTGTACGACAGTTTATAGCCCACCTAGTCCTTGCCTCTTCTCCTGTGTTGATGCCAACTCCCACGGGAGGCCCCAAGAAAGGTGAGAATGGTGTCATGCAGGTGGCTCATATCCTCATTTATGTGCAGGAGTGAAATCCCTGGACAAAGGTATCCCTCCCCCTTCCACTCATGTTGCTGTAAGGGTTTAAAAGTCAAAATTTGTCATTTTTAGCTGTATGTTTGGATCAATATTATCATTTGTTTGTGCTGGAATTTCCCACTAAAACCAACAAACAAAAAAAATCCCAGTTCCAAGTTGACCAGCGGAGCTAACTATCTACTCTGATGGGCTACTGGTTTAGATAATTATAATGTGGATTTTTTTTAAAAACTCGTTTTATACTGAAAGCTTCATTGTGGATGTAGAAAGTAGTCTCTGACCTCCGATATTATCGTTCCAACAACTTATTAAGGTTTGCAAACTGCTGGAGGGAGGTAAGCCAACCTGTCTCAATTGTGGCTCTTGTCATAGAAATGCAATAGATGCAACCCTTGTGATTGATTAGAATTAAATACAAAAAACGAAAGCCCATTGATCTTGTTGAAGTTTGCCTAAATTACCTGAAATTGTCACAACATATTTCTTCATCAGGAGGGTAGAGGACTAGACCAAAGAAATTGAGGGAGCCTATATTTGATGGCATTTGTACTTACTGAAGCAGCCTGAGTGCATCTCTCTTTTCTGCCTCTCTATGTGCAGTAATAATCTGTAGTGTATTTGATGCTTTTTGTAATCAGGGTTATATAGTGAATGTGAAGGTCTCAGGTGCGCTGCATATGCCTACGGCAAAGGACGTGTGTGGTGAGTGTTAAGATTGTCGTGTCCAAGGCAGGTCTAGAGCAGCAGGGTTTGTGCAAGGGAGCCCTTTTGCACATACTAGCAGACATGCCCTGAACCGTGTTCCAATCCTGCCTCTTTGTTCACCGCTCTCAACTAAGTATTGCTGGCCCTCAGCTTATATCCCTTTTAGAAAATGCCATGACTGTCCATAGGGGCCAAAGCACCCTTTCAGATGGCCAGTCTCTGCAAGGATGTCGGTGTTCTGGCCTCAACCACTAAACACCCAGTGAGAAGCATCGTTACATTATCATCATAGAATCCACTGACTGGTCATACACCGAAGGCAGAGCAGTATTTCCAGAGCTGCCTTCTCAGGGATGTTATTCACCCCATTGGTCAGCTGTTACTCTGTTATCCTGCACTGCAATGCGAATAAAAAACGTGTGTTGTGTCATGCTAGTATGTTTCTCTGTCTGCGTATAGAAAACCTTCATGAAATCCTGGCCCCATTAAAGTCAGTAGCAAATCTCCCATTGCATCCCCAGAGCCCCAGGTTTCCTGGGATTGTGCAACTTTGACCTCAAAGTCCCCTGTCCTGGATGAAGTGGCTCCTGGGCCAAGGGCTGGCCGGGCCTGGCTCCTCACTCTGGTCATTGCGACCTGGCTCCTGGCAAACAGGGTCACGTTGCTGCTCAGGTTTGGCCCAGCCTCCCAGGTGAGGGCAGACTATTGCAATGCCACTCACATTTGGCATGGCCACCACCCCATCAGGGTGAAGGGAACCAGGCCCAGAACTGTGGGAAAGGAGCCACTGGAGCCGCTGCTGTGTAAGGTGGGGTCATCCTGCAACTCCCCAGGCCTTCGACCCCCTGGCGCAGCTCCCGACACTCCCTCCTGGGGCAAGACATGTCCAGCTTCGCTGGAAACATTTAGAGGTATGCCACTGAATTTACTGGGGCTAGGATTTCACCCACTCTCTAGGAATGTATTTGGGGTTACTTTGTGACTATCTTGAAATGTAAAATAACATACCCAGTAGTTAAAAAATATTTTCCTGTAGCTGAATATCCTAATCTGTCCTAATATTTCCTTTGCTTTAACTTTAATTCTGCAATCATTTCAAAGTGCAGTTATGATCAGCAAATTGACTGTGTAAAATGACATCTTCTTACTCAACGTATCGCTGAAAAAAAGTTAATTTTTACTACTTTTTATACACTTTGCCACTGTTCTATTAAGACACCCATGGAAGGGTTAGCTGAATTCATTTCTGTCTGACACACAATTGACAACGAATAAATAAGGCTCAGATTCATAGCTAGTGTGAATTGGGCAAGTAAGGTTGGGGTGACCAGATATCCCGATTTTATAGGGACAGTCCCAATATTCAGGACTTTTTCTTATATGGGCACTATTATCCCCCATCCTCCTGTCCCAATTTTTCACACTTATAGACTCATAGGTCAGAAGGGACCAATATGATCATCTAGTCTGACCTCCTGCACAAGGCAGGCCACAAAACCCTACCCATACACATTTATAACAACCCCTAACCCATGACTGAGTTATTGAAATCCTCAAAAGTGAGATTTGAAGACCTCAAGCTGCAGGGAATCCATCAGCAAGTGACCCATGCCCCACGCTGCAGAGGAAGGCGAAAAACCTCCGGGGCCTCTGCCAATCCGCCCCGGAGGAAAATTCCTTCCCGACCCCAAATATGGCGATCAGCTAAACCCCGAGCATGTGGGCAAGACTCACCAGCCAGCACCCAGCACTTGCTATCTGGTCACCCTAATGGAGGTATGCCAGGTTACACTAGCTAAGAATCTGGTCCTACATTCCAATGGCAGAATCTTTATAACTGATGTTGAAAGTTTGTGAACAAAAATAACACAGCTTGACTTTCAGATCTTAGAACAGTTACGCAGAAGCGGGCGGTTAGGGGAAAATATTTTTACTTATTGAAATTTTTATTTATAATTAAATATTATTAAGTTAAATATTTTATTTATATAAATACCATATAAAGTTATTTAGAAATAATAAACATGAACCGCCCACAATTCCTTTTTTTTTACAAAGTTATTTTGCAAAGTTTAATTGCACTCTAAGCCTCTTTGTGATATAGTTTCAATGAACGTTGTTACAGGTAGAGCTTAATATGAATTCAGAAATAGGAATGTTTTTTGATGCTTTCACTTTTTAGCTCTTAGAAAATTAATGATAAGTGCAATCTTCTGTCAGGTGTCAAGACAATGTGTTGAAGTCAGTCCTTACAAGAACAGGTGCAACTCCATTCAACTTAATTTAGAATTTTACCTGCCTATGCCAAAGATGAATTTGGTAGAATATAACAAGAGCATAAATATAGCATGATATTTTGAAAACTACATGTACGCTGACAGTGATGCATTAATTGTAAAAGCGATATTGACAATGGCCCTTCATTTCTGTGTCACTATTTAAGCAAGCACTGTTTTCGGTGAACGTTGCTATTGTCTGATTACTGGTCAGTAGCCTGTGTGAAAAGAGTTTTTTTTTTTGGTCTACAGATGTCCATATCCCAGAAACCAACATCACAACTAGCACTTCTTTCCCAAATTTTACCAAGATACCTGAGCCCAATACTGGTTGGACCATCTCTAGGAATGACAGTGAAGTCTGCTCTCTTGGCTGGTTCAAGCCAAGGACTTCACTTTCATTTGTAGAGGTTGTCCAAGCTCTATAGGGTTCAGGCATGTTGGTGGAGCTTAGGGAAGCTTCTGTTGATATTCCTAGTCTTTGATAAAGAGAAAAACGAGATCTCCAGTGCTGTCAGCCTGGCAACTTTCGTAAGCATGCAGTCCATTCAGATTTTTGAAAAGTTACAATGTTCTGTGTATTGTACTTCCTGACAAACCATTTAAAAATCCTTTATACACAACAAAAACACTCAAGAAGTTATTTTCATAGCATCGTCAGGAAGGTTTATTTCTTTTTGAATGACAGACTATTTGAGGGTCAGTGCTCCAAGCAACCCTGTCCCTGTTGGTACTAGTGCTAGAACTGTTCATTTTCTATCTTTCTTTATAGTATTCCTGGGATGCGAGTGAAGAATACCTGTTCAAGGCAATGGTGGCTTTTGCAATGAGAAGATATTCCAGCAAGGAAACAACTCAGTAAGTGCATACTCAGTTTTCCACTATACATGTTTACACCACTGCCTATGATGGAACATTCTTTGATATAGAAAACCTATAGAAATAAACAGTATGTAAAGCCAGCATACTGCAATGCCATTATTATTTTTTTTAATGCCATCCTGATAATGTGCGAGGTGGCTTGTGATCTCTCCCCCAAGCAATGTACAATCCATGGGCCAAATTCTCTGTTGCTGTAAATTGGTCAGTTGGCTGAAAGTGTAACATGACACCATAAATGAAAGGTTCTAAACAGATGAATGGGAGGAAGAGGAAAGAAAGGACAGGGATGGGAATGAGAAATGCAATGTGATTTTTCAGTTAGGCACGAAGGTGGCTCAGTTCCCTTTTTTGTATCTTTGTCTTGTTGTTGGTTACTTGTGCTCCCTTCCGTGTCTCATGCAGAAAGACCAGCATGCAAGAAGATGCAGAGATGTTTTTGAGAAAAGGAGTCAGGTGATATAGAATGACACACTTATCAGAATTTGGAAGGTTATCTGTCCTTAGTAGTACAACTGCCAAATTACATTACACTTTATCAGGAAAAGCTTTCAGATTTCACACTTCAAGGCATAGATTGATTACCAGCTGGAGTCAGGAGAAAATCTCCCCCATGTAACTGAGTATTACACCTTCCTCTCAAATTTCTGGTATTGGCTTCTGTCGTAAAACAGGCAACTAAACTAGATGAGTCATTTATCAGTGTCAGGATGTCAGTTGCTTATGTTTTTATTTTGCACACCTCCTTGGAGATGAAAACAATGTAAAGATATTTTGGTATTCTATAATCTTTTGTAGTTTATGAACATGAACAGAAATGTCTGCAGTTCTAGTACATTACTGAGACAAGGCTTTAAGTTTACTTTTAAGCAAAAGAGACCCATGCTAGCAATGAGTCTGATGAAGCTTTTTCTATATTTGCAAAGAGATTAGCTAATCTGAGTCATATGATATTTGATTGGAGCTGCAGTACATGGTTTTTAAATAGAACAACCGTACCCATAATTGAGATGTTGGTTTATTATCATTTCATTCTGATTTGTCAAAAGCTGTCCTTTGTGCTAGAGAGTCAGATCCGGTATGTACCATCATTGCTTTCCTCAGGCTGCACATGCTTCTTTTTATTTTACGTCATTACACACAGCATGAGTGCTACCTAGAGAAAATGATTTCAAGGTAACAAATCATTAAAGGTGAGCTGCGCAGGTTTTTCAAGATTGTTCACTTTTTCAGCTTATGAGACTCATGGTTCATGAAGCGTCCCTTCTGACTTATTTTTGATACAAACCCTGTTTCCATAATTTATTTTCGTCAAACTGGTAGCCATTTCACCCCCATGAAAAACACATGAGAGAGACACTTACGCTCCGCCTCCTGCTGACATCACGGCTATTTGCATGCCACACTAAAGCAATAGAAATAACAGTAAGTTGGTTTGGAAGCAGACAAATTATCATGCTGATATCAAATAGGCTTAAATTTTAATATTATCTAGATTATGAGCCCTGGGAATTTACAGAACCTAATGATCAAATAGGAACATACTGTGACAGTTTCTTCTTTCATTTAGGCCAGGTCTGCACCAACATAATTCCCCTCATGGAAAAATATTCCATTTAATAGGGATAAAACCAGTAGGGTTCTACAGAAATTGCTCTAAGAACCTAAAAATTATGTATTTTCCACAGACATTTTAAAACCAATCTCTCAGCTTTAATACAGAATGAAACTTGGGCTGTGGAATTCTACGGATCGGTTTATACACACAATAGCAGAATTATCATTCTCTATTAAATTCCATATTCACTTCAATTGAGTTATTGCTGGTTTATACCAGTATAGACACAAAAAGAATTCACACCCACAGAAAGTATTATAATCTATACTTTTGTGTCAGGAACTCAGCTGGCTCCAGGTGTAGTCACCTATCAATCCAGTGAGTTTAGCTGGGCCCAATAAAGCCTCACTTAGGGACTATGCTCCCTTATTGGACAGAAGGGCCAAAAATCACCATTTAAGCCTTTCAGCAACTTCAGCATAGTGTCTGCACAAGGCATTCCATGTCTGCAGCTGCATCAGATCTCCTTCTTGCTCCAACCCTTGCCTGCTTCACTCCAGCCCCGGTTCCCTACCTCCCTCAGAACTCCTGGCTCCAACCACTCTCTTGTCCCCGGACCATGCCTCCAGCTCTGTCCTTTGATTCTGCTCCAAACACTAGGCCAGACGCCTGTTCTGACCCCTAGATCACACTGTCTACACCCTGGTGTGTGACATTTTGTGTCAGTGTTGTAGCTTGCTTGGAGGTGGGGTTGTGCGTGTCAGAGGAAAAGGTATAATTCTTTGGTGCTGTATTTTGTCAAAGGAGAATGTAATGTAATATATCAGATTAGACCAATTAAAATATTGTGTATTGAAGTCACAGAAACATTCCCCCCCTCCACTTTTTTTATCAGGTAGTGTTCTTCAGTTGCCTTTTGATCTAGTGATGTAACTTTTGTGCCAGTAAATTATAGGATTAGATAACCTGTTTAAGTTCCATTTGCAGTATCAGTGATTTTACTGGCAAAATGTCAATGAATTTTCACTCGGAGTTGTAGAAAATTCACCCTGAGTTACTCTGTATCATTAAAAAAACCCAAACCCTAGCTGTTTTCCACATGTCATGTTACATTTACTGGACAAACAATATGAGACATTGTATGCTATTGATCATAGATTTATCATAGCTCACAGGAACAGAACAATTGAAGGATTACATTTTTGCATAAAGGTCCAAATCCTTGTTCCCCTTGCAAGTCTATAGTCTGTGTACAGAGAGGGGATGTGGGAAAGGAAAGAATCATTGCCACAGGGTCACTGAGCAGCAGGAGAGATGCTCCATAGCTCCTACTATAGTTTCAGGGTTGCATTAATTCCCAATCCAGATTCATATCTTCAATGACTTGGGAGATGAATAGCGGGTAGATCAGCACAGTCAGAACATCCTGTCTGCTAGGATTCAAAGTGACCCCTTGCTAAATTCTTGGAAGAGGGATAAAAGGGGATTTTCTTCATTACAGCGACAAGCTTTTGGCATAGGAAATGGCACTATTGCCCCTGTGTTACTACAAAGCCCTGTTCAGACCCTACTTCTTGTCAGGAAGTCAGAGCAGGTTCCCATTAAATTCAAATTTCAATCTAAAATTAATTAAACTAGAATTTTAAAAGTAAACCACTGATTTGTGCTTAACCCTTTACAGATGTATTTCATTGACAAAGTTGTGTAAGACAGAAAAATCACACTACTCAATTGGGTACTCGATAGTAGTAGAAAATGAATGTTTATTGAATAATTTCACTTTTCCAGAAGAGTCACAAATCCTTGATTTCCTGCTTAATAGGGCCTTATAATTCACTCTGAAATAGACATTCATGAGCTACATAAACCAACCTTTGATCGCGCAGTGTTAAAAATTGATCCTCTGTAATTTCTGTTGGTAACCCTGGTTTCCCTAATCTGTGACTTGTTTGAAATAATGTGCATCTCTTTTGTGTTGGAGACAGGTTAATCTTTAGCACAGAAAGAATGTGAGACCATTTACTTTCAATCGAATAGCAGAATCAGTTGTTGCCATATCTTTTATCACGGCTATATTTAAAAAGCTGCAATATCTTTCATTGATCTGCCAGACAAAACCAAACTTTGTTCTGTCTCTTCCACACAAGGATCACATCTGTATTTAAAGTATTTTGATCATTTAGAAATGGAATTACAAATAGTCAGGTGTTCTCAGATTTGAACTGATTACGTCAAAATGAGCATTTTGGCCCTGCTAGTTACTCTTCACAGAAAAATCCTCAGAGTGACCAGAGTTCTGTGGGGAGGTGAAGGGTCTGCTGCCTTGCAGAATGTCAGAGCAAGGGGCTCAGAAGAACCCAAATTCTGTGGTTCTCCTATGATCCAATAGAGGACAGGGTCTGCACAGAGGCTTTATGCCTCTGCACTACCTTTTGGCTTCCTGCCACTTTCTTTTGTTCCTTGAGAATCCGATAACTCCCCAAAGGAAAGAAGTTACTTTTCCCCCTGGCTTACAAGAAATTTACAAGTTTTTGTCCCTTCTGCCCACTGATCTGGAAGGAGCTATTACTTAGATTGTAAGCTCTTTGGGGCAGGGCATGTTTTTTGTTCTTTGTTTGTACAGTGCTTAGCACAAGGGGGTACTGGTCCATGACTAAGGCTCCTAGGTGCTACAAGTATACAAATAATAATTTGTTGTCATATATTAAAAAAGAAAACCGGTGAGATTTGCCTGTGCAATTACTGCAGGACCTAAGACCAGGCCCAAGGTATCATTCTAACATCAAGATTCATCTATCATCTCCATGGCAAATATTGACACTTGCTGACTATTTCTAACACAGAAAGCAGTTTTACAGTAACTTTACCTTAATAAAAAGTTTCTATAAATAAATAAAAAAATATCCACATGATGACATATGTTTACAAATGTACATAATGGTAATTTATATAACGAAGCCAAGTTTTGCAGTCTGAACAGAGTCTTACTGTTAGCTACATATAATGTTACAGCACAGTATGAGTTATCACACGTGTTGGAATGGGAAATGGTATGTATAAAAGCATAACTTGGCATGATAAGATATGTGAACTGCTACTTGTTGCACTGTAGTCCATCTACAGTTTTTACTCAGCCTTCTTGAAACTCTCATGAACAACAGCTTAAGTCTTTTCGAAGCCTTGAAGGATTTGCTACTCTGAGAGTCTATTGATAAAGAGTGGCAGTGGAGCCAAGTTCTGGGTGATTGTAATCATGCAAGGATTTTATATGTAACAGGGAGCTGAAAGGAAGTGAAATTTACCTATTTTCATGAGTATGGCTGCTAGACTGTTAAAAAAATTAATAATTGCATTTGCCTGTTAATGATATGAATAGAGATGGACCTACATCTAAGCACTTTGAGAAAGTTTGTATGCAGCTATAGGCCCAAGCCTTTTGGCTGAGATCCATCTCTGAATGTAGTATGATAATTCCAGCTATGTTATAATCTTATTCATGAAATGGACAAGAAGAACAACAACAACATTACACCCAGCTAATAAGAGATGCAGAAGCCCGTATAAAGTGCCTATGTCCCATCCTGCAAACTCTCCTCATATGGATCTCCCAGTCAAGTCATGGCTTTAGATGAAGTCAGTCAGAGTCTCCCAAAAAGAGTATTGGCCAAAAGTAGTTTTTTTCTCCATTCCTTCTCCTGAAGATTTTGCATCTCGTTCCTATATTTTTAGGAAAAAGCACCTACTTATATTTTCTGCCTAATGCCAATAAACTGAAGCAAAAGTTTTAAAAACACAGAGGACTGCCTTTTCCTTTTATTCATATGTGCTCTCTGTATTTGTGTTATCGAAATTTATGAAGTACTTAGAATCAGACATGGTGGAGGGTAACACCACATAGTTCAAATTTAGAAAAATAACAGAGGGTGCAATTCTAATGCATATCTCTACACACTGTATTTCAGTCTCTGAAACCAAAAGGCTTCTTCTGTCCAAAGCATTAGGCAACCTTGCATCACTAAAACATACTGCTGTTATACAATGTATAAAGCATTCCATTCACAATGTCTGGCAATAATCAAATAATATGACATAAACAAGCCTATGTCCATTCTGACTCAGAACCTAGCCCACTTCCTTCCAGATAAAGATTATACCTGTATAGGCCGTGATTATTCTCTTATGTAACCTCCTACCTTGTGCCAACATTCTTCTACAATCGGCAGGACACCTCTGACCTCTTTCTAGAAGTCATTCAATTATGTTTCTGATCAGCCAGCAGATGTCACTACAGAACATTGCTCTGTAGTGGGTAACTCTTTCCAGAAGGAAATATGTCCGACTAGAGAACAGAAGGGAAGAAATACTAAAACTAATTCAAGCAGTCTGGGGCCACCTTTATTTTCGGAATATAAAGTCAGTAGCGCTATTAGTTACACTTTAAATTCCTATAGGATTTTATTCCCTCATGTGCTTCTAATGGTATTTACATGCTGAATTACCAATAAGTATATGAGTATCAAAAAATCTAAATTCTAAAAACATTTTCTAACTCAGTTTTATGTAGCAAATCATGAAAATCTGATTGCCTACAAATCTTCCAATAACTGCTTCATATGCTGCTGAATGTTTCTGTTTCTAGAAAGTTAAATATGGCTTAACATAACCTAAAGGTTATGGTCAGTGCTAGAATGATGTGAGGTTTAACAGTTCCTGGTAAACTTAGCCCATTGCCTCCACAATCCACTCAGCTCCCAATGCAGCACGTGACTGGGGAGCTGGATTCATTCCCAGGTCTAAGATGGCTTTTTCTGGAATGAACCCCCTCAGAGAGGTTCAAGATCAAAAGCCTGTATAGGAGGCTTCAGTCAGATACAGTGTCCACAGCTTCCCTTACTTCCTGTGGGGCATAGGAGACCAACACAGCCCCCAAAAGGTGAGTGACACTGGTTGGAAAGTGGGCATGGCCCCCTGTAGGGCAGCGGGGAAGTGCACGGATTCAGCATCTCCTGCTCCAGGAGCTTTACAGAGTTCCAAGAGGAAATAAAATCTCTTCTGCCCACAATCGTCCCTGAGATGCAAGGGACAACACTGGGGCAGGGAAGTGCAATATGCATCTCCTTATGGCAGCTTCAGGGAGTCTGCTTCTGACGTTATAGTCCCAGCTGTGCATTATTATTATTATTATTATCTTAACCCCTAGGAGCCTCAGTCTTGGATTAGGACCCCGTTGTGGTGGGTGCTGACACAGAACAAAAAGATGGCCCCTGCCCCACTAGGCTGGCACTATAAATGCATTATTTAAATGTTTATTATTATTATTCATATTATTTATTATTAATATTAATATTTATTAAACATTTATTTAAATGTCAACCCATCATATATATATATACCTGAGACCTTGCAAACGTGTGATAACACATTTCCCAATGGTGAAATGACAGTGATGATATGTCCAGAAATGTATTAAAAATAAAATAAAGCCTCTATAAATACAGGGATTGTGGTGGTGGTGTTTTGTTACAGTATTGGAGGATAGGAAATGGTATGTCCAGTGTTTCTTTCCCAGTCAGATTTACAGAAGCTAATAATTTCCTTTTCCTCAGACTAAAACATTAATTCACATACAGTGATAACGTCTGCCACTTCAGTGTGTACTTCTGTTTTGTACTTATTTTCTAATGACTCGTTTTAAATGTCCACAGAATTTCCAATGTGCTGCTTTGCAATATGACAGAGCGGGTGTCATTTTGGTTTGTGGTCACAGACTCTTCCAGAAATGTTACAACTGTTCCCGGAAGTAAAGTGGAAGCAGCCATAAGGTAAAGTTAATTCTCCTGTCTCTGACTCTTCCTTGCTAACCAAAGATGCTCTCTTAGTGTGAGCCCATGTCTCAAGCCATATGAACTAACACTCTGTATCTTTTAATTACATGAATTAGTTTATGGTTGAACACAGTGGGGTCTGTACTCTTCTTCCTACATGCATGTTATATTAAAAGGAGCTATGTATGGATGAGGGAGAACAGCCTTTTTGAACTCTTATAACATGAGCTTTGGGAGGTGGATTGCAACTTTGAAAGGTGTCATTTTTTAAACTGTGGGTTCTCATAATGTCTAGGCACCACAGAGCTCTGCCTGTAGCCCACTGTTTAGTGTGCATTGCACATGTCCCTCTAATGGCTGATTCACAGAGTCTGCTACAGCTCCTAGCTAGGAGATTTAGTACTTTTAATTCAAGTAACAAAGGCTCGTGCTTTTAGTGCTGACTGTTCCAAGCTCATACTGCACTTGCAGCCCAAGCACCGTTTGCACACAATACAATGTAGCATAAGTTGTCCCACTTTCCCTTTAAAAATCCTGTCCTGAAACTAGAAAAACAACAATGGAGTCATAGGAAGAGAAAAAAAAATAGGCATCGACAATCTACCACCTTGTGCTGACAATGACTTTGCAAGGGTAACTCCCATAAGCAGAGTTACCCGCATGTTTCTCAAGCGAAAAATAGACCCCTTTGTTTGCAAATGTACTGCTCTTTGTCTTTAAAAATCATGTTATCTTTATAGAGGCATAATACCTAATTCCTGATGAATGAGTATGCGTTCTTTTGGAAAGATTAACTTTAAGCTTATGAGCAGATTAAACTATTTCCTACAGAGACACCCAGCAACAACTTCGGTGCATTAGTAGGCAGAGGAGGTTATTTATTCACTGAAACTTGCTAAGAGTGTTGGAATGTACCTTTTTTTTTTATTGCATTCATTTCTGTGGTTCTTTGATACATTCAGTAGCATAAGCTGATTTACAGTAAGTCTTTTATATGCACTGTTTGCCACAGAAATTGGATGCTATTATAGCGTGTTAGGCTTTTAACTGTTGTCTCTCAGTTACTAAAGAAGAGTATATGCTTTTTAAAATGTTTAAATTCCTGCCACCAGGTTAGAGACAAGAAACAAAATTCTCTGTAGAATGAGAACTCCAGTGCTCAGGACTCAACTCTTTTGATTGCAGTATTCTGAATTTAGTATTGGACATGAATAGATTGTTTCTTCTTTTTAACACAGGAATCACATAATAGTGATGTGCTTAAATATACACATCTCCATATATGTCTCATCCACACATAAAATATACATATGGATGTCTGCATGTGTGCATTTAACACGTAACTGTGTGACTCATGCTATGATATGGAGCATGAACAATGATTATTTGTCAGAGCCTGCTGAGGATCATCCATTAATACAAGCAAGGCTGAAAATTTGCCACGAAATCAGGAAAGTTCACCATACAATATGCTGCATAACATTATGGCTTTCAACCCAAAATAGAAAGCCTTGCTTTCCCTAATTATTACAAAACTCAATGTTTAGGGAATGGGTAAAGTTATGTCTTAAAAGATGTTATGATTTCAAAAGAATTCCCAAATCCTTATAATCCCATATGTATAACATACTTGTAATAAGTACTTGTACTACTAAACAGGTTAGAAGCTTTATATTTAAACGTATAACAAAAAAGATGTAAGTGAAATACCCACTTTAAAAAAGATCCCCTGAGACCAATAGATTAAAAGGAATTTATCTCAACAACTCATAACATTTTACAAAAGCTAGTGGATTTTAATATTAAAACACTCCTTGTCCAATAGAGCTGAGACTGTGAACCAGAATGCATTAATGAGAAATGGACAGAAGCAATATTAATATCATAACACACAGAAACTCAAATGTTTGTTCTCCATAGAATTTGTATTACATCATAATTGTATGATGTAATTTGCAAAAAGCAGCCCTCAGCTTGGGTTGTTACCAATGTAAAAGCAACAAATGTACCATGTGCTCTGGAGAACACACTGAGTAATCAGTTTGGAATAATGTAAAAGAAAAGAAATGGATGCATGTTGGAATTAAATATTGCCATAATTCCAAAACTGTGCATATGAAAGTTATTACAAGGGAAATGAAACTTCCTAAAAATAAAATACTAGCTATTCTACTCCTCCAGTGGTTGTATCTGAAAAGTTTCTTCCATTTTGAGAGAGATTTCTGGGTTCATCTTTATCACTCAAATAAACTATAGGGACTGTTTCTCAGACTGGTAGACTCTTTGAAAATGGAAGACATTTTTGAAGAGTTATCACTGTGGTTAATTCTGTAAATAAATGTATATTGTCAGTGTGGATAGTGTGACTTTGCTAGACTAAACTAAACTGTGGTTCAGTTAAATTTGAGAAAATCTAATAATATAAGGACCACAACTCTGTACTCAGAATCCAAAGGTTTCTACTGCTTGAACTGAAGATTTTCTATTACCAGCCGGTAGTAGAATTAATGATATAATGTTAGAATATAAGAATGGCTATAGTGGGTCAGACCAATGGCCCATCTAGCCCAGTCTTCCAACAGTGGCCAGTGTCAAGTGAATGAACAGAACAGGTAATCATCAAGTGATCCATCCCTTGATGTCCATTCCCAGCTTCTGTAAACAAAGGCTTGGGAAACTTTAGGGCATGGTCTTGCATCCCTGCATATCCTGGCTAATAGTCACTAATGGACCTATCCTCCATTAACTTATCTAGTTCTTTTTTGAACTCTGTTATAGTCTTGGCCTTCACAACAACCCTTGGCAATGAGTTCATAGATTGACTGTGTGTTGTGTGAAGAAATACTTTGTTCTGTTTTGTTTGGTTTGGTTAAATCTGCTGCCTATTAATTTCGTTGGGTGACCCTAGGTTCTTGTATTATATGAAGGCATAAATAACTATTCCTTACCCATTATCCATGATTTTATAAATCTCTTTCATATCCCCCTTACTCATCTCTTTTCCAATCTGAAAAGTCTCACTCTTTTTAATCTCTCCTCACATGGAAGCTATTTGATGCCCTTAATCATTTTTATTGCCCTTCTCTGTACCTTTTCCATTTCTAATATATCTTTTTTTTTTTTTTGCGATGGCGTGACCAGAATTGTGCGCTGATTTCAAGGTGTGGGTGTACCATGTATTTATATAGTGGCATTTTAGCATTTTCTGTTTTACTATCTATCCCTTTCCTACTGGTTCCTACTGTTCTCTGAGCCAATGATTTCAAAGAACTATCCACAATGACTCCAAGATCTCTTTCTTGAATGAAAACAGCTAATTTAGATCCCATCATTTTGTATGGATTGTTGGAATTATAGTTTCCAATGTGCATTACTTTACCTTTGTCAAGGTTGAATTTTATCTGCCTTTTTGTTGCCCAGTCACTCACTTTTGGGAAATGCTTTTGTAACTCTTCACAGTCTGATTTGGGTTTAACTTGCGTAACTTTGTATTATCTGCAAATTTTGCCACCTCACTATTTACCCCTTTTTTCTGATTATTTATGAATATTTTGGGTAGTACTAGTCCAAGTACAGATCCCTGGGAGACCCCATTATTTACCTCTCCATTCTGAAAGCAGATAATTTATTCTTACCCTTTGTTTCTTATCTTTTAACCAGTTACTGATCCATGAAAGGATCTTCCTTCTCATCCTATGACTGCTTATTTTGCAGGGACCTAGTCAAAGGCTTTCTGAAAGTGCAAGTACATTATATATCCTGGATCACCTGTGTTCATATGTTTGTTGATCCCCTCAAAGAATTCTAATAGTGACGCATGATTTCTTTTTCAAAAACCATGTTGACTCTTCCCCAACAAATATGTTCATCTATGTGCTGGATAATTCTGTTCTTTATTATAGTTTCATCCAATTTGCCTGGCACTGATATTGGGCTTACCAGCCTGTAATTTCCAGGATTACCTCTGGAGCCTTTTTAATAATTGGTGTCACATTAGCTATCCCCCAGGCATCTGGTACAGAAGCTGATTTAATGATCAGTTACATACCTCACTTAGTAGCTATGCAGTTTCGTATTTGAGTTCCTTCAGAAATGTTGGGTGAAGGCCATCTGGTCCTGGTGATTTATTATTGTTTAATTTAGCAATCTGTTCCAAAACCTCTTCTAATGCCACCTCAGTCTGGGACATTTCCTCAGATTTGTCACCTAAAAAGAATAGCTCAAGTGTGGGAACATCCTTCACATCCTCTGCAGTGAAAACTGATGCAAAGAGTTCATTTAACATCTCCACAATGATCTTATGTTCCTTGAGTGCTCCTTTAGCACCTCAATCATCCAGTGGCAACACTGATTATTTGGCAGGCTTCCTGCTTCTGATGTAGTTAAAAAAACTTGCTGTTAGTTTCAAGTCTTTGGCTGGTTGCGCTTCAAATTCTTTTTTCACCTGCCTAATTATTCTTAATTTGCCAGAGCTTATGTTCCTTTCTATTTTCCTCGGTAGGATTTAACTTCCAATTTTTAAAGGATTCCTTTTAATGCTTCTTTTACTTTGTTGTTTAGCCATAGTAGCACATATTTGGTCCTCTTACTGTGTTATTTAATATAATTTTTAATCAGTGAAATTATTGATTGTAATATGACAGATCTCAAAAAGACAAACACAAGCACCGGAACAGCTCTAACTACCATAGACTCCAGTTGACCTTGGATCAGGCCCACAGTAGAGCACTGTAATATAGATGAACAGAAGGCGCCACTACACTGTGGTTAGCACACCAGCGTTCACAAACTGTGATAGATGTGGTTAATCAAGCAGTGTACATGTACATTCAGAGAGACCGCAAAAACCTGGGAGTGTGCATTAAGATAAAAACAACCCATGAACTGGTTTGTTACTTTTTGCTTTCAAAGCGTCCTTTAAGTAAGTGTTAAAATTTTACAAAACCCTGCTGTAAGGTATTGGCAATCAGGATTTACTGACCCCAACCCCTTCAATGAGCAAGCAGATACAAGGCCAGATCCTTGGTGGAAATCTGTCTTAAAGGGGCAGCTGGGAATTCACTTATCATAGGGAAATCCCTCGGTTGGCATAAAACTCACATAGCCAGCTCCACACCACTTGCTCCACCTTCCATATATGGATATTCTGGGTGGGCTGTAGAGTGCTTTCTGAAAATTTCCATCCAGCAGGAACTGTGACAGCAAATAAAACTTAAAACAGCAGTATGACTGTTTTAATATGCACCAGGGGTCAGTTCAGTCTTCAGCCAGTCCCAAGATCAGTTAATGTGGGAAGGTAGCCCAGATGTGGTACAGCTGAAGATCAAAGCCTGATAGGATGAACACACAGGACTAGGAGTAGGAAAACCTAAATTTTAATCCTGTTTCTAACACTGACTCCCTCTGTAGTCTTGGGATAATAATACTTCTGTACCACTACTTACCTACCACACAAGGCTGTTGTGAACACTCACTAGTAGGTCCCTGCTCCTGCTCCCATTGACAACAACCTCAATTTTGAAGATTAAAAATCCTACTTTATGGAAGTGTATGATTATTTATTGCAAAATCTGTCCAGGGTTAAGAATAAAAAAGCAATACCTCACAAGTGCAAGATTTCTCCTCTAATACTAGTTACACTAATTAATAATAATAAAGTTTGTTGCAGCAATGATTTCATTTGTTTTGTACGTATTCCATCTCATGAAAGTCTAATCACGACCCAAATTAGAAACAATAAATAATATAATAAATATGTAAACAGTGATAATATCATGTCTCAACCTTCACCCCCACTGAGCTTTCAAATAGTTGCATAAGGGAGTCTTGTGGCTAACACCCTGTACAGGATGTATAGGGATCCGTGATAGTGCCTATGTAATGTATGGAGCCTAAAAACTTCATATTGGGCCACATTCAACCCTGCCAGAGTGGTATGCCCTCATCGTTGTCTTTAGTTTATAAATATGTTTATCAGTTGTGTTGTGTTTTGTATTTTTTTTTAAAAGGATGAACAGAAACAGAATCAACAGTGCCTTTCTACTGACTGACAACACGCTGCAGTTCTTGAAGATCTCCTCCACTTTATCACCACCCATTGAACCCGCTGTGCCTGTCTGGCTTATCGTATTCAGTGTCATTCTTTGCCTCACTGTGGCTGGAATTGCTCTCCTCGTTGTGTCAGGAATCCGGCAATGCAAAAAGTAACCTGTGCTTTTGTTTTATCTAACTGTTAGTGAATTAGAAGTCTTAGAGTTGGATCAGTCTGCAGTTCATATTGGTTACAAAGAAACAATAGCAGTCTTCCCTCCCTAGAGGATATCTATGTCCTTTCAAAGGGTGGGTGTTATTATTTTGAGTTGTGGAATTATTAACTCAGGATCACAATGTGATTTTGGAGGCTGTAGTGTGTGTAGGCATGCAAAGGGGGGAGAGGTTGCCCTCCCTCAGCATCAATCTTGGAGGGAGGCCGCACCTCCCTGCTGTTATGTTCTGGGGTAACAACCTAAATCAAAAGGGGAGATTCTCAGTCCCTGGGATTCCCCGGATGCATATGGCAGTACCAAGTCTGAGGGTCCCAGCCCTCAGGCTGGGCAGGGCAATCAGCAGTCTAGAGCTCATGAGCAAGGGGGTGAGCACTAATGCAGGTTCCCATCCTCGGGGGGGAGGGAGTCTGCTGCACCAGGGGTGGCGTGGTGGGGGGGGCAGGGGAACGCGGACCCACCTGACTCTACTGTGTCCCAGCCCAGGGCCCTAAGAGCGGTGGAGCTCCAGCACAAGCACTGCTGGCCCATGATCAGCTACCCCTGGGCTTCTTCCTACCGCATCCTGAGGGTTCCCAGGTCATCCTCCACCTTCTCAGCATACACAGCCAGCGGTAACCGCAGCAGTTCTTCAGCGCCAGGCATCTCCAGCGACTCCAATAGTGCAGGGTTGTCTCTGGGATGGCAGGCGTCTCTGGCAGGCTCCGGGGCCAGCAGCAGGCAGGAGGTGTCTGACTCCCTTGGAGTCTTCTCCTCAACTGAAGTACCAGGCCCACCTCTTATACTTCTTGTTCCCGCCCCACCCCTCTGCTTCCGGTGCATGGCCGTGATCTTCCTGGTTCCACTCCCCAGGGGTGGGCGGCCATCCCTCTGTGTCAATCTCGGAGAGAGGCCACACTCTGCTCCCGGTGTGTGCAAATTCAGGAGCAGTGTGCAAAGACCAAAGGGGAAGTTGACAGAAATTTAAAATGGGCCTGATCCTGTAAGTCAGCGTGTGGCCTCAGCTCTCATTCTCTTCATGAGTTCTAGGTGCTCGGCATCTCACAAGATCAATTGCAGCTTGGACTCACCGTGAGACTAGCTTATCATGGGTATGCAGTGGAGTAAGAAATAGTTGTCTTCCCTCTCTTTACTACCCTGCTCATGTTGCAGCAGCAGTCATAGCGTTGCATGCATGTTGCATAGAAGTCACAGTAAGGGCTACTTACTTGATACTTCTTGCTGTGAGCCAGTGAGTTGAAGGGGATAGAGACGGGCAGGGAGGAGATGGAGCCTTGGCATTGAGAACCCCCTCTCCCCCGCCTGTTAGTCCCCCACTCTCTATTCCTAACTACTGTTATTTCAGATAGTTGTGCTTGGATAAGCACATCTCTAAGATCACCTGAGAATCTGCTGCTTGATCTTATGATGAAGAGAGAACCCTATATTTGATTTTGATCATCATGGACATTAATATGTTGTCATAAGCATTATGATTTCATTGCAGGCTCAAACAGGAATAGGAGATGAACTGGGAAAGTACAAACTCTTGTTAACAGCTGGATAGCTTAAAAATTAGCAAAAGTACAGTGGCAAGAAAAAAAACTGACAAACAGTCCAATGTAAATGGATTTATGTGTAAAGACTGAGATGTTGCAGCGATTGCCCCAGTATGAAAGTGCCTCATTTTAGGTGAAGAGGTTAAAACAACTGAGTCAAAATAACATTTACTGCTAGGGTTGAGTGAACTGCGTGGAGTTAGAGGATGATGAGCCTTTCAAACTACTTTTTTAGATTCAAAAGACTAGTATGAGATTGTGAAACTCTTCCCCATCTAATCCCAGCCCTGTTTTGAACAACAAGAACAAAATCCAACCCTCCATGGATGAAGCTAGTCTTGTGGTTAAGGCCTAACCTGAGACTCAGAAAATCACTGGACAACAAATTTTTTCGAAAGTGTTGCTTCCTCAGAAATTGTTTTTGATTACGTTAGACCACTTGAATCTGAACACGAATATAATTTCGGACTGCTTGTATCTCATAGGAATTTGGAGAAACAAGAAATTGACTTTTATTGAATGTAATGCGTTTAATCGCATAACGGTGCTGACGCTTTGCAATAGTTCAGCTGAGCTAAAAATGTTTTGTTGATGATTTTTGTTTGTACTCAGTGTCTGAGGCTTCTCGTTTAAGTGTCCAACAATAATCGGCCAGCATTGATGGATTCCAGTTGCCCTGATACCGTTTTTCCATGATCTCTATGTCCTGGTGAAACCTTTCACGATACTCATCACTGACTGCACCAAGATTTGCAGAGAAGAAGTCTAAATGCGAATGTAGAAAATGAATCTTTAGTGACATGTTGCACTTCATGGTTTTGTATGCTTGAAGCATGTTGTCAACCAGTTGCACGTAGTTTGGTGCTCTGTAGTTGCCAAGAAAATTTTCAACAACATCCTTGACTGCCTTCCATGCGATTTTCTCCAGCCCTACTAGAAGTTCTTTGAGCTGCCTGTCATTGATTACCTGTTTGACTTGTGGACCAACAAAAATGCCTTCCTTAATCTTGGCATCAGTTATTCTGGGAAACATCTGTCTCAAATATCGAAATCTTTGTTCATCGCTTTCACAAAATTTTTCATCAGTCCAAGTTTTATGTGAAGAGGAGGCAAAAATATCTTTGTCAGGTCTACAAGTGGCTTATGTGCCACACTTTTCTGCCCTGGAACCAACTGCTTACGGAGTGGCCAGTCCTTTTTAATGTAATGAGACTCTTTAGCATGGCTATCCCATTTGCAAGTGAAACAACAGTACTTGGTGTATCTGAGCTGCATTCCTAGGAGCAGCGCAACTACTTTCAGATCACCACAGATGTTCCAGTTGTAGTTGCTGTACTGTATGTGTTTCTACAAAACTTCCATATTTCCGTAGATTTCTTTCATGTGTACTGCATAGCCTATTGTTATTGAAGGGTGGACATTGCTGTTGTGTAACAACACAGCTTTCAGGCTTAACACTGACAAATCAATAAAAAGACGCCATTGTTGTGGGTCTTGCTGGCAACCCAAAGCAGTGAACAGCCCATCAGTGTCAGTGCAGAAACACAGATTATCAACCTGACCAAAGAATTATGTCAAATCTTCTTGTCGGCTGCGAAAGACAGAAATGTTCGTGCCTGGTGACAGCAGACCCCATCCTTGCAGTCTTGAACCCAGTAATTCTGCTTTTGCCTTTGACAAACCCAAGTCCCTGACCAGGTCATTTACCTCACACTGAGTTATCAGATGAGGCTCACTCGATGTAAATGGTTCAAAATCTGGATCAGTGTCATTTTCTATTCCTGGCTCATGCATCATGGCATCTTCGTCTGCCTCCTCTAGGCTCCATGTCTCTGGTGGCTTCGGCAGTGGAAGACTGTCGTCATGCGGCACAGGTCTCATGGCTGAAGGGAGATTGGGGTATTCAATGGATTTCTTGTTTTTAGCAGAGAACCCAGGCATATTGGTCAGACAGAAGTAACAGTCTGTCACATGATCCTTCTGTTCTCGCCATATCACCGGGACAGCGAACAGCATTGACTTCCGAGTACCTGTGAGCCAAGCTCTAAGATTGACAGCGCATGTTGCACAACAAATGTGAGGAGCCCATGCTTTGTCCTGATCACCAATTTTATAACCAAAGTAGAGCTCATACGCTTTCTTAATACATACAGTCATGCTCCGTCTTTGAGGTTTAAGCATATATTCGCCACAAATGTAACAGAACGTATCGCGGTTGTTGCGACATTGGCGAGACGTTTTGCTGTCACGAATCCTCCTGAAAATACAATTGCTTATTATTGTGAGTACACACAATATGCTAGGTGCGTAGAGCATGCGCCTCAACATGAATGCAAACTGATATAAACGCAATGCATAGAATGGTGTGTGCAAAATGCATTTATAGCCTTTCTAGAACCTGTCCTGCCAGCATCCGCCCTGCCTAAGCCTTAGCATTCCCACTGCATGTTGTGTGGCCTGCACTAGTTGTAGTGTCACTGCATGCCCAGGCATGCTTGGACACAAGATAGAAAACTTTTCAGCTTACATTGTGGGCGACATTTTAATAGACTTAAATTATGAATAGAAATAGCAAATATAGGTGATTTAAAAAAAAACGGTAGGTGATAGGGAAAATTCATGGTGACTTTCATAATCAGCAGCCCAAAATCCATAAGATACACCCAAAAGTATTCAGGAAACAAACTCTTTGTTGTCCAGTGACATCTGAGCCCAGTTCTTAGCTCTGCCACTAACTTCCTGTGTGACCTTGGGCATGAATCAACGCCCTTGAACTCAATGGGAGTTAGAGGCCTAAATACGTTTGAGGATCTGAGCCTTAATCTCTCTGTTACCCTTACAGAAACTACCCCTTCTGTAAAACCAGGGTAATGATACTTCCTGTATCTCATCCTCTGTCTGTCTTGTCTACTTAGAGATCAGTTCTTCAAGGCAGGGACAGTCTCTTACTGTGCATGTGTGCAGTGACTAGCACAGTGGGGCCATGATTCCCATTTGGGACTCTAGGCCCTGCTGAAATAGAAATTATTAATAGTGATATTAAATAATCATGATTCTCTAGGGAAGCCTGTGCTGTATATTAGATACAAAAGACACACACTATCTCCTTCCTCCTTCTCAAAAAGAACTACTCTGGCACAGGAGGGCTCCCTATCTATGGTATATACTGTGTAATTTATGTTTTCTTTAGAATATTTTTCCTTTCCCTTCTCTGCTTCTTTCTTCTGTCAGCCACTCTGAATTTTTTTATCCTGCCCATTCTCTGCTCCATCTCTTGCCCTTATATTTTCATTAGATTCTTTTTCTCTATGCTCACTATTTCTTCTTTTATCTACCATCCTTTCTCAGCAGAACATAAACTCAGCTCATGTTTGAATTCTATCATACTTTCAAGCCAACGGCAGTTAAAGGGGGTTGAAAATGAGGGGAAGCAAGTTTGTTTTTTCCTGTCCATTGCTGGGCAGATTTGAGGGTTAATGGGAAGGTCTAGGCCACTTTGCTTCTTAAGGGAGGAGACAGACACTGGGGACCAGATTTTCAAAAGAACTCAGCTTGTTGAGTGTTTGGGTTCTTTCGAAAATCAGGCCAGAGCTGTCACAGTGGCTGTTGCTGCCTTTTTAGTGCTTTCAAAAATCTAGCCCCAGTTATGGGTGTTGAGTATTTGAAAATATGGCCCTTTTTAGTTCAGTGGGCTTTGGATCAGGCCCTTACAGAGTGAGCAATGTAAGGAAGTTTAGGCCTTCATTCAATAAAGCACATAAGCATGTTTTTAAATCCCTCCCTGTTCAGAACAGCATGTAAATGTGTGTTTAGCTTCAGTAGGACTTCAGCATGTGCTTAAATCTCATTGAAGTTAAGCACATTGTTCAGTGCTGTCCTGGGTGAGGATGCTTTTCTTGACCAGGCCCTTGGTGAGTAACATTCAAGATCTACTGCTCCCACATAACACTCCAAGAACCATCTAGCTTCGGATCCTCCTATTATAGGACTCAATCCTGCTCTATTTGCCGTTTGGCCACTGATTTCAGTGGGAGCTGGATCAGGCCCAGACTGAACAGATTCTCTCTCCAGTCCTTCATAAGCCTGGTTGCCAATGCATTAGCTCTATCACCATGGCAGCATGTCATCTCCTTCTCTGCTAACAGACTTGTCTCATTTCACGCTAGGAGAGAAACCCTCAGAAGATGTGGCTGTGCAGAGCCACCCTCTTCCCTTAAAAGCATATCACGGTAGGGAGGAGAAACATTTATTACCCACTCTCATTTATTTTTAACAGGCCTCTAAGTCCAAGTACCTCTCACAAGCCAGTAAAGTTTTATTATTGTTAATATTATTGCTGTATAAGCTCTGAGTCAGGTTGTCATGATATGTGTTATGGGATTGGAAGAAATACTGTAGCTAACCTATGAGTTTCTTATCATTCTAAGTTGCTGATGCTGCAGGATGTAAAGTACAGCAGATCTCAAGGTCAAAATGAATCTGGAGATTAAGGGAACTATACAGACATTGTTGGCTGCTTGTGCAGGACTAAATTTGCTTACAGTTTGTCAGTTTAGATCATTTTCTTCTGCTATTTTAGTGTGCTTGGTATCAGACTGGAATCTGGAAAAGGGAAAGTATGCAAGCCATATTGCTACTTAAGTTAGCAGGCAAAGATTCAATGGCTGGAAGTTAAAGCTAGTGAAGTTTAAACTGAACATAATATACAAATTTTGAACAGTGAGAGAAACTCACCACTGGAATAGATTACCAAGAGATGTGGCGCATACATTCTCTAACGTTTAAGAGTCTGTAAGTTAAGGCTGGATACCAAGATTTGTTCTAGTTCAACCACAAGTTGTTGGACTAGATGCAGGAATCATTAAGTGAAATCTGTGGCTTGAATTATGCAGAAGGTCAGACTAAATGATCATGGTGGCCCCCTGTAGCCTTGAAATCTATTAATTCTATGAATGTGTATTTTATTCTTTGTTTTCCTTTTCTATTTTGCACCCTCCTCCAGGCCATTTTACAGAAGGGAAAACGGAGGTATAGAAGTTAAATGAGGCAACAGAAGGGAGCTAGTGTCAAAGCGATACTAGAATATACTCAGGAGTTTCTGGCTCCCATTCCAGGTTTTCAGACTACTAGCCTATGCCTCTATGTACATAAAGTATTGTAAACTTCTTAATAAAAGTGCATGCTAAACTATTTTTCTTATGTGCAATCTTTGTTGAATGGTACACTGTGATTGCAGTAATGTACTTTTGTTATTCCTTTATAGAAGTAATAAGGAGTCTGTAGAGACAGAAGATTTAGAAGATAAATATGACACATCAGTGACAATAGAAAATGGGATTCCCTGCGATATACTGGATTTAAAAACAGGCCAGATTAATGGAGTCTATGCAGCAGATGATGAACGGTTCACACCACTCTGAAATGTCAGTTTCTTTTTGGCTTCTTTGAGAGACTCTGCACCTACTTTACCTAGTCACGACTGCTGAATGTCAAACAAGAAAAATATGATCTATCAGTTATTTTCCTTTGAGAGAAACTTTACTTGATAAAACACACACAAATCTGTATTACAACGCTAAAGCAAATGTGAGGACATCAATTCAACTGTTCATGAAACATTTTCAAGAGATGTGTGGTGGAATGGGGTTGAAGCCTGTCTTACATCAGATGCCTGGTTATTAACGATTATTAAGGACATAATTATGGCTAGTTCATTGTTTTCTTGCCCTGTAATAAATGTGAACCACATTATTCCTTTGTGTTCCAGAAGAGAGCATTTGTCACTGTCGGTTTTCACTGGAGCTAGTCTTGATTTGGAGATGAATGTTTCTTTGCAACAGACTTGTTATGCAGAAATGCAGTGTGTCTTTGGTTTGAATAGGAATTCATATGTGGTGTTTTTATGTGCTGTGAAAAAGCTAAAGGATCTGATCCTGCAAGATGCTGACAGCCTTTATAGTTTATGGAAGCGAAGGTTCAGAGGTGACTTCATTACAGCCTGTGAGTACTGACCAGAGAGAAGAGATTTAGTACTAGAGAAGCCCCTTTCATCTAGCAAACAAGGACTTAGGATCCCAAAGCTGGAAAGAAAAGTTAGCAAAGTTTGAGCTGGAAAATGTGAGGCATTGGGGATATTTTCAAAGGCACAAAGAGCAGTCAGATGCCCAACTCTCATTGAAAATCCATGGGAGCTAGGCTCTTAACTGCTCTATGAGCCTTTGGAAATCTTCCCCCACATTTTTAAAGTGAACATAGAACAATTTCCAAGGATTGATAAATTCTGCCTCACTTGGTCTCTTTAAATCATGACTAGATTTTGTCTAAAAGATATGCTCTACTACAGCCACCAGTTATTGGGCTTGATACAGGCATCACTGAGTGAAATTCCCTGGCCTGTGTTATGCAGGAGATCAGACTGGGTGGTCATAATGGCCCCTGTTGATGACCTATTCATATCTATGAATCGCCCATTAACATGAATGGGAACTGAGGGCACCTCATATGATGAAGCCCTAAATTCTGCCCTGGGACAACTTTAATGGGAGCCAGTTATACATAGTCCATGGCAGAAATTGATGTTAAGGACCCAGTCCTCCCACTGAAATCCATGGTAAAATTCCATTGACTGCAGGGGAGTAGAATCAGGATCTAAACCAAAAAGAATTATGTGTGTTGTTCAAAGAGGGTATGAACGTGTTGAGGTGAGGAATTATATCCACAGGACTGCATAAACATCCGCTTACTTCTACATACTGTCCCATCCTCACAACTCTGTTGGAAATACAATAATACACTCAAGGATAGAATTTGGCCATTGTCAATACAGTTTTCAGTTTCTCATTTCAAGACAACTGTTTAGGCATTAGTATTTCATGGCACGTTTTCAAACTCTTTCCCTACAACAGAAGAAGGTGTAAAGTGATAAGAGCTGGCAAACAGTTCAGGGTCCGGACTGACTATGAGGATCCCTGCCCCAAGGAGATCAACCGTGCCTTCATTGACTGTGTTTTCTTTTTTGATCCCTTCCACTCATCCCTGAATCTCAGGGGCAGGGTGGGCAAGGTGCGTGAAGGGATCCGGGTATGGAACGGCAGGTAACAAGAAGGAAAAGGGGCACTGAGACAGAGGAAAACAGGGAAGGGAGGAACAAGGCAATTAATAAAAATAAAATCATGGATCTAAGAAGATGTATGCCTAGCATGGTCTCCATTTGTTTGCATCTCTGTCTACTTCCCACAGTATGCCCTGTCAGTTTAGACTGTAAGCTCTTTAGGGCAGGAATTGTGTCTTGTCTCTGGGCTATGGCGTTCCTAGTACAAGTTTGGGCAACGAATGAATAAAATAAAAAAATGGAAATTAATGATATGCTCCCCGGGTCTCAGATGTTCCATCTATAACGTGGCGGTAATTATATTCCCCTGCGTCATAGTGATGTCGCAAGGTTTAACTAATCAGTGTTAGATCATCACTTTGAGATCTTTCGAATTGAAGATGCAGTAGAAGTACAAAATATTATTACTGGCCCCCATTGTGAGGTCCTTAACTGAGGCATTGCCTTATTTAAGGAATCAGGATTAAGCCCAGTATTATTATTCGGTTGTTTATGTGGGTGGCCAGCTACCGTCCTAGGTGCCATTCTCTGTATTGCTAGGAATGAACTGCAATGTGATCTGAATGGCTGGAACTGTAACATCTCTTCAGAAACTGATGAAAAGTTTCTGCTGTGTGGCCCATTGGGGAATGTCTTAAAAGCACAACAGCAAATGGGAAGTGCAGAAGAAAAAGTGCAGTTATAAAATGTGGGACAGGCAAATTTGGCAGCTGTGAACAGGAGTTATGCAAGCTACAAAGAGTAGCTGTGTAACTTAAGTCAACTTCCTAAATTCCCTTCTGCGCACCTTCTCCACTATGCTGCAACGACAGGAAATGCATACCCATCGACGCAGCGCTATGCTTTTTGGGGAAGTGGTTTTATTAAATCGGCTTCCAGATCAATTGAGCGGGTTTTCCCTTCCACTCAATCGATCCAGATAAATCAGTCTAAGCGCGGTGAATTTGCCACCGTCAGTGAAGACATACCCTGGCTGAAATTCACTTTAAAGTGAAAAGGAACCCTGGCAATGCTTTTTACACCACACAAGACCTTAATGAGGATTTGCACGGGTCAACACTTCAAAAGTGGTTGTCTTCTGAATATTTCATATGATATGAACTATTATTGGTGGTTAGTAGTTAATCACTAACCTCCTTTTGAATCGATTCTTCAGCAGTGAGATTAGTTAACCGTGATTTGGCCTGATTTTTTGCTTAGCAATTATATAAAGTGCAGACAGAGAGTACATTTTGTTCCCTCTACAAGCTGTGAGTAAATGGTCTGTGGGATATAAAGCAAATGGGCATGTATCATTCGTAGCAACTGTTAAACGTTATTCTTGGTTTAAGATTCCTGGCTGAAATAGTAATCAGAAACTGGGTTATACAGAAGCATAATTGCTGTGGAAGAAACTAGTCTGTTTTCTAGTTTTCTCATACTACAGATTCTAGAAAACAAAGATTTTGACTTGGTGAGCTGTGTCCTTTTAAACACCACTAGTGGCACTATGCCCATTTACACCAGCTGAGAAGATGGCCCAACTGTTTGATTTAACCTTCGCTTGTTTGCAGTTGTTGTTTTTTTCTCCAAGCAACCTGTCATAGAAAGATGAGCTTCATTTAGGTAAAGGCAATGAAAGGCAAAGTGCCTTAAATTACTTCCTTAAAGACAGTGAGACAATTCTATCATGTGCCATGAGGTATGAATAGAATAACACTGATGTTGCTGAGAGGAGAATGTTGCTTTTCCAAGCGCTTGATAAAAGGCTACCAGTCATTACCTAAACTCCAGATAAATGAAATTGAATTCAGTTAAATGAAGCAAATACAAGAGTGAGAGATGTTCTATAGCGAGAGAAGGTTGATCAAGGTTTATCAGTAACGCCACGTCCAGAGTTGGTCACAGTTTCAGAGAAGACAATGTGGGTGGGCTTCTGATCAGCTAACAGAGAGAGTTTTGATGCCTGTGGGGTAGAAGTAGGGCAAATTATGCATAAACAAACTGAGCTGCTGGTTTACTCTGTCACTCATTACTTCAGAGTGTTTAGAGAAGAGCTTTGAGAACTTTGAAATATCTGCCCCTTACTTAGAGAACAAGCTCCTTTTCACACTATTCATGTTTACTGATTAAATCTGCACAGAACTGTGACTGTAGCATCAGACACATTCTTTACTTTTAAATGAAACATAAATGTGATGATTTGTAAGAAAAATTGTGAACTAAGGGACCACATGTTGGCCGTGCTTACTCAGCTAATTCTGCCATTGACTTGGGTGGAAATTTGTAGTAATCCTTTACCACAATTTATGGTGGCTCTACATTGGGTTGACCTATCCTGAGACCCGGTACATATAGGTGAGTGAAGGGGTTTGCACTTTCTCTGCTGGAACACAGTACAAAGCTATTCAGAGGGAAAGGTGTTTCTGCAAATGAGCTTCTTAGCCCCCACAGTCATGGATCCTGGTCCTTCTCTCTTCTCTTATACTTCATCTCTGGACATTTTCTGTGAGGTACAGTTATGATCAAGAATGGGTCCCCCTCCATGAGCACAAAATAATCATTGCAGAGGTGCTGAGGAATCTCTTTAAGATTGTATCTTCATCCACTTGATCACATTGGAGTTCTGGTCCACTGGGCCCTGGACTCTGCAACCGAATGACAGCTCTGCTTCAATGTCTCCTTTCAGTCTCCCTGTCTGTTTGTCTTTCCTCTGGGAGAGCACTTGACCTCTGTGTTGAGCCAGGAAGACACTGGGTATGTCCTAGTGCATATAGGTAGAACAGAGTTTGTGCCTATATCACTAGGAAAGGGTTGGGGAGTCGCATAAGGCTTATAGAGCCATCTCTGAGGACCAAATTTTCCCCCTTGGAATATGTATAGATCTCCAGGGCTTCAGAACCTAGCCTGGTGGCGCCGTTCAAGTACTCTGACTTTCATGGATGCATCGGGGTTGGGGATTAGGAGCATAGATAACGAGGAACCAGAGGCTTGTTGGTCGTCAACTAGCAGTAGTGAATCTGCAAAACAGATAAAGCACTTTTTGTTGGAGCTGCCCATCACATGCCATTTCAGTAGGGGAAAGAAACTTCTTTGTCACATGTCGGCCTTCATGATGAAGCACTTTCCTAGATATTCCTTATTAAGCATCATCATTTGCGCTATAATTTGAGGGAAAACAGTCTTGCAATCTAGGTTTTCTCTGTTCCATTTTGTTATCTACAAAGGAAGAGAGAGCGAGAGCTCTGCATGTGGGCGCCTAGGAAACTGTTTGTGGCAAAGGAATGAATGAATTCAATGAATTTCTTGATTTGAAATTTTTGTTTTTTGAAATTTTTTTTGAAATTGTTGAAATGGGACATTGAGTCATATTCCAAATGAAAAAGTCTGTTTTTTTCTGTTCATAACTACTTTTCATTTAAAATTTAAGTTAATTATAGTAAAAAAAAAATTTTTTTGTATAAAAAAAGTCAAAATCAAAACATTTTTCAGTTTGTTGGTTTATGACAATTTTTGAGATTTTTGACTTTTTGACCCAGTGCAGAATGGGAAAATATTCTGAAATCCTGAAAATTTTCTTGAGATGGGAAAACCATTTGCCACCTACCCTAGCATCATGTTCACACCTTGAGTGGGAGAAACTCCCACCACTGGGGATAAGAAAGAATATACATTTTAAAGCTTGGGACAGGAGCATGATGAAGAATAAAAACAACAAAATCCCTTGGCTGTTTGGTCAGTTCTTCACAGCAATAACCTGTTGCTTATGAAGTAAACTTTTTAAATATGCCAAGTTTATTGAGAACATGTATTGACCAGCTGGCCCCAGCCCACGGACAGTGAGAAGGCTTTGCTCAGCTTTCTATGAAACTGCTCTAATTTGTTTCTAGTATTTTTGTTTTCTTTGAGAGACATATAATAAGGGATTGTGCAGTTGAATTATGTTCCAACTTTCAAAACTAACAAACAGTTATGTTAATAAACTAATACATAATTACTAATTAACATAATGAATTAGTTAATGAGTAAGTGGTTACATAAACCTGTTTATTTTAAATGATTGATCTCAGGAGTTGTCAAATAACATGGAACACGTACAGGAACTGAATGATGATCAGTGTCACGTGCATACACAATTGTGCAGATATGGTCACTTGTACACGTACATTAAGTGGCTTCATGCTGTGTGGATGCGCATATAATAAGGAAAATCATATCTTTTGGTTTTGTAATTGAAAGTTCTGTAGTCATATAAATATATATGGAGGTATATAATATAAATATATAAGAGGTAGGATGGCAAGTGAAAATTCATCCTTTTCAATGAGGGCCAAATCTTCCTTTAAAGTCATGGCAAACTTCCTGTTGACTTCCATGAGAACTGGATTTGTCTCTAGCGTGCATTAGAGAAAAGTTCAGTTTTTCTGCTCTCCGCTCACCTTCACAATTGCTTTTTTCCTCTTACCTGTTTTATGTGCCATGTTAGCTGGGTTTTATTATTACCTCGTGTATTACTCCTTGAGACTGACATTGAAGGTTTACCCCCTCCTTTTATTCAATAATATAAAAAGAAAACAAATCCTTTTGGAAAATCAAGATGAAAAATGTTTACCTCTTGCTATGATTTTAGGAATTTGTACTAGCACTGTCTGTCCATTTGGTTTCTGATTGCCACATAGTGCAGTATTTAGCTCTTATCAGCTATGGGCCAACAGGAATTTTGGACTTTGAATTAACATTCTCTTTGATATTGTATCTAAATGATATTGCAAACTATCATGTGTGGACATATGCCCACTGGAAACTGCACTGAAACCTCTCACTCATTTTCCCCACCCTAGCCTGTGGTAGCAGTAGTGCAGTTCATAATAATGCTTATGCCTGTGTTTCCTGCATTAAGCAGACAGACAGAATGAAATGTGATTGCAGAGATATCAGAGCAGATAGCTGGACGGGTGCCCTGGTTTGGAGTATGGCCTGACAGCTACAATGTAAAGTAAGTGCCTGGACTGTGATGCCCCGTATGTAGCTGCCAGAAATCAGAGTCTCATAGTTTGTTTATGCTGAGATGCTGTTTGAGATATACAAAGTAAAATTCTCAGCCTGTTGGCGAGTGTCAGTCAAGTTACATGGCGCAGCTCAGCCAGTGCTATCAACAGCGCGGCGGACATTTCGTTAATAACGGCAAGCGCAGCGATGCAGCTGACCACAGTAAGGAGCTACAGAAGGGTCAGCCAGACTCTGAGAGAAATAAATGAGGTTTGCAAGGAAGAGGTCAGGAGCTGTCACTTATGCTGTCACAGAAAAGACAGGGAAGATGCGGGAGGAACAGGCATACCTGGAGGGAATGAGACTTCTGCTGTCATCTGAGGCTTCATCTGCCCATTGCATGATCATTTTGACATGTGCATTATGTTCCCCCGTTACCCAGGGCCTTACCCAGCCATGATTTCTCCATGTAACAGTACATGTGGTCTAGAGAACCTCTTAGCACTCAGTTGGTCCTCTTCTTCCACCCAAACTGCTTGGCTGCCATCTCCTCTGCCATCTCCAGAGCTTGGGATTCCCTGAAGAGTCTGTGGGATCTCAGCATGTTCTCAGGCATCTCACACTACATGTCCTTTTCTCTGTTGGGTTCTCCAAGTTAAAATTCTCCCCCTCTCCCCTGGCTGTTCTTCACTGGAGCAGGCCAAGCTGCATTTGTACTCTTGAATAGCATCGCAAACGAAGTTGAAGAGCAATCACCAAGAAATCTGTCCAGTTCATCATAGACCAGACTAGTTTCCTCCCTGCCCTGGACATGCTGTTATTGTCTCAGGCCATATTATAAAGTCATAGAGTTCAAGGGCAGAAGAGACTCCCAGATCATCTAGTCTGGCCTCCAGTATATCACAGGCCTCCAACACCACCTATCATCCACTAAACCCAACAATGGACATTAGACTAAATTATTATCACCCACAATAGACCAGACTATAATGTGCCACAGGCAGGACCAAGGTGCACCAGTGCTCTAGGCCCCTAAACTAGCAGGGAAATGAGTACATGAGACTTACACAGGGTAATCCTGGCAAGTCACCCGCACCCACATGCTGCAGAGGCAGGCAAAAAAACAACTCCAGTGTCATTGTCAATCTGACACTGGGGAAAATGTCTTCCTGACCTCACACATGACGATCAGTTAGACCCTGAGCATGTGAGAAGAACTAGCCAGCCAAGCAACTGAGAGAGAGAGAATGCTCAGTGCCACCTCACAGCCCTGGCCCACCCTGCCCAATGTCCCATCTCCAGCTGTGGCCATCCCTGAGGCTTCAGAGGAAGAGAGAAAAAAATCCTCCAAGAATACATAGAGGGGAAGGGGAATCCCTTCCTGACCTCTGCCCTTAACATTTTCCTGCATTATTCCCTAGACTGAGTGATGCTCTGGTCATTAAGGGATTTGGAACCAAGTGACAGAGCAAATGTTCCGAAATACAGATTTCAGCTACGACTGGAGCTCCTTGTTGTCCTAGGTGGTCATCGTCCTTCCTACAACTACCTCTGAACAGCTGGTAAATGATGCTGGGTCCTAGAGCCTGGGCTTCAGCCCAAGCCTAGACTTCTACACAGTAATGAAACAGCCCCACAGCCAGAGCCCTGGAAGCCGGAGTCAGCTGTGTGGATGTAAGCCAGGCAGCTACATCACACCAGTCCTACACTGAATTTGTTACTTCCCAAGAGATGAAGTCAAGTAGTGTCTCACTGGATTTACTAACTATTTCTGTAAATTAGCATCAATTTAGTAAAAGATTTGCAGAGCTTGGACTTCCTCTGACACTGTGAGACTATAGATAATAATCAGCTGTCTCACTGACAGCATGCTGGGGAAATATTAACTAAAAGTAAAAGCCTTTTATAAGAAGACCATAAAATGTTACTAGTAATTATGTTTCTGCAGCGTTAACCATTAACTTTTGTTTATTTGCCTTTTTAAAGCTATTTTCATTTCTGTCCTTCACTGGATGAAACCTATAAAAGGGCCAGCAAATTGGATTCTCCTTTTTTTCCCCTAGCACACACCTATGTACAAATGCTGATGAGACAGAAGCTGATTAAGAAGCTTATTTGAGGAAACCTAACTCAATTAGAGGATCTTGGCTTGGAAGGAAGTATGTTGGTCCCTCTTTGGCTTCTTTGTGGTCTCACTGCTTTTTCTACATCACAGGATATAACACAAGACGCCACCACCTTTTTGTCTCTGTTCAATGTAAAAGCAGAAGAGCTATCTTATGAAAGTTCACTTGCCTCATGGGAATATAACACCAACATTACAGAAGAGAATGCCAGAAAGATGGTGGGTACTTAGAATTGTCTAGGAATGTTTGCTATTATATTAGAAATTATATTATAACTACCTTATAGTTGATTGTATGCCTGTAGATAGGAGTTGCTAATGGATAAGGAACTATGCACTTCTAGGGATGGGGTCAATTTTGGATTTTAGTTCATTAGTTACTGAAAATGTTCATTTGGCGGGGAATGTGAAATGAGTTGGTGACCTAAATCTATTTCACAGTGGATGTTGCTATTCTCATAGATTAGCAGCTTTAGCAATCGCCAGTGGACTAGGTAAAACTGTGCTGTGAGGAAAATTAAGTGAAGACAGACTTCCAGATTCCCAAAGCCTGGTTTTCTGACTACTATATAGCCACAGCAAGGACAGTAACAGCTATGCTCGCCTTATCTCACAATAAGATTCACTCCGACTCAGTCTCTAACTAACCAGCCTCTTGGCTGCCTCTAGCTATCCAGTACAATCACCTGCCGCTGTAGACAGATATCATATGCTGTGACAGCATTCAACCATAGTCTTATTGGTCACTGATGATTCCATGCTGCAGCCATATTAGAAAGCACCTCCTAACCTTGGAGTCTTGAAAACTAAGGGAAAATATCGTGGTGGCTTTTGTAGTTCTATTTGAAAGAAAACTAGTTTCTAAATAACCGTTCAGCGTGTGATGATGCAGTGTAATCTCAACAGACCCAATGCTGAATAAAGGTACAAGCTAGAATCCCCATGCTCAGTGGCATCGTACTACTTAATTAAAACATGCCTTAACTGTAACATTTCTCAATTAAAATATAGCCTTTGACTGCAGGATGAAATCCTCCTGGCTAATCATTGTTCTGTAACCTTCCTGAACACCTAACACTGAAGTGCCATTTATCCATTTACAGGATAATAAGGTGCTCAGTGTGATACCAGTAACGAGCAGGAATATGTTGGTGCCCACTGACGGTGCCCCTGGTTGTCCCTTGTGCATGCAGTATCGCGATGCGAGCAGTGACACTGGCATCATGGCCCTTGTTCACTAGAGGGCTAGAGTTAATGAAAGGTGTAGCTTCCGCAAGCCCATTTTTCTCATAGGATGGGGTCACCCCTTCACAATCACACAACCATTTGGCCCTCTCCTCAACCAGTTCTCCAAATGGGTGAGGGCAGCCCATGCACCCAGTCAGCCCTTCTCATGGAGAAGAGTCGGCTGGCACTCCAACTATCCCCCCTCTGGCTCTTCTCATTGGGCAGAAAATCCGCCCCCTCCACTTGACCCCCAGCCTGCTTAGTCATCCCCACAGGAGCAAATAATGTAAAAAATACATTTACACACAAATAAATTTAACTCTGGTTGGGGTAAGGTGTTAAAAAGAGTAAAAAGAAAGCCATGGGAGGGAAAAAGACTGCCAATATTTTCATATATAGTCCTGAATGTGTGCATGCCAGGAGGTAATCCTTATCTTTTGATGAGTAGCAAGGAGCTATAGTCACCATTGGTACAAGATCCCTTAAATGTCATGAAACATAAGGAAGCGAGATTAGCAGTGTCCTAAGATTCTAAGCCAACCCTATCTGGCAGGGTTCTCATTTAGCTCATTGTCCGTAACAAAACAGATGGGAATGAAAGATGGATCTTCTAGTGGTTGCCCAAATCCAGATAACATTCTTAAGTACTTGTGATTTCCTTCGCTCTGTGAGCCTGCTTGTTTTGCACAATTTGATGATTCTGAATCAATCAATTGGTTTGTTTTTTTTGAAGGGGGGTATGGGCTACTTGATTGCTATTTGTCCAAATACAAATCATTTGAAAAGCTCTCCATTTGTGAATTAATTGGATCCAAAACACCTCCTAGTTGGTTTCACTGTATAGTGGAAATATTGCCAAAGCTAATGAGAGAACTAGCAAAATCCACAAGCCTAATTTGTCATGCAAGGAAAACGTTCACCCCTAAAACTTGTTATCTTGCTAGATTTCTTACAAATGAGTAATTCAGATTTTAATTAATCTATTTTAGAACGAAGCAGGAGCCAAATGGTCTGCATTCTATGATAAAGAATCCAACAATTCCAAGAAGTATGAAATAGGTAAAATTACAGATCCTTCTATCAAACTCCAACTTCAGTCTCTTCAGGACAAAGGAAAATCAGTGCTATCTGGGGAAAAATACAATGAAGTAAGTTCCTAAATGTATGTAGACTGTCCCAAGAATTGAAAGACATTTCAGAATATCTCTGGAAGTGATTACAATCTTATTCCTAGTCTTTGTTTATCCCAGTAACATATTAAACCCCAACAGTGTTGTCTTGTTGTGAATGATGTATCTTTTATTAGCTAATATTACATATATACACATTTAATTTATTGCTAGAGTTTATATTATGCATTATATATATATTTAGAACATTACATGAACTCATTGACTACCCAGAGCCTTCAGTGTATTTACATTCAATTAAGCAACATACATGTGTCTATATAGCATAGTCAATGGGACTACTCACATAAGTAAAATCATGGACATGCTTAAGTGCATTGTAGGTTCAGGATTTGGGGGAATAAATAGAAACACGAACAAGAAGGCATTCAATGAAATTCAAAGGTGGCAAATTTAAAACTGAGACAAGGAAATAATTGTTCAGACTGTGGAACTCATTGCCACAGTAAGTGGTTGAGGTCAAATATTTAGCAAGATGCAAAAAGGGACTGGACTTTTATATGGATATCAAGACTATCCAGAGTTATGACTAATGACTAATGACATATCAGAAAGGATATTGAACCTTGTGCTTCAGGGCTTAAGCCAATCTCCAATTATTAGAGAACAGGATGAGACCTAATGTGGAGGCAGATTATCCTCCATCTGTCTATTGCAGGGTTCTTACACCTTCCTCTGAGGCATCTAGTGCTGGCCACTGTCAGGGACGGGATACTGAATTAGATGGACCTTAGGTCTGATCCAATCTGGCAATTCCTGTATTTAGAGAAGGACAGATTGTCTGGGAGCAATTCCAGAAGGTTCAGGCAAATATTTTATGCAATTGTAGGGTTACAGAAGCAGCACTGTGATTATGAGTGAGAAGGCGTTTCCATCTTTATATTCTATTTTTAGACACTTGTAGCTTTCCAGAAGAGAGACTCTGTAGGCTAAATTGTTCATGCTGGTTCTCAGCTCCAAGGTGACTTTCTGTACTCTTTGATAGAACTCCATTTGTGTATTTTTAAATTTTCTGATTGTGAACCCCTTCCCCCCAACATCAATTTTTCATACTTATAGAGATGGTGGAAACATTTTTTTTCTCTTCGATAGCTCAGAATAGCTCTGGTACAAAACATCAAAGAGAGCAGTAGATGTATGAATTCAGCTATGTCTGTACAACTTACAAATTCTGGCTGATATTATGAAGTTGTATTATGAATAAACTGCTATGTCATTGGACCTATTTGTACACGGATCCACTGTTGCTTACAGGGCCTGTAGCAGACAGAAATAATAGAAGGTGCTTAACAAGGGAGGGCTGCTAGGTGTGCTCATTAAGGTGGGCAATGAGGAAAAGGGATTTCAAAAATACGTTGGAGATTTTAAAGGGGGGAGTCTTCCAGTCTCTGTGACCCTTAGGTAGTGGAGTTTAGGATTGTGTTCAGAGGGAATGGGGAATTATGAAACAGCTAGTGGAGGACTTTTAAGGTCGACACAAGTCATGCAGTGCCTACACGCGCACTGTGTCGACCTCAATAGGGTCAACCAAGATTTTATGCCATTCAGCTAGGTCGTTTTACTGTGTTGCCAAAGTGGGACATGTATGTCAGCTGGAGACAAAGCTGAGTGTAGACACATACACGTATAGGTCAACACAAGGAGACTTATGTCGACCTAACTTTGTAGTGTAGACCAGGCCTAAGACTCAGTGACCCTATTCAGGTGCAATCATCTGGGACAATGGATGAGCTACATTCTTAGGAACCCAATTTAGCTGACTCTTCTGGAGGGGGTGATGAAGTAGAAGCAGTGGAAAGTTAGCAGGAAGAGAACAAAGGCAACCAGGTGACCAGGAGGAGTTTAAATAAGGAATCCACAGGAAGGTTTCAGAGACAGGAAAAGGAAGCATGGGGGATGAGAGAGCAAGGTCTCAAAAGCTAGATAAGGGGAGGGATGGAGAGACTACCCAGGACCCAAATGGTCTCTAAGGACTCCCAAGGGAAGGCTGAGATAGGAAGGGGCATGCTTTTTACTGTTTTGGGTGGTTTGTATTCTCCTGTGCTTTATATGATTAAGTATAAAAGAGCATTCAGGTGTTAAACTCCATGCAGTGTGTGTGTGTGTGTGTGCATGTGTTGACTGCTTCACAACTGCTGTGTGCCCCTGAGGGAGCTAACTATAACCAGAATCCAGAGTTGGGTTTCTGAAACAGAGTGAGGGTTGGTGCCCAGGAAACGTGCCCTGGGGGACAAAGAGGAAACAGTGCTTCTGTCTGCTGAGGATCGAGAAGCTGAACACACCCAAGGGGATTGAGAGCCAAAGAAGCTGTGGGTTCCTCTCACAATAGTCTCAGTGAGCAGCTGTGAAGGGGCACGCACTAGGGCCTGTGACAGCAGGTATCTAGTCCTCAATGAGGAAATGTGCCTTACTTGCCATTGGAAAAGTTGAGGATAGTCGAGAAGGTTTCTAACCATTAGGGGAGTGAAGTTCTGGAACAGCCTTCCGAGGGAAGTAGTGGGGGCAAATGACTTATCTGGCTTTAAGACTAAGCTTGATAAGTATATGGAGGGGATGTTATGATGGGATAGTTTAATTTGAGCAATTGATTTGGATTATCGGCAGATAAGTCTGCTCAATGGTCTGTGGGAATGTTGATGGGATAGGAACTGAGTTACTGCAGAGAATTCCTTTTTGGGTGCTGACTGGTGAGTCTTGCCCGCATGCTCGGGGTTTAGCTGATCGCCATATTTGGGGTCGGGAAGGAATTTTCCTCTGGGGCGGATTGGCAGAGGCCCCGGAGGTTTTTCGCCTTCCTCTGCAGCGTGGGGCATGGGTCGCTTGCTGATGGATTCCCTGCAGTTTGAGGTCTTCAAATCTCACTTTTGAGGATTTCAATAACTCAGTCATGGGTTCGGGGTTGTTATAAATGTGTATGGGTAGGGTTTTGTGGCCTGCCTTGTGCAGGAGGTCAGACTAGATGATCATATTGGTCCCTTCTGACCTATGAGTCTATGAGTCTATGAGTCTATGAGAAAGAAAAGGAATTAACTACAGAGAAGTGAAAACAGAATGCTCAGTTGCACAGCTTGTGAGGCGGAGGAGTGAAATATTTTCAGATCCATTTGGCCTTCAGCTGAACCAAGATATAAATCATATGTATCATTACAAATACAAGCAACAAGCAACCTGCCTGTACCTAGAAAAGGGATCTTTTCCCCTCCATTATAAAGAATGTAGTGTATATTTAGCTAGAAACCCTTGGCATGGGTGCCATATACATACAAAGTATTGTTAATATTTATTATTATTATTTATTATGTATCGGACAGGTTTTGTGGAGTTACTTAATATCCTTTCAAAGATATTACATTACCTGTCTTGTCCAAGTAGACTTCAACTTAGCAAAGCATTTGAGTACATTCTTAAAGTCATCTTTACTCAGGTACATGCTACACTGCCTTGCTGATAGGATGGGCTGTTGAACTGAGCTTTTAAAGACTAACCGTTATGGAATATTTTTCATTTTTTATTTATTATTTTTTCTTTTTTTAATGGGCTTCTTGTATTTAAATTGCAGCTGAACACTATTTTAAGTACAATGAGCACCATCTACAGCACCGGGACTGTGTGTAAACCTGTTGATCCATTTAACTGTTTGCTACTGGAGCCAGGTACAGTATAAACAATGTCTGTCCTGTGCCCTTTACGTTAACTGGTATCAAGAAAAGGGGAAAAAAAGCACAGAGGAGGTTTTTATTTGTGAAAAATCAAATTTTAGGTGTAATAGCTCTGCATTCTCCAAATGATCTTCTTTTATAAGGCTTTGTTGTTGTTGGTAGTGGTGGTGGTTTTTATCTCCCAGTACAATTTTGCTGTGACTTTTCACATGTGGAAATAATGTAGTGAAATAGCGTGAGTTGCAGAGTTCATGGGTCCTCCATCTGATTTGCTCAAAATTACACTCCCCGTTTCAAATGATGAAGCTTTGTGTGGCCAAAACTTGGCTGTGGCTTCTAAACTTGCAGAGCAAGTGATCCTAGCTTTACATCACTTGGGGGTTCTGCCATATAGGGGGAGTTTTGTCAAAATCTATTCAAAGAGATAGAAGTTCTACTGACAGACTTCAAACCAGATTCTGATCTCTTTTACATTGGTATAAGTCCAGAAAACTCCCCTAATTTCAGTGATGTTAGTCTAGAGTCACACTTGTTTTAACTGAATCACAAATTGGCCCCATATCTTAAGTGGAGGCGGAGAGGGATGAGGGGAAGGAAAGATTAATTGGAAACAAATAAAACATTTCCTTCAATAAATCAAACATCAAAACTTTCAGCTACAGAATGACTGGTTTTGCTCATAATGTACATTGAACTATTTTCATCCTTCCTTGTTTTCCTGTTGCTTTCTTGATGTAGAATAACAGGTACTTAAAGAATTCATCCTTTTTTATGGTCCTGATACCTTTTTTAAATGATGACAGGTCTGGATACTATTATGGCTAATAGCATGGATTACACTGAGAGACTATGGGCTTGGCAAGGCTGGAGAGCTGAAGTTGGCAAGAAGATGAGACCATTATATGAACGTTATGTTGAGTTGGAAAATGAAGCTGCAAGACTTAATAGTAAGTTTAATAGTCAGTTGCAATTATTTTGTCCTTCAGAAATACAGAAGGTCTGATTCTCCACAGCCTTTCACACCTGGTGTAGTTATTTGTGCCCAGGCAAAGTCAGAATTTACCACACATCAGTGGGTCGCATTGTATGCACACACTATGCACTCACTTTATACACATGTAATCTGGAACAAAGGCCTGCTCTTAACTTTCAAGTTAACACAGATACGTCCAATCTGGGTATGAAAAATCCCCACCTCTGACCAACATATCTGACCCCTGACCTGCCCTCAGTGTAGACACAGCTGTGTCAACAAAAGAATGTTTCAGTCAACATAGTGCCCATCATTCAGGGTGGTTCTGCCTTACGCCAACAGAAAAATCCTTTCTGTCAGTGCAGCTGTGTCTACACCAGGGCGCCATGGTGGCATAGCTATGGTGATATGCCAATGCCAGTAGAGTGCCTGTAATATAGACAGACTCTAAGGTTTTTTATTTCTAAAGGGCAAGCTTTGATAAATTACAGGAGCTAGTTAGTGAAGTTTACTGGACAAAGAGCTCAGGGACTTAGAAGAGGAGGAGGCTTGGAATTTCTTAAGTCAGAGGTACAAAAACTATCTGGAATTTGCATCCCAACCAAGGGGAAGTCACTAGTAAGGAAGGACCGCAGACCTAATTGGATAAATAACCACCTCAGAAAGGTTATCAGAGGTAATTACTATAAGGAACAGAAGATGGGTTTGATACGCAAAGAAAGCTATGTCTTGGAGGTCAGAAAGTATAAGGATAAAGAGAGAACTGCCAAAAAGCCAAGCTGATGCAAAGGATCATGGAAAGGAAATTAAAACAAATAGTAAAAAGCTATTTAACCTTAAAAATAAATAGAGAAGAAAAAAAGTGGGGTCACTATGCTGTGCGGATGGGGTAAAGGCTAAGGATAATCTAGGTGTGGTCCAACAACTCACAGCTCAGTTTTCCATAAGGATGATAAAGTAGAAGAATTGTAGGATAGGTAATGGAAATGAGTGTACAAAAATGGAAATTACCACATCTGAGAAGGAGCAAAACTCAGATCTTAAAGCTCTCAAATCAGGGAGACAGGGAGATGGAAATAAACAGAAAAAGGGATAAAATGCAACATGGATTTACCAAAGGCAGATCATGCTGGACTAATCTGGTATCTTTCTTTGAAAAAATAACAGATTTTTTTTTAGATGAGGCACGTGCAGTACATCTAATCTATCTGAACTTCAGTTAGCATTTACCATGGGAAATTATTAAAAATGGAGAAGTTGGGAATTAATACAAGAATTGTAAAGTAGGCAAGGAACTGGCTAAAAGGGAGACGAGATTGTACTGAAAGGAGAGCTATCAGACTGGAGGGCAGTTACTAGTGGAGTTCCTCAAGGATGAGTCTTGGGGCTGATCTTATTTAATATCTTCATTAGTGACTTTAACAAAAAAAATAGGGCTGTGCTAATGAAATGTACTGATGACACAAAGTTAGGAGGTGTCCTTTATACAAAGGATTGGAATATTATACATGAAGAATTGGATGACCTTGAGGCCTGGAGTAATAGAAATGGTATGAAACTTAACAGTGCCAAGGGCACTTAGGAACTTATAACAAGCATTTAGCCATGATATGGGGGATAATCAGATGGAAATGACAGAGGAGGAGGCAGATCTAGTATATTAATGTATCACAGGGTAGATATGAGACACCAACAAGATGTAGCTGTGAAAAGAAATGTGATCCTAGGACATATCAGAGGAGGAACTTCCAGTAGAGAAAGAGAAGTATGAATTCCATTGTACAAGGCACTGGTCAGACCTCATCTGGAATACTGTGTGCAATTCTGGTCACCCACGTTCAGGGAAGTGGAATTCAAACTGAAACAGGTGCAGAGAAGAGCTACGAGGATGATCGGGGGAACTGAGGGCCTATTTTTTGAGAAGCGACTAAAAAGTTTGGTTTGTTTAGCCTAGAAAAACGAAGGCTGACGGGGGATATGATTTCTGTCTATAAATGCATCAGGGCAGTAAACATCTGCGAGGGTTGAAGAGCTGTTTAAGCTAAAGGACAATGTTGGCACAAGAATAAATAGGAATAAACCGGACATGAATAAATGTAGGCTGGAAATTAGAACAGGTTCTAACCATCAGAGGAGTCAGGTTGTGAAACAACCTTCCAAAATGAGTAGTAGGGGCAAAACAGCCTAACTAGATTTTAAAATGAATCTTGATAATTTTATGAATGGGATTATATGATGGGGTTGCCTGCAGAAGCAGGGACTGGACTCAATGATCCAGGAGGTGTCTTGCAGTCCTACAGCTGATGTTCCTATGTGACTGACTATACAAAGTCCAAGGCAGTGGAGAATCCGACCAGATACATTTCACCAGTCTTACACTATAATAGAGAGAAGCTCATTTCCATAACACAACAGTATCTCTTGTTACCTGAAATTCAAACATTTCCCATCACTGGGCTGCACTGTATTTGACAGCCTCTCAGTCATAGCTGAATGGATAATTGTGGACTTAGCTATGTCTTTTTGTATCCACTGAGTAGTAACTTGTTGTATCAGAGGGGAGAACGCATTTGGTGCTCGATTTTTATATATTGTGTTCCATGAATGATCAGATTTTCTCGGATTGCGTTGGCAGAGAGGACAATGAGTGGTGGAGACAGGAAAATAATTTGCCTAGGTGAGATGCAGATGCAGTTATTATCTGACTAGTTGAAAGAATTTTTAATTTAAGGCACGGAAGATTATGTAATATGATGCTTTTCAGAGATCTTCTCCACACTTATCTGCAAGGATCACTCTCAGAACAGCAGCCTGGATGAATTGTTTTTATCCTGGGAGCTTGAATGATAGATGATATCACAGCACAAAAATAAAATCTACCAAGGTGTAAGCTACATCATCTCTTTCCCCACCCAGCCATACCTCTGCCTATCTACTTTCCTGTGTTCTACCCTTCCTAAAAAAATCTAATCAGAGGCAGTGACCAGGCATGGAAAATTTAAGCCCAGATGGTAAAAGTTTGTCAAAGTTATAAGCAATTGAAAAGGGAGGGCTGTAATGGAAAGTGTCAGGCAACCTTCACTAGGGGTCTCACTATCAGCACCCCCAGTATTAGAGGGGGCCCAGACAGTGGGCCTTAAACATGAATCATCCCCTCCCCAATCAAATTTCATGGAGGGGAGGTTGAATCCCAGGATCTGCCCTTGCCCTTGCAGCTGTACTCCTGAAGTAGATTCAAAACTAGAAAGGGCTTTTTTCTATGTCTAGTTTGGAGGTGGCCCGCTCCGCATCCATTTCCTGAGAACCGTTTGTGAGATTTCACTGTCACTGAATCTGAACCCAAGCCCTCATTCTCCTTTGACCCCTAATCAAATCATGTACTCTAGCCTAATCCAACTCTTCATTTTGCATCTCTGGCCCGGTCTACACTTACCTTGGCGATTCGGTGGCAGTCGACAGGAGATACGCAAGTGTCGTAAATCACTTGTGTATCTCCCGTCGACTTTGTGGTGTCTCCTCTGCGTGGCGTCCACACTGCGCTGCGTCGAAGGGAGCAGCGTTCCCTTTGATGCAGTGCTACACCACTTACCGAGGTGGTTTTCCTGCGTCGCTTCCTGGATCGACTGAGCACATCTATACAGACCGCTCAGTCGATCCAGAGCAATCAATGGGACGGCGGCGAATTTGCTGCCGTCAGTGTAGACCCAGCCTCTCATTAGGATGAATCACAGCTAAACGTACAAACAGTTGCTGCATTTCTGTTTCTGCTGCATGTGGAGACCTGAGCTATCTAAATTGCAGTGGAACAGAGTTCTTCCATGAGGTGGCTTCTTCCCTCCCACCATCTCAGCAGACACGCTCATCCCTTGTGTTCCAATATTAGTAACTTCATCTCTTTCCTTATAGGGAGAGATGGTTTAAATTTCAGGCTGTTGGAGTAGAGCTGCACTGCACATGAGGACTGCGCTTCCTAAGGTGCTGTGCTTTGCTGTCAGTAAGAGCATGGCTTTGTTTTACAGACTATTCTGACTATGGAGATTATTGGAGAGGAAATTATGAAACGGATAGTTCCATACCATACGCCTACAGCCGTAATCAGCTAATTAAAGATGTGGAAACGACATTTAAGCAGGTAGTGATTCAGTGTCAAGCTGTATTTCGTTTTGTCATTTCTACACAGGTTTATAATTTGTGACAGTTTCGTGATTTAACCAGCAGTGCTATGGACAAATAGTACAACTCTGCCGAGCCCATTGGCTTTTGCTAATGTAGGCTTCTCAACCCCTAATCAAATGGTTTTGTTCATAACATTTGTTGCTTTCACAACGCTTTCAGTTTCACCTGGAGTTTCACATTCCCATGAACCTAAGACTTCAAAGCAAATCTGAGACAAGCCCCAACTGAATTTGCAGGTTTCATGTGGACCTGGACTCTTGTCTGGAATTCTCATCTCCCTTTGATCCAGCAGGGCCCAAATTTGTTGAAAAGCCTATATATTTATTTAGTTTATGTAGGGGCAAATCTAGCTTCCTCCTTCACAACTGTAAAAGGTATCTTTTGCAATGGAACCTATATATTTTTTCTGCAAAATGGACAGTGTGCAGAAGGCAGGAGAATGTGGGGTCTGACTATGTGGACAGCTGCTACACAGCTTCTTGCATCCTTCTCCTGTATGTGTGTTGGAGGGGGGTCATTTGGGTCCTCACTGAGAGCATTCAGCCATGGGGTTGCAGTGACATCCATTGAGTGGTGCCATAGCTATTTCATGGCCTGTGCAGTGCTATTAGGGCCAAGCACTGGACTATGGATGTGAGCCTTTTCGAGGGGAAGCTGAATTGCAGTAGCATTGTGTCTCCAAACTCTCTTCTGCAACTTCCTGGTGGGAACGTGGTTGCCAAAGTCCTGTTAGCCAGCCACTTCTTGAGGTACCACAGTGACGTCAGAATGGCCTTTATTGGGATGTTCCTTACAAAGGACTCTATAAAGGGCGCCCAACTGATCTTCAAAGTTCATGGCCTGATTTCATTATTGTGGGACAAGATGATGACAACAACAACAGCTGGACTGCAAATTTCAGGATGTATTCACTTGACAGGCTGTATATGCACCTGGAACATTTGACAGGTGCAGTATAATAAAATAAGCAATATTCAGTTGGTTGAATCATCTCCACTTCCAGATGGTGGCTTAAACAAATTAACGGCTCTGTGATCTATCCCCATTTTTTTCAGATAAAACCTTTGTATCAGGAGCTACATGCTTATGTGAGGTACAGGCTGGAGAATGTCTATGGCTCAAACCACATCAGTTCAACAGGATGTCTTCCTGCTCATTTACTCGGTATGAAAATGCAACTCTATTATACAAGCCTGATTTCCTAGACACTTCATGCTGTGGGAGCAGGACCATGCCATTTAAGCATAAATATTAATACATAAAACCGCATGTTAATTCAGATTCTTGCTATCATTTTGGACCACATTGCACTAGGTGCATTACAAACACATAGTGAGAGAGACAGTCCCTGCCCTGAAGAGGTTACAATCTAGATAGACAAGACAGAGAAAGGGGAAACAGAGGCATAGATAGTTGAAGCAATTTGCCAAAGATTATACAGGTGGTTAAAGGCAGCGCTAGGAACAGAACCCACATCCCCTTTCCGTTAGCCCATATTGCCTCTCCAAAATGTCACTATATAATGTAGCCGCTTCACTAAAGAAAATTAAGAACATTAAGTCAAAGGTCTCAGAAATGGGTATCTTCAGCTAACTAATAAATTCTTATCTAAGAAATTAATTTTAGGCATGTATTTTTGAAAATCTTGGCCTTAACTCCAACATTCCTTTTTTAACTGTGCCACCTTTGTGTTGCATTAATGAAATGTATACATTTAATAATATATGAACGGCAGTTAATAAAAAGAATTAATTGTAGAATTACACATAGATATGCAGTGGCTCTTCAGTTGTTTCAATTTTGAATGGGCCTGACATTGTATAATTGGAATGGAAGTTTATGATGTTGCTTTTTCATTGAAGAAATTAGCACCTTTGAAATTGAAATAATTTTTGTATAGCAAATAAAAGTAATTTCTTACATATTGTCTAAAATATTCTACTCATGATGACATTGTTATATTAAATATGTCCTGTCTGCGTGTATCCATCTGTTGTACTTAGAGTGTAAGCTCTTTGGGGCTGGGGCCATGTTTGTGTTCTCTTTTTGTACAGCACCTGGCAAAAAGGGGCCTTGATCCATGACTAGGCTCATAGGAACAACATAATAAATAATAATAATAATAATGATTAATAATAATGTGCTTGATGCAAAGCCCTTTAATGTTAATGTAAGAATTCCCATTAATTCCAATGGGCTTTGCATCAGGGCCTAGGTTATATGTGTGAAAATCCTTACACCTGATTTGACACAAACCCAAACATCTTGTGACGACTTTGAGCATTGCACATAGTAATTAATTTTTAATTACTGTTTCATTAATTTGTAACTCTTCCTTCTCTATTGAAGGTGACATGTGGGGTAGATTTTGGACTAATCTGTATGCCTTGACAGTCCCCTATCCAGACAAACCAAACATTGATGTAACTTCTGAAATGATTAAAAAGGTAGGACTTCTGATGAGATGTCAAGCAGCAATTGGCTGCATTGCAAATACGGTTTTGCTGCAATTCTCATATTTCTTTAAATGGCATTTTTAGATAGTATTTATACTGAATAGAATACTTCAGCCATCCCCCTGGAAACCATGGCTGGCCTTAGGTGTAGTCATGCTTCAGGCAAAGAATTATTTGTTACACCCCCTTTCATTGCTTTCCTTTACTCTTCCTTTGTGTTTATCCATTTATTTCCCATCTGTTTGGCTCTCCCTGACTATTCCTTTCCCTGTCTTTCTCTCCATCTTCTCCCACTGTCTAGTCTCAGTTCCAACTCCCTGCAGAAACCTGATTGATGGTGAGCCGTAAGCCAGTTTGACTTTCAGCTCCCATAATGAGTTTTCAGGGCTGGCAGTAAGTTACCAACTTACTTGCAAACTGTAAGACTTTGATTTGAACTCACTGAGAGTCAATAAATATGGGACTGGGATGCTGCTTTTTAGAATCATGTTTCAGAACATAATCTGTTCTATTGGACTGTGAGAAATATGTAGCCATAGAATGATTGGCTAATGCTATAAGTGAAATATCACTGTTTGTTTCAGAAATGGGATGCCAAAAAAATATTTAAGGCTGCTGAGGATTTTTTCGTGTCTGTTGGCCTCTATAAAATGACTGACGGCTTCTGGAACAACTCTATGATTACAGAACCTAATGATGGCAGAAAGGTCGTTTGCCATCCGACTGCTTGGGATATGGGGAAAAAGGATTATAGGTACTGTAATGATTGTAACTCTTTCCTACAGTTATTCATAGAATCTTCACATTTCTCTTCAAAGATGTAAAGGGTTGTTATAAAGAGGGTGGTGAGCTCTTGTTCTCCATGTCCAGTCAGGGTAGGACAATTAGTAATTGGCTTAGTTTGCAGCAAGATTTAGGTTAGATAATAGGAAAAACTTTCCAACTATAAGAGTGGGTAAGTATTAGCGTAGGCTACCAAGGGAGGTTTTGTAAACCCCGTCATTGGAGGTTTTTAAGAAGAGGTTAGACAAACACTTCTCAGGGATGGACTAGGTATAGTTGGTCCTCCCTCAGCACACGGGGTTAGATCAGATAACCTCTTGATGTCCCTTCTTTGACATCTAGTGCAGGTGCCCCAGGGCAAACTACTATTTTAATTTTATCTTTTCCTTTCTTCTCCAATTTTTGGTAGGGGGCAGACTTGGGATGTTTAGGGAATTCTGAACAGGAATTTGTAACTTTTTTCTGTAGAATCAATGGCCCACTCTAGAGGAGTGCATTTATATTCATGTAAGTTTGTGATAGAACAACTATGTTGTGAGACTTCAACAAAATTATCACAAATGTACAGTGCTCAGCATATTGACTTCACTGGGACCATGTGGGTACAAGTCAGTGAAAAATTTGTCCCCATGTGTCTATTTCATATTCAGTGGGGAAGTGAATTTATATATAATGAGACCCATTGGTCCAGGTTCTATCTTCCCTTGAAGTCCATGGTAGTTACCGATATCTTGCAAGGAGAGAATCAGGTCAATGGTGGATCACCAGATATAAGTCATTGATTGAGGGCTGAAAATGTTCAGTTCTGGATCTTCTACCCATGTAATTTGTTGGCAGCGAAGGGAAGCCACATTTGATGGGAAAGAGAAGAATTTTGTCTGGTGGGATTTTATGAAATAGCAGCTGTTGGAAGGTGCTCATAGGTTTGAAATGTCATGGGTAGCTTTGGGTGAGATGGAGCGGAGTCCAAGGGAGGTCCAGGTCAAAGATGCATGATACATTCAGTTCCTCACGAGCTTTCATAATTTAGCACATGGATGTCAGTCTTTCCTGTACGTTGTATGTACTTTGTCCTTAAACGCTACTTTATAAACATTATATAGTGAGGCCTAACAACACCCATAGAAGGTAAGGAGAAATTATCATCATCTCCATGGCACACAGGCAGTAACTGAAACACAGGAATTAAATGACAGAAAGTCTGTGGTAGAGATGAGATTAGAACACAGGTCTCTTCCCTTCTATGCCCCATTTCTTAGTCACAAGGAGATCACAGTGGTCCCCAGGCAAATCACGTCTTAGTTACCCCAATGGTAAAATGTGGCAAATAATGCTTATCCATCATTATAAAATGTTTGGAGATCAAGAGATAGAAAACTGCTGCTATATGTGGATGCAAAGAACCATCTATAGCAGGGAATACAGAGACACAGAAAGGTTAATTAATCTGCTTGGAAGGAAATGGATTATGCAAAGGCTTATACAAGTGGATTATACAAAGGGTTAGCAGAGAGGAAACCTGAGTGTAAAGATTTTGGTTCTAATACCAACTTTCTGTGACCTTGGCCATGTCCTTTAACTTCAGATATAAGGGTACTTTTCCCTAAGGTGCAAACCCTCCTTGAGCTCACCCAGTGTTGATGTAACTCTGTGCCACACCTTGCTCAGGGCTGCATGAGTTGACACAGTTCAGCATAAAGGGCATAAAAAAAAGCTTAAATCTCCATGTCTCAGCAGAAGTGTTAATGCGTACTGACAAAAAAATCAATGTGTTCGACATGCATCTCTACATATATAAACAGTCAGGCTAAAAAGTACCATAGCCAATATTCGTTAATTTCTTACTGCATTATTATCCAACCAATTATGTAAACTTGGCAATGGACATTCTCCTTAATATGCACTATTAATATTCCGACTTTCAGATTTCAGCTATTTTTTACTTCTCTGCATACAAAATGCATGTCAATATTCATTTCACTTCTGCAAAATGCAATAACAGCCAAAGAGATTTTAATTAAAACTTTCCCCGAAAATCACCTTTAGGCACGTATCAAACATAGAACAGCTCAGAAGGTTAATGTTTTGGAAAACTATGAACATGCAATATAGCAGAGGGTTAGTAAGTGAGTTATTGAAGCTGTTTTGCAACCATAACTACAGCATCCAGTACCAAGCAAATGGTATAACGCTGCCAGTGTCTTCATTTAATTTTAAACACTTCGCATTGGAATGCAGGATCAAGATGTGCACTAAAGTGAGTATGGATGACTTCTTGACAGCACATCATGAGATGGGGCATATAGAGTATGATATGGCATATTCCAACCTTTCTTATCTACTAAGAAGTGGAGCTAACGAAGGATTTCATGAAGCAGTTGGAGAAATCATGTCACTTTCTGCAGCCACTCCAAAACATTTGAAATCGCTTGACCTTCTAGAATCTACTTTTCAGGAAGACAATGGTAACTAATAAAAATGTATTCATGCCATATTTTGTAGCAGAGTTTGAGGTCTGTCAGACGAGTGAGTGACTTAGATGCTTTTGAAAATTCCATTTCACTTACATATCACAAAATGGTCATTTTCAAATTGACTTCATGAATCAGGAAGCACTTATTTATAGTGCACCTCTAGTTTGATACTATGCAAGAATTTAGAAGTAAATTGGTAGCTCTTCACTACCTTCAGAAGTGAATAAATATTGAGGAAATTTCATAGCACAGTAAGATTAGTGACAGTCCTTGTACTTTTTGTTGCATAAAGTTATACAAAACTAAATGTAAAGGGCTGCTTTGTCCAACTTCTGTAGAGTAAAATTTGTCTGGCTTATCCACTTGAATATTACATAATAAAGATGAGCCTAAATCAAATCCCTGAAACCAAATTCCTCCAATTTGGGGAAATTCAGATTAGGATTTGGATCAGAGCTCTTCAACCCAGGTCCATCTCAACTAAATAAATAAAACAAGATAATGCTGCAACAAAAGCCACAGGGACTATGAATGCTTAATAAGTACAGCTGGAGCAAAAAGAGAAAAAATGTTTGCATAACAATATCTTCCTTTGTTTCTTTGCAGATTTTTGTTTGTGTTTTACTAAAATTTTCCAAGCAGATGTACTCATTAGCTGTTTGGTGATGGAAGCAACATTAGCTGTCTGGTCATGTATTCATCATCACTTGAACAGTTACACTGTGCTCTTTTTTCAGAAACCGAGATCAACTTCCTACTCAAACAAGCTCTCACTATTGTTGGAACAATGCCTTTTACCTACATGCTAGAGAAGTGGAGATGGATGGTATTTAGAGGTGACATTCCAAAAGATGAGTGGACGAAGAAGTGGTGGGAGATGAAGTAAGTGTGGGCAAACAGGAGAAGAACTTTTAGGAAAGAGATTTTAAGGGATTGTTCAACGTTCATTTTCAGGAGTACTAGAGGAGTCAGGGAAATGGAGGGGAATGCCAAATTATTTAGCAAAAGCCAATCAGATCTGGCGCAGTGGCACTGAAATGCTAGCCATGGTAGATGTTCTTAGTCCTCATATATCTATATTGACTAAATGTCTGCAGTTTTAGATTTAGATATGCTGAAATAGGTCTGTCTCCGTGGTAGTTTGGGAAATCCACTATTTAGGAGAAAAAAAGGAGCTATATTTCACCTCCACTCCAAAGACACAGCAGGCAAAAGAGCCGAGACTTGCTTTCCAATCCGTTCTCTATCACAGAGTTGCTGTTTTTTAATTTATCTGTGCTTCAGTTACCCAGGTGTAAAATGGAGATAATGGTATTCTCTTACCTCATGGCATGTTGCTCAATATCACTAATGCACTTTCTGGGACCTGCTCCCAAGCCCATTCCATTTAATGGGTGTCTGTCACAGGGTTCGCTACTCACCACGGTGGCACCTTCTGGGGATTAGCTCACAACCCATCTGACACCCTCTCCTGTGCTTTCTCACCCTATGGTATTGTTCTTTCTCTGGTTACTCCTTCTTTACCACTCAAGGTGCTCTCTCTTTCATGGCTTCACTCTCCGGCCAGGTCACTATAGTCTTCCCCTTCTGGGGTATCAAAGTCCCATTGGATGACTGTCCAAGGCAGTCTTCTGCTCCACTGCCCAGTCTGTGCCACTTCCCCAGTGGCTAGGAGGGAACCCAGGCCTGTCCTCTCATCTGGGTTCCAGTCAGGGATCCTACAACCAGCAGCCAAGGTCTGTACTGTCCAAAACCTTGTTGCTCTTTCCCTGGGCTGCTTCCCACTTTGCCTCTGTCAGGCTCCTTTTCCACCCTCCTTTTATGCCCCTCCCTCAGGGCCCAGATCCCAGGGCTTCTGCTCTCCCCCAGTTTCCTCCATTCCCTCTCTGAGCCCAGAAAATGACTGTACCCCTTCTTCTTCAAGTGATGTCCCTACAGGTGCTCCACTGTAGGTGTGGCAGTGCCTCCTGTGCCTAGAATCGGAGATCTCCGTCAGCAGTGCCCATCAGACCACACATATGCACCTTTCCCCTCACGTGCTGTAAGTGGGACATATAGTGCTGTGCAGTCTGACCATCCCTGAGTCCGGGACAGAATCCACAGCAGAGCTCGCTTCTCCTTCTCCTAAGCTGATAGTGCCTTGCCAGTCAGTTTTAATGTAGCTAGTGCTTCTTCATCTTCTTCTTCCCTATAAAAAGCAAGAAAAAAACACCTTTTTTTGTTTTCGCTTTCCATTTAAAGCTATTCCATAGAGTAGGTTTTTGTTTCCCTGCTTCCCACCCGTCCTGACTGGGAAGCTTTTTCCCCTCACTCTTATGCCCAGATCTCCCAGATTTAAGAGGTGCATGTCTTGTGGGACTGCCTTTCCAGTAACAGACAACCACCCCCAGTGTATTTGCGGTCTGGGAGAGAGACAAGTACCACCAAAGTGTTGCCAGTGCCACAACCACCTTCCAGGACCAGAAAAGCCCAAGACATTCAGTTAAAACACGTCCTCATGGAGAAATCACTGTGTCCAGCATTGGACCTGGGCCTGGACTCCCCCCCGGGCAGCCTTCACATTCAGGTCATCCACTGATCCTCATTCTCCAGCTCCTGTTAAGAGAAAGTCATCTCTTTCTTGTTCTGATGAGAAAAAACAGGCTTCCTCCTCAAACGCTGAGGCACAGCCCGCCAGGACTCAATCCTCTGTGAGGTCAGTCACCTTGGCATTCTCTGACGGGACATGGCTCCACAGCCTGTCCAAGTACCTCTGGCACCGGCACAAAGCAACAGTCTAAAGACCCTAATTGGGCAGCCCTTAGTACCGTCTCTCAGCCCTCCAGCCGTCAGTACCATCTCTCAGCTTTGGAGACCGAGACAGACCAACTGCAGGAGCTACAGCACCCACAAAACTACCAGCACTGGTGTCCTTTTGGGCACCAATGAAGCTGTCAGCACTGAGCAATTCCTCAGCACCATCAAAACTGCCGGCACTGAGCAAGTTATCAAGTCATTGGTGGTGACCTAATCTTTAGCTCCATCTGCTGGCTGCTCAGGGGAACGTATTTCTCCTTTGGCACCGAATCATACACTGGCACCAATGATGTTCCTTCCTCCTTCACAGGAATTCAGTTACCCTAAAGACCTACTTGTATCTGACACTCCTGAGTCACCTCTCCTCAGACACAACGTCCTCGCACTCCCCCCCCCTTCTCTAGACTCATTACACTCCTCTCTTTCTCCTCCTAGAATGGCACTTACCTTCCCCAGCAACGAGGAGGAAGGAGAGAAGAGGAAGGCTCCATTGCACCCTCTTAATCAAGATAGGCTCCAACAACTTTATCTACGCATCCACATCTGGACTGCAATCCTGGAATGGACCACCCTGGATGCAACCACACATTCCACTCACTCCACACTGGCTATATTGAGATGCCTGGCCATGTACAGAGCACAATTCATGTATAGGGCACAAACCGCCCATGGAACAAAGCCAGAGCCCTACACCTCTCCCTTCTCATTGGTCTCTCACCCACCAGAAACCTAACTTCTGCTGGTACCATCTGAGGAGGAAGAACCGGAGGAAGCTCCACCAACACTATATTTCCCTTCTTCCTCCCCCAATGAAACCATCATGCCTCCACCTCCTATGGCTGCTGACAATTTTGGGTACTTTCACGAATTATTCTGAAAGATAGCAGACTCCCTCCAGATTTCTTTGGAGGAAGTGAAATATCAGCAACATAAGCTGCTTTATATCCTCCACACATCCTCTTCCTTCAGAATTGCACTACCGATCAACAAGACTTTTCTCAATCCTGTGAATGTGCTCTTGCAGACTCTGGGGTCCAGCCCTCCGACCTGCAAACATGCTGACAAAAAATATGATGTTCCAGGGAAGGATGTGGAATTCCTGTTCTTACATAGAATCATAGAATATTAGAGTTGGAAGGGACCTCAGGAGGTCATCTAGTCCAACCCCCTGCTCAAAGCAGAACTAACCTCAGCTAAATCATCCCAGCGACGGTTTTGTCAAACCACAGCTTAAAAACCTCTAAAGATGGAGATTCCACCGCCTCCCTAGGTAACCCATTCCAGTGCCTATCCACCCTCCTAGTGAAAAACATTTTCCTAATAGCCAACCTAGACCTCCCCCACTGCAACTTGAGACCATTGCTCCTTGTTCTGTCATCTACTACCATTGAAAACAGCTTAGCTCCATCCTCTCTGGAACCCCCTTTCAGGTAATTAAAGGCTGCTATCAAATCCCCCCTCATTCTTCTCTTCTGCAGACTAAACAAGCCTAGTTTCCTCAGCCTCTCCTCATAAATCTTGTGCTCCAGTCCCCTAATCATTTTTGTTGCCCTCCGCTGGACTCTCTCCAACTTGTCCACATCCTTTTTGTAGTGGAGGGCCCAAAACTGGACACAGTACTCCATCCAAGTTAAATCCCTTGGTAGTCCATGTGATGCAAGAGAAAGGCCAACAATACCAATCTTGTTTTAACCATCAAGACAGAGACTGAAAACACTTAGATTTATTCAGATACAGGCTTATTCATCGGCCATGCTCCAATTCTGAATATCTAACTATGAGGCTCTTATGGCTAAGTATAAACTATCTTAACTACTCCAAATTAGAGGAACTCTGAGATGACCTTCCTGAGGCCAAGAAAGAACAATTTCAGATACTAATATCTGAGGGATGCCTCTTGGCCTGTACAGTCCTACAAGTCTCATTAGACTCTGCGGACACCACTACCCCACTCTATGACAACTGCTGTGATCATTAGGCATGTGTCGTGGCTGCACCTCTTGGGTTTTCCTAAAGAGGTACAAACCACAGTGGAAGACTTACCCTTTGAGGGCCACAAACTATTCACAGAGTGTATTGATGATTCCTTTCACTCCCTTCAAAACTCCTGAGCTACTCTCTGCTCTCTTGGCATTTATATGCCAGCACCGAAGAAACGTCTGGGGAAGTATCATCTCCCCCCACAATCCCGACCACTGCAGTAGACTCCTCAGTGGCACCATGACACCCAGCACCGAAGACAAAGGCCCCCTGTCAAACTTAGACAGCCCGCTTCTTAAGGGGCAACTTTTCATGCACTCCAAGTCAAGCACCAATTTTGAATGTGTGGTCATGGCCCTGAGAAGCCTCCCCCTTTTCCAGTCATTCCAACTGTCTTTGATATCCAACCAGATTGGCAACCAATTAGCTCCAGTTCTTCCATCATGGAGACTAATCACCACATAGAAACTGGTACTAGAGTTAGTTAGGGAAGGATACTCCATCTCCTTCCTATCTATCCCACCCCACCACCTTTCCTCCCTGTCCTACTCCTCTATGAACCCATTCTATGGGGAGGAATAAATCATCTTCTGCAACTGGGTGCCATAGATCCAGTCCCTTTCCTACACAGGGGATGATGTTTCTATTCCCATTATTTTCTGATCCAGAAGAAATTCAGGAGTTGATGACCCATCCTGGACCTTTGAAATCTAAACAAGTTAGTCAAACTACAACGCTTCAAGATCATTATTCTTTCCACCAGTATCCCAGCACTGGACCAAGGGGACTGATTCTCACTCCTCAACATCCAAGACACATACTTCCACATCACAATAAACTCTGCCCACAGACTGTTTCTCCAGTTCACCTTGGGTGCCACTCAGTATAAGGTACTGCCTTTCGGACTGATGATGGCCCTACCTGTATTCACCAAAGTCCTTGTGCTAGTTGCTTCCTACCTCAATAAACAGGGTGTCATCATCTTTCCATATTTAGACTGACTGTCTCTTCAAGGCCCCATCCGATACCGATGCTCTTTGCGCTGTCCAGTTGACAATGGACCTTTTCATGATCCTAGACCTCTGTGTGAACCTGGACACCTAGAGTTCATCAACGCACAGTTAGATGCCATACAAGCCAGGCCCATCCTTCCGCCTCACAGATTCTTGACTATAGTGGATCCTGTATCCACAGTATGAGCCTGTCCCCAGATCTCTACCAGAATATGTCTCCAGTTACTAGGCCACATGGCAGCAGCCACATTTGTGGTAAAACATGCATGGTTATACATGTGAAGTCTTCAAGTGTGGCTCCATACAGTATATATTCCTCACAAACACAGCCACCACAAAATTTTATCCATGCCAATGAGGGTCAACTCACTACTATGGTGGACCAGCCCAAGAAACTTTCTTTGATGAAAAGGAAAGGTTAATTTTCACTTTCAGTCCTGTTGGGTAAAATGTGTCCTGTTTCTAACAAACACACTGACACAAGGTGGAGGAGAGATGGGATAGAAAAGATGGGGGAAATACAGCTTTTGGTGATGTCTTTGGAACACTGGATGGCTGGTCAGTGACGAACGGATGCTTTGGCTGACAGGTTGTCCAAGACACCTGTTGCTTGGACCATGGTTCACATTATGATCAGGAACATCATCTGGTTGGGTCTTTTCCCCTGAGACAGAACTGGATTGTGGTCATCATATCCCAGTGTGCTGATGCAATGCAGTTGATTTCAGGATCTGATGAAAAACCGAGGGTAAAAGAGGTAGGAAAGGAGGAGAGGGGGGAAGAAATGCAAGAAGAAGGGAACAGAACAGGACCTTGTGTTCCTTTGCAATGCTGGCAATTAGGTATCCCCACTGGTGGGCTGAGGACTGGATATTATAGCTATATGATTTCCAGGACTCACAAGTGAAAAACAAAGTTATTTGAACAAGAGCAAAGTTTAGTGACCTTCCTCTCAGCAAGAAAGTCCTTCAGTCTGGTCTGCTCCTTTTATCATGAGGTCAGGGAAGATGAGGTGAGATGACACGAACTGGGATACAGAGTGGGAAAGGAGATAACTTTTTTTTTTTCAAAGTCTCTTTTTAAGAAACCACCAAAGGGGAAAAGTGAGCAGTATAATTTATCTCCTCATTATTTTGTCCACCAATTATGCCTAAAATCTGCCACATCAATTCTGGTTCATTAATTTCAGGTTACCTTTCTTCTGTTTTCACAAAATGTGATTTCAACAGTTCTTGAATTATATCAGTCACCCATTTTTGTTTGGACTAATCCAATTTCTCTGCTGGGTTTTCTTGCATTTATTCATAACATTTGTCCTAAAAAACCCCTGGTTTCCATGGTTAATTTTCAAGCAGACAGAAAGTTATAGATTATGTTGACATTTTCACTCACTTTCACTCACTTCTTACATTTGAGCTGACAGCTGGGATTAAATGTTTAGGTCCAGTAATCACAACGATTCAGACACACAGATCAACAGCAGTTTAGGACCCTCCTTTATTTCACTTTGTTATGTCTGGATTTGGAAGGCAAGGCCAATGCCAACAGTGATAACTCCTACAAACAGCTGCCGCTGTGCAGAAAGGTCAGTATATTTTTTCCCCTCAACTTCTACTAATGAAAATGCCTCTATTTTTTTCTCCCCTCTCCACAGGCGAGAAATAGTGGGTGTGGTTGAACCAGTGCCTCATGATGAAATGTACTGTGACCCTGCCGCTCTGTTCCATGTGGCCAATGATTACTCTTTCATAAGGTATCCTTATCATCATCATTTAACTCCTGTATGACAAACAGCTGCTTGCTAAACTACCTCATTTAGAGTGTTAAGGCCCAATTCTTTTGTTTAAGGTCCTGGCCTCAGACCTCCTGAAGTCAATGAGAGTCTTTCCATTGACTTCAGTGGGCTTTGGATCAGACCCACCCACTAGTTTAAATTCGTAGAGCTGGATTCTCCTGCCATGCGGTGTGACTGGAGATGCCCAATAGCAATTTCTTGCTGTACAGAGGAACACTTGGCTGGTGTAATACTGGTGAGATGGCTCTGCTGTCTCCTGCGCCAGCTGCCTCCCCCACCTTCAGTGTCAGGGGCAGGAGGGAGCACGCTGGAAGTCCTTCACTGGAGTCAGGTTCCCAAAGAACCAGTGGCACAGGTCCCTGAAGGATGAGTAGCTAATGCCAGTGACATATATTAGTGCTGTCCCGGTGCAGCTGGGACTCAGGGAGCGGCAGCTGGCTCTCTGGGGCTCCTCCATCCACTTGATCCCCGCTGTGGTTAGCTGGAGTGGAGAATCAGGGTCACTGACTCCAGAAGGGCCCAGTTGTAAAGGAGATCACTACTTGGCTCTTAGGCTGTGTTTGATTTTGGTGTTTGAACATTATCAAGATGTTTGGCCTAGTCTGTCGTTAGTGTTTTGTCTTTCTCTCCACCTGGTGTCACAAGCAGGAATGGTCACCTAAATTGCAGTCCATTCCTAAAGGCAAGGATATTTGCTGCTCCAGCGTGAGCGAGGTACCAAAAAGTGTGGCATTTGTTCTTTTTTCCTTTCTTTTAGATATTACACCAGGACCATTTACCAGTTCCAGTTTCAGGAGGCACTGTGCAAGGCTGCTAACCATAATGGTCCTCTTCACACATGTGACATTACGAATTCCACGGCAGCTGGTCACAAACTGCGGTAACAGAACATACAATTTGTTATTTACCAGGAGTTAGAATACAACTGGGCCAAATTCCTTCTTGATGTAACACCACTTAAATTACTGGAGCCAATGGGGTTACACCAGGGATAAACTTGGCTTGGCATTAAAGTCCATTTCCTCAGCTAACTCCAGTGGATTTATGTGAACTCATACCAGCTGAGGATCTGATCCCTGCAGGTTGAGTCTCCCATCAATGAGAAGGGAATATATTTGGATGAATATGAGTGCACTCATATAATCTGCACACAGATGGAGCCTAGCAATAATTTTTTATCCTTCTATATCCAGGGACATGCTTGCCTTAGGGAGATCAGAGCCCTGGACCAGGGCACTAGAAAATATGACAGGAGAAAGGACGATGAATGCAACACCCTTGCTCCACTACTTTGAACCTTTATATCAGTGGTTGATAAAGAACAATACTGGCAGAACTGTTGGTTGGAACACATTCTGGACTCCATGTACGTAGTGGTTTTCTATGCAATTTCCAATGCTTCATAATACTCACAACCTCTCCCGAACACTGGCCCCTCTTCTCCTTCTGAAGATGTTGACTCCTGCAGTTGGGAGAGCAGGGCAAGGTGACGGGCAACTCCTGTGGCCTTTGGACCCAGCAGTAAGAGTTGCTTATGCAAAGCTACATTGACTTCATTACTCCCAAAGCTGCAGAGTCAGCATATACAGAGACTAAGGTTGCCATCAACCACCCTGTCACAGCTTCCCGATTCCCAACATTTGAGCACTTGGCCCTGAAAACGAATGTAGTGACAGAGGGCACTTTAACAGGCTTTTTTACACTGGCAGTGCTAAAAACTCAGGGCGGATGAACAGCTTGAAGGGAGAATAATGGTTTTGGTTTGTAGGTACAGATCAGTTTCAGGTTCACATATGACACTTGCTTGACTCTACTGAGCATGCGACACATCTGCAGGACTGGCGAGAACTCTTCTAGACTCTGTCACCAGAGCTGGTACAGGGTGGGCAAGCCAGTTTGGAATGTTAAATGTCATCTCTCCATGGCTCTCCATAGCTGGCCCTCAAAGAGGGTCCCCAAGAAGAAGTGGGAGGAGTAACAAAAGGCTTGGCTCAGCCCAGCATAACTGCATCAAACGCTGAACCACACCTTGAGACACACAGCTCTAGCCACATTCAGTATGGGAGGGTGCAGCATACCCTAGTGACTGAGTACAGCAATGTGCCTGATAACATTATTAGCCCCGGGAGGGTAAAACTATCAGTAAAAAAATCATCTCCTTATCTCACTTCTATACAGTAGCTTTATACAAATGACTTCACAGTTCTGATGCAATGCTTCTTTCTTCTTAAATCAGATGTTAGCAATTCAATCAAAGTGAGGATCAGTCTGAAATCAGCACTTGGGGACAATGCAGTGAGTAAAACCGGATCAGTCTATTAATCCTCTTCCTACGTCGTATTCTGCTTAAAAAATCTCAGCTCACCATGGAAATATACGGTTGGATTCTGCACAGGAAGTATTTGACACTCTCTGTTACAAACAATATGAGAGCTCCTTTTAGCTATTTGTTTGCCTATTTGCTGTGATCTTGCCAGGCACTGATAAACGCTGTTAAGTGCCTCTTACCATCTTTACTGTCAGGTTTCTGGTCGGCAAAAGATGGCAAAAGATGGCACTTGCCTCAACATCATGCTGGAGGACTGGCTCACTGCTAACTCAGCCCATCTGCTGAGGCTGGGCATTTGGATGGGATTTGCTCCTTATTCTAGATGTCATTCTCCCTGTGCCTATCAAAGTTGCAGCTCACAGATCCTTCCTTTCTGTGGCAGGTTGCTGTTGCTTTCAAAGCAAAAGCAACTTTCCAAGAAAAACCAACTCATCAAGCAGCTAGCTCCTTGTTGCTTATGTGTCCCAACACTCAAGTTTGAAATTCAGATCTAGGTATAGGAGCCTATTGGTCTAGGAAGGTTACACAAATGTGTTCTTATTTGCCACACAACCCCCCACTCTTTCAGTTTGGCCACTCTCTTGTTTGCAAGCCCTAGTAAACTTTTTTGCTTCATGTCCTCCTGAGTTGAGTTAGATGTCATTCACTGGTGATAGCAACGCCATGAAAAGGGTCCATATTACAACCCATTTATTAGCCATCACAGTTAATGGTTAACTTAATGCCAGTTTATGCCTAGCTTTTGCCATCATGTTCTTGTACTGTGCAATTGAGAGGCTGTAAAATAATCTCATTTACAGTCCTTACTTTGAATGACTGTATATAAGATATGGTCCCAAGCTACAAAACAACCACATTACAGAAACATTTCCCACTAAATACATTTCTGCTCTGACACTCATTCTATCCCAGCTGGACTCACAAGCAAATGATTCTGAACCTTGCAATTCAGCCGGGGATCTTCGTGCATGGGCTCACTAGGGTGTAAGCATGCTGGGAAGATCCCTACATAGGACTTGCTGCAGCTCACAATGGTTTATATTGTTCAGACAATGCAAAGTTTAACTGCTTAGTGGTACTGGGTTTATCGCGGTTTTGCATCACCAGAACAGCACAAAATAGCTAGAGATTGAAGCAGCAAATCTGGCCCAATAGCTGCAGATCAGCAGCAGTCACGAATGCTGGGAGGAAAAGGCCCCCTCTGATTCAGAAGTGAAGTAATGTACTTTTTTTTGAATGAATGAATGAATGAATGAATGAATGAATGAAGGGACAAGTTCACAGTATCTTAAAAGTGCTTAGTAGTGGCACTAAGTACACAGCAAACTGCCTGTATTCATCATCTCATGGTCCCCGCTGTCAGAGTAAACATCCTGTAACGAGTCGGGAACTGATCGTGCAATAAAGATTGTGCAGTGTTAGCAAGGGAGTGACCCTGGGCCTAATCCTATGCCCCTCAATGTCAGTGACATGACTGGCTTATTTCCCTGAGCACAGCTTCAAGCCCCACGCTGATGCCTGGGTTAAAGCTTTAACCGTCTCCCTTGTGTGCGGCTGGGTCCAGTCCTGCAGCGGGTGTAATTTAGTGTAGCTCTATTGAGGTCGGTGCAGCTACCATGTTTTACACTGACCGACGATCTGCCTCAATAGTGCTAGTAGCCTGAATAGCCTTAGCCTGAGCTGTTGTACAGTGTAAAAGTGCTGCTCCTTCTCTACTGACAAACCTGATTTCTGAATGCTTTCTAAATAGGGCAGCAGCTATACTGTCAGACATTTGGCAGACTGATGCTGCTAAAAGCCCAGGAAAGATTCAGGCATTCCCTTCCAGTTGTGGAACTGTTACAAAGTTAATTGAGGCACGGTGGATTTAGGGGAAAAAAGTAACTGAGAATTTCACTGTCTGTTTACTACAGCTGATGTTAAAGAAGCTGCGTGCTTGGAACAGCACATATAACATAAATCGATTGCGCTAAGCATCTGTTTAGAATGCACTGACGAGTCTCAGGTGACATTGATGAGGCGGGGAGACCTGCAGCTTTGTTCCAGCTGTGATTTTGCTTCAGTGATCTGAGAGAGCCAAAAATATTTTAAAGACAGCCATGACCAGCCCTTTTGAACTCACTATTATTTTCTCCCTAACTGTAGACAAAATATCTCATAAAGCATTTAATATAAGGATCTCTCTCTTATTTTTGAAAATCTCCTTTTAAAATGTTAACCATAACTGCTCCTTCAGCATCTGCTATGTGATCACACCATAAAAAGCTGCAACTTAAACTGCTCTTTGATATGATCAGAAGCTTGTAGGCAAGTAAGTGCATTTTAAAATGGAAATTCCTTACAGCACTAGAAGCCAAGCTTATATTTTTTCTTAGACAGCACATGAGATATTTGTTTGAACACTATGATGAACAACATAAAATAGATTGTATAGAAACAAGATAGATGATTAAAAAGCCAAAGGAACTGGTTTTTCCTGGTCAGGAAACAGCTTTTCCCTATTGTGAAAATTCACCCTGAAAACCAAAATTTTGAAATTTTTTGCAAAACAAAATGTTGAAAAATAATTTATTTTCAGACAATCAAATTGTTTTGTGCAGAGAAATCTGAAATGTGGTATTTTTGATTTTGTCCCTTTTTTATTTTTTAACATTTTTATATAAATAAAGTAAATTGCCAAACAAAAAGTCCCTTTGAATTAAAAATGGAACCTTTTTGTTCTGAAAATGTCAAAAACAGGACAGTTTGCCATTTTCAAAATGGTTTTAAAAAAATGTTCTAAATGAAATTTTGTTGAAATTGACATGATTTCATGGGGGGGGGATTAGTTTAGTAGAAATGGCATTTTGCAATGCAAAACTATTTCAGCAAAAAAATTCTCACCAGTTCTGCTGCTAAATATAAAAAGCGATGGTTGTGGAATCAAACTCTGTTAATATAATGGGTTCCTCTGGGGGAAAAATAAATATTGTAGAGTGTAAAGGAGCAGGGGATGAAAAGAAAAGTAGAAAAAAGACTAACAGAAGCACAATAGACTGCGGTGGTCAGATACAGGAGACAACAATGCTAATGCCTATGAATGCTACAGCAAAGGCACTGGCATATGTAGTATCAACTAAATAAAGAATGTACAATATGCCAGTGCAAAGATAGCCCGTACACCTTTATCTTTCATTAATGCTAAGGGCCAGATCCCGGGGTCCTGACATGGCATGCCCAGTGCACTTCAGAAGAAGGTATTTGTGTGCAACAGTGGCTTTAAGCCACCTATATTGTCCGGGGGGGCTGGTCTATAACTCACTGAAGTCAATGCAAAGATGTCTAATGGAATCAATGGGCTTTGGATCAGAACTGTGCCCCTCTGACTGCTAAGCACTGGGCCAGTCCCTGGATGTAATGTAGATTCAAGTGAATGATGCTATGCTACACTGTACCCATGGAGCAACCGTCTACTGACTGTGTCTGAGTTTAGAAGCATTTCCTTCTGTTCTAACTGAATCTACCATTCATCTCCCCGCAGCTAGTTGGACGTACGCCAGCTGCAGATGTGGCCCAATGAGTCCTCTTTTATGAAATTCACTGCAGCAGGAGATCAGAGGGTTGAAAACTGTAGCTGGGTTTTTATAGTAGCTATTATATAAGGGGTATCTAGAGTTTTATACCATGCCCATAAGCCTCATATCAAGGCTGGATAATATTACCAATAACAAGATTTATGGGCCTGCATGCTAAGATATAAGTGTAATCAAAACTCTGGCTTCAAGGTATAAATTGATTGCTACAGAGGTAAAAAATGAACTTTCCTTCCACGTACTGCATTGCACAATTGCTTAGGGTACTGTCTCAGTTATTGTTGGGTTTTTCCATCTGCACAGCTAGGGGCATCTGCCAGAGATGAGCTGTTTAACACCACTTTCTGTTTCTGTGTGCCGCTGGAGTTAACATCTGACTATCCTGTAGTTTACTATGAAGCAACACATATGCTCTGCAGTTTTTGCATCGTTGGTCTGTTCTTGGGCACAAAAATCATTAAATAACCTATGCAGAAACATTGCTACAAAGAATTCTTAGGCAAAAACAAGTCGTCCTCCTAGTAAATGACTTGTTTACATATAAAATTATATACTAGAGACCAGTGTCTAAGTCATAAAGTCCTTACCCAGACAAAACTCCCAGTGACTCCTGTGGAAATACTTCTGGGTAAGAAATGCATGAGAGCTAGGATTTGGCCTTTGGGTTATTAACTCTTGTTGTTTTAAACAAAAAAGATCTTTTCCGTTATTATGGTTGAACCCTTGTGTTGAAATGGGATATCTATTCCTGGTGCTCATTGTGGGATTCAGCCCTGACACACAATAGACTTATGTGATAAATAACCTAAAATGGCAGAACCTCAAATAACTGACAACACCTTAAAAGGTGGTCAGCTTCAGAGGAACAGAATCATCTGGTAGACTAGGTATGGGACTGGAATCCAGCAACTCCTTTGCTCTGGGCTTAGACTCAGCAATTGACTCACTCAGGGTATGTCTATACCGAGATAAAATATCTGCGGCATCAAATCTCAGAGCCTGGGTCAGCTGATTCAGACTTGAAGAGCTCAGGCTGCAGGCTAAAAGTTGCAGCGTAGACATTCGGGGTTGGGCTGGAGTCCAGACTCTGATACACTCCCCCGTCACAGGGTCTCAGAGCCTGGGCTCCAGCCCAAGCCCAAACATCTTCACTGCAGTTGGACCTGGGCCAACTGTGGTCATGCCATGGGTCTTTGGTTGCAGTGTAGACGTACCCTCAGTGAGCTTATTCCAGGCACTTCACGTACGTATCTCATTTTCCCCATTCGTAAAATGGGGCTCATAGCACTAACCTACCTTGAAGGGAGGGGTGAGGATTAATTGGATCTTTGTAAGTCACTGTGAACATGTAAAGAACCTTGTAACAAAGTTAAGTGGTGAGCCAAGACTTCCACTAGCTTCTGTTCATTTCGTTACTTCATTCTCCCACAATGTTTGTCCACCTATCATGTTCTGCCTGGTAAAATGTCTGTGAGCTTCATGGGGTAGGAAATGTCTTCGTTACCTTCTGTCCAGCTCACAGCTCAATGGGGCCCTGAGCCGTGACTGGGGTTTGATCCAAGTCAACACATTTCATTTTACATTTAATTGTTTAAAAAAAAATGGAATGAAATTATAAAATGAAAAGTTGTTTAGAAAATATTAAAATGGAAAAAAAAAATTTGGAGCTGGGAGGGTATAGTTTACAACCAAAACAACTCAGCAGATTCAACACAAATTTGCAAAACGTTTTGGTCCACCTGAATCTGCATTTTTTGGCCAAAAGAATTGCCTCGCTGTATATATAAGTACTACTACTACTGAAATAATATTTTAAAACAAATTTTTTAATGCAGAGTAATTTTCAGTATAATTATGTCTATTTTTTATTTATAGTACAAATGGGATGAAAATGAATTATATTTGTTCAAGTCTTCAATTGCCTATGCCATGAGGAAGTATTTCTTAGAGGTCAAGAAGCAGACAGTTACCTTCCAGTGAGTTATTTTGTTTGACAACACATGCTGTGAGCATACTGCTTTTGGTTCAGCGGGGATATGTATTGGTGGAAGTAATTGTGATTTCTGTGTAATACAGCTGGAGGGGGTGTGGTGGTTTCATACTAAAGGGCATGGGGGCATTGGCAGGTCATAATAGAAGAGCTACTTGCTTTGCTGCATGCTGTTTTATTTTCAGAACTTTTGACAGAAAGAAAAATATCACTTGTGCAATAGTTAGATGATATTTTATTTTTAAGTGAGGTAGGAAGATGTAGTTTACCGCTTATTAGTGGTGAAATTTTGTCTTGAGAACTGCTGTCCAAATGCTAACAGGGGAAGAGGGCTATGATTGCCGGAGAGAAGAGCACTAGAGATACCTTCCCCAAAAATTCAGTTAAAAATAAAAATGAAATTATATAAAATTCTAGGCAATAATACATTTATCATATACATGATATTGAATATCAAAGGGATTCTGAACACATGAAGGGTGAGCGAATTGATTTGAATGAGTTGAAAAGTCACCCATGATAAATAAATGCTACCCTAATCTATTTTATTTTAAAAATATACAGTCCTTACTAACATTGGCTATGAACAGAAATTGATTTTTGTACCAAAAAAAAGTATCTTTCTTACTAGATGTCTTTGAATGATTTTTAGATAGCCTCAGAAAATCATCCAGATAAACCTATCTACCTAATACATGTGATCACATAACTAGCACATCAATCACCATGATGTCTATGCTCTAATCTCAGTAGGGCCTAGATGCAACCAAATGCTCATTTTTATTCTCTAGTTCAAAGTGCAAGAAACTGAGCTGAATTTTGCCACAAACATGTGAGGGCAACCCCTTTTATCTGGGCTTCAGCTGCTTTAAGGGGCAATGCATCTGTATCTAGAATTACGCAGGAACCCAAAACTGAGAGCTCAGGTGGTGACAGCAATACTTTTTCAAACAAGGAACCCCAAATTGTGCTGCTAGGAGTTGTTTATAAATGTTTCGATGCAAGATTTTCATTCATGTGATTTTTTATTTTGGGGTATCTCTTTAATCATCTTTAATCATGAAAAACTTTTTTATATATATATATTTCTCATCAGGAGCACGGATGTCCACATAGGGGATGTAACACAAAGAATCTCCTTCTCTTTTACTGTCAGCGTACCTGGTAATGTCACGGATGTTGTGCCCAAAACTGAAGTGGAAACAGCCATCAGGTGAAATTTTGCTCTTCGAGGACATAACATGAATGAGGGATGAAGGGGATATAAATACTCAAATGACTGAGGGAGGTGTTATAAGAAAGTGTGACCCACAACTAAAATAAGGAAAAATTAGGATGAGAGAAATTGTCATATCAAAAAAGATCAATAGCCCATCTAATCTGATGTAGTTGTCAAAGCAGCCAATATAAGATGACACAGAAAAGTGGTAAAACTCCTCGAATGCATCGAATTGTACTGTACTGTGCCATAGAGAAGGAACATTTCTCCAACCCCAGCTGATTGCTCAGTTTATGCTCTGAATTTGAAGATAGATGGCCCATGTAATTTTACCCTAACTAGTGAAAGTTTAGGTGCTATTTTTTAGCAAGACCTTCAGTATGATATGTTAGAAAGAAAGCCAGCTTTGGGAGACTATGCAGAAGAGAAGAGATCAAGCATGGAGAGTTAGATTTGTGATACCACAGAGATGATAAATTAAGCTATGTGAACAATAAGATTGTGGATAACAGATAGAGAGAAAAGAAGAGGGGACAAAGGATAAATTCCTGAGGGACTGGCTGGGGAGAAGAAAAAACCAAAGGAGGTGCTGAATGAGCAGTTGGAAAGATTGGAAAACTAGGAGAGAATATGGCCAGAGAAGTTATGGTCTATTGCAAACATTGTCAAAAGCAGCAGAAAGATCAATGAAGATCAAGATGCAGAAAATGCCTTAGACATGGCCAGAAAAAGGCCACTGGAGACTCTGGTGAGAGCACTTTTGGTGGAGTAAAGAAGACAAAATGTGGATTGCAGGGGATTCAAGAGGAAACAGAGAAGGGGAAGTCAAGGCTGTAGTTGTATGCTGGACACTCAAGGAACTTAGAGGTAAAGGGAAGGAGGGAGATAAGATGCAAGTAGACAGTGAAGTCAAAGGGTTTCTTGTCTTGTTTTGGTTTGGCTATTAGGACTTGAGATACTATTGTGTACAGTATCAAATCTGACTATGTCACTTCTAGTTACTACAGAAATTCAGGCTTTTGGTTACTGTCTTTGTAGCAGGCACCAGGTTGGCATGTCTTGCTGCTGTACACCTGCTGTATCATGCCAGGTAGAAAAATAGTTTATCACTGCGGTAATGAAGCTGAATCTCCCAGCAAAAAAGTTCAATGGAAGTTTAGAATACCTAGAGGATTATAAAGAATCCAAAAATATTTGATTAGTTTGTCTTTAAATTATTCATCTATTTCATTGTGCTCTTGATGGCAGAATGTCTCGGGGACGAATCAATGAGGCTTTCAAACTGGATGACAAGACTCTGGAGTTTGAGGGTATTCTTCCAACACTGGCACCACCTTATGAACCACCTGTCACCATCTGGCTAATAGTGTTTGGGGTGGTCATAGGCGCAGTTGTGGTTGGAATCGTTGTCTTGATCATCACGGGGCAGAGAGACCGAAGAAAGTAAGAAATATTTTAAATAATACATGCAAGCAGGGGAAGCCGGGCAACTTAGATGACAACAAACTTTATTGAAATTAGTTCTAAGGTGGGTTTTCAGCAAGCCTAAATTAGTTTTTGGGGTTCTAAGCTACCCTAATGCCCTGGAGCAGCTGACTTATAATGTGATTGGCATGTCTTTTTTTCATGAGTTGTTTGAACCATAGTTTTGATCTGAAACCAATACAGCAAAGACCAGATCATTGTTTTGCACTGATTTGTGTCAATGAGACTTCTCCAAGATGCCATACTATGTGCCTCCTCCTGTTCCCACTGAAGTCAATAGGCCCAGTATAATTCGTTTTGGTAAAATGATTCACATTAAATACAGTATTTTTTTACAATAGTCTCTTGTTAGAATCCAAAAGAACTTGATCAAAGCAGAGGCTCATCTTCCTTTGTATTAACAGATTGTTTTTGCTTGTAGGAGAATGAAATCAGGCACAAATGAATTAGTACAAACCAAACCTATCAACCCTGAACCTGAGGATGGAGAAGTCAATCCGGCTTTCATACAACACGAAGAGCTCCAAACATCATTTTAGAAAACAATGCAGATTCTCTATTTAAGTATTTGTTTTCATTTTAGCTTTAACAACAATGCATTGAAAAGGCCAAAATAATTGAGCTGTCATTAAACATTATGGGTTCTGATATTTTCAGGCAGCTGCCCATGTGCAGCCAAGGCAAGTCAATGACTTGTTTGCCATCTCTGTATTCAATACGTGATGTACAGCTATGCAAGAGGTACATAGTGTGTGGCCTTTTTATGAAATATATTTATCATATTGCACTGCCACTCATGCTGCTGTTCATCAACCAACTCTTTGCAGTTTCTCTGTGTTTCCTCTATATGCTATTTCCAAAGGATTTTAACTTAGCTGTTTCTAGACCAAGAGCAGATACATAAGCAGAAATGAAAAAGAAAGTGCTTCCTGCTGATGACGATGAAGCTGTCCAACAGAAAGAAGGCAAATCAGAACCTATCAGGAGAGCGAGCTGAGAAGAGACCTACTAGTCAGTGGGCAAACACTGAGCATCTGAGAAACCTCAGCTTTGGAGGATTCAGTTTAAAATGACATGAGTTTTTTCACCTTCAAAGTACCTGACTCCGTGCTAAATCCAAAAGAGAAATGGAAAGAAGACAAAAAGGGACTTGAACTTTGTTAAAATGTCATGGCGCATGTTATTTGCCCAGTTGATTGGCCTGGCAAGTATGGTGTTGAGACCAAACAGCAAATGTCCCCCCCAAAAATAGCTTTTTGGGTTATGCTTCCAGCTGAAAAGGAAATTTTATAAACTGTGTTTTGGAATGAAATACTCCAATATTAAATGATCAGAACTTAAATTCTAATTAAAAATATTTCAGCATTGGTGCCATTAGTGGACACTTCACCAGTGGGTAGCAGGTAGGTCATCAAAATCTTATAAGCAACTATCTTCTTCTTCTTCTTAACAACATATGTGCAATGTGCCTCAGATGGCACGTGACCAGGAGCCATCATTGAATTTGGCCCTCTGGCTGGCTTCTCCGGCCCAGCCTGGATTGGGTACTGACGGGAAGTGTGACGTGAATGCTGACCAATGTTCATCCCCTATAAGCGGCTTTTATTTGCACGTACGGTTTCTGACTTACCGTATTTCTTTTATTTAATAGTTCATAGACTTTAAGGTCAGAAGGGCTCATCATGATCTCCTCCTGCACAATGCAGGCCATGGAACCTGATCCACCCATTCCTATACTAGACCCCTACCCTCTGGCTGAGTCACTGAAGTCCTCAAATCATTGTTTAAACACTCAGTTGTTGGATTTTTTTAATAGTATTTCTGACTTCAGTATAGAACAGGAGCTCTCGTCCTGATGATTGTGAGGCAGATGAACTGGGAACATCCTGGTGATTTATTTTTTGTATGAGGAAGGGAAGCAGGCGGTTTTTCTGGGGATTAATGTTTCCCATTTTACCATTCCAGATCTCCGGTTTGTACAGAAAATAAAACATGCCTTCTCTACTGGCACCAACGGTTTAATCCCCACCTAAAATGGGCCATTCATCTATTTCAGTGGTTGTCAACCTTTTTTCATTTGCACACCCCTAAAAATTTTTGAATGGAGATGTGAACCCCTTTGGAAATTTTAGACAAAGTCTGAATCCTCAGGGGTCTGCAGATCACTGATCTATTTCATATACAAACAAATCTGTAATAATCAACTCACTGAAAAACCCACATAAAAATACATCAGATTCTTTCCTAATAATCTTATTTTTCCATGTAAGCAATGGCTTCAGTTTCCATAGTGATGACATGCGACCATAAATAGGTGGAGAATTGGGCCAAGTGACTGAATGTGAGGAGTGGTGTTTTATGAGACACTCTTTCTATTGTGATGATTATAAACATACATTTGAGAATTCCCAAATTAGCTAAGTATCACTCTAGTCTGATAGAGTGAAGATGATGTAAAGGAAGAGGAATACCTGACCAGAAAGGGAATGGGAGAAAGGATGATAGCAGGAAAAGAAATTCAATTTGACTGGAAGCATGACTGTTCCAATTTAGACCCTAATCCTGAAAATGCTGATGCTCATTTTAAGATTTGCAAGACTTGCTATTTAGCTATAAACTTTAACTTAACCATGTTTCTAAACTGAGACAGTCACATGGATTGAGAACAAAGTGGAGATCCCGTATACCCAGCAAGCTGGAACCATGCTTTCACTATGACTCAAGAAGTTAGGCTGTCAAACTAGCCTTGCCAGCTCTCCCCTTTATTAACATTTTAACCAAGGTAAAGTAACAAACTAATTCATACACAACTATAAAGCAAAGGGGACTGATCAGTTTTATATTTGTATTGATGAAGAGCCAGATCCTCCCTAGTAGAGATCACCATAACTTTATTATAGTCATGGAGCTATGACAATTTTAACATCAGCTAAGGCTTTGAATCAGAATGTTTAGCGTGAGATTTTGAAAAATGAGTGCTGACAATTGGGCTCCTTAGTCCATATTTAGGTTCCTAAATAAGTTACCTGATTCTCAAAGGTGCAGTGGATTTCAGTGGGAGTTTCTGTGTCTTCCACACTTTTGAAAATCTGGTCACTTAATGTAGGGACCTTAACCTGGATTTAGGAACCTACTTTAGGCACCCGTTTTTGAAAATCCTGGCCTATGGTACCATTGCAATTGATCTGTGCTGTCTGAAGGAAGCCAACCTAATGATGAAGGTAAATCATGACTTCCTGGACCTCCCCACAAAGGTTTTCGCATTATACAGTACAGAAGGAAATCTTCAACTCTCCAGAGAATGGCTTGGGAAGAGAACCATCTGATGTAGCCATTGTGGCTAGTTTTTATATTAGCAGGGCAGAAAAACTACGTACATTATGTGCCTAGTGTGCAGATTGGAACAAATTATCTTTGCATCAGCAGTTGATCACAAAGGTAGAAAAGAGAACGTTATTCTAGTAGTAACATTATTTTAAAAATTAATGATATATTATTCTAATTATATTATTTATGGTAGTGCCAAAAATTCTTAATCATCATGGGGCCCTATTAGGCTGGGTGCTGAAGAACACATACAGTCCCTACAGCTATTATTTAAGATGGCTTTACTGTATTAAACATTGAATCAACAGTGAAAACCAAACCATAGAATGGCATTGATGGTGGACACACAGGCAGAGTGTTCTGGGGAAAGAGCTATACAGACACAAGGACAGACCACGACAATGCAGACTGACGAAGGTTAGAGATAGGAGGTAAAGAATATTCATGGCCTGGTTTTGCCTTATAATCAAAGGAGATATTGCACATGTTGGCTCTGGACGCTTAGTGATCAGTGTGGATACCAGTGAGACACGGTACGCCTGATTTGCAGATCAATAAGGTTTAATGTGCAAGGTTTTCTATAGATATACTAGTTGAATATAAAGCCTAAAATGAACTACAATATATCATATTCACTAAGCCTGCAGAGCTAAGCAGTAACTCAGAAGGCTGAATGCAGGAATGGCTTTCTTCAGGGACGCCACCAGGGAGTAAATGGATCCTTTGGTCCAACTGGCAGCACCTCCCATGGAGCCAGGTGTTGATGGAGTGCGACCCTTTGTCTAAGTAGTGACTTCTTATACCCTCCCATAAACAGCTTTCACCTAATTATCTCTCTGCTCATTATCATATATACTAATTACCTACATTGGGTTTTCACCCTTTACTAAATTCCATTCTCACCATGCTAATTGGGGTCATCAAAACAGCATCTGGTGATAGGAAGGGCGGTGTAAAAATATGCCCCTTGTCAATGAAAAAGTTCATTCAAGGATAACTAGTAGTTCCCATCACGGTTATCTATGTGCAGCTGCAAGCATACATGTTGTGTATTTTGTCTTGTTATGTGCCATGGTATGCAGAAACTGAGACATCTGCAAGATTACTCAGTAGTCCTATTCATCTCTGCCAACCGGAAGATGTCATGATACAGAATAGCCAAGCAAGCAATTGAAGCTATGCTAGTCCTATAGGACAGTGGTCAGGCAACAAAAATTGTACTGGGCCTCCAACAGCACATACTTCTTAATACATTAAAACAAATAATGCATCTGTTTCGAACACCTCACTTTCAGAAGACCTAGGCTTAACAAGCTTTGCATCGATAATATGGATACATTCAGTTACTATTATTTTTCTCCATCTGGCAATAATTATTCAGAAAAACGGCTTGCACAAAGTGTGCAAAGTGACTGGCTAATGATGATTTCACATTGTGTAATCATGAGATCATACAATTATATTATCCAAACATTATAATAAGCATTCTGTAAGCACACACACACACATTTGAGGATGTGACAGCCTGAGGTGCACAGATATTAACACGATGAACACAATATAAGAACCTGACTAGACTGGACTAGAATAGTGTCATGACTAGCAGACCTCATCTTTGAGCAATCTCATAACTTAGTACATGAAGCATTCAAATACAGCTTACCAGCCTGATCTGCTTTGTTCTATGTCCTACCAGGATGATGTTAAATAGAGGGGGTGTAATATATCTTCTTGCAGCTATGAGAATCAAGTCAAATAAGGGAGAGTGCAGAAAAATGCTAAAAGTGGCTGTTTCCTGCCTCAGTCCCACATAAATTAATGGGAATTTTCCATTGACTTGGAACCAGGATTTGGCCTCTAGTCTGGTAGACTTTGACTTGTTTTAATAATGAAATCATAGAACAGGAACTATTGTTTCTTTTTTATTAATGTTTCTGTGAACCAACATACTATACTCAGTTAAAATGTTGCTCTTAGTTAGATGTCATTAATTCAACCGACAGAATGGCTTGCTATAAAAACAAAATTGTGCACGCACACACTCATGTGCATGCACACGCACACATACAAGTCATCTCATATAATTTGAGTATATTTCACATTTAATAGAGAAGCCTGACAGCTACTAGTGCTCGGTTCTGAATTCTCCTTTTGACAGCTGTGTGTTTTGCATCGTCCCACCCTCCTGTGTAATTTGTTCTATATTCCACTTGAACCACCAAACAAATTTTATGCAAAAAGGAAAACAACTAAGCACATTGTGTCCTTCATGCTATAACACCACGAAAATGTCACGCAATAGTTCAATCGCCAATGCAAAAGAAGAGCTGTGGGACCTACAATAGTCATGCTAGAAATGCTATGCAAACATTACTGGCCAGTTCATAATATGTCAGACAGGAATTTTTATAAATGAACATCATTTTCTCTAACACGCCTCTTTATCACTGTACTCCAGTTGCCAAAGCATCCCCAGAATTGGTATTTCAGTCTTTCATGTACAAGGTTTTCATGTAAAGGCTGACTGTTCAAAATAAATCATTCTGCTACGCGTGTTTTTTCTACTCTTTGAAAAATAACAGCAACATGGAAAGACAAACACTGGAAGAGTCGAATACATAGAATTAAATGTACTATTCCCTCTACCGAGCCATAATTATTACTATTATGACAACTTCCATTGATAAACTTTTTATTTAAAAAAGGTGAATTAAAGAATTATGACTATTAAAAATTAAAAATGACTATTAAAAATTTTTCAACATGCATATAAAAGAAAATAGGCCAACATTTACAAACCTGGGTGCCTAAGGGTAGGCTCCTAAATCTATTTTTAAGCGCTTACATAGAGATGGCCAAATTTTCAGAGGTGCTGAGCAATGCCAGCTCCCATGGAAGGCAGTGGGAGCTACAGATGCTTAGCACCTTTGAAAATTAAATCCCTTTTATTCAAATGTCCAAACATGGATTTAGGAGCCAAATTTCAAGCACTCAAGTTTGAAATTTTTGGTCATACTATTGTATGAATAACGTTTCAAATGTTAATGTCTTCTTCAGCTATCTTGCCTTGCAGTCAATACACCAATTTGTTAAGGATCGTGGAATTCTAGACAGGGATAGTTTTGCATTATCAGGGATTAAGTAGAGAATAAAAACATATCACTGCCAACAATAGCCCCATAATTGAATTTCAAATATCATACAGATCTAGTTTAGAATCGACAATGAATGAAGCCTATGTCATTAGAGCCTAATCCAATATGCACAAGCAATGGAAAGTCTCCTACTGGCCCCTCAAGGGAACTGGATCAGGCCCTAGTGATCTACTGTTTCAGTGGCAATAACATCCACATTATTGAAGTTAACACGAATGCCCCTGGAGTTGCAGCCACTTTCACCTAGTATGAATTTGACCCATAATACTAACCTCAGGTTTATATAACAGAAAATACCCTGGGATGTGATATGTTAATGAGAAAACCTACTATGTTGATATTGCCCACATTTACATTTTCCAAATGAAGATTAAAAAAACCCCTGTTGTGACCTGAAAAACAAAAAAACAAACCTTGAAAGAATTTACATTGGTATTGGATATTTCACTTTTGTGAAACAAACAACATCAATGATATACTACTACACTCTTGTTTCAGACAGTACCACCTCCCCACTTGTGCAACATCACAAGAGCTTCCATCTTTAATCCATGTTGTCAAAGTGCTGTGAATTACAAGACAATGAAAAAATCAGAGCAACACTGCTGGCTGGAGTCAGCCAGATTTCAGAATTCACACAAGAGTACTAGCTCCCACAAAGTAGACAGGTGGTATGTCAACCAATATTCAAAGCTACACAATGAGGACTTGTCTTCAAGGCTTGTCATCTTCTCGGAGTGGATTAATAAGTGATAGGAGTTGTTGAAATGTAGGGCGCTTTTCTGGTAGCTGAATGAAAACAAAAAACAATTTATATGGTTACTTAACAGTGACAATATGAACTATAGTTACTGTAACACACATTCATTTTTCTTAGCTCCAACATGCAGAACTATGGAGTGGTAGTGGCATTTAGGTGGTAAAGCAATTCACATTCTGATAGCACTGTCTCTTTTAAATCTTTCTTCTATTGCTGTAGCTTTCTGATGATCTCTTGTTCTTTCTCTTGTACATTTTTGTTCAAGTAGAACTTATTTTTGTCACGTTTGGCATGAGTCGTATAAAAGCTAACAATCACATCTTACAGTAGCACCTGTGCCAGGCAGCTTCTAGCCACTCACAGTTTAAAGACAGGTAAACAGACGTTGGAAGAAGAACACTAATTTGGAAAATCTTTTGTACTAGAATCACTGTAGGGCCGACAGCAATCTTTAAGAGGAATTTAAATATGAATACAGAATAATCAGTGTTTGACCTACAAACCTTGACAGCAGCTCTTGTATTTAGAATTGCAGGCATAGAGACAATATGATGAATCACTCAGACTCTAAATCTGTCATCTACTTTGAGGCATATTTTAAAGCAATCTTCATAAGTGAATGGTACACCTTCCTCAAAGGGAAAATCAGCTAGTTCTCCCTCATGCTTTATCCTCATATGAATTATGATCCCTTCCTCTGGTGTACTGTAGTAGAGTGCTTTATGGAAGTTAGTTTCTCTCTACAACTGATGTTCTTTGACAGAAACAGTTTCCTGTATTGATTTATTTTTTTTCAGCTGACTGTCACGAATCCCATCAATTATTTTAGATAACTTCTCCAACTCATATGGACCAATATACATACCTCATGCCAGCAGCTGTACATTAACTGGTAGATGGTGTCTGAGGCCAGCTGTGGTCGGTAAAGCCGATATCCCTGAGAAACCTTCTCAATCACTTGCATATTATCATAAAGTTCATAGGGTTGCTTTCCCAAAGTGAATACCTCCCACATTAAGATCCCTGCAGAAATGGCCAGTGTTAAAAGACAAGAAATTTAAGAGAAAATCATTCCAGATCAAGACACTTAAGCAATACTAATCTAACAGAACAGTAATAACAGGTGAGACTTCTAAGAAAAAAATGTTTTTCTAGCAAATTTAGGGGGATGATTTGTATCCACAATATGACGATTGGTATTCATGTTAGTGATCCTGTGCTCAGTTGCAGACAACATGCTGTTGTAATGATAAGTGAAACTGAACGATACAGATGTTTGATGGGGTTGGTCAGTGATAGTGCCTAAGCCATGACAATCTAAGAATTGTCTTATGTCAACATTACAAAAAAATACAGAATAAGTAGGAAAGGCCTTTTGTAGATGATTTTCTCATGTGATTTTGTAGATATTTTTAGGAAACTGGGACATTTAGTACTTTAATGTCAGAAGATTTAAATAAGATTCTGAAAGGATTTATGGTGGTTATAAGCCTTTCGTGCCTATCTGTAAAAACTGCCAGCTCTGGAAACCCTCTAGACATCAGTTAATATAGCTGTCTTAGTACCTGATGTTTTGAGACAATTTTGCAATAAACGATCTTTTTAGGCTAATTAAATGCTGTGGAACTCATGCCAATTGCATAGTAAAAAAAAAAAGTATGTTATTGTTTCTTTGTTACATATATTATTGGCCACAAAGATTTTTTTCAAAAGCATTTTTTTTCTGAATTATTTTTACATCAGAATTAGCAAGCCTTGACTACTCTGCTTCTGCATCAGGAATCTTTTGAAGACTGGAGACTTGCAGTGGGATAGAAACAGCATAACAGAATGAAACCTGGCTTCCAGCTTTCCCTGGAGTTTCTCTTAGAATATTTAAAAATCAACATCACTTCAGCTCAGGATTCAGCTACTGAAAAATGACCATCGCTCCTGTTCTTTAGCCCTCCAAAGAATCATCAGGCAAAAACAGGGCAATGAAGAAATGATGGGCCTGATTCTCCTCTTGCTTACAGTGGATCAATGGATCACTGTGAAACTGCTGTGAATAAGAAGAGAATCATGCCTGTATTTCTAGGATGAAATACTGTCTGCACAGAAGTCAATATCAGAATGTCACTGAAGTCACTGGAGTCAGGATTTTGCCAACAACGTAAAAGCAAGCTGGAAAAATATTTACAAGAAGAAACAATGATGTCATCTGTATGCTTTATAACAAAGTAATATGGGGCACAAGCAAAACATTTTCTGTATTGCAATCTTTCTTTAATGGGATAGGGTGACTAGCTGGAGACAAAGCGGAGAGGAAAAAGAACTTGGAAAAAGCCTCTCTTCTACCTTGTTCACCACAGTGCTACGTTGCCATAAGAAGATCAGCTGTTTGAACTCTTCTGGCTGGAGCCAGGTTTGCATCATGTTCTAAGTTCTGGCAAGAAGCTAGCACGGCACATATAACCCATGCTTAGACAGTGTGGAGTGCTATCCCACTCTAGAGGCTAGGCTTGGGGTTTATGAGTCTGCTACAGGTTTGAAGCTAACTGAACAGGGCTTTTAACTCAGGCAGAAGAGGCTTGTGCTTTTAGAGTCAGAGGTCTCAGGTATGGTCTCCGCTCCAGCAAACTCACCCCTGGACATTGCACTGCACACATATTGCGCAACATATGGGTAGTGGGCCAAATTCTATGTCTGTGCACCCACAAAGAAGCCATTTAGGTGACAGCAGTTTGGTCTATGTTTTGTGCATTGCACTATTAAGCAGAATAAACACAGTACGTAGTAAATACCGATCTTAGACTTTTGCACGGTGGTTGTTAAAGTCTGTCAGCGATTCTTTTAGCTTTTCAAATATAAATCAAGAAATATTGCATTTTCCTAGCTTATTAAGCATCTCCAATATGAAAGGTCAAGTCCCATACGTACCAAAGGCCCATACATCTGACTTGCTGCTAAACTTGGTGTAATGAAAAACTTCTGGTGCTGACCACTTCACTGGAAATTTAGCTCCTAATGAGCTTACATACAGGTCATCCAGAACATACCTGCAAGGCAAGAGCCAGTCTTCAGGCTGTGACAAATGTATAATGAAATATTGCTTCCTGGAATGCTCCTCAAGAACTCTCCAGCAAGCCCGTGAACAAAGCCTGGACAGAAACCCTGGTCTCCAGAGGTGACCTGATAGAAACTCTAACCTCAGGCTACAGAGGTAGATCACTGCCATCATGTTACCAACGGACTCCTTATCATGTCATCGCTAGAGGGAACAGAGACCCCAAATTGTGTGAATCTCTCTCAGAGGGGGCATTATAAAAACTCTCTTGCACACAGAGAATATTGAGATTTCTTTGAAAAGCAAGAATTAGTGATGTGCATGCATTACGTTTGCCCTCTAACCTTTAGAGATGCCAGGAGTCTGTACCTTCTATTTCTCATCTCACTGAAACCCCCAGAATGGCTTGGAATCATTAACTCAATGGAGCTAAAGAGAACTATATAGCCCCTGTGATTTAACTTTGCTAATAACCAGTTCATTAACTGTTGGCTTCCTGGCAGCACTGGCTGACTAAAACCAATAGCCCATTCATGATTGACATTATTGTACTGCAGTGGTTGAAGGTTCAGGCTGTTGCTTACCTCGCCATCCCGAAGTCAGACACCTTCACAGTCAGATCACTATCAACCAAGCAATTCCTAGCAGCCTTTAGTGGGAAAACAAGAAAATAGACTGAGTGACCAAGCTCCAAGTGAAATAAGAGTTTCGTTATTTCTGAAAGTGTTTCCGTCCTGTGGAATTCCAGTGTAAGGGTCTATGGGCTAAAGCCCGGGTCAGCTGATGGTCCCTGTAATGTCACCAGGAGACCATGCACAGCTACAGTCAGGGAGCACTGTGAAGAGTAGGTGCTGCAGGAAGTACCACCCAAGTACCTGCAGCCCTCCGATTGGCCAAGTGCTCCTACTTACCCCCAGGGGCTGCCCCAGGAAGCTGTTTGGGTAGCCGCACGGATTTTGGCCTGCTCAGACTCCAGACTTTTTCTTATCTCCTGATCTCTTATCCCAGCCTGACTCTGATCCTGATCCCAGCTTGGTACGACTTCTGAATTCTGCTCTCTGACCTCAGCCTGACTTTGACCCCAACTTTTGCTTACCTGGCTCTTGCGATTCATCCAACCCCTGCTCAGGGAATACTGTTCCTCACATGCAGACCCCAGCCCAAAAGTGACCACTAGGCCACACTGCCTACACCCTGGTCACTTATATCCATGAAGTTCTTTGGTTAAAAAATTGATACACTGTGTTTAATTTGTAACAATAATAATACCTAACTCTTCTATAGCACTTGTCATTCACAGATCTCAAAGTGCTTTACAAAGGAGGTCAGTACTGTTATCTCCATTCTACAGATAGGCAAACTGAGGCACAGGGAGGGGCAGTCACCCAGCAAACCAATGGCAGAGCCAAGAATTGAATGGAAGTCTCCTGGGTCCCAGACCAGTGTTCCAGTCACTAGGTTACACCACATCAAAAGTTGCTAGTGCATCAAAAGCAAGAGCATACTTATGATAGGAGAATGCTAACTTGGTTATTTACGTGCATTATAAGGAGAAAGGAATACTAAGAAATAATGTAAGCAGTATGGATAATGAAGGGGTCAGTAATAGCCCAGTTTTACCCAGACTTATTTATGTGACCCTTTACCTAAGGCCATCATCTCTGCCCAGAGGGTTATTAGAATCATAGAGGATTAGGGTCAGAAGGGAACTCAGGAGGTTATTAATCCCATGGATATCGTCTGCACTTCCTAAAGCCACGTTTTGTTTTTATTCTTGTTCTCTGTGGTTTGTAACAATCAGTAGCAATTTTTTAGAAATTGCTTTTATATTTATCACTTGGATTTTGCACAGATAAACTGCTCGGCATCCTCAATTTCTGATTTGAATGTACAAACTGGTTAGTAACATGTCCAGTTACTTGATTCGTGTACACAAATAAGTAATTACAAGCACTAAAACAAATATTTAAACTGGTGTTTGGAGAGGAAGATGCTGGGCTGAGGCCCCTTCAAAAATGTAGCTCTCTACATATTGTAGATTCTCACACATTTTCCAGTGGCTACAGTTAGAACACACAATGTCATTAGTGAGTCTGGCACATGCGTACCCAGGAGCTAGGGAGATTCTCTTTCACTGATCTCATGCAATAACCCATCTGATTCCGCCACAACCCGTCTGCCAGTGTTTTTGAACACTCACTCCTGCACAAACTGTGGGCCTGGAGTTTAAGGTCCTGATTCTGCTCTCAATTACATCAGCGTAAATCACAGCTAGACTGCTACAACAGCAGGGTGAGTAATGGATGGAACAAGACCCAAGTGGGTAAAATACTGGCTTATGACAACAAAATCTGAAAGATCCAAGTGCTCGAGATAGCATTTCGTCCTATAATAGTAATAAGACACCATTAAACAGAATCTTCAATGCCAGTGGCCTAAATGTTCTCACTGCTACACTTGTATTATGCCAGTGTGAATTCCATTGGTATAAAGTAGGTGTAACAGAGTGCAGAATCAAGTCCTCAGTCTTTTCCTTCTACTTAACCCATGTGGATAGAGCTTACCAAGTCTCGGTGAATAAACTGCTGGCTCTCTAAGAAAGTCATGGCTTCACAAATGTTATAACATATTTCCAGCAGCTGGAAGGGTTGCAGTTCCTTTCCGTGACTCCTCAAGTAGCTAAGCAAGCAGCCATTAGCCATATATTCAGCCACTATATAGATGGGATATGTCTTGGTGCAAACTCCATAGAGCTTAACAAGTTTGGGATGGCTAAGTTTCCTAAAGCAGAATATTAAGAAGTAAATAGATTACTATATTTTGTGAGCTTTTATTTCTCATCATTACCACAGCATTCCTAAAGAAACTTTTGGAACCATATAAATACAGAAATAATAGCCTATCTACTGAAGTAGTAAAACCTGTCACAAATCAGGGTTCAGTTAATGACGTCTCAGACCTAAAATTTTCCCTTTCAAGCTGAGTTTAATTTCTGTCTCTATGCTAGTAGGAAACAACTGCAAAAATAATCAGTAATGGGGAAACTGTCTATTGTAGGTTCCCCAAGGGCAGACTTCTTAACCTGTGCATGGTCCCATTGACACAAGTGAAGGGAGCTGGGTTGGTGTATTTGCACCTGGGACCTTACAGATTCCATGCCACAGCATGGATTGGGCCCTTCAAGAGGGAACTAGTCAAGCACACCTGTGCCTTATTAAGAGCCTCTCAATGGGAGGGGAGAAAGCAGATAAAGAGCAGCCGATCTCTGTAAAGAGCTAGAGGAAGGCAGGAAACAGGAAAAGAAAACTGGTAGAGACTGAGAAAGGTTCTTGCAGGGAAGACCGAGTAATCAGAGGAGTTTCTCCAGCTAGAAAGGGCTGGGAGTCGTCTGCTAAAGCAAGGGAAGACCCTGAGATACCAGGGGAGTTTTGAGACAGTACTTCAGAAGGCATTGGTTGTTCCCAGTTTAAGGCTGGGGGAAGGCTTTTTGGTGTTCATTTTGAACTTCTTTGCCAATCAAACCAGACCCTATGAAGGGGAGGAGGAGGAGGGGGAGGAGGAGGAGGAGGAGGAGGAGGAGAAGGAGAGAGAGAGAGGGAGACGGAGACGGAGACGGAGAGGGAGAGAGAGAGACTTTTTGTGACTTAGGGAGGAGTCTTAGGGGGAAACTGAGGCAGGACACCACAGAGTGACCCAGGCCACGAGAAGGCATTCAGAAGGTGGCTGACCCTACTGTGTTCCTATTAAAAGAATGTAGCAAAGTAGAGTCTGTTATTATAACTACTTCAACTAGCCACTCGATAAGCACAGAGTGCATTTCCTTATGTTGGGAAATACCTAAAATGGCCCTGATTAAAACTATTTGCAAACTGGCATCTCACTGTGGAAATGGGGGAGGTTACCTCTTCTTTGCCACAGTGAAATATACTGAAGGCGCATGCATGGGTCTGATACATCCCATCGATGGTAGACATCATTCCCACCTGCTTCTCACAACAGAAGTAAATAATTGCATCTGTGCCTGTTGAAGTGGGCTTTTCAGTAATGCATATAGCTTTTAATCACACATGCAGAAGTTCTGCAGTCAGTGAGGCTGAACAGCAATATAATACTAGCCTTTTGCAGGTAACCCCAGCAACCTTGATGCTGTTCTGCTGATGCCTTTTTAAAGGTGATGCCGTAAGTGGCTACATATTTAGCCTATGCCTAAGGTTGTCGGTGGTACTTATGGCTTTATTTGGAAGAGGAACTTCTTTTTTAGTAACTATTCTATATTACTGACATAATTTTGGGAAGATCCTTATTTACAAGGTCATTTCATTATGCAACATATAGCTTACATCATGGTGTGAGCTTCCTCTATGAAGTCGTCTTCTGACATGGAGCCTTCTTTAATCATCTTAATGGCAACGTCATACTTTCCCTTCCACTTTCCCAGCTGCACCATTCCAAACTGGCCACTTCCTAACTCCTTTAGCAGGACGATATCCTCTCGCTTCAGCTCCCAGATCCCTAGTGGGAAAGAAACAATCCCCCTTAGCTACCAGACTGACTTATGCAATTATGGGGGACCTAAAGGCATCTATTTCATTTTCTTTTGCAGTGCATGAAAGCGTGCCCCATGAAGTCTATGGGTTTCATAGGGGAGTTGCAGAAGAAATGCACGAGTGTCATTCGATACCACAGCTAAGGTATGTTAGTTCACCAAACCAGACAAAGTTCCTACCACTTTTTTTTTTTTTGATCAAACAATAGAAATGTGTCTAGGCTGTTTTACAGTCGGCTGGCAAACAGATACAATCCCACCACATAATGTGCTAGAACATAGAAAAGGCCCAGCTTGAGATGGCTGTAGCATGAGAGTGCAGTTGGAGGGAGTGCACAAGGAGCTGGTCACTTGACCCCAGAGGGAGTTGGAAGGCCGTGGAGCACGTTCCCCAACATCTGCACACACACATCAGCTTTTGCAGTAGGCTGCATGCATGGGTGGGTTGTGGCTACCCTATTTCTAAGAATAATGCACTTGGGCACAGCTCTACATACAAGGGAGTTAGGGGAGGAATTGACCACCGAGGAGCACTCCCTAAACCCTGCATGTGGCAGGTTGGCTCTGCACTAGCCCCACCACAGATTAATTTAACTGGCTGCCAACCCAGAGAATTCAAATAAAGTTTCTGCAATCTTCCATAAAGTAAAGATTAGAAGTAATGAAAATCATAATGGTTTGATTATTTTTAACTGAAAAATTATACGCTGGTGGTGTGATGGTGTGGGATCCATCTGTGCAACCTAAGGAATTCTGGGTGAGATTCTGAACTCTGTGTCTTTGTCAAACTCTATCTGAATGGGCAGCCCTTTGCCTGCTCTGTTGTCCTTTTACCCCCATATTGGACTGAAATTCCACAAGGGGCGACACAGGACTGGCAATGGAGGGTTGGGAAATCTGGATGGTTTTCTACTCAAATACAAGTGCCCTAGGCATCAGATGGGCTTCCACCCAGAAAAATTAGTTTGTCAGAGGAAAGGTAACCTGGCCACAAAGTCATCTGGTAGGGCTCTGGGATCACCTGAGGAGGCTGATCCAGGAGTCACCTGGCAGAAGGATTGAAAGGTAATAAAAGGGCAGGAACTGCTCTTCTTGGGGTGTTAGGCCATTTTCTCCATGTCAAGTGGAGGGAAGCTGCTGCAGGAGGCTGGTGGGGCAATAGGGAGCCCTGCCCACCTGGACTCTGATGGACCCCCAGGGAAAGGTGAGCTGTGGGGACATTGCATTCAGTGCTTTCTAAATGACCTGAGCTCTCTTGTCCTTTATCTCTTGTGTAAAAAGCCGTGGTGGATTAGAGTCTTGTGCAAAATCCGTCTGTGTGACTCATTACAGCACTCACATGCCCCCGAGGGGTTAACTTGAGAACAGAGACTGCCCACAAGGATGGAGTTCTGGGAAGTGCTGCACAATAATTTTGGGGGTCAGTGCTGGTGGCAGAGGCTAGGCAGTTGGACAGAAAGGTCTCAGCTCTCTGAGGATCTTCATCCCAAGAGTGTGTTGGGGGACCCCAAACCAGGGGCAGTCCTGGGACTCCACTCAGACTCCAAAGGCTTTAGAGGACTCGGGGACTTGGCTTTTGGATCCCCTCACAGCAGTTTGGTGAATGTTCAGCAGGGGGAGCTCAAACAGCACTGTGGCGGGGCAAACAGTGACAATGGTTTTAAAAGGGAAAATTATCTCCATACCATTTTCTAAGGATGCTGTTGATGGGACCTTATTTGCTTTCATACACACAGCATGTCGAAGCCTTGTAATTATACCTACAAAGAAAGCCAATTAATGATCACAGTATATGCAGTTCTCCTAAAAATAATTTTAGTAGCAGTAATAATAATAAATAAAAATCCTGAATAACGAACACCCGCACAAACAAATTCTCAAGACTGACACCTAAAAGGAGGATAAATCTATTCTTAGTATTTAGACCATTCAGTGTGGCAAGCGATTCACCAGAAATACTAGAAACCCAACAACTTGAGTCTGTCTAAAATTATCTATAGTGGAAAGAGTACATATGATAGGAGAAAAGCACATTCCAGGTCCCCGGAAGGGGCAGGGAGAGACAGAAATGGTTTACCTGCTGAGTTATGTCGATGATAGTGAATCAGCTCAGGCACTGAATCAAAACAGTAATTTTCAGCCAAATAGTATTTGTTTTCGTGGTTTGTGTGCACGTGGTAATGCTTGACTGTTCCTTTTTTATCTCTGAAAAATATCACAAAGCATTCTTTACGTGAGGGCCTTGTTAAATGGACTCAATAAAATCCAAGCTATATTTAGTTAATTAGATAGGTTGTCACCAAACTCATACTGTATCAATTACAATTTTGATGCTATTTTTTCTTTGCTACTATCAGCTGTCATTTAGTTAAGGGGACTCTTTGCTTAATAAATGTTCTCTAAATACTTACTATAGTAAAACGGTCATGATACAGTTAATTGGGCCACCCTGCATATTATGGGCTGAAGCGATGCTCCAGCTCTCCTTTACTTTCTCTTCCGTTTGTTCCCACTCTGTTGTGGTGCAATTGAATAAAGCAGCAAGTTCCCCAGCCTGCAGTCTCATGAGTAAAGTGTTATTTTTGTTGCACTGAGCGGTCCCTTTGCAAATGTACACGTTACCAATTTTTCATATTTCCATAGCTTCCAATTTGTAATATGCAAGATGCTGGTCATATTTATAAGGGGTATCAGCTGTCCCACTGCAGGACACTAACTGCCAGGGGACAGGAAAAAACTTGCCCCATGAAAATCATAGAATCATGCTAAGATGCAGGATTTGTTGTGTCTAAATGTTATTTAATGTAAACAGTGGTGGTGGTGGGGAAGCAGGGTGTTATGTCGTCCTCCAATGCTTTTGGTACTGGCCACCTCTGATTATGGGACATTTGACTAGAAGGACCAGTAGTCTGAGTCACAATGGCAATTTTTTTGAATGTTCACAGTTCCATTTGTGATCTATCCTTTTTTCCTATTTCTCCCGAGATTGACCTCTTCTCCCCTTTCCCATTTTTCTCTTTCTTCAGTTTCCCTCTCCTTCCATCCATTCCATGAATCTCCCAAATAGCCTATCCTTGGAGTTACGGTCCATGTTCAGCGAGCAACGAAACAATATCCATACCAACTCTCCCCTACTCTGGCTCTCCTGCCATGAGCACACTTCTTCAGTGATGCTTTCTGCCACTAAAGCACGGGACTGGGCATAAGGGGCCAGGAGGTTAAGGCATGATGGATTTAGAGGGATAATGCTGTTTAGAAGTCTGTATCCTGAGGTGCAGTTCAGATCTGGTGAACTAACTTTTGTATTGAATGATTCCCCCTAAGTAAAAACCCATGGAGTGGACAGTGGAAATGAAACCAATCTTTGAATACTCACTCAAGAGCCCTGCTGAATACAGAAACTGTGTATTTTCCCACTTGGCTTGAATTTCGAACCATAAAAGCACCTTCCTTCCCCTAAATAATAAATAAAAAGGAAGGAAAACATCACAAGAAACACCTACTATTTGAGAAATATTTTGTAATTTTGTCTGATGCATTTCCATAATGCCTTAAACTCATATCAGTTTTCCACTGCCACAGTATATCTGGGTGGCTAAACAGCTAGAGAGATTTCCAGTGCATATTTATCTTCCAGCTATTTTTAATGTGAGCTGCAGTTAAATCCTATTCTTCCCCTCTTCCCCACCCCCCAAATTTGCACTGTAGGTTTCTCCTTTTGAGGATGGTTTCCTAGGTAAGTGTTGAGACTCTGGTTTCCATGAGGACTTTGTTAGGAGTACATGTAGCAGCGGCATTGGTCTTGTGCTGGAATTTGGTGGGTGTGTGGCTGGAACAAGAAATGCACAAGTCCAGCTATGGACTAAGATTCAATGCTGCAAGGTGTGGTGCAACCTCACATCCCATCCAGATTGATGGGATTTGGGACAGTTCAGCACCTGATCAGGCCATAGGTGACTAGCCGTTCTGCTGGTCCCCTTTCCCTCCTAGAAATACACAGTGATTCACCAGATTACACTTCATTTCTTAACCTATGGTGTAGACAGCTGGAAAGGAATTTGGGCCATGGCTCTGGAAGAGCTGAGCATGGTGTGAGGTGCAAAGTGGCTGAGCACCAATGATACAGGCAATATACAAGGAGTGAGCATCAAGGGAACTGGGAGGTGCAATAGTTAAGCTTACAAGCTTCTGACCTAGGATGTCTCCTACGAAAAGGAGTATGGCAATGTCATTATACAGCAGTCTCCATTTGTGTGTGTTGTCGAACCCCCAATGCAATATTCCCTGGCTGGCAGCCTGTGCTCAGAAAAGACTGAAATCTGAAATAGCGATTTAGGGTATTGTATGTCAGGAGTGAAATCCATTGGCAGAGCTCTGGGGGAGGTGTCCAGTCTCTGCCTGCCCTTTACCTAATTTAGACTAGTGCCGTTACTTAGTAGTCACCTCTAGGACCTTCACATTCACCCACAACCTTTTGGAAACCTAATTACTCCTGTATCTTCATACTAGATCAATACCTCTTTAAGTGTCTGCCAGCTCACTGGAATACTCCAGTGATTAAAAGAGCATTCGCACCCTCTAGCGGCCAGGAATAGCAAAATCAACAGTAGATACAGAAACATATAGAGAAAGGTTTCAATGCAGATAATAAAGGTATTTTCAGTACCTTCTGTCGCAGCAGTTGCTCGGACTGGGCTCTGGAGATATTACCAGCATACCAGCTGCAGCAGGAAATATTGTTTACAGCATGATTTCCGAATAACAGTTTGGCAAAGTAGACTGATGAAAAATCCTTACAAGATGCATCATTTTCAAATCCGCCTTTAAGAAGCCAACGTATCTATCTCACATGACACCCATTAGTAGTACTATTTGGGTACCTCATAGTCTTTAATGCATTTGTCCTTGCAACAGCCCTGGGAGATTAGGGCAGGGCTGTTATCCCCATTCGGCAGATGGAGAATTGAGGTACAGAGAGACTACATGACTTGCCCAAGGTCACACGCAAGTGTCCTAGGCTAGCATCCTAACTGCTAGACCACCCTTTCTCCCTGATTACAGATCAAGTTACATTTGCAAATTACGTTTGATTTCTAAGGTAATAATTCTGCATGATCTTGAGATAGCTGGAAGTAGAGGATGAAGACTAAAAAAAAAAAGAATGTGAATTAGCATCCTAGACCACTGAGAAGCACAGCTGCTTATTCCCCATACACAATACCTATAAAATTGCATTATTAACTGCAGTTCACCAGGCAATGATGACCAAATTTGGAAAGAACGAGGTAACTTCCCCCCTCTCCCCCATGTTTAGATCTCTAAATACCCATTTAGAAGCATTATTGTGGGGAAAGTGTGAGCAAACTGTGCCTGCAAGCGGACCTCCCTCTACCTGTGACGATTTGATGGGTCACTATGACGTGAAGAATTGTATATTTTCAAACACAAAGGTCCTTGCCTGTGTTTTTAATAAAATCTTGGATCCTTAAAATTAAACTTCTGGGATAGCTGCTGCCTCTCCACATTCCCTGTGCCGGGGCTTCGGATCACTGAATCCATGTAAATAGTCCCATTCCTGTGGCCTTCCTCACCTTGGTCTCTTTGGGACCAGCATGGCATCCTGCTCTGTGGATTCTTTCTTTTTTGGCAACTATGCCACAGAGCGCCCTGCATGCAACCCCACCTTGGAGTGACTTTCAACTGAAAAGCATTAACGGTGTTTAACTCTTGCAACATTTGAACCTCTTTGTGATAGTCAGGCTTTAACTTGCATAACACTTTAATGAAGTGAAAGCTTTAAAATGAAGGAGAGAGCTACTTCGTACATGCTTTTAAGAGAAACTTCTCTCAGCCTCATCATAAGTGTCAATCTTTTGTGAACACACCCCCTGATTGGGGTAAAAGACCAGCTTTTCGAAAAGCCTCCTCATCCACTCCTCATCCATTGGGTGGAAACAGATATACTCATTCTTTTGGAAGCCTATGGAAGATTAATAATAAGGATCATTTGTATTGCGGTAGGGTTGAGAGGAGGATAAAGGCTCCACTGTGCTAGGCATGGTGCGCACATATAATGGAAAGATGGTCCTTGTCCCAAAGAGCTTATGGTTTACACATGAAAATGCTCCACATACTCACTCATGCTTAGCAATGCTCTCCTCTTCTTCTGATGAATTGTCACTTCCACTGGAGTTTCCCCTACAAAGACGACATGAATAAATATGTTGATCTTCCTCAAGTCAAAACCCATAATAAATGTATTCACACTGAGCTAATACTATAGGCAGCCCACAGTGGATTTTTTTTCCCCTTTAGGCAAATGTGAAGATATATTTTATTTTCTTTCCATTTCTTTATTGGCTTGGTGAGAGTGAAAAGAATATACCCTTTCCCATGGTAAAATATTCTAACTTCAGGTTTAGAGCTACAGCAGAAACAGCTGACTGTTGCAAATGAATATGTGACAGGTAAAAAGTCCTTTATAAATAGTCGTGTCTGGAGTAGCTGTGGGAGAAAATTCTCACTTCGGTTTTAAAAATGATCAATTGAAAAATCTTGAGCCTGCTCAGAGGGCAATGACTAAGCTTTCTGAGCGGAAACTAATGCAGCCCCTCTGGCTTTGTGATATTATACAGTGGGTTGGGAGAGTTAAACGCTCTCTCTGCCTGTCCTGAATCCTCTACTGCAGTTGTTATGAGATTGTAACTGGCTCATGGAAGCTTACACAGAAATCCTCCAAAACCACAAAAACTCAAAATCCTCCAATAAATGTTCTCAACATGAAGGAAAGAATTAAAAAAGCACTTGCCAAAACAAGTAAATACCTCCCGCCTCCTCTCTCTGACCCCAACAACAAACCAACAATTTAGGATTCTAATTTTTGCTGCATTCTACAGCATTCAGGAAATTATAAGATTACATTTTTTTAAAAAAGTTGTAGGCCTGATCCAATAGTGCTTACTCAGACAAATCTCTTTGCAGTCTATGGGATTACTCAAACACATAAAGGGTCTGCTCCCTGTAGACACTCAGGCAAGTGCTTCATTTTATGCACAACATCAGTGTTTGCAAGATCAGGGCCAAAGATACTTTAAAAAAAAAAAAGATGGGTCTGATCTGGCAGGTTTCACTTAAGCAAAATCACATTCATTTCTATGAGACTAGTCACATATATAAAGTTACTCACATACGTAAATGTTTCCAAGGTTGGGGCCTTAATGGTGAAGTAAGAATACATTGGAGGAAATCCTGGCTCTATTGAAGTCAATGGCAAAATTTCCATTGATGACAGTGGGGCCAGTATTTCACCTATAAGTTTTTTGCATTAAGTATGTATGCAACAAGCACATGAAGATACATGCTATCCTATATCTTCCAGGAAACTTCATGCGGAGTACTCAGAAAGCCATTGAATACATCATAAACTTTGTAAAACTTTCTGGAATTGTAGCCTGGCCTTTCCTAAAAGGGTAGGATGAAAATTTAAGCACTGAGTGGCTGGCTGTTGATTTACCCAGGTTCATCATCATCCAGGGATATCTCTTTCAGATAGGTACTTGGTGCAAAGCCTTCATTCCTGCAAACTGAACATTTCACAGTTCAGTCCTCTTGTATAATTCCATCGTATATTTGATCACTTAAAACAGGAATCAATGGCTCACTCACAAACTTTTTATAGTGTCAAACAGAGATGTTCATGTTTAAAATAATTAAAAGGAATGAATTAAATGGATTGAAATTTGTAACAGTTGGTGATGCTGTCTATAAGCCCCATTCAGAACTTAGGCAGGGAGGGGAGCCTTTGCTACCTACCTGCAAACAAACAGACTGGCCATGCCCATGAGCAACTGCCAGTGTTGCCAATCATGGAGGCAGGCAACCAATCACAGCCAGGCTAAGGGTAGCAGAGGCTATAAAAGAGAGCAAATACCAGAGAGAAGGGAGGCAAAAAGGCCTGGAACAGCAGAGGGACAAAAGCTGTACTTCAGGCAGCCTCTCAGGGCAGAAGCACAATGTTACGTTAAATCTTAGGAATGTGCTTGTATGCAGAGAGAAATCTTCATGGAACACAGAGATGCAAACCCATGAAAAGTCTTTATTGAACTACACTAAAACCAACCAGGACTGGCTGAGCTATCCCCCAGTAGCCTAATTCTATTGCTAAGCTCTGTTGCTATGGCAACCCAGGCAATTAGGCAAGACACAACATATTCCTACCCCTTAATGAAAATGCCCATTTAATAGAACAATCACTAAACTAGGGAATGAGGGCAGACTGTCTCAGTTCCCGGCTACACCCTGGGGATTATTCTGCCCCGTAACATGGATTTGCCCTAGCTAAAGATCCAGCCTTTGAGGAGGCCTTCTCTCGCTAGGTGGATTACGGCGACTTCTGGTGTTCTTGCACTGGAAGATGTTATTGGTGCAGGTCTAACAATGGCTCAGGACTCATAGCTCGAACAGGTGAAGATGTTGTATCTGCTCGAACAGGGAACAGGACCGTATCTGCTGCAGAGGTGGATGGAAAAGGGGAGTCAGGAACGAGTGACTCTTGACTTCACGATATCTCACCTGTAATGGTGAGGTCAGGCAGTTCAACTGGAGATGTGTCTCTGGGACATGCATGACCTGGCAACAACTGATCTACATGCTGCCACCAGGTGAAATCATCTGCAGTCTGGACAGTGTAGGAAACAGGTCCTGTTTGGGCCATGATTGTAGTAGGAACAAATTTAGCTCCAGAAGCATAGTTCCGAGATAGGAGAGGCTGACTAGGACTTAAGATTCAGTCTTTTGTTCTGTGTGCATGACTGATTACTTGGTTTTGCTGTTGACGTTGCACAACTTGTCATGCTTTGGTGAGTTTCAGCAGATCAAAGCAAGTGCACAGCTGTCGTCCCATCATTAGAAAGGCCAGGGACACTTTGGTCGTAGCTTGAGGTGTGTTCTGTAGGATAGTAAAGAAGGTGTCCAGATGCTTTTGAATTGACAAATATCCCCTTGCAGATCTTAAATCTTGTTTCGTGGTCTGCACACACCTTTCAGCTAATCCTTTGGTGGATGGATGATATGGTGCTGAAGTGATGTGATGTATCCCATTTGCTTTCATAAAATTTTCAAACTCCTGAGAGACAAACAGCTGTCCATTGTCACTCACAAGTTGTTCTGGCAGACCGAAATGACTAAAGATTTCACACAGTTTCTGGATAGTACTTTCAGCAATAGTGGATGGCATTACAGAGACTTCTGGCCTTTTAGAGTGGGCATCTACAACAACCAGGAACATGCTTCCTTCAAATGGGCCAGCAAAATCCAAGTGAATATACTCCCATGGGTTTTCAGGCCAGTCTCAGGAGTGTAGGGGCACCAACTGAGGCACGTTCCTCACACTCTGACATGAAGTACAAGCTCTTTTGTTCTCTTCAATGGCACTGTACAGGCCAGGCCACCAAAAGTAGCTTCATTAAATTTCTTTTATGCGCACCATTCCACAGTGACCTGAATGTAGCTGTTCTAACATCTGTGATATCAGTAGTGGTGGAATAATGATGCGCATCCCCCACAACAAACAACCAGAATGGATTGATAACTCTATGCTCCTGGACATGTAGAGAAGAAGGTCGGGTGCATCACTAGGTCCATAACTTGGGACAGCACTGGGCCAACACGAGTTGCCTTCTTTACTTGAGTAGCAATGATGGGTGTGTTCTCTACTTGTTCAAAGTAGAAGATTTCTCTCTGACCAGTATCTTGATGTTTAACTGGTAAAGGCAGCCTTGAGAGACCATCTGCATTGCTGTGTAGAGTGGATTTCTGATATTTGATCTCCTATGTGTGTGCAGAAAGCAACAATGCCTGCTGTTGCATGCGACTAAAAGCCAAAGGTGGAATGCCTGTCTGTAGTCCAAAAATTGATGTCAGAGGTTGATGGCTGGTGAGAAGTGTGAACTTCCATCCAAATAGGTACTGGTGAAATGTCTGAATTCTGAAAACGATTCCCAGTGCTTCACATTCAATTTTAGTTAGTTTCTGCTTTGCTTAAGGTGCATGAGGCAAAAGCAATGGGTCTCTCCTCTCCTGAAGGCATAATGTGTGACATGACTGATCCCACTCCATAAGGGGAGGCATTGCAGGCCAACTAGAGAGGTAAGGATGGATCAAAATGCATCAGAACCTCTGAATTTAGCAATGTGCATTTAGCCTTGTTAAATGCAACATCACAAGCTTCAGTCCACTTCCAGACCTTGTTCTGGCAAAGGAGTTCTTGTAATGGTATTAGTAATGATGCTAACTGTGGAATAAACTTTCCATAATAGTTCAATAGTCCTAAAAAAGAGCAAAGTTGGCTTATGTTTTGAGGAGGTGGAGCTTCTACAATTGCCTTGACTTTGGCAGGAGCCTTACGAAGGCTAGTAGCATCTATGATATATCCCAAAAATTCAAGAGAGGGCTGGAAGAATTCACATTTGTCTTTGTGGATGTATAGGCCAGACTCTTCCAGTCTTTGTAGGACAGCCTCCAAGTTCTTAACGTGATCCTCCTCATTCTTGCCAGTGACCAGGATGTTGTCAAGATAACGCTGGACTCTTGGCAAGCTACTCAAGGTCTGGTCCATAGCCCTCTGGAACAAAGACAAGCCAGGTAATGACCCAGAACAAAGACAAGCCAGGAAGCCGCATGAGCTCAGAAGAGAGCACTAGCAGACGCCACCAGGAGTCTGTGACACAGCCATTGAAATAACTTCCTTCTTAGAGACTGGTTTTCTCAACTGGAGGATTGGAGCAGGCAATTTATAGGTGGGGCTGCTTCATAATGCCCCATCTGTTACGTTGAAAGGTGCTAACGGCTGCCAGCAGAGGGTTCTCTGATCCAGATACAAATCTAGACCTCATAACATCAATGGATGTACAAAGCACTCCTTTTAGGTTCAACACAACCAAGCAAGGAAGTAAAGCAGTGAGGGGCTGTGGGGTGCTCACCTGAAGCACAAGACAGCATGGCATGTCAGAGCTAAACTGTGTAGGCTGAGGGGTTTCCCTGGTTGGAAACTCAGGGTAACACTATCAGTGCAAGCTGTGTCTGTTGGAGGGAGAGAAAGAGAGGAGAGTAGCAGTGAGTGTGACCCTGAGTGGAACAGAGCCCAGGCTTCTTGGCCAGAGAATTCAATGGAGTGGAGATTTCTGAGTTAAGGAACTGCCTGCTGTTTGCTTCTGCTGTATTCAAGGAAAGAGGCCATTGTGGTTGGTTGTTTCTGTAAATAAACAAGATTACACCAAAAATATACCTGACTCATACTGTCAATTTCTAATCCTAACTGCTACAGCCCTAGAAGGCCCTGAACTCGGACTCGCCACTTAGGCCAAAGGGGAAACTCTATAAATAATTCTCTTTCTCTCTCTCTCTCTCTGCTCCTTCCTTTCAGCTCAAGATGCTGTGTTTGAGCTGCGAGAACCAGGAGTTGATTGCATCAGGTGTATACATACACTCCTTCGTCATCAGCCAAGCAGTCATCCATGCTGCACTCTGTGCATTAAATTGGGTAGCCCCTCACACGTACTAATTTATTGCCGACCTTCTACTTCCTTTTTACAGTGTGACTGAATACCACGCTGGGTACTGTGTGTTAGAAATTAGTGTTTCTTTTTCTTTCTTTCTTTACAAATTGTACTTGAATCAATGAGTTGTTAGACCAGCCAAGTCCACTCCCTCCAAACTCCCTCCAGTCTGTCTGGGACCTCTCTCAGCTGAATATATGTATGCACTGTTTCCAGCTGGAGATTAAAGAGAAAATATCTTCCTTTAATTTGTTGAAGGACATTCCTCCCTTTGTGGACCGCAAGGGAAATAACCAAGAAAATCTATCATCTACAGGAAGGAATGCACTCTCATTGTGGTAAAACACTAAGGGCTTGTCTATGCGGGGTTTTTAATCCAGATCAAATCAAATTAATTTGGTCTGGAAATGCTTGTGTACACATGAAACAACCAATCACTGTGTACTAATGCCACATCTATCTGGAACCCTCTTCCCGCATGGACTAAGTTCACTTCAAATTGTATTCGTTTGCTTGTTTGTGTGCATGCAATTGTTGTGCACCACTTTTTGCATGCTTCCATTGGCTGTCCCAGAGTGCTTTGCGGGTTGGTCATTACTGACCTGTCTGTTTACTTGCGTGCCCTCTCTGCTCTGGGGTCAAGTTTCCAGGATGCCCCTTCCTCCTTTTAAAAGCTGGCTTGGAGCCAGATTTTGCTGTTGGCTCCTGGATCCCAGGGTATCATTCTGATGATACAACAGTGATACCACTCCAGAAGGCCCACGCCATGCCTTGCCCAGTCCCTTCCTTGGAATTATGCTGCCTGCATTCTCCGCCCCTCCCAGGATGACCACCTTGACCCATTAGAAGATGAGCAGGAGGATGCCAGAGAGGATTTTGGGACTCAGGACCCTGACGACAGCCAGCTGGAAAAACAGCCCCAGCCCTGTCCTGCTACAATGGACAATGATTCCTGCCTTGTGTTGGTGGAGCCTGAGTCCCCGCCAGAAACCCAGGCTGGGACTGAAGAATTGGATCCTTTGGAGGGAACTTCAGGGTGTAAATACCTGGCCTTACAATTTGTTGTTATTGTTGGCAGATGTGAGTTAGGAGCCTCCCGCTTCCTCTCCTACTTTGCTGTTTCAAAATGGCACCTGCCAGCATGGTGCAGCCCTAGTCTGTATCTACCCCCCGCCCCTCCGGGCCCGTTTCCTGTGGCAGAGTCAAATACCCAAAGCCTTCATTTGTGCAAAATGCAGCCATTTGTTGAGACCCTGGATAGTTTTCATAGCTCATGTGGAGTGTGAGTGCACAGTGCCTGGTCGGAGCAGCATGAGGACAAATGCCCTGTAACATGCATTCTAGCTGACAGCCAGTGCAGGGCCTCTCTGTGCCTCTCTGCACTGTCTCTACGATTGCAGGGGAGGTATAGCAGAACTGAAGACTGTGAAACTGCTGCATTTTGCTTAGCGCTTTATAGCAGGGCTTTTCCGCCTCTTTTTAGAAACTGTATCCCTACGGTCTCAAGGTTTCATGTGAAGTATCCCTTCATGGTTTTCCCGCCCGGCTCCAGTAGCATACCCTCGGTCTCTGGCACCTGGGGGCCAAGCCTGCATTGGGGCTCCATCCCTAGGCCTCAGTGCTCCCCCCTTGCATAGGACAGGAGGGGTCCCCAGCTCGCACAAGATGGAGCCTTCTCCCAGCTGCCCCGGGGAAGAGGGGCTCTGTACCTACAGGGGGGAAGAACGTACTGCTTACCTCCTTCTGCGCGGAGCAGGCTTTGCTGGTCTCCCCCCCACAACCCACCAGAGCCCTCCTCCCCTCCCCCGCCACACACTTATCTTTCTTTATCTTTTATCTTCTTATCTTTATCTTTCCTCCATTCATCTAAATGGAACTGAGTTCCGAAGGGTCCTAGCATCACGGACCCTGCCACATCACCCTGTGCTTATGTCTGTAATCCAACTACTTATCGCTGGTGCACCCTTTTCTGGTTATAAATTCTGCAGCCTGACGGGGAGAGGGGCAAATGATAGGCCCGTGGGTTTCATCAGTTGCCTCCAGGCAGTTTGGGAACCCCATACGTGCAAAGCCATCACTAATCTCCTGAGCATTATCCAGCTTCATGACTTAATTAGACCTTCTCAATGGCCTGGCAGAGAATGGCCCCCACAGTTGATCTCCCAGCACTGAGTTGGTTGGCTACAGACCAGTAACCTTCTGATGTGGCCAGCTTCCAGACAGCAATGGGGACCTGTTTCTCCACCCGTGGGGGCACCGCGTGTTGGCGTGCTGTCACTGCTACTCCAAGGTCAGTTCTGCACAGATCTCAATAAAGCTGGCCCTTTGCATCCTGAAGTTGTCTGGCCAGTGCTGCTCATCCAGCTCTGCAGAGCGATCCTCTCCCACCAATCTTGGCTGGTTTCCTGAGCCCAGAAATGGCACTGAACGCTGTGTCGGTGACCCAAGAACATCTCCTTTTGTTCCAACTATGTCCTCCTGTTCTTCTACATTGTCCTGCCGCTACCACTGTACAGCACCCCCCGGCTGCTGCTGGACGAGCTGTTGCCGATGCCATAGGATATTCCCCTTCTGCCACATCATCCGGTTATTGGGGCAGCAGGGGTTCATCTAGCTCTGAGAGCTATAATACAGATCAAGCATCCTGTGTATACCCGAGCTGTGCGGAGCGCTGTGGGGTTCATGCTGGATGACAGTATTTCAAAAATGGCACAAGCCTGCCCAGAAAGGAAGTATGAGGTGGAGATGGTGGAAAGATGGGATTTTTTTCAATCAGATTGAACCTGGCTGGCTTTCCACACTTCACAGCGAAAGCAATCCCAGGATTCATGCCGCTCAGCAGCAACCCAGAGACATGTCCTCTAGACTTGCACTTCATGGGACACCCCTGGGGAATGCTATGCCTCACTTTGCAGCAAACTGCTGCCATATGTTCACATGACGTGCATTGAAAAATGGAACAGTCATTCCATATGCACGTTATTGGTGCAACTCGCATCCTGCAAATTTCCTGACGTGCAACAAAAAGCTTCCGATTAACTCTCATGTCTGCCATGTGGACATCCTATTAGTGAAAAGTATTTCTTTCCTAATAGTCTCTCTTGACTCCAACATATCGAAATAAAAACCACTAGAGACTGTTCAGATAGTGGATTACTCAGTGACTTTTGTGACTCTTGCCTCATCTGGTAGCTGAAATTCTAGTTATTTCACAGAGCGGGGTGGAAGTAGGTGAGATGGGAAAGACAAATGGGGCAGGACAGATTTTGAACAGCCTTAAGGAATGCAAAACCCCTTCTTTGTGTATATTATTATATGATTTGCAAGTAGTGGACTTTTTCTGAGCCTTTGAAATGAAAATGATAAAAACTGAGGAGGCTTTACTTTCCTCTAAATTCCATATCAACATGTTAATACACATGCATCAGAGATCCAGAGGGGGTAGCCGTATTAGTCTATTTTTAGCAAAACGATGAGAGTCCTGTGGCACCTTAAAGACTAACACATTTATTTGGGCATAAGCTTTCATATCTGTATGTAACTGACAAAATGGGTTTCTGCCCACGAAAGCTTATGCCCAAATAAGTGTGTTAGTCTTTAAGATGCATCAGAGAGATGCTGTACTGTGCCATCTATGTAAGACTGTGGCAAGGGTCAGAGAGGAGCTAGGCACAAGATAAAAGGAGAGGGAGTGAAGGAGAGTAGAGAAAATTAAGGCTCATGAGATTAGCTGGAGCAAATATAAAAAAGTCACCAAAGTAGTTCTTAATTGGCTCCTAGAATACACCAGTGCCAGCAGGGTTGTTTAAGGATGGGTGTAATGTGGAACGAGGTCATTACTGAACAAATATTCTCTATTGATTATGCAAAATTAACTTACCCTTGCATGTTCCTTACTTGCCACCAGTCAGGATCCTCTTCTTTCAGAACATAACACTTGCTGTTCCCGACTAGCTGGATATCAGAGTTTTCTTTGGGTTCATAGTTGTACTCTGCCTCTACCGTCTTCAGCAATGATTTACCAGCTGCTAGAACTGGACGCAAACTATCATTCTTCAGGTTCTGAAGGCGAGGAAACAAAATTACAATGAGGTGCATCGCAGTAGAAAATAATTTTTAGCATGTATATTGCAGTTTGCCTTTTCAGTGAGCTCTGTGACTGCGAAGAAGTTAATTGAAGCTAACTAGAAATGCATGGTTTGCGGAAATGTTTTGCCTTCATCTGTTTTGAAATACATTCCAACAGCTGTAGTCCCACATAAATAATGAAAGACAAACCAAACTCCGTTACAATAATATTCAGTGCTTGGTCCTGCTCAAATGTACGTGGAGTTGTGTATTTTGTAAAATTAGCAACAGTGCAGACCTTACCGTACAAGACACAAGGAACATGGTTTTGTAGTATAGTGGAGAACAGCACTCAAACCAATGGATTAAAAGTACACCAGAATTAGTGGGAGGACATTCTCAATTGAAGCTAACAATTTGGGAGCTCACAACCAGCTCAAACTGCAGAGATTACATATTACTGTTGGCTCAGCACAGAGGATGAATTTACATAACAGGAAATAGTACTAGGATTAACTGATACGCACATCTCAGGTGTATCCACACTGCAAAAAAAGCTGTGTTCTTAACTTGGCTTAGCTAATTTAGATTAAAACAGCAGTGAAGAAATAGCAACTCGGCTAACTTGAGTTAGCAGCTCAAATTCAAGCCTATATGGTACCCTGGGGTTGAACTCAAGGTGCTAACCCAAGATAAGAAAACACCTTTTTTTGGCCATGTAGACATACTTTTAGTGTGCATTGTGAGTTATGAAGCTGAAGCACCTTCCACCATATGTAAGTGGGCTGATATCACACAGTACCAAAAGACACTGCCGTAATAGCCCTTTGCATTTTTAAAAAATGTTCCTTCGATCAATGACCAGTATAATAGTCAACATGAAAAATAAAATCAACAAAGCCAACTGTGACTGTTATTTCTTTTTCTAAACATAGCATGGAAGAAAATGATATTTCAGCTCATCAAGGCTGATTATTTGTCATGGAAGTAAACGGGAAGAGTCATGGCCTTGTCACAACAGGCAATGCATTCTTTGAAAAGAGGAAAGTCACGGCACGGGCTTAATATGAAGTTATTTGTCACAGGAAATTATTAGAAAATCAAGTAATTGTTTAAAGCTATGCAATATTATTTAACAAACAGCTTAAAATCATTAAAAAACTCTTATTCAAATACACTGGGTGTCTATAGATGTAAGCTTGTAAAAATTCACAAAGGCATCCTGTCTTAGTGGTGGGCTAGCTGGAATTATAAAAACAGAATTTTTGTTAAAAAGTCCTGTAAATCACAGGTCCAGTCTTGGAGGGCAGGGCCATCACAAACCTATGGCTTTGTAGGTAATATACAGCCCTGATCGCTCATTGCCTTTCATTGAAGTCAGTAGGAGTTTTGCCATTGACTTTAATAGCAGTAGAAATGCCCTAAAAAGAACAGTTTCAAGGGTGCCCAAGTGATTTAGGACCCTAATTCCCGCTGACTTTCATTGACACTTACGCTTGCGTGTGCTTGCCACTTCTGAAAATGGGACTTTGGTTTCTAAGTCATTTAGGTACTTTTGAAAATGTTACCCTTAGTACCTATCGTTGGGACAGATTGACTGTTTGAAAGCTACATTGGTGTGTTCCCAAAATACATGCATCTATTTAGGTAGAGTTTCGGTGTTTGCTTATCATTTCAAGCCATGAGGAGGTAGCTTAGTACTAATCTGTTTTGTTACTTTCAGCGACTAATTAAACGACCTCGTAAACGTGAACATTCATGTACATATACCAGTCAGCACAAGGAATGTGAGTCTACGCTCACATGAAGTCAATGGGAGTTCTACCATTGCCTTCCAGGGGCGCAGGAGCAGGCCATCAGCTCTGTGCGTGTACTTATGAAGCCAAAGCTTTGAAATTCTGAGGTACTGAGGTTTACTGGACTTGTGGCAAAGAAATTATAAAGATTAAAGGAAGATGAAAATAAGAGAAAGTGCTCCCATTTTAATCCAGTTGTATACTTTTTACCACTGGAAAATACTGTAGCAATGTCCGGGAAAAATGCCAAGTGCCCTCAGGCATACTCTATCCTTTTTTTCAAACAACTGTTCAAAGCACAGCATTACGTGTGCACTGTGACCTTTTGAGTTGATGTTCTTCTCAAACAAAAACACCGACAGACCCAACGGACCTGAAGTAACTTGTACTCTCCACTTGTAAACTTTACTGGAGCGGGATCTGATCTTGCACTGGTTTGATGCCAGCGTAACTGCACTGGCTCTAATGGAGTTCCTCCTGGTGTCCCGCAGTGCCTACGCGAACAGCGAAGGGAGCGATTCCCTTCCTTGGGCACGCTTCCTCGTTCTAGCTCTCGTCGAGATAGTGTGAGTGTAACTAGCAGGGTAGCCGTGTTACTAGGGGCAGCAGAGGCACGGCTTAGCTGTACCAAGTACGTAGATCCTGGTTTGAGGTGGGGTTCTTCTCAGCAGTCCTAAGCTCTGCCTTTGCTGCTGCTGCCCATGCTTCTGCTGCTAAGTTGGTATTTATACTCACTCCTGGTGCGAGTATGTGTACACAAGCAGAGGGATCACGGCCTGTGCTCTAGTGTAGATGCAGCCTGAGAGCTGATCCTTTCCCACCTGGGAAAGGGAAAGAGCCAGACATATCACACATGAAGCATTGTCACTATGCATGGGGATCTCCCTTGACTTAAATGGGAGTTGTGCGCATGGAAGGCTGCAAGACTGAGCCCTGGGCTAGCCATTATATGACTCATAATATAGCTGTTCCTGTTACAACATCTTCATGTTTCTAATGGAAAGATAGATGTTATAATAATGCATATATAATATGCATTATTATAATTTATATAATCTTAATATATAATTATAAGATGGTTATAATAATGCATAGAGAAGATGATGTCCTTCATTAACCATTCAGTGCCTGTAACACATTCTAGCTGAGACCCTGTAAACAAGATGCACATGAGGTGACACGCACCACGAAGATTTGCTCTCAGCAAACTTTCAGAGGACTGCTGTTTGTTAACGTCCCTTCCTTTGCTTCTGGAAACGTTAAGGTCCTGCTGAGACTGGGGTCTTGTTTTGGGACTATCATCTCAGGCTCGCTGGTCAAGGAGCTGGTGGAGCATGGGTGCATTATGAGGAGGTGGAATTCTCATCCCACGGTGCAAAGAGAAGGGAGTGAAGCGGTTTGGCCTTAGTGGTGACATAATGAAACTTAGTCATAGGGACAAGGCTTGGCCTGTTAAAAATGGCAGGCAGGAGAACCAGAAGAGAATAAACACGTCGGACTTGCTTCCCCCCAGATTTTAGTGCAGGATATTTGTTTCTTTGTTCTGAGATTTTGAGAATGTAGCTCACTTCATCTGTGACCTGTTAGGAGTTCATGTTTTTGCTTGAGAAAGTACACAGTTTGACATCGCCAGCTGAACCAAGTAACATTGGCTGGTAACCAAAACGCTCCTACCTTCCTGAGGTCAGAAATGAATCAGGCAGAGTTTATTGCTCGCTCTGCTTCTTTACGTGTTTACTATCTTGGATTTCATGTAGACAGCAGCACTGTAGAAAAGTTCAGTTTTCCCCAGGGCAATCCATAGGTCTAGGGGCATTTGTGTGCACACGCGCATGAGAAAAGGGGGCTAGAATCCTCACACGAAGGCCACAGAGTAATAATAGTGGATCTCCTCCATGCCTAAGCTGCAGGATGCAGTGAGCGGGTAAAGGAATGACAGGGCTAGGGCTGGCCTGTGGATCTATCCCTGACTACCTGCCAAGACGTGCTGCTACTGAAGAAGGGACAGGAAAGAGTCAGCAAGGGCTACAAATGGGGTGCAGAAGACTAACAGAGGTGAAAAGCTGCCTTTTATGGCAGGAAACAACTGCTGCTCCCAGACAGTTGGGAAAAGGTCTGGTGGCTCCCATGAAGCCCATTAATCTGGCTAGTGGTCCCCAACTCCCGTAAGTGCTCCTGCAGTAGCTTCTTCTGCCAGGCCACAGCATAAGAGGGCAGAAGCATGAGGCTGATCTGAGGGAAAGGAACACCAGAGATTCAGGGATGTGGGGAGAAGGACACTACCAACAACAGCCTGGAGAGGGAAGAGTGGGGCAGAGTCACGAAATTAAGTTGAGCTGCCTTGTGACCAGCACTGCTATATATCTGATCATTATTAAAGGGTCCACTTTGAATTTGCATTTGGGGACCCATCTGAATGTTGTTATGCGCCTGCTTTTTAAATTTCAAAACCTCTTCTCAGAACTCAGTTAAAATGAGCTGGGCAGTCCTATTATGAGTCAACCTATTCAGTGGCTGATTTACATGACTGATGATCTCTTCAGACAAACAAAATAGTCCTTTGACAAGGAGGACGGACCATGACATCTGAAACTTTTTATTCACAAAAACGAGAGTCCTGTAGCACTTTAAAGGCTAACAAATTTCAGCAGGCATAAGCTTTTGTGGGCAGCAGCCCACTTGGTCAGATGCGTGAAATAGAAATCAACCCAGGAAAACTTATGCCTGCAGAAATTTGCTAGTCTTTAAAGTGCTACAGGACTCCTGTTGTTTTTGCTGTATACAGACTAACACGGCTACCACTCTGGAACTTTTTATTCACAGTGTCACTGTCCAAAAAACTTCATTATCAGAACAAGTGTCAAAAGCCCATTTGTTCAACTATAAATTCTTTCCACATCCCTAGTCTCACAAAAATACTTAACCCAGTGCTGCCAATTCTTATGATTGTATAAGTGTGTCCTAGAGCTTAAAAAACCAGAAGGTAAATGAAATGATTTTAAAGCCAATCTTCTGATGGGGAGGGGTCTTGAATGAAGATGTTTGCATCCCTGGGGTTGGCAGTACTGTTAGCCACCTCTTAGATGTATGAAATAGAAATATAATTGAATTCCTAGTCCCCAGCCCTCTCCCCAATTCCAAGCCTGAGTGACTTGCCTGGACACGGAAGCATTCAATGGAAATAACCCCAAGCCCCAGTCATGCAATAGCAGTGAAGCTGCACCACAGTCACTGCCCAGGCCTAAGGGCTGGAGTAACCTCCATGGCTGTCCAGGGGCAAAGGGCCAGAGAATCAGTGTACTAGCAGATCCTCCAGCCCAGTCCAGACCCTTGTCCTGCCAATCATCACCCTTCCCTCCAACACGCCTCTGTACATAACCATGCCAGGTGCCTCCCTGAAGCTGGACTCTGTGACTGGCAGAAGCTGCGCAGTTCCTGTATAGACATATGTGACCCTGCCTTCTCCCCAATGCAGTGGATTTGCAGCATTTTCACTCTGTAGAAGGCCTTCTGCATCTGCGGCAATGGGGAGGATTTGGGTTCTCGATGAATAATCTTGGAGCCAGGCCTGCTCCTACTAAAGCCCATGGTAAAATTCTTACTGACTTCAGTGGAAACAGGCACATAAAAACCAATCTGTTAAAACAACTTCACAGTAAGCCGAGGTTTGCTGTGTCTAAAACTGACATCTGTACACGGCAATGCACTGAAAGTATCTGAGCTTTTCACTGCTTTGCAAGGGCTCCTGCATAACAGCACAGAGGGGCACGTGGGCTGGCTGAGGGATGAGTGGAGAAAGGGTGGGACTGGAGGACTGCTATGTGTACTTTCCTGTCCGTCCCCAGGTTGTGCTGGTGGCCACTAAGAACATTGAGTCTTCTCCGTGATTAGATTGGAGTTGCTGTCTGGGGTAGAAGGTTCCCTACCCCTTCTCCCATCAGATCTCCCCATCATCTATTTGGGTTGGATGCTAGCTAGCAGATGTGTCCTCATAAATGGGGATCACTGTAAGTAGATACTAAAAGCTTTTCACCTACCGGTTTTTCAGGCACAGGAGGCAGTGGTTTCATAGAGCTGGTTGCGCTATGTATATTCTCATCTATAATGGGGGAAAAGTAAAAATAACACAAGCAATTTAGTGCATGACTTTGAGGCCCTATGTGCAACAGACTTTCCACGTCTGTAACTCCACTAGTGACATCAGCGGTGAGAGCATTAGAGTAGACACGAAGCACTGCTGACCACCAATGTTTTACCTCCATGTTGGGTTAACCTGGTTTAGGTGATGTGATAGTTATATGTTGGAAGTTGCTTGGAATTTTCCCTCCACTATCCCTCTCCCAGTGTTGCTATCACCAGTGGAGCTGCATCATCAACAATCGGACATTTTTCTGAAGCAAACTTAGAGCAGACCCTCTTGCAGTCAGTAGTATTTCAGACAGAAACCAAGTGTCTGATGTATGGTGACCATAGTTTTTGGAAGGTTTTTTTTTCTTCCATGTACTACTGTGTGTAGAAGTTTACTGACAACAAAACAGTTACTTGTGGCGGTGTGTGGGTTTCACAGCATTATTTGCATATATCATATTTGGTTTGGAAGTTACATAAGGCTATTCAAATTATAAAGAAACCAACACCTGGCAATGCTTTAAAACAATAGAGCATTGTTTAGTGTTCCAACACTGTATCCATACATCTGACACCTACATTAATGCTAAATAGTACAGCAAAATTAAGGCCAAATTTTCAAAAAGGGGTGCTATATTTTCATTTGCAATCTCGCACATACAAGTTGGGTTCTTAAATGTTCTGTCTTCCATTTTCAAATGTGTCCCTTAATAGTAAAGTTGCCTACTATTTTGAGTAGCCATCTTGGAACAACTGGGGCCTGTTTATCAGAGGGGCTGAACACTCTCAATGTCAACTGAATTCAATAGGAACTGTAAGTGTTCAGCACCCCTCAAAAATCAGGCTTTCGATACCCAAAAGCAGCGGCATGCAAAACAAGTGTCCGCTTTCAAAAATGTAAGCCTTAGCTATCCAGAGTGCATTCAATAATATGTGTGTGGTGGTAGGGGCACGGGAGGGGCAGTGAGATGGGGGGATTTGCTTATGAATATGTAGCTCCTGGGATGCAGACATTTAAAAAATGTACTCCTGAGGCTCTTTATGGTGATTAATAAATGCTCTAAAGAATTGTGATGAATTTCCAGTCCAGAATTTAAAAAATGTATATTTAAAGGAAAAAAAAGAATAAAATACGTTAAAAGGATTCTCCTTCATTTCAGCAAATACATTGTTTCAGTGTCCTGCAGGAGTCTGCAACTCAAGACACACCATCACCAGACTGCTGGGAAAGCCACTTTCCTTCATGGAGTTTTATATTTCCATTTTTTGTCCTGCATGCTTGTTTTTTAAATAGCGCTCAGGAGGGAAATGCACAAATGCTCTCTGAGGTTCTCGAATGTGCATTCTTTGAAACAACTGCTCCCTAGCACTGCCCATTTTGTGGAGTAATTTGACAGATCATTTCCCCTAATTAAACATGCTCTCCCCACAGTACAGTTTATAAAATTTAAATGATTTTTCAGCGATTTTTCTTGATACCCCTATGCTTCCTGTAATCTTGTTTCTTATAAATACAGATTCTACAGATTACCAGAATTAGGTTAAAGGGCTGGGGTGGTATTGCATTGTTTAAAAAAGTAGCCACCATGTACATGGATATAATGAGAAAGTTCAGTTTTACTTTCGATAAATTATTAAGTTGAATTATTTAAAGCTGACTCACACAAAAATTGGTGTGGAGCTACTATTGTTAGTAGATAATGCGTCTGTTAGGACTCAGCCATAAAGACAAGCTCTGATGTTTTTCTCCCAGTTGTATAACAATAGCAACAACAGCTTAGTATATAAGAGTTCAGTTAAAGAAGTAAAGAGAAAGGTGCATTTTTGGGTGTATTTTGGACGTACAGTAAAAAGTTGTCATGATCTCAGCATGGGTATTTCATTTCCTACATTATTATCCCCTCACCATATTATCATATTGGCATAGTACAATTGCAATGCTGATAAAAGAAGTTAAGAACAGAACATTGAGGAATAATAGACCAGATTTTATATTTACCACCACTGACTACAATTATTCCTGTAGATTTAGCAATATCGTGAAAAGCACCAGTAAGGCTCACAACATATCAAAAAGCAAATACAAACAAAATGGCTCATTACATTTCTCCCAAATGGTACATCCAGGAGCTGCTTTACATGTCTGGCTGCAACAAAGAAACTTCCCGTTGGCGAAGAATCCTTTGTGATACTTGTTTAGTAAACTAGGATTGTCTTTAATTTCTGGAGAACACAGAAAGGGAAGAATAAAAAAAAAAAAAGAATTTTAAAAGGTTTTCTGGTAGAATGTTCTCAGCAAGTAAAGCAGACTGATAAACTAAAAGAATTCAGTAACTGTGAATCAAGACTATGGGGAAGATATGCATTTTATAAAGACTTAAAGACTTTGCTAGCTGTCATAAGCCCATTTAAATAAGTGTTGAAAAATATAAAAAAATATTTTATGTATCAAAAATATGATGTGACTTCATTCCTAATTCTGTTATATTAATACGTATTATAGAAATCTTATTGGATCCTCCCATTTTTGCTCAGATCCTCCAGGGACAATGATGCAGAGGTGGTTACTATATCTTCACTTCCATGTAGGCAATGAGAGAGCCATATATTCAGAGTCACCTGGGCCCCCAAGGAACAACTGGAAGATAAACAGGGCCTGACCCAAAGTCCATTAAAATCAGTGGAAAGACATCTATTGACTTTAATGGATGCTACTGCAGTGTGTAGTTTTTGGGTGGACTACCACTTCTCTGAGGAGCCCCATTGACTTCACTGGGGTTTGCCTGGGCATAGCACTCTGCCTACACACTGCTTACTGCATGGACGGGGCCTTGCTCGGTTAAAGACAGTGGAAGAAATCAGAAAAAAAATAAATTAAGACTACAGCTAGTGGGGAAATGTTGTGATTCTTCCCCCCACCACCATTTTTCCATTGACATTTTTTAAGTGTTCTCATCCCCTCTAGTCCTATTGCATGGTGGAGTGAGATTGAGGCTGAAAATGGCTGACAAATGACTGTATTAAAATGAGAACTAGGATCAGCCACTCCCCTTATTCAGATGATTTCCTGAATACACAACACCCCCCCACTCATGTTTTTTAAAAAAAAAAGTCCCCTCACAAGATGGTAAAAACAAATGTTACCTTTATGCAAAGCTTTCAGCCACTGATTTCGGCTCTCTTCATTGGCTGCATAGACATACAGAAGGCCATCCTTGTATACAATCTAAAAGAGGAGGGGAAACAATTCATTGTAGTTATCCTGTACTTCGCCTTTGGCTCAAAGTTTATTAGGTTTTTTCTGTTTTTTTTTAAAAAGAGCTAGAGTAATGGAAACAAAGCAGTGAAAGACTTAGGAACCCAAGAATCAAGCTCTGCAGGCCTGTTGATGCCAAAACGTATGCAACCTAGGACAGTGAAGAGCCAGAACAGAGTTAGTCGCACTCCCATTTCACATGAATGTGAGCTTGCATTATGGACCTGAACCAATCCTGCTCCCAGTGGCAAAACTTCCCTTGGCATTAGTAGAAGAACAAAAAGACCCTAAATTCAGTAACTTTTCCATTCTCATTAGACCTGGGAAGTACTGTATATGCCTTTCCTTCCACCCGCCACCCCAACATTTGAGTGTATTAAGCGCTCATGAGAGGAACAAACTAATTTAATGTAAAAGTACTATTTCATGAGGGTTGTGGGTATTCAACCTCAGATAAGTCAGACAATGATAACACTGCTGCCCTCTGTTGGGGTTACCTCCAGCGGTAGTAACTGTTGGGTGACAGTTAATTAATGAACTCCTCTGCTACTCAGGTCATGCACCCTTTCCAACCCACTGCTGCTCACATTTTAGACTATAGCACCTCAGCCTCATCACAATGGGAAGTTGCAGATGTTTTGTACTGCTGCATATTCTTCTTCTCATGGACTCTCTGACTCTTGGATTCTCTGCTCTGGCATAAACCATGGAATTAACCTATTCCTGACAATTACACATACAAATGATAGCAAATTCAAAGTTAGGGCTTTTGCAACGGACATGACTTAGCTCCCATGCTCATATGTAATATTTTGTATTACTGCGTATGTTGATAAAGATGAGGTTTAATATATATGGAATCTGGATGAGGTACAATTGCTGAGGAAACCATAACTTTCCATTTCCAGACTCTTGGGAATATAAATTGTCAACCTATAGTTTGAGTGTCAGAGGGCCCACTTTTGCACTTCTCACTGCCACTAAAGTGAATGGAAGTGGGGAAGGTTTAAAAAGAGAAAATGTATTGTGATGAGTATAGCACAATAAAATAAACATGTAATATTCAAATAAATGCACCGTTCTTGCTTGTGTTTAGAATCACACCAAAAGTAAATACACTATTATACACACATGAATACACACATATATAGGTCCTGATCCGAATTCCACTGAAGTCAATGAAATGATTCCTGTTGATTTTGATGGTCTTTGGGTCAGGTTTATAGTAACATGGATTCATTTCCAACCTGCTATAAGTTTTTATAACAGTCAGCAGTGTCACAAGCCCTTATTTGTCTCAGAAATAATGATTCACCACAGTAAATATCAGCTTCATATTTCATGATCTTACCTGAAATGGATATTGTCTCTCCAAAGGTGTCTGTTCCTCAAGATTCACTGTCTCAACACATCGGATTTTCTTAATGTCAATTGATCCTTTTTTGCTTCCTTTTTTCTAAGAATAAAAGCCAAAGCAGAACTATCATCATTATAAACACAAGAGTATTGTCATGGAATCAAAAAAATACTTTTTCAACATGACAAGTTTAATAAAACCACACTTGTTCTAAACTGTGCAATATTGCACACTTCAGACTGGATAAAGTGGAGTTCCACTTTTGTTCAGCTGTTTGAGAAAGAAATTGAGTATCCTGTATTGTACCTTAATCTGTAATCTGACAAAACTCTCTTTGAAGTCAAGTATAAAGACTACAGGATAGGACCTGCATCTGATACATGAATTTAGGTATTACAGTGTGAAAACAGAGATGGAGGAAATAGAATGCAAAAGTCTGTAATGGGAAATGGGAGTCTGATTTTATATTATATTATTTTGTTAAGATACTGGTACTGATCCTGCCACCCTTATTCACCCAAGGAGTCACGCTAACAGGGGTAATCCAAATGTGCTATTCAGAAAGAAAAATAGGAACAATTGTAGTCACCTCAGAGCAATATCTGAATACACAAAAGAGGCCATTGTGCTGAAGGTACCCTTTTTATAATACATAGTCACTTTTTGGAATACAATCACATTTTAGTTTTTATTTTATATCACTTATGGGCCAACTTCTGCACTGAACTCTCTGTTGTATAAATTACTTCCAAAGCTATGCTAGATATGTACACCACCAAAAAGACCCTGATTCAGGAAAACATCCCTATTCAGGATAGTACTTAAGTATGTGCTTAAATTTATGCCTGTGCTTAATTGCCATTGACTTTGATATCATATTGCCTCTTTATAAATCATGGTGTACCAACATCTTGAACACTGTGTGCAGATCTGGTTACCCCATCTCAAAAAAAGATATATTGGAATTGGAAAAGATATAGAAAAGGGAAACTAAAATGATCAGGGGTATGGAAAAGCTTCCATATGAGGAGAGATTAATAAGATTGGGACTTTTCATCTTAGAAAAGAGACGACTAAGGGGGGATATGATAAAGGTCTGTAAAATCATGACTGGTGTGGTGAAAGTGAAAAAAGGAAGTGTTATTTACTCCTTCTCATAACACAAGAACTAGGGGTCACCAAATGAAATTAATAGGCAGCAAGTTTAAAATGAGAAACAGAAGTATTTCTTCACACAACACACAGTCAACCTGTGGAACTCCTTCCCAGAGGATGTTGTGAAGGCCAGGAGTATAGCAGGGTTCAAAAAAGAACTAGATAAGTTCATGGAAGATAAGTCCATCAATGGCTATTAGTCAGGACAGGCAGGGATTTGCTAGAGGCTGGGAATGGCCAATGGGATGGATCACATGATGCTTTCCTGATCTATTCATTCCCTCCAGAGCACCTGGCATCGACCACTGTTGGAAGTTAGGATACTGGGCTAGATGGACCATTGGTCTGACCCAGTGTGCCATTCCTATGTTCTTACGTTCTTATGTTCACATGCCTAAGATTAAGCATGATAAAATGTGGTTCTGAACAGGGGTAGACTTAAACACATGCTTAAGTGTTTTTCTGAATCAAGGCCAGAGTTTGGTCCCATACCGTTTTTAAATACCACTTGGAATGAAATATATCATATTGTCTCTACTATATGATATCTATTCAAAGCACATTGAGGAAGAAAATCCAGAGGCATAAGTTAACTTTGGAAAAATATGTAACTGTGTAATAAAGAAAATGATTTCTTACCTCTTTGTCATATTCATAGTAACAGAGACTTGTTTTTGTGAGAACAAACAGTCGTTCTTTGTAATTATTTGGTGACATTTTTTTCTTCTGTTGCGACTTCTTTAAAAGAAGCTCTTCTAGAATTGATTCCTTCTCCATTTTATTGCCCTATAAAATTGTAAATAGTCATTTTTAATAATAATATCTATTACAAGATTAATAAAGGCTGCTATGTCCATTACTAATGGATTCTAAAGCACATTATAAAATGAATTTAAAACATATTTATAGCATGCTCTAACAAGTTGTTATGAAGTATGTATTTTATTTTTTCTAAACAGCTATGAGTGGTTAGTGTTTTTGACTCAGTCAAAAATAAACATGTTATAGAAAATTAAAATTTAAGATAAACTTATGGCTCTAAGACATTTTGTCCTTTTGTTGCCTGAGAATTTCTCCCTTTAAAGTCTTGAACTGGCTGGCAAAGAACTAAAGCTATATAAAACACAAATGTGCCACATCTGAGACAGAGGAAGGAAGTCATTATAGAACAAACAAACAATCCATCATAGAACAAATGAGAAAAAGCATAATTGATCAGTGATTCTTCGACTGGTAATTTCTAATTTCTTTTTTTGCATAGAAAAGAACATATGGATATGAAACAGTACCATTCATGTACATAAATGTCAAAAGGTAAAAACGTAATTGTATTATTATTAATATTTATTAGATTATTAATTTATTATGAATATTGTTATTAGTTATGCAGTAGCAAGTGAAAAGAGGAGAGAAACCCTTTTGTTTTTAAAGCTATTTGGGTTTAAGATTACTTACCTGGATGTTGCACTTGCTAGATGAATTGTGTCCCTGTCTTTTGTTTGCTTTGGTGCTTCAAAGGAAAATGTCCTGCTAAGCCAGACTGTCCATCATATCCTTATCAAACCTGGCGTGTCTATCAGAAAGAAAATATTTGCATGCTATTCACCCAACCCACTCCCTCAGAGCACATCTGTTTGCTATGTGAGCATGCATTTTGCACAATTCCATTTTTTGCCTTGATCCATTAAAGTCAATGGGGTTCCCACAGGGAATGGGATCCATATTAGGGTATTCTGATATAGGATTTGGGTCAGGGCTGCATGGAGGTTTTAGGGAGCTAGGGCAAAATCTGAAACTGAGGCCTCCCATCCTTCCAAAAAGCCCAGGGTGCAGTAACACTATTGAGAGAAAGCCGGGGAGGTGGGGGGTGGGAGAGGCAGATGGAGAGGGAAGGTTGGAGAACAAGCCTATCCTTCATTTACCCCACAATGACTTCTCTTGTCCTACAGGTCTGGACCCGGCTCCTCATAACCCACTCTGGCTGTGGCGACCTGGTACAGGAGATCGCAGCACCAAACCTGAGTGGTGCTGAGAACCCTAGGCATTAGTTTGGAATGCCACTTGTTCAGATTTGGAACGGATGCCCCTCCATTGTGACGGAGGGCAGACTTGAGTGGTTTGTAACCCTGTTCATCAGATGGCAATGCCATTTGGTTTGGGGAGCCATCTAAAATGGGGACCTGAGGCAAACCACCCTTTGTGCCCCTGTTGGAAATATTCCTCCCTCCCCTTGGGCAGCCCTGATTTGGACTACAGGTCTTCAAATAGTTGCATTATTTACAGGCCCTTTATCTCGGAATTACCCTGGATGACTGGTGTAGAACTCTTGCGGTATTTGTGGGCTGAATTTATCTGGACAATCACCCAAACTCCCAGAAATAATTACATTATTCATGTAAGTCTGGGATTCTAAGTCACACAGGACATTGCACAGTGATAAATGAGAGCTAAGAACAGCATCAGCTGAAATAGTAAACAGAAGCAATAATAATAATATTGGCCATAATAACTAATCCAAAATAGGAAGGACCAGGAGTTTATTCAAAGCCTGATTCTGCTCTCAGTGAAGTCATTGGCAAACTACCATTGATTTAATAGGACACACCACAACTGGGCCCTGAGTAAGAAACGAGTTAGCACTGCCAGAATTGTCTCAGATAAAGTCTCCTTTAAACGTTAGAATCTCATGTTCCTTAAACGTACTTTTGCACAATTACTCATAAATAGAGTAGTTTAAATTTAATATTATTTTTTCTTAATACAACAAAAATTATAACATTTTTGTTCAGTGATTAACAGAAATAAGCATATTGAAAAACTTATACATCACTTAAAAGTTATGGGCTCTGGATATATTTGTACAGAGGATATGACATATTGGTTCAGACCAGTGGCCCCTCTAGTTTAATATTCTATGTGATAGAGTCCAGTATCAGATGTTACAGAGAAGGTATGAAAAACCTTCAAGAGGCAATGGGTTCAAACTTCTGCACAGCGGATTTAGATTAAATCTCAGGAAAATCTTTCTAACTGTAAGAAGAACAGAATAATGGAACAGACTGCCTAGGGAGGTCATGGAAGCTCCTTCACTGCAGGTTTTAACAAGGAGGCTAGATAGCCATCTGTCTTGGATGGTTTAGATGCAATAAATGTTGCATCTTGGCTGGGGGCTAGACTAATTGACTCTTCTAACCCCTCGGTGAACCCCCTAGTGGCCAAATTTGGAATAACTTGTCTATAGGGCAATTGCTTCTTCAAACCCATCATGGCTGGCATCTGCTTCAAACCAGTGGCTGGCATCTGCCCTGAAGCAATTTAAAAAAAATAATATGCTAACTAGTAAATAGATGTCACAAGCTATCATCATTAACCACTTATCAAAGACAAAGCAGAACAAAGCAAAACAAAGTTTATTAATAGTCACTTGGCCTTAGGCCACTGTAAAAAACAAAAAGAATTTCAATGAAAATTGAAACTAAATCTAAATTGAAAACTGTTAAAATACATATAAATAAAGATAAAAAGGAAAATGTATCTTTAAGCCATGTCTGATCACCATGACACTTTCCCTTTCCTTATTTTAGGGACTGCCCATGCAAATAGAGCAATTGCTTGGGTCACAGTTACGCTGTCAATTCTTAGCAAATATTCTATTTTCTTAGAGGTCGTAAAAAAAGGCATCTGGGAGAAAAACACAGAAAGCCACTTTGACTTCAAGTGACAACACAAATTATAATATAATAAATAATGGGGTAGGTTTTCCACCTGCCCTAAATCACCTGGATCGAGGCAGTTACATTTCTCAGAGCCAGTATTTCGGCTTTCTAAGTAAGCTGTCTGCACGAATTGAAAAGGGAGAGATGTAAAGGCCCTCCTTAGCATGTTATTCCACAAACTATCTAAATATCTGGCATACCCATGAGTCTTTTGAACAAGGAGAGACCAAGTTGACATATTTGAAATAGAAGCAACTGCAATTTCCATTTGCTTATTAATATCCTCTTTTCTCAACGTGATTGTGGATTTCACATTTTTAAAACTTTAATCATTTCTGATTTTGAGGAACCTAGAGAATGCAAAGAGTTCTGTATATATTCTAACCAAGGAACTTTACATGAAAAAGTCCAACAGAGCAGTTCCTCTAAGCATAGCCTTGGCAAATGCCGTGGATGCGTACTGTGATCATGAAGCCAAAAATTAATATTACCATATTGCCCTTTGGACAGAGTACAGGTCCACACGAGTCTTGGCTCTCAGGAGAGCAGCTGGAGTGTTATTTGGGAGACTGAGAATCTTCATAAGAAATTAGTTTAGAATCATTTCCAGTCCCATGGCACCAATCCACCCCCATATTTCATCCACACCATACAAAACGGAGTGAGTTCATATCTTGGCCTCAAACATATTGAGGGCTGGTGCAATTTAAGTGGCCCCCATCAGTTCAGGAAAAATGTAACACAGCTTGCACTGAATTTGAGGCCTTCTCTCTTGTCAGTAATCATGTAATGCAAGGGGCTGCTTCCTGGTAATAATGGATAGTGCTCGATTGTACTTGCTTGACATGTTGCTGGCTCTGTCAGAGATTTATCCTCTCTGATTTTGCAATGGAAATTCAGGCAAAGAAGTAAACCACACAGTGTACCATAAATATGCTTTTAAAAAATAAGTTTTTGAACTTTTAATTTCCCCCTTTCTCCTCTTTTATTCCCTTTTAGCCAACAAGTGAAGTGAAATGAATAATGTCCAGAGTATAGGGTTGGGTTTTTTTTCCTACTCTGTAACTTTTCACTTAAAAAAATTACAGAGTGGAAAAAGGAAAAAAGGAAGAAGAAAAAAAAATCCCTGAAGTCATGAGACTACTGCATGGAACTTTTAGCTTAATGATAAAACTTAAATCAGGCCCTTCATGCCCTCAGACGATCTTTATCAATAAGCCATTTTACAAAATCTGTAAATAAAGGATGACAATATAAATGCTAATTTTGAAATGAAAAGAACGAAGGGAAAGTAAGATTAGTATTTGAAGAAAATGCTAATAATCAATATCAGTTTCTCATAACTTTGATGAGATTACACGGAGTACAGCTAATTTCTTTCATATGGGAAAGAAATTGCAATGGTTACAGTTATGCCAAATTAAGATTTTTTTAAAAACAAGAATGAAGATAAAAAAAAAAAAAAGAACACTTGAAGGTACTACAACAGGGCTGGCATTTCCCATACATATTGGTGGGATTCCTAATGTCATATTGATATATAAGACAATAAACCATGTCAGTCTTTATAGTTTTTGGTATTTTTGATGAACGTATGTGGAGAAGATAATTGTTTGTATTTTATGTGTGGTTTGAGTTACTTATTTATAGGCCAAAACACAGGAAAGTTTGAACATGAGAAGAATGTTGTATTTATGGTATTTTTCTTGCTTTGATTTTCACTGGTTTTGTAATATCTTAAAAGCATGCTTTTTTTATACAGAATTTTATATTTACTTTACCCTCTTTTTTTTTTCCTAATGAGAAATCAATAAGGCCTTTTCTACACTAACACTTATGCCAGCAAAACTTTTGACACTCAGGAGAGTGCAAAAAACACCTCCTTAAGTGACATGAGTTTTGTCAGCACAAGCGCTTATGTGGATGGCGCTGTGTTGGCAGGAAAGCGTCTCCCGCCAACATAGCTACAGCCGCTCATTTAGCGCTTGTGTGGAGAAGGCCTAAATAAGGGTATGGAAAAAGGCATACTGTGGGCCACTTACTGCCTTCAGTCTGCACATGTAACTCCAGGTGATCTCAATGGACATTAGTAATATTTCCATAGGATTCCCATTAGCATCATTATGCAAGCAGTAAGAGGTGACGTGGCTTCCCCAGGTCAATGGCAGAGCCAGGAATAACATGCGTGTTTTCTGAGTTCCAGCCCGGTGCTCGATTCACTAGGCCACCTTGTCTCAGTGCACTAATTGTGAACCTTGTGGTGCTGGTGACCATTTTGCTAAGTCACAACTTTTGCAAACATCCACCTGCCCCCAGTTACATTTACTATAAAAGTAAGAGTAAAAAAATGTATCAGTGATAACAAGGATAGGTCCATATCATTTATTTGTATATGTATGTTTGAAGAGATGGCTGTAGATTGCTTCCCCTTGAAGAGGAAGGGTGTGAAGGGGGTAGGAGAGATACTTTCTTTGCTTTAGATTGTGATATAAATTCCAAGGCCTTGCAATACCCTGACTCCTTTTGTGTGGCCCTCTGGTTGTGAAACGCTGTTCTAGCAGATCAAGAGCACAAAGTAGCTTCTACTTTAGAATTTGGGATGAGCCGTGTTCCCTCTAGGAGTAGCCACGCCAGACAGGGAACTGAAATAGACAAAGTGAGGCTGACATTTCTGCTTTTGATTTAGGCTTGTTAGGCTTTTGTTGCCAGTTTCTGTTTTTCTTTCCTTTCCCCCTTGTTTTGTTTTGGAGGGGGCCGTTTCATTGGTTTCATATTTTTTTCCTCTGCTCATTCCGAAAAATAAAACGAGAGGTTCAGTCTAGGAGATTGATGCGGAGGTCTAGGTTGATGCGGAGGTCCCACCACTTTGTGGGGCCACAGATGGGATGTGCATTGATCAAGAAGAGTGGGAAAAGTGGAGCCAGAAAAGGGGCTGCAGTCTGATGTACCTTACATTGATACACACCAAGGCGTTACATTACCAAACTGCAGCAGCACTGTGACCCCGTGCACCAGGTGGCAACACTATTCACTCAAATTTGTCCCAATTGCCCCTCGCTCGTGATGGAGGGATGGCCAGGCCAAACCTGAGAGGCATAGCCACCCATGCACCAGGTCACAATGCCATGCAATTTGGGGGCCATCTCAGGTTTGGGGTCTGGGGAGGTCCTGATATAGAGTATAGCTTTTTAAATAGCTGCATTATTTACAGGCCCTTTGTCTAGGAATTACCCTGGGTGACCTGTGTAGAACTCTTTCAATATCTGTGGACTGAATATAGCTGGATTTAGGATTTAATGATTAAGTTATTCATGTAAAACTGGGATTGTAATTCACTCAGGACATCGCACAATGAGAACTGAGAACTAAGAACAGCATAAGCTGAAACAACAAGCAGAGACAACGGCTTATTAAACGGGCTGTGGCCATAATATCTGATCCAGAAAAGGATGGGCCAAGAGCTCAATCAAGGCCTGATTCTGCACTCATTGAAGACAGGCAAAACTACCATTGATGTAATAGGAGGTGCCATGATTGGGCCCTGAGTAAGAAATGAGTACGCACTGCCAGATTCGTCTCCATATAAAGCCTCCTTTGAACATTAGACTTTCATGTTCCATAAATGTACTTTTGCACAATAACTTTTCAAGGGTATTTTTAATTTAACTTTTTTCTTCATACGACATAAATTATAACACATTTTCCTGTGATTAAATGGAAACAAGCATATTTAAATGGAAATAAAGTTATGGGTTCTGGGTATATTTTTACATAGGAAATGACATTCTGGGTGAGACCAGTGGTTCCTCCAGTCCAGTATCCTGTGTGTCTGAATTCAGTATTGCATCACGGAGAAGGTGAGAGAACCGCTCTAGTGGGCAAATATGGGGTAACTTGCCCATCCAATTCCCATCAGTTAGTGGGTGCCACATGCACTGAAGCAATTTTTTTTTAAAATTTACTGACTAGTAAATCGATATTACAGGCTAGTTTGTCAATATTAAACAGTTGCCAAATAATGCTAAGGGCTGCTTCCTGGTAATGATAGGTAGTGCTCCACTGTACTTGCCTGACATGTTCCTGGCTCTATCAGAGATTTATATTCTCAAATTTTACCATGACAAATACAGGCAAAGAATGATTCCGCACACCATACCACAAAGATTCCTTTCAAATATTCACTTTTTGAAATTCCATTTTTCCCTTCTACCCCCTTTATTCCTTTTCAGCCAATGTTTTGGTGTTTTTCCAGGGTTCTTGTTTTGTTCTCTTTGCCACGCTGCAATGCAACCTTTCACTTGAAAAATTATGGAGAGAAAATAGGAAAAAAGGAAGAAGAAAAACAGGAAAGTTTGAACATAAGCAGAATGTGGTATTTATTTGAAATGGTTATTTTCTTGCTTTAATTATCACTGGTTCGTAACATTCTAAAAACATGTTTTTTATATAGATTGCTGTATTTATTTTAACTTTTTTTTCTGTAATGTGAAGCATGGAAAAAACTACGGGCCCCTTCCTGCCTTCATTTTGCATGATGTAACTCCAACAAATCTCAACGGAAATTAGTAATACCCAGCTGTTCCATAACGCTTCCCTTAACTATTATTATCTAATCACAAAGAGGTGCACTGACTGGCCACAGGTCACCCAGCAGGCCAGTGGCAGAGTCAGGAATAGCATGCAGATTTTCTGAGTGCCAACCCACTGCTTTGTTCACAAGGCCACATTGTCTCAGTGCAGTAATTGTGAACCTTTGCATGCTGGTGACGCCTTTGGCTAACTTAGAACGTTTGCAGTCCTGCCACTCCCATAAGATTTACTGTAAAAGTAAGAGTAAAAAAAATGCATCAATGATAACAAGATTAAACCTATGTAATTCATTTCTGTGGGTTTGTCTACACTTCAAAGGCTACATAATTCTTCTATTGACCCAGTGCTGTCTACAGGGGGAATTAGGTCGGTTTGACCTACACTGCTAGGGGTGTGAATCATCCACACCCCTTAGCAACATAGTTATGCCAACCTTATTTACTACTGCAGATCTGGCCTCTGTGTATGTTTGGAGAGGTGGCAGGAGATTGCTTCACCTTACAGGGGAAGGGTGTGCATGAGAGAAAGGAGTGATGCTTTCTTTGCTTTAGATTGTGATACAATTTCCAATGCCTTGAGATGCCCTGACTATGTTTTGTGTGAACAACAAGCTGGGAAACACTATCCCAGCAGATTAAGAACACAAAGTAGTTTCTATTTTAGATTTTGGGGCCTGCTGCGTTGCCTCTAGGAGTAGCCACTCCAGGCGGAGAACAGAAATATGCAAAGTTCAGCTGACATTTCCAATTTGGATTTGGACTTGTGTGACATACCAGGGCATAGTCCAGACCAAAGAGGGCTGTGCCACCCCTGTCCTGCAATGTTGGGTGCCTTAAATTACAATGCTCTGCTGATTTTGTCACCTGTTTGAATTTCCTTTGTCTTCCCTTCCTGCTTGTTGACTCTGTTCCCTGCTTAAATGCAAATTAAGGCTCCCACACGTTCCTTTGTCTAGGACAGACCTGTTTGCCAACTTCTGCTCAGGCAGAGCTGTGCGGTTTGGATGCGTGTCAATAACGTCATGCAGGGGAATCTTATAACTTCAGGTGCAGCGTTGCCACATATATTTTACCAGGACAATACTGACCAGCAAATGATGAGTTTTCAAATGGCACCTTACCAGCCACACTCAGTACAAAGATTATTACGATAGCGTGCAGGGGGTGCAGACAGGGTACATGCCGCCACACCTTGTTTGGCTTTGACTGCCAGTGTCCGTTTCTCTTCCCTGTGGTTTGTTTCAGGTGGGGGCTCTTTGGCTGGTTTTGCATGTTCTCCCTCTTCTTTTTTCAGAAAAGCAGAGGGAGAGGCTCAGCTGGGACAGGAGACGCAGCTGCTGCCCCACACTGCCACCCTGACCTTGGGCAGGGGTTTCCTGTGGGAAATGAGGGCCCGGCCCCTGTGCCCGACCCTCAGAGGGTGTGTCCGTGAGGAGGCTAATCCCAGGACCCAGCTGTGACGCCACCTGGCACTGGAGGGAGTGGGCATCAGGCTGAGGCCAGGGACGCAGCTGAAGAGACTTACACCTCCCATAGGTGTAGGGACAGCCGGAAGCCCCACCCCTGCCTCTGCCTCCCTAGGCCGCAGCCAATAGGCAGCAGCGTTCACTTCCCCTCTCTCTCCTGATCTGGGAGATGAGTGGAGCACTCCCTCCATTCTGCCCTGGGGGACTGGGGCGGGGCCCGCAGAGCCATCAGTGCAGCAGGCCTGGGAGGGGTTTGCACTGTGGGGGACCCTGCACACCTGTGTGGGCAAGGGAGAGAGAGCACAGCGCATGCGTCATCTGGGTGTGTGGGTGAGGTGGGGGGGGCTGCAGCTGCAAGTGACTGTGGTCACCGGCCTGTGATTGTGCCATCGCATTGTGCCTGACTGTGTCAGCTGTGTGTGTCTGAGATTGCGGGGTCTCTGTGTCGCTGTGGGGTGTGTGTGTGTGACTGTGGTCTCTGGTTTGTCACCGCCATGTGTGAGTGTGATCACTGTAATCGTGTCATTGTGTGTGCGGTTGTGATTGTGTCACTGTTCATTGAGCCCTGTGGCTAGGTGGGTATTTGTGATTGTGTGCCTGCATTGAGATATCAGTACTCCAGAAGAATTAGCATCATAAAAGCCTCACAGCCTCTATAGCATATAGCACCTTCCTGGCACTGCCTGCCCTGCCCTCCTCTCAGCCCCCCACATGTGCCTCACATGCCTTGTTTGCAGGGAGATGGGATGATTGTGCTGAGTCATGCTGAGTTTGTTACTGGGACGTGCAGAGCAGAGGGAAATAAGTGAGAAGCAATCTGTGGTTTGCAGGCTGCCGTTCTGCAGAGCTCGGGAGTAGCACGCTCTTGTACTCTGCTGTGGGGGTTGACAGGGTACCTAAGGTATGAGGTGCAATTTTCCTTTGGTGGAAAAAAATGAACTCATTTGCTTAAGTCAAAGGAAGCCTCCATCATCTCTTTTGGTTTTTGCTGCAGGGGACGTGTGGGTTGTTTGCAGATTGAAACAAAAAACTCATAGCCTTTTGCCACTTTTCCATTTGCATTTGCAGATAATGTTTTGGGCTGTTTGCTGCTCTATTTGTGAGCTTGTGTGTGCGGGTGGGGGTTTGATTTTTTTATTTTCCAAGAGATAATAGTGACAACATTTAAAAATCGTATCTCTTCCCTGTGCAGATTTTTGAAGTCTTGGAAACCCCGTCTTCTTTCAGAAAGAAGGATGACAACTCTGAGGAAAGTTCTCAAAACTGTCCTCAGCATTGAGCAGGCGGAAGGGGTTGGGGCACGTGTTCGGAGAAGCATTGGCAGGCCTGAGGTATGCTCTATAACAGTGTTTCTCAACCTTTTAAGTAGCAAGTATCCCCTAACTTCTGAAAATTGTAATAAGAACCCAACACTCAAGTTTCCACTGGATTTTATATTTACAGGCTAACGTGAGCCTTATGTTGGAAGAAGGGCTGAGTATATAAGGCTGTGATATGGCAGATGTCAGATCTAGTGTGGGTAGGGCTACCACCTTTACACCAGGGGTGTGCAACTCAAGTATGTACCTGGGCTAGAGGTGATGTTGGCCAAAGCTAGGAGGCTTTGAGCGTCATGCCAGTGCTGGGGAATATAAAGCGCCGTGCCAAGTTTTTTGCCCTAGATTTGAGAGGAGGAAGGGGTGAGAGAGAGACAGGGAAGGAGGGTAACTGGTAATATCTTGGGCTGTTGTAGTTGTCAATTTCACTGCTCAGGTAGCGCAGTGAAATTGACAGGTTTTCTGGGCACTGGACTTTGAGCCAGGGAGGGAGGTATCACCTGGGCAAGTTGCAGGCGGCTGCTACCCACCTCCCAGCTGTGAGCTGTGACTGGGTAGGAAGTGGGGGCTACCGCCTGCCTCCCCATCACTCTGTTTTTCCCTGGGTACCCCCTGCCTGTGTCTCACGTACCCCCAGGGGTACGTGTACCACAGGTTGAGAAACTATGCTCTATACTTCCCTCTCCTCCCAAACAAGATTTGATGTGGTGCTGATTGGTGATAATTTCCTGGTTGGAATGTGTGATTGGTGGATATATGAAAAGCAAAACCCATCCATAATACATTAGCCTCAGACAGCAGTAGTAGGAAGAAACAGCACTATCAACTACTAGTGACTACCCAGTCCTGTGTTAGGACTTTCTTGACACTTAGGCTGTGATGTGACTTGGGGGCTGGGATAAGGGGCAGTGGTTGTTGCTCAACCAAAGATGATGGAGGTGATTCTGTGAAAGCCTCCAGAGGAAACAGGAGAGTTGATACCTGCCTCCTTTACTTTTTAAGCTGAAGGTTTTCCATCTTTCACCAGTGTAGTGGGAGAAGTAGGCATCCTGTTGGGGAGAATGTGGCTGGTAGTAGATAACTGAGTGGCAATTGTGCCGTTATATTGTTTTGAAGACTGGCCTTCTTTTTCACATATGCACCTTACCAGTTATGTGTGTCTTTAGGCTCAGAGACTGGATTAGTGCTATGAACACTAGATGAGGCTACCCCTAAAAATGATGGAGAAACTGCTGTTGCAGAATGCAGGTGTCTATTTGCTCATGTAGGGAGCGTATTCTATCTGTGCTCTCCATAGCTTGCACTGGCTTCAGGTTTGCTTCTTTGTACAATTCATGGTGTTGACTTTGGTTGTTCCCAATAAAGCTCCATATGGTGTGGGTGCTTGCTATCTTAGAACCTGCCTCTTTATCCTTGTATGGTACTAGAGGAGTTGAGAGCAACTAATGCACTCAAGTGGACAGATCACAGGGGGTTGGTGGCATGTTGTTACCCAGAGTTCAGAGCTCTGGAATTCACTCCACCCATCAGAATCTGAGTCTACTGACCTTCCAGGTGTGTTTTAAGGTGTATATATTTACTTAAGCTTTTGCTTGAGTGGATAGTGAGGATTTTTACACTGGGGGAGGAGTTTGTCTCTCTCACTGGGCATGAACAAATCTGTAAATAGTTCTCTAGTTATTTTTACACTATTGGGTCTGAATGCTGTGAAATTGTTTTGACTAGTACATTTAAAAAATAAATACAGGAAATAAAGATAATGAGCACTGAAAAATAGTATAGCTTCTAGAACAGTGGTTCTCAAAACTTTGTGTTGGTGACCCCTTTCACAGAGCAAGCCTGAATGCGACTCCCCTTAGAATATAAATTTTTTAAAATATAAACATTTTTTACATTCAACACTATTCAATTCCAAATTTAAACGCTATTGCTTAAAATGAATTTACCTTTTGTCACTGCTTTGAAATTGACTAAAACACATTTTTATCAAATTATTGTTATGAGCATATATTGTTTTTAAGTATTTTAATACTTGACAGCAATTAATCAAAGAAGCAGCAAAAAGTGAGATGGATGATGCTGTTTATCTGACATCATAAGTTTTATTCTTGGCGTTGTTTTAGAAAGGGCGCATCTGATGTCATCCTTCACATCAAGCCGGTTTTGAGATTTCGTCTTTATTGTGAGAAGGCTGGAGACTCCACTCTCGCATTCGTAGGTGGTGGGAAATGGCAGAAGGACACTCAGGGCCATTTCAGACACCAGTGGGTATTCACTTGCAACAGAGCACCAGAACTGGTTTGGAGGCAGCTGTGTGAATTTTGCTTTCACTTCACCATCATTGATCATGTCAATAAACTGCTCCTGTGTATTAATATCCTGAGTAGGTAACTGCTCTGCTCTCAGACTAAAAGGGTTCTTCACCAAGGAATGAAGTGCTTCTGGTAGCGCTGGGAAGGAGTGCGAGGACTCTTCGTGAAGGGCTCTCAGATGTTCCCTGATAGCTGACTTGAGAAACTCTATCAATGTTGACTCCCTCCTCCTCACTGAATGAGGAAAGTGTCAGAAACATGCCATGCCTGTCTGTGTCCAGCTCCCTGCACCACAGATCCAACTTCATCTGCAAAGCTCTGATTTTATTAGTCGGGTCTATTGATGCTGAATTCTTTTCCCTGAAGTGACAGACTGAGGTCATTAAGGCTATCAAAGATATCACCTAGGTATGCCAAGCAGAGAAGCCATTTCTCGTCACTGAACTTATTGTTC
>ML675610.1:57334128-57491561 GCA_007922155.1 Mesoclemmys tuberculata
AAGCTTTTTGGCAGTATCATTGCCAAGCATAAGTGACACAGCATCTTTGCACACTGGCAGAATAAGCTCCTCACCTATTGTATGTGGCATTTTGGTACAGGCGATTTGTAGCAACACAGCATAAGAGGCCTCCACAGCTAAGGACGTTTGCTGTCGGAAACGTCCACCTGCGTCAAGCCTGGCTTTCTTTGTTGCTTCTTCTCTGCATTTGAAAAAAAGCCACATTTTGATTTTTCTGCTCAGGATGGCTAGTTTCAAGATGTCGCTGCGGTTTGCATGGTTTCATCAATTCAGCAGACAAAATTTTGCAGTAAACGACGCATTGCGGTTTTTCAATCCCAGAGCTAACAATGCTGGTAAAACTGTGGTTTTTTTTCTGTAAGACTCCAGATACTTTCGGCTTTTAGCTGTTTTAACGGGGTTGTGTCTTCTGAGAACTCGCCTCCTCGCTGGGTCAGGGCTTCTGACCTGGATGGGGTCAGGGCTGCTGCTGGCAACCCCCATGCCCAGAGAGGGGTTGCGGGTCAGGAGTTGGGTCTGCTGTTGGCAGCCCTGCCTTCCAGCCAGGGATTTCAGCCTTGTTACCCAGCTGGGGGTTGGGGCTTCTGAGAACCCATCGGGACTGCTGCTGACAGCTCCACCATCCGTTCAGGGCTTCTGGCAGTTGGCAGCTTGCCACCCCCAGAACCTTTGAATGGTTTGAGAGCCATTGTTCTAGAATTTCATTTTCGCCAGAACTTGTGTAACTTAAATTTCAAATGTCGAAATTTTGTAAGGGAATCTTAAGACCCAAAGGCTGTTTTGTGGTTCAGCATATCAGTATGTCTTATAATTGTATGTTTTGTATGTAGCAGATAAAATAGAAGTAGATACAAATCTTTGTCTAAACATTCTAAATTTGATTTATTTCAGTTAAAAAATTTGGATCCTTTTTTGTTACTTGATGAATTCAAAGGAGGTAAACCAGCTGGCTTTCCTGATCATCCCCATCGAGGTTTTGAGACGGTGAGGTAATTTTAGCTGATCTTAAGAAGCATATATTTTAAATTTGAACTTCCGGGTGTCACTATAACTCAAGGACCAGTTATTGCATCTACTTTGGTGTCTTTCCCCCTCCCCTCCCTGGAAGTAAAATTTCATTATGTTATGGTCACTATTACCAAGCAGTTCAGCAATATTCAGCTCAGGGACCTTGAAGTGAGTGGATGACTGAAGGGCCAGGTCGGGAGGGGAGTGGAAAGATGCACCCATGAGTACTGTCCCTGGCTTTTGAAATACAGGATAAAAGGCGTCCTGAACTGATTTAGTATGGGACAGGCAATTTTTTATTTAAATAAGAGATATTCCTTGCAATATGGGACTGTTGGCAATCCTAACCCTAGGGGTTCAGGAATGTAGGGCACTCTGCTCATCTAAGCTTCATTGTCTACACTGCTGTTTATACCTGTGTTAGCTGTGTGTGCAGTGTCTATACTCAAAACACTGTTGTAAGCATAGATGTAGCCAATTACAAAGCTGTTGATGCTCGGTTGTAATTTGGCATGACAATAGACAACCTCCACATCCCTTCACTAAAAGGTATTGGGGGAAGATGATGTGGTCTGAGGCTGTTGGCATTCTTTTATTTTTAGCTGAAATTTTCAGGGACTTTTCGTGTGCTTGTATTTCCTAGACAGGGGTACATTTACTTCCTTGCTACTGTTACCCATAATTTATTACAGTCTGGATTAGTGGCATTTACCAACAGCATTGTTACTGAATTTACTGTAATGTGGTATACTGGTCCTTAAAGGCCAGGGAGGGAAATCATAGGTGCCTTTTGAGTTAAGACTATCAGCCTTGTAATGTAAGGTGGTACAAGGCTCCCCACTCCCTCAGCCAAGCAGGACAAGTTCAGGAAAGGAGGGCAGCATATAATCTGCCTCTTCCCTCATAATGGGAGAAGACATTAGCAGGAAAAAGATTGCTTGCCTGCCAAATTCTCTGAGTCAAGGAGGCAAGGACTGAGTTGTTTTGACTCTGCCTTCAAGCTGGGGAGGAAGGTTGGAAAGCTGCATCCCAGCAGAGATGCTTAGGAGGAACAGACTTGGTTATAAAGGCTTTGAATTTTGTCTCTTTGAAAAACTTGGCTACCACTCTGTGGAGCCAGGTGAAAGTAACTTAAAAGGTCAGCTGTGAGAAGCTAGCTCAGGGACAGAGTCTGCTGCACGTCCCAGTAGGGATCCATAGTTTCAGTGACTAGAACACACACCATTGTATCCAAACAATTAGTAACTATAAGAGGTTATCTTGGGCAGAAGTCTCCAAATGGAATTAATATTTCCAAAGTATAAATACTCTCAATTCTTTTGATAAGACTTATTCAGTGCCAGATTCCCAGCTGGTAGAAATCAGTGTAGGTCCATTTAGGACAATGGAACTATGCTGATTTACTTTAGATGAAACTCCGACTTGCTATCTCTTGATCAACTCTTCCTTCAAGCAATTTATCATCCTGTGTGGGTCAACATATAAATGCTGGCTGGTCACTTGAAAAATATCATAGGACAGCTCCCTTTGCCAAGAGAGTAATCTACATTATTATCGTTTAGAGGTTGTCTTGTCCAATGCTTCAGGAGCTGTGCTGCACAAGTGCGACAGGACATCTCCAGTGTCACAGTTATTTCCCTCACACCAACTGCTTTAGGATTCACAGTTGTTTTTTTTTAAAAATAGTTCTCCTCAATGTCTGGATGCTGTTTTCACTCTTCCTTCATCAGTCCATCTTGGTCCTAAAATCATAATAGTAAAGAAATTGAGTGTAGCTTCCGAAAGCTTCCTCTGATTTGTAATCCTGGGCCTTGTAACTAGACAACAGCAGTATTCTTGAAGATCTCTGCTGCACTGTTTACTTATTATAACTTTCCCCTTTTAGTGTACTCTTTCCGAACACGCTGTCTAGACATACCTTTCTATTCATTACAGGTTCGTATACTGTTCTCGTCATCTTAGTATCTAAGTACCTTCCAGCAGTGCATGTATAGCATCTATTACATGTGATTTGTTCTCTCATCCTGCCTCCAGGAGAATTACATGTCCTCTTTGTTTCGATAGGGGTTTTTTGGTGTTTGTTTTTTAAATGTGCATGTTGTTGTGTGTTTAAATTAGAGAAGACAGATCAAAGACGGGTATCTTAAGGTGGTGAGGTATGTGATGCAGGTTTCTGCCTGATAAAGTTAGATACTGCAATAAAACACTCTTGATTAATGTATGCTAAAGAGATGTAGAGATTTTAGCTGCCAATTAAACTCTACCAGAAACTGAATACAAATTCTTCAAGCTACTTCTAGTTTAGTCTTTTTGGAGTTTGTAGGCAGACAGTAACAGTTGGTCTTGCTTGGAGATGTAAGCTACACTTGGAAACAGCCTACACAGAGCTACCCTTTGCTAACTATTATTTTGCAGGTATTTACATAAGTCATCTATCATCATAAGAGCTGGACGTCTTGCACAGTGTGATAGGAATATGGCAATCCCTACTGGGTGGCCAAATTATGCTTTTTATGATGGTATAATGACAAAATTCACTGGCTAGCACCCATCTCATCACAGCCCTCTAAAACCCAAACACTTGTTAAACAGATACATCTTACCCTCATCCTTGAAGGTCAGAAAGCGGTGCTCTCCAATGAGAGGCAATGAGTTCCATAGTTGAAGGTCTTCTATTGAGAGACTCCTAAAACTGGAATTATGAAGTCTTCTCTCAGGAACAAAGGGCTATCATATCACAACTGCATTTCTCATCTGCAATGCGTTTGTACATATAGATGTGGATAGTGGTAATTCAGTTTTGAAGGGAAAATTTCTCCATGCTAAGCAAGTCCTGAATATGGAATCCCTGCTGGACAGAGTGCTTCATTCTCTTTTCATTAAAGCTCTTGCAGTGTTTGCTAGTAAGGCGTAGGCCTAGTGTACCCATGCAAACTGCATGTACAATGTTACATTTGCATTTGAGAAGTAAGGTTGTGGTGGCTCAAAATACTAGCGTTTTAACAAAATGTTTGTGGAGCGCCAGTATTTTTTCTGCATTTTATAGAAAGAGGCTCCAGTATCTATGGGGAGAAATTAGTGCAAAATAGTGTCCCACACAAAACACCCATGGAGGTTAGAGAGAACCTGAGTGCCAGTTTGCAGTACCCTAGTTGCACTGAATAGTGTCTTGTAGCATGAGTAATCCCATTGAAGTAAATGAGACTACTTTTGGAATAAGACACTACTCAGTATGAGGGAGGACATCAGTGTCTCAGGAATACAAGATCAATTAACATAGGAATGGGAGCAAATGCAGGGTGGCACATTTTTCATTGTGGAGGGAGTTATTAATGTAACTCACTTTAATATCTAAAGAATATCACCATTTGCCATACCAAAATTCATCCTAGATTCAGTATCTTCTCCAATGTTTAAGAAGCTAGTTAGTTGTGTAGCGTACCTGTACAAAAGTGGTTGAGAAATCAATTGGTTCCATTTAGAGCTTGAATTTAAGTTCATTTGGCATATATTTCCAATGAAAATAAACTAGTTGGACTCACTACATATTCTTTCCATGTTGCTGACTGTTAGAAATGTTCACATCACACATAAGAGCAAACACAAAACATACAATAGAAGTGGCAGTGTAAGCTCACAACATAATGTAAAAAACAAATTAAAAAATATTGTGCTTTCTCTTCCTCCCCACATCAGACTAACTAGCATTCAGGCTACTGCAGGCCAGCAGGCTTTACAGGCAGTATATAAAAACAAGTAAAGCTTTCTTTCATTGGACAAAAACCGAGACAGTAAGTTTTTCATGTTTCCACTTGCTGAACCAAGTAAAGAGAATGATTCTTGGCAGAGCTTCAAGATTATAACATGCAAACATAAAAGTGCATGTAATATTGAAGTGTGCATGACCATTAAATTTATTTAGAACTGGTCATTGACCAGCTGGTATTCACCCAAGAGTTCAGAAAGAACTCAAATATGATAGATATGACAGAATTACTAACTAACCTATCACTTAAATCAGCCTCTGTACCAGATGACTGGTGGATAGGTAATGCAACACAATTTTTTTTAAAAGCATCAGTGGTGATCCTGGCAATTACAGGTCAGTAAGCCTAACTTCAATACCAGGCAAATTGGTTCAAACTCTAGTAATTATGAGATAACATAGATAAACATGATATGTTGGGGGAATAATCAAGACAGCTTTTGTAAAGGGAAATCATATCTCATGAATCTCTTACAATTTTTGAGGATGTCAGCAAACATTTGGACAAGGGTAATCCAGTGGGTATAGTGTACTTGGACTTTCAGGAAGCCCTTGACAAGGCCCGTCATGAGAGTCTCTTAAGCAAAGTAGACAGTCATGGAATAAGAAGGTCCTCTCATGGATCAGTAATTGGTTAAAAGACAGGAAACAAAGGATAGGAATAAATGGTTAATTTTCACAGTGGAGAGAGGCAAATGGAGGGGGACGCCCCCAGAAGTTCTGTACTGGGACCAGTGCTGTTCAACATATTAATAAATGATCTGGGAAAAGGGGAATATACTCAGGTGGAAGAGTTTGCAGACGATACAAAATAAGGAAGTTAAATCCAAAGCTGACTGAGAAGAGTTACAAACTGGGTGCCTGGACAACAAAACGGCAGATGAAATTCAGAGTTGATAAATGCAAAAAAGTGCACATTGAGAAACATAATCCCGACTCTACATACAAAATGGTGGGGTCTAAATTAGCTGTGACCACTCAAGAAAGATCTTGGCATCATTGTGGATGGTTCTCTGAAAACATCTGCTCAACGTGCAGTGGCTGTCAAAAGAGCTAACGGGATGTTAGGAGCCATTAGGAAAGGGATAGATAATAAGACAGAAAGTATCATAATGCCACTATATAAATTCATAGAGCACCCACACCTTGAACACTGAGTGCAGTCCTGTTCACCCCATCTCAAAAAGTATTAGAACTGCAAAAAGTAGAGAAGGACAACACAAATGATTAGGGGGATGGAACAGCTTCTTTATGAGGAGATATTAAAAAGACGGGAACTTTTCATTTTAGAAAAACGATGATTTAGGGGGGATTATAACATTTCGGGTTATGTGACCAGTGAGGGGCTGGTGTCATCCCTTCCCTTCAACCAGGGGTGCTTCAGAATGCTTTGTTGTAGCTTCCAATCTGCATCATTCACAAACAGTGTGCCAGCATGTCGGTCACACCCTGAGTGTCTGTACATAGCCACAGCTCTGGTCCAGCAGCCAAGCAGCAAACACCAGCCTGGGTTACTATTTGCAGCATGACCCCATCGTAGTCCTGGATTCCCCCCCACCCCCCATTTGTATTTTGTGCTGTTCAGCCCTCTTCTGGACATTCCAGATATACTAGGTCCATTGCCCCTCTAAAGAGATTAATACACAGTGACTTGCCACCTTAAATGTAGTTACCCATCCAATTCACAACACTGGATTAGTTTTGATTACAGGACAAAACAAGTTTATTTAACTACAAAGAGATACATTTTAAGTGAGTACAAGTTCTGAGGCGTGAAAATCAGAAATAATTACAAGAAAAATAAAGAGAAAATGCTTTCTAAATTTAACAATCTAGACTTGGTTCAAGATGAAGTCCCTTACCACATATTTTCAGTACATTGCTGACCAAACTCTCAGGCCAGGATCTGCCCCCAAAGTCCAATGGATGTTTCTCTTGTCATCGGAGGTGAAAAGAGAGAGATGGATAGGGAGAGATAACCTGGGGTGTTTTTGCCCGTCACTTTTATGGTACAGTTACCCTTTGAAATGCATTTTCCTGGTGGTTACCCCTAGTTAAAGTTCATTCAAACAGTAAAGAAGGTGCAGGGTGTCTGGTGATTAAAGAAGTTCCATGCTGTTTCTTCTCTCCTCTATTTGCTGAAATGCAGATTTTCCTCATCTTCTGTCTTCCCACTCTTGCTGTCTGATGATCCTATTTAAATCTTATATGTAAATTGAAGTAAACACACATTCCTTTGTTTAAGACATGCTTGACTAGTTCTGCCTAATCAGGGATATGAGGATTTGAACATGTGCCACCACCATCATTTGAGGGAATTTATACCTTTACACACAATGTTACTACATGCATTCTACCATTTGATATTACTGACCAGCAAGTTATTAGTTTTCAGATGATACCCTTACAAGGCATATTTTGCATAAAGATTATTGCAATAGTGTGTAGAGTTGAATACAGGGGTGCATTCTGTCACAGGGGTATGAAAGAGGTCTATAAAATCATGAATGGTGCAAAGAAAGTGAATAAAGAAGTGTTATTTACCCCTTTATGTAACATATGAACCAGGGGTCACCTGATGAAACTAATAGGTGGCAGGTTTAAAACAAACATAAAGAAGTACTTCTTCACACAATGTGCAGTCAGCCTATGGAACTCATTGCCAGGGGATGTTTTGAAGTCCAAAAGTATAAGTGAGTTAAAAAAAGAATGAGATAAGTCCATGGAGGATAGGTCCACCAATGGCAATTAGGCAAGATGGTCAAGGGATGCAACTTTATACTCTGGAGCTCCCTAAATCTTTGACTGCTAGAAGCCAGAAACTCAGTAATTGCCTTGTTATTACTTGTAAACTCAGTAATTGCCTCTGAAGCACCTGGCATTGGCCACTGTTAGAAGACAGGCTACTGAGCTAAATGGACCATCAGTCTGACCCAGCGTGGCCGTTCTTATGTTCTTGTGTCATTTGTTTATAATGCTCCAGCTGGCTTTTATTTAGAGTGAGGTGTATTCTAAAAAGTTACTAAAAATGGCACTCTTTTAATCAACAAATCTGTTAATTTTGTGTAGGGAGTCCAAAGTTTTTCCTGATTTTTACTTCTTTGAATACTGCAAAGCCAACATGGCTAAGAAATAGTTGGTTCCTCCTTGTGTGAATTTCTACTAAACACCAGGGACAGAGAAAGCTATCTAAGCAAAAGGACAATGCGGGCGCAAGAACAAATATGTATGAGCTGGGCATGAATAAATTGAGGCTGGAAATTAGAACACAGTTTCTAAACGTCAGAGGAGTGAGGTTCTGGAACAGTTTTCCCACAGGATTTGGGGGGGACCAACAGCATAACTAATTTTAAGATGGAGCTTAATACATTTATAAATGGGGTTGCTGGTAATATTCTAGGTGGTCCCTTCCATTTATGTGTGCTATGTTCCTAATCCAGGGGTCTTCAATCTGTGGGGCATGATTCTGGATCACAATCAAATTTAAAGTGCTGATCATTACAGCTTAAAATGTTTGTTTTGTTCCATAACCTAATCACTTTTGATAAGGAAATCAGGATGAGACAATAAACATGGAACCCCCACTGTGCCATTTTCAGATTGTAACCTCATTTTAAGCAGTGAATTTCTGATCTGCCATCTATTTTTCCCTCCCCCCTCTCTTTTTCCTCTCTCCTCAGAGTAAAATTCACCTTTGTACAGCCCTTGTGAATGGCATAAAGTGGAATTTAAAATGGTACGTGGGATGGTGAAGGCCCTCCCCATCCAGGTGAATTCAACCCTTATTGGACTGTATATAAACGTATGCTCTGAGCCAGTCAGCTAAAACTGTCCCTTACAGTTCCAGAGTAGAGAATGAAAAGTGGCCATCTTCAGGTTGCTTTTGCTTACAATCAGATTCAGGGGTGCCTCTTTTCAAAGGAAGACATAAAAATATATCGGCTTTAACCCAGTGTAGAGAGGTGACTATTCTGTAAGCAATAATCATTCAGTCACAAGACAAAAACTAACAATATACAGTGTTGCCAACCCCAATTATTCAAAAACAGGGAGTCATGCTCGCAAGAATCACGATGTTTTAAAGAATTTTTGTGTTCTTTATTTGCCGTCTGGTGTTTGCACATTTAGTGTGGACTCAGGTCCTACTTACAAGCTTTTCTCCTTCAGCTTGAGTGCTAGACATTTTTTAAATAAAAATTGAGATATTCTCATGTATTTAGTTGACTTAAGTGGGGCTTCAAACAGAATTCTAGCTGTCATGAGACTGGTTATATATAACAACCATGAGCTTACAGCAGGAAGATTTAACATGTACAGCTAACATACTGTCTGTGGGCTGAGACTATCAAACTTTATTTCTCATGAGAAACAGCAGATGGCATTGTGTGGCAGCTCTAAAAATTGGCATGCTGAAGTAAAAATTTATTTTGTGCATATTTAACAGTGGATGGAAAGTACTCATAAAAATTCCTGTTTAAGAAAAATGTCTTAATTTATGTTTTAAGGGTGTGAAAGAGTCTTAATTTATGCTTTAAGGGTATAAAACCTAGGGCCTGAGCCAGGGTCCATTAGAGAAATATCTGCCTCCGCTGACGCTTATCTTGGAAAGATGAAAGAACAAGAAAAGTCTGAGTTCCAGTGTCCCTGTATGTGATGACTGGGATATAGTATTTATTTGTTCCATTGGCTTACTGTAGCAGCTATTCTTCTAAGGTTTAATTATGGTAAGGTACTGCTTATTTCATTGCCCATTTTATAACAATACATAAAATAATGGATTAAATTTAAAAAGAAACATTTTTAGTATAGTGCTGATATCATCCCACCGTCATATATTCAATTAACATAAATATATCACTGGAAGGTGAATGTTACAATAAGATAAATGCTTTCTTTTAATACAAAGTACTATTTCATTCTAGTAGAAAAATGTAGGAATCTGTAAATTGAAAGGTAAAGTAGAAATAGTAATTATAACTAAAAATGTTTACTTGAATAGAATAGAAATAATTGTCAGAATGGGTAATTCCCCTCCACCCCCAAATGAGTATGCTTGTAAATAGATTTTAGAAGTATAAATTCATTTAAAATTCCAGAGAGAAACTCAAGGAAACAAATACAGACTTTGGCTGATGAAATAATATCACTGAAAGAGAGTTTCAAATTATGGTCTCGCTTATAACTACTGTCGGCTTAGAATCATTACAGAGAACAGTGAAGTTTGGAAGCCACTTGCATTCAACTCTGCTATAGAGCTGGTTGGGAATTTTTCACTAGAATGTTTTTTCATAGAAGAAGATGCTGATTGATTAAAACTGAAACTGTTCCCAAAATAGGATCAGTTCTCATGAATCGCCTGACTCAAAAAAACTTTGGGGGAAAAAAAGTTTCAAAATTGTGAAAAATTTGGTATTTTAGAAATGAAGGATTCTGGTTTTGTCATTTGAAACAGCTTTGTGTTTTGAAATTTAAGCTAATTGTAACTGACGAAGGCTAAAACAAAGTCAGTATCACCATGGAACATTTGGATTGATGCAAACTAGAAAACTTGGTGACTTCCATCCTGATTTAGGATGGGAAAAATTTTTGAATTCTTGAAAATAATCATGGGACAGGAAAACCATTTACTACTCAGCTACCTCACGAGCAGATGTTCTCACAGTTATTGAAAGCCAGTTGCCTTTTCCAGCTGGAATAAGGAGATGCAGTACAACTCCTTAATAGGCTGAGAGTGATTGATATTGTGATGTGAGATCTGTATCCAAGTGCCTGATTCTCTTGGGAAAGAATGAATTTCTCCTTAGTTGGGAGACTAGAGCCCTTGGTCTAAAAATGCCTAGGCCAGGGTTTCTTTGCACAGGATATGACTATTACTCTACTGTAATTCTGAGTATATTGAAATGTTTTCATTTTGCCCCGGCATTCTGATATGCTATTGTCAAGAAAACTCATCCAGAGGCCCACAACAAGCTTGTCTGATTCAGCTCTGGATCCATTTCCACCCTGTCATCCTATCTAACCTCGGTCTTCTTAATATCTCCCTCCCTGTTCCTTCTTGTCCCCTGAAGAAGGCTGAGTGCCCTTGCCCTACTGAGAGTATTTTCCATAACATTATACTGTGTACTATTAAATATTTGGGCCTAGCTGAGGTTACAGGATAAGGAGGGGTTTAGAAGTTGAAGCAGCTAAGTTTGTTGGAGTATGGATGCTCACAGGGCAGAAGCCTATATGAACAGAGTGCTCTATATTAGGGGCAAAAAGAGAGATAGAAGACTTCAATATGTCTTCAACATAAGGAGGGGACAGCCTGTTGCCTCAGGAACTATATCTTGGATTAAGAAACTCTTTGCCCTAGTGATATTTTAGATTTTGAGATAGCCATGCTTTTGGTTGACCTGTCAATGAGTAGTGCCTAGAATTGTAGCAGAAAGACTTGCATAATCACATATGGTTATTTTTCAATCTCAGTTCCCAATGTAAAAATAAAAGTAGAACAAGGAAAGAAACAAGTCTATAGGGAAAAGGAGTGTGTGTCCTCTAACATCTTGACATTCAAAATAGCTGCAGACTAATAAACACTTAAAGGTCTATAAGTTCATTTATAGGCTCATAGACTACAAGGTCAGAAGGCATCTGGTCTGACCTCATGTACAACGCAGGCCGCAGAACTTCACCCACCCACTCTTGTAATAGACACTTAACCTAAGACTGAGTTATTGAAGTCCTCAAATAATGATTCAAAGACTTCAAAGTACAGAGAATCCACCAACAAGTGACCCATTCTCCATGCTACAGAGGAAGGCAACAAACCCGCAGGGCCTATGCCAATCTGCCCTGGGGGGGGGGAATTCCCTCCCGACTCCAAATATGGTGATCAGTTAAACTCTGAGCATGTGGGCAAGACTCACCAGCCAGACACCCAGAAAGAATTCTCTGTAATAACTCAGAACCCACCCATCTAACATCCCATCACATATTTACCACTAGTAAACTAAGTCAGTCAAATGCCAAATTAGGCTGTCTCATCATACCATCCCCTCCATAAACTTATCAATCTCAGTCTTGAAGCCAACTAGGTTTCTTGTCCTCCACTGCTCCCCTTGGAAGGCTGTTCCAGAACTTCACTCCCCTCATGGTTAGAAACCTTCATCTAATTTCAAGTCCAAACTTCTTGATGGCCAGTTTATATCCATTTGTTCTCGTGTCCACATTGGTGCTGAACTTAAATAATCCTTCTCCCTCCCTGGTATTTATCCCTCTGATGTATTTATAGAAAGCAATCATATCTCCCCTCAGCCTTCTTTTGATTAGGCTAAACAAGCCAGGCTCTTTGAGTCTCCTCTCATAAGGCAGGCTTTCCATTCCTTGGATCATCCTAGTAGCCCTTCTCTGCACCTGTTCCAGTTTGAATTTATCTTTCTTAAACATGGGAGATCAGGACTTCACACAGTATTCCAGATGAGGTCTCACCAGCGCCTTGTATAACAGTACTAACACCTCCTTATCTCTACTGGAAATACCTAGCCTGGTGCATCCTAGGGCTACATTAGCTTTTTTCATGGCCACATCACGTTGGCAGCTCATAGTCATCCTGTGATCAACCAATACACACAGGTCTTTCTCTTCCTCTGTCTCTTCCAACTGATGCGTCCCTAGCTTATAGCAAAAGTTCTTGTTATTAGTCCCTAAGTGCATGACCTTGCACTTTCCACTATTAAATTACATCCTATACCTATTACTCCCATTTGCAAGGTCATCCAGATCATGTATGATATCCCAGCCTTTCTCTGTATTAGCAATACCTCCCAACTTTGTATCATCTGCAGACTTTATTAGCACACTCCCACTTTTTGTTGCAAGGTCAGTAATAAAAAAGTTAAATAAGATTAGTCCCAAGACCGATCCCTGAGGAACTCTACTAGTAACCTCCCTCCAATCTGACAGTTCATCTTTCAGTATGATCCGTTGTAGTCTCCCCTTTAATCAGTTTCTTATCCACCTTCCAATTTTCATATTAATCCACATCTTTTACAATTTAACTAATAATTCCCCATGTGGAACCATATCAAATGCCTTAATGAAATCTGGGTAAATTAGATCCACTGCATTCCCTTTGTCTTAAAAAATCTGCTATCTTCTCAATAAAGGAGATCAGGTTGGTATCTTTTGTAAAGCCATGTTGTATTTTGTCCCAGTTATTGTTAACATTGATGTCTTTAACTACTTTCTCTTTCAATTTTTTTCCAACACCTTGCATATTACTGAGGTCAAACTAACAGGCCTGTAAGTACCTGGATTGCTTTTTTCCCCTTTCTTAAAAATAGGATCTATGTTCGCAATTCTCCAGTCATATGGTACAACCCCTGAGTTTACAGATTCATTAAAAATCCTTGCTAATGAGCTTGCAATTTCATGTGCCAATTCCTTTAATATCCTTGGATGGAGATTATCCCGGCCCCCCGATTTAGTCCCATTAAGAAGTTCGAGTTTAGCTTCTACCTCAGATGTGGTAATTTCTACCTCCATATCCTCAATCCCATTAGCCCCCCTGCCACTATCCCCAAGATCACCATTAGCCTCATTTAAAATGGAGGCAAAGTATTTGTTTAGATATTGGGCCATGCCTAGATTATTCTTAACCTCCACCCCATCCTCAGTGCTTAGCAGTCCCACTTCTTCTTTCTTTGGTTGCTTCCTGTTTATATGGCTATAAAACCATAAATAGTAATAATAGTAACCATAATAGTAAAACGCTTTTTGTATTGGTTTTAATTCCCTTTGCAAGGTCCAACTCTACTTGGCTTTTGGCATTTTGCACTATGTCTCTACATATTTTGATCTCTAAGAGAGAGCTTTCCTTGCTGATCCCTCCCATCTTCCACTCCTTGTAGGCTTTCTGCTTTCTGTTAATCACCTGTGTGAGATGGTTGCTCATCCAGTTTGGTCTACAACCTCTGCCTATAATCTTTTCCCCCTTCCTTGGTATGCAGGCTTCAGATACTTCCTGAAACTTTGACTTGTAGGTAATTCCAAGCCTCCTCCGCCTTTAGATCGATGAGGTCTTCAGTCCAGTCCACTTCCCTAACTAATTCCCTTAATTTTTTTAAGTTAGCCCTTTTGATATCGAAAAGCCTAGTCATAGATCTATTTTTGTTTATCCTTCCATTTACTTTGAACTATATTAGCTCATGGTCACTTGAACTGAGGTTGTCTCCTACAACCAGTTCTTCTACAAGATCCTCACTACTCACCAATACCAAATCTAAAATGGCATCCCCTGTTTTTGGTTCAGCAAATATTTGATGAAGGAATCTGTTAGCTATCACATCCTGGAAAATCTGAGCCCTATTATTACTAGCACTAATCTTCCAGCATATATCTGGGAAATTAAAATTTCCCATAACCACACAGTTCCCAGTGGTATTTACTTCATTAAAAACATTAAAGAGGTCACTGTTTATACCCAAATCGGATCCCGGTGATCTGTAGCACACCCCAAGCACTACCGCAGGGGAAACTCTAGTAGTTTTCTTCCCCAGTGTGATTTTTGCCCAGACAGACTGTCTTATCCATTGCATCACTTCTAATTTCTTTACAGTCTACTTCATCATCGATATACGTTACTCCACCACCTTTGCTTTTATTTCTGTTTTTCCTAAACAGCACATACCCATCAATACCTGTACTCCAGTATTCCACCATGTTTCTGTTATCCCTATAATATCTGGTTTAACTTCCTGCACCAGTAGCTCTAGTTCCTCCATTTTGTTACCCAGGCTCCTCTCATTGGTATACAAACATCTTAATTTTTGCTGTTTGGCTTCACTCACGTTCCTTACACGATTCACCACAGTCATTCTATTGCCAGTATCACCTATAGGACTGGTCTACACCACCCTTCTCCTTAATGCCCATTCTCCTACCCACGGCTATATCCTCTCCAATTTCATTTTCCTCCCTCTCAATGTTAAAAGCAGGCATGGAGATTACCCGAGCATCTCACCCAAATTCCTAGTTTAAAGTTCTCTTAATCAGTTGTGCCAACCTCCATCCTAGAAGTCTATATCTTTCCCTGTTCAGGTGAAGTCCATCCCAAGAGAACAGTGCTCTGTCCATGAATGCCTCCCAGTGGCCATACATCCCAAAGCCCTTCTATAGAACCACTGCCTGGGCCTCTGTTGATCATCATAATCTTGTCATGCCTTTGTTGTTATGAAGCCACATACCCCATAGGAAAAAATTTACTGGAAAAATATGCGGGCCAGGTCCTGGGTGCACTTCAGCAGCATTTGCTGCACCTGGGGAGATGGGAAAGGAACAAAGATAGCATCATCCCACTTTTCTGCCTTCCAGCACATTAAACAGTAAAACTTGTGAAATCAAAAATTAATTATAAACACTAGAGTATGTTTTCTGTTTACCAGGTATAGGCTTTGGACTTTGTTTTCCCTTTATATATGGTGAAAATTATTATTACTACTATTAATATTATGATAACAACCAAAGGTCTCCCAAACAGGATATGGGCTCCTTTGTGCTAAGTGCAGTACAGATAATAGAGGCAGGCACAATTCATACCCCAGAGAGCCACAGTCAATAAAGTATAATTTAAGGAATTGATATTATTCTCCTGCAAAGTGCAGTAACTGTTCATCTTATGCTTAATGTTTTATTATCTTAGTGCTGTCTACTGTTTTTGCTGTGTTAGTCTATGAAACTACCACACTGAGTACGTTAAAAGCTAACTTTTAATATATGGTATCTGAGTTTTTCCAGCTGCTCTGTCCAAGCTAACAATCTAGCCTTATTATCATTCTTGTTGACTGCCTCTGGAACATCTCAGTGTCCTTTCTGTACAAGGCTGCCAGATACTTAGTGGAATATTGTAAACGTCTTAAGTGAAGTAGATTAACTTACTCCCCTTTGTTTATTTACAGCCACATGTTGGTGTTGATGGTTTCATGATTCTGTCTCACATCCAGATTCCCACTCTGTGTTTATGTAATATATAGGGCTCAGTTTCCATGGGTCGTAGAGCCAATTTAGGATGCAATTAAGCAGCTTGATTCAAACTCAAAGTGAGACTCATTGGGTGCAAACATATACAAAACAGAAACAATAAAACTTGCTGAATCTTCTGTAAACTGAAACCATTGAATGCTGCACATCACTATTTGAGTTTTTTTTAAATCCCAAACCCTGACATCCCACTTGCTGGATTATTTGGATTCTGATTTTGTTTGTGAATTGGGACTAAGTTACATTACATTTGATTCAACAAAGCTGTTATGTATGTTTTCATGTGAACATCTTTTTAAAAGGTCTTTAGATGTATTTTCTTTATTGAAGATAATAATAGCTAGGAGTTATATATTGCTTTTCATTAGGAGATCTTTTTGATATAGTTACTGTCTTAGTGAGGAGGGGAGAAGTAGTAGATGTGATAAATCTTGATTTTAGTAAGGCTTTTGGCACAGTTCTGCATGACGTTCTCATAAGCAAACTAGGGAAATGTGATCTAAATGAAATTACTATAAAGTAGGTATGAAAGACTCTACTCAAAGAATATTTAGGAGTGGTTCGGTGTTACATGGGGAGGATGTATCTAGTGGGGTGTCACAGGGGACTCTCCTGGTTCAGATACTATTCAGAATGTTCATTAATGACTTGGATAATAGAGTGGAGAGCGTGCTTATAAAATTTGTAGATGACACCAAGTTAGGAGGGATTGCAAGTGCTTTGGAGGACAGGATTAAAATTCAGAACAACCTTGCCAAATTGGAGAATTAGTCTGAAATCAACAAGATGAAATTCAGCAAAGACAAGTGTGATGTGCTACATTTAGGAAGGAAAATCATATGCATGGCTACAAAATAGGAATAACTGGCTAGGTGGCAGTGGTGCTGAAAAAGGTCTGGGGGTTACAATGGTTCAGAGATTGAATATGAGTAAACAATGTGATGCAGTTGCAAAAAAGACTAATAACATTCTGGGGTGTATTCACAGGAATGTCATATGTAAGGTCTCAGCTGGAGTACTTTGTCCAGTTGCAGGCACCACACTTTAGAAAGATGTGGACAGAACAATGAGAGTCCAGAGCATAGCAACAGAAATGATAAAAGGCTTAGACACCTGACATAAAAAACTGGGCATGCTTAAGAGGACTTTGAATAATTTTTCTTCATGTCCACTGAAGATGGGACAAGAAAGACGCAGAATGGGCTCATTCTGCAGCAGGGGAGATTTGGGTTCGATATGAAGAAAAAATGTCTAACTATACAGGTAGTTGGGAATTTGTGGAATTCCCATCATTGGAGGTTTTTAAAAACAGATTGGACAAACACCAGTTGGGGTAGCCTAGGTTTACTTTGTCCTGCCTCAGCAGAGGGGGCTGTATTTGATGACTTCTCAAGGTCCCTTCTAGCTCTACATTATTATAATTTTGTGAAGCACGTCACAATCTTTAGTGTAGTTATTCTCACAACAGGCTATGCGATTTTTATGGCTGAGGCACAGAGAGGCCAAATGATTTGCCGAAGGTCACATAGGAAGTTTGTGGCAGATCAGGAAATTGACCCTAGTGCTCTAACCACAGGACAGTCAACAATAATGCCTAAGTACATGGGGGAAGCGTCTAAGCTAAGAGCCTCTATGGAAAGCCCAGTGAAAGATACTATAAGCTGATACATTAAGGGCCTGTGTAGTGAGGCTCTGTATAGTGTCTCAATTGCTTCAAACGCAATCCTCAGAGTCCCTGTTTTCCTGGTGTGTGCCCTCTGTTGCCCAGTCCACTGATTAGGGTACTCTCACGAAACAAAATTTTAATAATCTGCTACACCAATAGGCTTTAGAGACTTGTGCCAGAAGAAACCTTCATAGTAGAAGAACAAAACAAAAACCTGTTCAGAGAGGGGCCTTAATTTGTCAACCCACCTGACCAATTCCTAATTTACATGCCACCAGTGGGCATCTACTACAGCCACAGAGGCAGGGAAAAGTCCTGCTGTGTCTGCGATATGCTAACCAGGACCTTGGTTACAGTTCCTAGAGTGTGAAAAGGTAGCAGCTTTTTCAAAGGATAACTTTCTTAATTTATCAGGCTTACTCGCTTCCAAATTCAGACAGTAGTGATTGAGATGGGCCCAAGCTGCAAAATCTAGATTTGGGTTTGGTTTCTTTCCTCTTACACCTTCCATCCTCATAGACTTGGATAAAAGCCCATCACTAAACTTAACATTTTAAAGGAGAGGTATGTGGTTAAAGAAACGTCACCTTAAATTTGGTGAAAACTTAAATCTTGCAAATAACAGTTTATACAGTGTTAGAACAATATACATTTCTCTCACCATAGAAAAACAAACAAACAAAAGACATTAATAATGTATAGGGAGACTTTAAAAAATGTTTACAGTTTGTAGGAGTACAAGGCCTACTGACTTTCACTGAGACTTGTGCTCATAAAGAACTTCTGTGAATCTCTTCTTTACCCAAAGATCCCTTGCAGGAATCCCTGATACAGAGTTTGTGTTGAGAGGGCATAGCTGTGGCTTTCTGATGACCAGGCTATTCCTGGATGCCAGAACAGCTTAGAGGGGCTTTGCTGTTGGCAAACAAATTGGGGAAGCGCCTCAGTCTGCTCTTCCCTGTTCCAGTGACTGCACCAGCCGCTGTTGACCCCAGAAGAGGAGAAGGCATGAAGCACTTTTGTGTTTCCTGCTTGGTCTCTGTTTCTGAACGTAATTAACTCTGATGCAAAGATGATTTTAGTACCTCAGAGCACAGTCTGAGTTTGCTGGTCTGGTAGAGAAGCGGGGTGGGTGAACCCATTTTATTTACTTGTAAACAGAACAAATTGATTCTGGAAATTAATGAGGGATAGTAAACCTAGAACCTCATATTGCTATTTGTACCGTGGCTCTTCAGACTTGAACCCCCCTTTAAATCTTTTATATTAAACAAGTGAAGTGTGTTTGGAGATGTGTTGTGACACTCCGTAATTGTTCTTCAAAAATGGAAGTGATTTTCTTCTTCGGGGGGCTCTGCAAAAACAAATAATTAAAACAGCTACCTACCACGTTGTGTTGGCTAAATCTGATTCTTTATATAAGCAAGGCTTGGTGTCTGTTTCTCGTCCCCACATGCTTTTCTGTGCGAATCTTGAGCAGATTCTGTGCGTTTGTAGAAATTTGAGTCACGCTGGAAGAGGAGACTTTGTTGTATTATTAGTTTAGACACTGGATGCTAGAGTCTGTGTGGCTTCTCCTGAGAGATGCAGCACAGAAGACGCAACTGGGGAAGAGGGAGAATGAAAGTGGCTTTGTGCCACCATTTCACACTCTGGGTGCTGGACTACTATAGGGGCTGAAAACATCCCAAGTGTAAGGTCAAGGAACTTCAGGGCTTCTCTCTTATAGCAGCCGCCTCATAAGCTGCCTATGGGCTGTTCTGCAGCCTGGAATCCCTGTAGCATGGAACACTACCCCCTTTCCCACTCCTGCCCCTGATGGCCCGTGCCTGGCATGCCCCCAATGCCAGGGCCTACATCAAGGGAGGGAGAGGGGGCCAGTGTTTGGACACTTATGTTATCCTTACACACTATCAGTGTATTATTGCCAACCCCAAGCATTCAAAAATTGAGTCTGGCTTAAAAATCATTAGATTTTTAAATAGAAAATATAGGGTTAATTTATTTACCTGGGGTTTTTTAGACTTTTTAAGGTGCCCGTGGGTCACATGTTCAAGCCTCTCTGGTTCGTGTCCTTAAAGAGAAAATTCTTTTTCTTTCTTTCTTTCACTTGAAAGCTGAAATTGTCACATGATCATTTGTCCCAGGAGTTGGGGCTTTAGGAAGAACATCAAATATTGCTGGACTGGCAAAAAGATGATGAGACTTTGCAACACTGAGAATTGTTCCTGAGTCCATTGTGGTTGTTTTACCTCACTGGGGTAACATATAGGGGCCACGGGCCTGAAACTGCAAAATAAATTCCAGATTGGTACTAAAACCTTTGAAATCATTTTTAAAATTTTAGCATGAATATGTAAGATGAACTATATAGAGAAGCGTATGGTTGTTAATGGTAGATGTAAGTGTAAACAGAGTGATTGGAGATTGATAGTATAAAAATAATCATAATTAGCTCTTGTATATCGTTTTACATGAATAGACCTCAGAATGTTTGACAAGTGTCATTATCCCCATTTTACAGATGGGGAAATTGAGACACAGGGCAGTGCAATTACTTGCCCAGGCTCACCCAGCAGGCTTATAGCAGAGCAGGAATAGAATCCACATCTCCTGAGTTGCAGTCCAGTGCATTAACCACTAGGATACACAGAGATATTGGGGTTTCTTTGTCTTGTTCCACAAGCACGTCAATCAATAATTAGCAAAGACGTTACTTAATTTCACACATATAGAAAATGTGTATATTGAAAGAATCATAGGCTCACCTTGTCCAGCCTTTCTCATGGACACTACTAAATACATGATCAAGTACCTCTTTAATTAAACTAATTAAATACAGAATAAATGCAGATCAGACAAATATAATAAATCCTGTTTGTAGGAGGCTGAGTTAGATTATCATTTTAATAAAAAAGTTCAGAATAATTATGGACTTAACATGAAGCTGACCTTCAAATTATGATTTGGATGTTTCTCCTTTTTTATTTTTTTGAAGTAAAGAGTTCTACAATCTGACCATACAAGAGTGGAAAAAGTCATTGGGTTTGATTCTCCACTTGCAGTCATATCACAGGTGCCATTACTCAGCTTTACACCCATGCCATGTCAGAATAAAACCGCTATCATTTGAATTTCCACTCACTTTACACAGACTTAGAGATACATCTTCTAGACAAAAGCCCTGCATTAACTGAGGGAAGTCAGCTCTGGGTTAGCCCTAGTCTCATGCAGAGTGGAGTCTTGTCAACCTCAAGCATTCAGAACCATGAGTCAGCCCCCCAAAATCATTAGATTACCTTAAACTTCATGAGATCCTAGAAAACAACAAATTTTTTACTCTTTGTATTTGCCTTTTAATTTTTTTTTGTCTTCAGTGTTTTTCATGCTGTCAAGCTTTTCTCTGCAGCAAGGGCTAAAAATGTATTATATTTTAATTCTAAATGAAAACTGCAATTCTCATGCCTCCAGGAGCTAGGGGCTGCAAGAAAAAAGCAAATATTGTGAGATGTGCAATAAAATCACAAGTTGTCAGTACTCAGTGAGCAGTTCAGCTGCCCCATGCTTTGAGGGCTCCTGAGTGCCAGGGGCGAGACACTCAGGACACATGGAGTGGCCAACCCTGTCTGGTCTCTAAAATCTCTTCACCATTATCTCTCTCAGAGTACAGAGAGAAAAAACAGTGTGAAACTCGCTCCCCTCATCCTAGTGGTCCACTGCTCTGGTCCTATGATTCCAACAGACCAGGGCAAGGGATTGGCAGGTGACAGTATGCACTGTTCCACAGGCTCTGAGCACGTTTAATGTATTTAACCAGTGGTTTGAAACCTTAATTCCTGGATCACCCAAGTCACTCCTGGTAGTCAGCAAAATGAGAAGCTTTGTGAACCAAATAGTGGGAGACTGGGCAGGGATTTGAGGAGGATGTTGCTCCATGAAAGGGACTTTTGTTAATGGTCCACAGAAGGATGAGGGGTGGGAGGGGAATCACTATCTGTTGTGACTAAGCAATTTTCTATGTGATATTAATTTATTTATCTGATAACACAGTAACAGAGATTGTACCACATTCCTTCCAGGTGTAAGCACATTGAAACAGTAATGAATTTGATCCAAAACATCCTAGTATATCTTCATGTTATTTATTTCGAACAGCTGTATTTTGGGAATTAAAAGTTGGGTATTGAGATCTGTGGGAATGGCTATCAATTCATTCTGGATTTTTCTGGCTTAACTTTTGTCATATTTTGATATCCTTCTGATTGTTCTGATATACAAGGGTTGACTCTTGGTGGTATTAATGGGTATTAATACTTATGGTTATTAACGTTACCGTCACAAATGTTTGTTATAGAAAAGGTTTCTTCTGTAGTTAAACCATTGCAGAGCCATGCTAAACCTTCAACCACATGATAGTCTACAACTGTTTGAAGGACAATAATGATGTCTGATGGGTACTAGTACAATGCAACTTTGTTGGAGTCTCACAAATCAAAAAGAAACCAAATAAGGTAACTCATCTCGGGTATGTCCCAAGAACTGTGATCTACTTTCAGGGTGGGCAGGGGGGAATTCTTTGCCATAAGTGCTGAAGTGTGCATATGTCTTGGACTCCAAAAATGTGACTTTTTTCCTCCCTCTATACCTCTGAAAAGTGTTTTGTTTCAAACAAGCTTAAATGTCTCAGTCTTTTTTGTTGACATGGGCTCATGCTGTTAGGTGCTGTTGGCAAAAGGGCTCTTCATTCTTTAGTTACTTAATATTAAGTATTTTTCCTTCAATCTGGCAGAGTCTCAAAGTGAAAACGAAGAGTACAAATGCTATTGTGGGCAGAGTACTGTATGTCTGAGTTACTGCAGACATTCTTAGCCCATTTGTGTTAAACTTGATTACTGTCAACTAGAATTTGTGAGTAAAAATTATTTGACTGTTTCATGCTCGTAAGCTCCCTTGTGAGATTATATATATTGCAGTAATGCTACTGTTAAAAATAAATACTATTGCAAGAAGAAAAATTGGCTTGATGCAGCAAACTTTATTTGATACTTTCCTTAGGATAGGGCTTGGAGCTGCGTCCAGTCTCTTTTAAACAAGAGAATAAATGCAGTTTGAAGCAACTGCTTTCCACCCAGTTTAGACTGACTGCTTTTTTTTAAACCATGGATTGCCCGTGAACTCCATAAACCAGGGCAAAGCGAGTACAAAGACCTTGTTTAAGTTAATTATAGTTATACATTGCAGGCCCTGCATCTTAAATTTTAAGGTCAAAGTTGCCTAAAACCAGTCAGTAGTAACACTCTTTGGGGGGACTCCAAAACAGCTTTTCACACTCTCCTGTCTACCCTCTCAGATGTAACTAGCGCCTGTCCACTCTGACCATGCCGGTATGCACAAGGCCAGCATTAGGATTTTGGGGAGGATCGGTGAAGTTATTCTTTAGAGGAATCGATTCTTAACTCCATCACCTTCAGCCTTCTCTGAAAGAGAGATGGAGCCCAAAAGTTTGTGCTGGCGTCTCTGTCTATCTGCCAACATTTTCACTAAGGATGTTTCAAACTTGAGTGCTTCATTTTAAACACTGAACCATGTGCAGGTACTAAACAAGTGGACTCTTTTTTAGGTTACAAACACCAGGGAATCAACTGGACCCTCTCTGTGTCTTTTGGATCCACTCTGGGTCCTTTTTAGCTCCATTCCAACAAGGGCTGCTCCCTGCAACTGCCTTTTAAGGAGTGCTCTCCAATGAAGAATCAATTTTTTTATGGAAGAAAAAGCATATTTGTATTTTGCGCTGACATAACTCAGAAATGTATGAACAGATATCACTTGAACTTCTGCAAAAATGTCACCTCAGGGCTGATAATAGGCCTAGGAAAACTTTACCTAGGCCAAAAAATATCTTTGGAGAAAGTTAAGAACTTATATAAACAGCAGGTTTATAATGGGAGTCTCAAGGAAGCCTACCCAAACCAGCTATACTGTAACAGAATAGGATAAAATATATTTTGTAATACCATATGTAGTCCAGGTACATCAAAATGGTGTCCATCAGAGTCTAAATAGCCACTTTCAGGGCCTGATTCAATACTGGTTTTATACTCCTGTGACTTCCATGGAGTTACATCAACATCAAATTAGAGTAACATAGTGACGAAATGGCCCTTTGATTTAAAAATTAACTTTCCTTGTCTTGAAAGAAATAGCTAATGCATGAGGATGCAGGTTGTGGTGTCTGAGTAAGCCATCCACGCACCAGAGAGAGCTTATGTTAATTATATGTGCCAGAAAAGTTCTGAGGAAATAATCCTCTTTAAGTGGTGTGGAGGCAATCAACGTTTAGTAAATGAAAAGGTACAAAATGAGTAGAGAACTGTTGAACTAAAACTTCTAATATGGCATTAAAAACAGTAAAAATGTACTATTGAATCATTTGACAATGTCTTTTTAAAGTGGAAGGGAAAAATCAGTGAAAGGAAAATAGTTTTTAATTGGAAAAATAGTTGTAGATTGACAAAACTGTTGGTTTTTACTATGCAATTCTTAAGTACAAGATGAACACTACTCATACTGAACGCGAAGTGGTGCACAAAACTCCCAAGAAGGTTGTAATTCAGTGGATGCATAGTATAGTACAAACATCATAAACCACAAGGACTTAGTTCTTGAGACTTAGAAATGTTAGCAATGTCTCTGTAATTGAAATAGGCGCTTCAGAAACTTCTAATATATGCAGGGTGCATTTTAGAAGTTGTTAGGCTTTCAGTTATTTGAAGAAAGGAGGAGAGGGTACATGAGGTGAGGAGGAAGATGAGTGTGGGTACAAAGTCTAAAGAAGAGTTTGTTTTCTTTAAAAATTACCTTTTTCAACAATCTGAAGCAAATTCACATTGTATTATAGTATTGTAGTGGTTCTCTAAAATGTAAACAGATCCATGGCTGCACAGCTCAAGACGTTTTTTGACCAGGTGGCAGTAATATCTGCTGTATGCCTGCAGAGAACTTCCTTCATATGAAAAAAGTTTCTATCACTTTCCTCCATCCTCTTATCCCTGTATAAATATAAACCCAGCTCTCTGGTTGTGTTCTACAACGAAATTCAGCCTTGACATGAGGAGGTGACAGTGTTGCCAACAGTCTTGTGATATTTGGAGGTTTTAAATTTCACCTGATCTCTGTATTTCTGCCTTCCAGTTTATGATTTTTTCCTTATTTAAAAGATCCACCATCTCTTCCAATGGGGCTGGAGCCAAGGAAGATGGCTGCCATTTTCCTATAGTCCTGGCATGTGGACATGAGGCTGTCTCTAATAGAGATTCTCCTTATTTTTAAATGATTTTTAAATGAAACTATGATACCCCAAAGATAAAATGACCGCTGCTCTACAGATGTGGCCTAGACAGGAGGCAGTATGAGGATACAAAAGATTGTGCGCAGCACAAGAGAGACTGAAGAGGTGAATTGGGAGGTTGAGGGCACAGTGTAAAGGGAGCAGAGAGGGGACAGGAGGAAGCCCGAGTGGGCTCAGGAAAATGTATGGGATAAGAGGGAGACCTAAAGAGAAGACTGAGGACAATACATAGGATAACCATCGGAGGAGGAGCTGGACAGGGGTAGAATAGCTGCTCCCCTACCCCAGGTGTTTTGAAAGGGTAAGCAGAGTCCTCCTCCGAACAGCCAGCAGGGACGTCTATATTTTCATGTGCATTTTAGATTGAATTTTGAACCTGAAATGATGACACATACCTGGGAACAGGGGGGCCTTCTAGAGAGACTCCAAAGGCATACTAGAGCGACAAGGTGGGTGAGGTAATACCCTTTTATTGGGCCGGCTTCTGGTGGTGAGCGAGACACACTGTTCTCTCTAATATCCTGGGACAGACGTGGCTATCGCAGCACTGCAAACATCCAAAAGCATGTGGCAAGTATTTTGTTTAATTATTTTTTTTAAATCTGATGGGTTTTGGAAGTCTGGTTCATGATTGTGAAATGCTTAGGATTGGCAGTGCCAGAATTTGGCTTGGATGAAGGCGGCAGGAGCTCTTTGATGATGAATAGCTGTCCGTTGCTGTCAATGCCCAGTGTGGAGGATCAAATTTGGTTTAACAAGCTATTTAAGTCTGGAAGTCGAAATGTGTGGTACATTTTATACCTTTGCTTTATATTTAGCCTTATTTTTATTTTTTTCCCCCACAAGTAATTGTACTCCTTGCCTTCCTCCACTCTCAGCACTATTGCCCATGAGCCATGATTTGTTTTGGCTCTGTTTTGCTCCACTTGAGCTATAGCTTAGCTTGTGTGGGAGGGTGAGACAAAGAGAGCTAGCTGCACACAGTAACTTTTGTGGCCCCAGATTCTGGGGTCAGCCTGGCATGGGGCTGGTTCCTGTAGTGAGCAAGAGCAAGTGGTATGCTATAACTTATGCTCAGCTGCTAAGGCCCCAAGTGGTTGTTCTGTGGCTGAGAGTAGCTGGAGTACATTGGTGCTTAGACCATGAAACCTCTTCTTGGCCATGCTCCTAACTAGCCCCTTCATGTGATGGGGCTGTCTGGGAATTTCCCAGGGACCGGTTCAGCCGGCTTTTTATAGGTGCTGAGCCAGCGTAAAGGTCAGAGGCCAGAACTGGGTCTGCAATAATATAATTAAATCATATTAATTAAATAAATATTATTAATTAAACAATTATCATAATTAAGTATATAATCATCTGCAAGAATATAATTAAATGGACTTCCTTTCCCTGATACGTCTGTCATTGCAGATGAAACTGACCAAGGCTCGCACTATGGCACTGTCTGCAGTGCTTCTTCAGTGATGATAATCTTAGTTGGTTTCACTTTTTCCTTGTTGCCATCACAGCAAAAACATTGCTATGCAGGAGATATTGTCTTGGTTAGTTTCTTCTGCAGTTTCCTTTTGCGTTGGAACTGAGACCAAAAAAGAGGAATGTCAAAAGAAAAGCCAAAGGGTGAAAAGGAAGACATGATGGTTGGGAAGTGTCCGTAAAGAGAAATGGAAGAGGATGAGGAATGAGTGAGAGGCTGAGAACCAAAAAGGTGCAGCGCTGCTCCTGATGCCCTTTGATGTAATTTTCACATCAAAGATTGTGGGCCCACGTGAGTCAGTATTGGGCTACTAGAACTTTTCAGTTTTCTGCTAAAGTGGAATAGATTAATTCTGTTGTGCTCCAGCCTGTTTTATTATGAGTGCTATATAGCTGTTAAAACCAAAGCAATCAAACAAAAGGGAGCTTTTGCATAACACTTTCATCTTTCTCTCTCGATCTCCAAAGGTAACTTACCTGTTAGATGGTGGTTCGATGGCCCATGAAGATTTTTGTGGACATTCTGGTAAATTGAATCCAGGAGATTTACAGGTATGGGAAAGTGGGCAGAAAGAGATCATTTAGGATCATCCTAATCCTAAACAGTGATTACTTTTGCCTTTTCATTTGAATTTGTGAAGAGCCTGCAGTTCAGAAACATTGCTTCCTCTTTTTTCTTATGATAGCAGTTGTGACTGGTGGCTAAACTCAGCCACTCTAGTGCACTCTGTTGTCATACACTTAGAGAAATTCCCAGCATGCCATGCTACAGTGGGAATCTTTGTATTTTAGCTATTTAAAATCTCTGCTAAAATAGATTAACCAATAAATTCTATTGTTTCAATGCAGCACTTCAACATTTTAAATCAAAAGATAAACTAAACGTTAGGAAAGGTTAATGTTTATCTAATTTGTCTTCCAAAAAGACAAAAGCTTTAGTCATGTTAACTTGCCCCTTCTATTGAAATTCTGTGCACTTTCTCCTCTCCAGTTTCTAAAATTTAATGTTTATGTTGTGATTGTGTGTTATGTTCCTTCTACATCTTCTTTCTAGTGGATGACAGCTGGACGGGGTATTCTTCATGCAGAAATGCTCTGCTCAGAGGAACCAGCACATGCTCTTCAACTCTGGGTCAATTTGAAAAGTTCAGAGAAAATGGTGGAACCCCAGTACCAAGAACTGAAAAGCAAAGACATCCCCAAACCCTCCAAGAATGGTGTGACTGTGTCCGTCATTTCCGGAGAGGCACTGGGTGTAAAGGTAAATGGTTTGTGAGCACCGGTACAGCCAGTGACAGTGTACATGTAATGTTTACATTTGAAGCTTTAACTATTTATCATGTATTTCTGACAAGTTTAAACATCAGCTGCTTTGTCAATCCACTTTTGTTGTGAAAGGAGAGTTTTATAAACATTCTTTGAAGGTTGCTGTTATACGGCAATTGTTCCATCTTGTCATTTCTGTTTGGTAAGATATGGCTCTTGTAATAAAATGTTGCAGTACAAGTTATTCACTTATGTAATGTACTATAAATCATGCAGATGACACAGTTCTCTGCTCAAACAGAGCAAAGGCTATGTGTGTATATGGTAAAAAGAACATTCCTTGGCCTAATGGAGGAATAAAGTTAACTGTCACTTAAAATTTCTTTTCTTAGGGCCTGTTGTTGCAGCCCTTACTCACATGCATGCTCCCATTTAATCCAATGGGTCCACTTGCACGAGTAGGGCTATTCAATATAAGGGTTTGCAACTTCAGGCCCTTAAAAGTATACAAAGAGCAAAGTAATGTCTCTGCAACAGGCTGGCAGTGTTCATCTAAAGCAGCCCATCCTGCTAGCAGGGTTTGATCTTGCTGACAGAAGGTTAAAATAATCCTGCAGGGGACTGAGTGACCTGTCTCAACAAGCCTGCAGGACTATTTTAACCCTTTGGCCAGCTGGAGAGAGGACGTAGGGTGTTGGCTGAGCAGTCTGGAGGGAGGAATCCTAGGAGCAGCAAGGCCTAGCGAAGTGGCGGGAGCTGATCTTTGTGCTGCTGTTGTATTTCCTCTGTTAATAACTCGTCCCCATTCGGCTTTTGGAATTTACAGAGCACGTGGACTGCCTTTCAGAGCAGGTTGGGAAAGGCAGGGGCTCATACTCTGCAACTGTTTAGGAGCAGTAGTGTAGAGGGGAGGGCACGGCTATCTCACCTCTCTAGTCCCCTGTCCAGCCATGAGGGGGACAAATGCCCGGTGCTAGGATGCACAAGTGGTTTGGTGAGCAGGCTGGCTAGTGGTGCTGGCAATACCAGGGGACCCTGTGAGCCTATCATTGACAGCTGTGCCAAGTGGGAGAGAACTGCATCAGATCAGAATGGCAGCGTTTCACACCCCCTTAGCACAGCTGTCAATGATGACACAAGGCATTGGGAGGCCCAGAAGGAGCATGTCTGCTTGGGGCCGTGACCTGAACTGCCTAGAGTGCTTGGATGGCTGTACTGTGAAAAGCGGGTAGCAAATGGCTCTTCAAGCGCACTGCCCCACATGCCCAGCACCCAAACAGACCTGCTGTCTTTGGAGATCATAATGCTTCAAGCCACCTCTGCTGCTCACCCTTTCAAAAGGCAAAACTAGTTCCCATGGTCTCTCTACTAACTGGAGCCTAGCTGTATTTGAACTTTCTTTTTATAATTTTGGCTAACTGGTTGAATTTTGACTGATCATATACTAACTAGGGCCTGATTTTCCCCACTGCCTGGCCCTTTGTGTGGCCAGTTACGTCTGGGTCAAGTTCCTATAACACTTCTGAGTCAAAATGGTAGCATTTTATGCCCACTCTGCACAAGGGATAAGGCAATGGAGAATCAAGCCCTGAAACTATTTGTAACATTTTCCCCACTGACACTTCATAACAATGGATATCCCTATTGGGCATGAAGCAAAGCTTCATGTTAAGAGTTCCATTCAAATAGGATTTGGGGATTTTAGAACTGTAAATTCCTTTTGACGGGTATATTTTCTCTCTTAGTGTGCACTTGTAATTCCTATTAATGGAAATTACATGCAGCAGAAGGGAATCTATAGAATCCTTAGGTTTGTACTGGAAAAAACAAGTTTTTGCAAACAGTAATCAGATAAGAACTGGTGCCAGAGCAATTTCTAGCTATTATTGGGGCAATTTGAAATATTATACTCAACTTATTTGTTAAGTACATGTGATTATGAAGTGTCTCCTCTCTGTGCTTTTCTTCCAGCTGACAGTAGACTTGTGGAATGGATGCCAAGTATCCAATGAAATATTATTGTTTCTTATTTCAAGTTCTGCTTTGAAATCATATTTATTAAAACCAGGAAAATTAATATAATTAAGTCTTGGTTACTTTCATGGTAAACGAAGAGGGTTTTTTACTTGAGTGAGCATGCTTATTGTGGTTCATAATCTTGGTATTTGAATCAAACTTTTTATTAGATATTTTATAAGCTAGTAAAATTGCACACAAATCTAGCAGCATGTGAAAAGATTGAGCCAAAGTCCTCATATATATAATGTTACTAAGAGGAGACATGCCTTTGTAATCTACTGGAACGTGCCTTGTAAAGGAAGACTGAGCTTTTGTCTTTGCACTGAATCAGCATCAACTTTTATTCAGACAAAGTTAAGTAGAAAAAACAAACTGCATAGCTGGCTAGGCTGGGGCCACCTGCCCACACAGAGTGCTTGTGAGCCCATCCCCTCTCTTTGCAAGGTGAACCCTAACCACTCCATTTTGCCTCTACATTCCACTGCTCTCATTAAACTGAAAGTCACCTTGTAGAAGCATAACATCAGACAGTTATCTCTTTCAGAAGTGCTTGTGTATTTTCTATCCACAACTAAGGATAGTTGTCTTGATCCCCATTGAAATCTAGGCTTCAGACGGGACTGCCAAATGATCACATCAGCTGGAGCAGTGGTTCTTCTTCGAGTGCTTGCTCATGTTGATTCCAAGTAGGTGCATGTGTGGCGCATGCACAGTCATCGGAAGGTTTTACCCCTAGTGGTACTCATTGAGTTGGTGCAGGCACCCCATGGTCTCACTCCACGCTGTATATAGGGCCCTGCTGACCCGCCACATCTTCAGTTCCTTCTTACCGCCTGTGATGGTCGTTGGCACGCCTATCTCCTCTTGCTTCGGCAAGTGTTTTCCCCAGTGGTCTTCTACGGTGGTTCCTGTAAATAGTTAGAGTAGAATTAGTTATTAATAGTTAGCTAGCTAGCTAAAGTTTTCTTCGGGGTGGGGGGGTGTCTTACTCTAGGCAGTCCCACTCGATCACCTCTGATAGATGGGCTCCCTGGCTGCACAAAGAACTCCTGACATCTCCCAGCACTGAGGCAGATGTTGAGATCGGCTCTGAAGTTGGCACAAAGTACACTGCGGGGTCTGGCACTGGGGTCGACAACGGCACTGAGCAAGCAACTTCTTACGCAGATACAAGTATTCCTGCATCTAGATGACTGGCCTGTCAAAGGCCACTCCAGGGAGCAGGTGGAGTCTAATGTCAACCTGGTACGGTTGACCTTCAACAGACAGGGTTTACAGCTGAATGTACCCAAGTCAACCTTCTCTCTTACACAAAGAATAGAGTTTATAGGAGCAGTCTTAGACTTGGCCCAAGCCAGGGGACTTCTGCCAGAGTCTTGCTTCCAGACCATTTGCTCCATCATAAAGGACAACAGACACTTTCCCACCACCATGGAGTAGAGCTGCCTAAAGCTCCTAGGCCACTTGGCCTTCTGCATGTATGTGGTCCAAAATGCGAGGCTGAGGCTCAGACCTCTCCAGGCTTGGCTGGCATCAGCATACCAGTCAAACAGACAAACTAGAAAAGCTCGGTTTGCTTCCCCGTTGGGTTGTTGAGTCCTTTTTGTGGTGGCTCAACCCTCAGTCAGTATGTGCAGGAGTATCCTTCTCCAGAGCCCAGCTGTCGGTGTGTCTAGTCATGGATGTTTTAGTGTTGGGGTGCAGAGCTCATCCAGGTACCCTCAGGACTCAAAGCCTCTAGTATCGAGCAGAGCTGTTGCTCTACATCAATGTCAGAGAGCTGAAAGCAGCTCGTCTAACATGCCAAACCTCCCTATCCCATCTACAAGGCAGATGCTTATCAGTCATGATGGACAATTCAACAGCGATGTTTTATATAAACAGAGTGTCTGTCATACTGATACCCCAGCCTGGCCCTGACAGCACTGGTATATGACACTACTGGAACTGTCGTTAGTCATTCTGCACACCCTGCTTTCGGTGCTAGACCTAATCACACAGGACTATGGCCACCTCCAACATCTCAACCACGAGTATCTCCACCTCATGGCATGGAAGCTTCACGGTAAAATCCCAAGGAGTCTGATGCTTGGAGCCTGTCAGAGAGGGCCTCCTTGGCAGCAGGAAACTATCCACCAGGGCTCCATATCTGGTCACATGGAAGAGGTTTTCCATTTGGGCAATGCAGAAGGGCATCCCTCCGACGCAAGCAGCATTACCCTTCATTCTAGATTACCTGCTGCACTTGAAGCAGCTGGGTCTGGCAGTGTCATCAATAAAGGTGCACATAGTGGCAATCTCTGCATTCTGTCCTGGGGTGGATGGTCAATCAGTCTTTGCTAATCCAATGGTAACCTGCTTTCTCAAGGGCCTGGACAGGTTATGCCCTCAAATTCGCTGTCCAATACCTGCATAGGACCTTGACCTGGTGCTCTTCAGGCTAATAGGGCCTCTCTTTGAACCTTTAGCACCATGCTTGATCCTTTACTTCTCAGGAAGGTGGCATTCCTGGGCACGATAACCTCAGCGAGGAGAGCGTCTGAGCTTAAGGGTCTGACATCGGAACCTCCATACACAGTGTTCCATAAGGATAAGGTCCACTTATGACCGCATCTAGTCTCCTACCTAAGATGGGATCCCAGTTTCATATGAGCCAGAACATCTTCCTCCCAATACCCTTCCCTAAGCCTCATGCCAATAGCAAGGAATGGAGTCTTCACTCCCTAGATGTCAGGTGGGCACTGGCTTTCTACATTGAGATGACATGACCGTTTTGTCAAGCAAACCAACTCTCTGTCGCACTAGTGGACATGATGTGTGTGCATGGCCCTTCTGCATGAGCCCCAGCCACCTGGGGCTGACAGCCAGAGTTCTTTAAAAAAAAAAAAAAAAAAAAAAAGGCACACAGCTCCCACCTCACTTGACGCATTTCTGTTTCTCTCTTGTGAGGCCTGTACCATAGTTTGAGAACTGCTGAGCTGGAGTGGTCACATCAGCTCTGTTTGCTCCTCCCTCCTTTCTACTGCATCAAGTTTGATCTTGTTGTCCAGGCTCTTCATAAATACCCCTGCCTATTTATCCAACCCTTAATTCAATGATGCTGCATGGGTGGCGTAAGCAGGGTGGAATTTGGCCCTTAGACTGTAACCTCTTGGGGCCAGAAAACTTGTTATCTTACATTATTTGTAATGTAATCTATCTGCGCATTGGGACTACATAATTTTATATTGGGAGGTGGGTTAGAAAAGAACTGTTCACACGCACTACAGGAATAGTTTGTCTTGGACAACTCTTCTAGCAAGTCCATACTTGGATCTCTTAAAAGAATGATTCATAGTCCCCTACTAGCAGTGGGTATGAGTGGTCATTTCCTCACTAAGAAAGAGTGAAGTAACTGGTTCCATCTGTAGCTGCAGACATTTAAATGAAGAGAAGGGAAAAAAGTAAATAGCTTGAGGAATGCTGCGTGAGACATAGCCATCTTGTTGCATTTTTTCTTGTCATCGTTTTTGTTTGTTTTTGTGATAGGCACAATACATATGTGAAACATTGAGCAGGAATGAGTTAACTTTTCTGTTACACAAATATAACTTGGTGCAGATACTCCTTTTCTGGTAAGGCTGTTCTTGAGACATAGAAAATGTACATGGAAACATAAAGTATGGAATTTCTAGTGCCTTTTCTCAGTCAACATCAATGAGCAAGGAAATAGGCTTTTTGGGAGTGGCTTTGCCTGATACAATGGGTCCCCTGAAAGGCATTCATTGTGAACACCTTCTACAACATTTTCTACAAACTGATATTTTATTTATTTCACAGACCCCTTTATTTTAAGAAGTAGATACTCTCCCACACACAACTACAAGCATGAAGGATGGCAACTTCATTTGTAACTCAAACAGTGCTGCAGAATGCACACAAATCAATTGTCTGAAATCAATAGTAACGTTGATCTTGCCTGTGCTCTGGCTTGTTCAGGGTGCAAACCTTTGACATAGTTACCGGGGAATTATATTCCCATCTACTAGAATGGCATCAAATATACTCTTACACCAAAATAAAAATATTTGACTGACTACAGCCTCATTTAGCAGTACAATGGGTAATAGTCAAAATAAACACACATCCGGTGCTCTGCATTTGTATCTAGGGCCACAAAAATATGATTTACATTAGGACCATGCCACCAGAGCAACAGAAGTTGGAAGTGATTTATAAACGTTGTGCATAATATTGTGTCAGAGATGCAATACAGAAATGATGCTGGTTTTCTTCCACATGGAAGAATTTGTCTTATGATATAAAGACAGACCACTTATTCCCTGACTCATGCTTTGAAATAGTGCATATGAAGAGCTCTTGCTTGGTTCCTTGTGGAGACTGTGCCATTAGAAGCTAGTTAGCCAGGTTGAGGACACATGGACACTTGGATGTCCTAGGTGTGCTTTTGCCAGTTAGGTAGTTGGTGAAGCCTAAGGACTAAACTGCTCAGATGGAGCCAACTTTCAGAAAATGGCCATCCTGCAAGGCAACATGGGCCATGCATATATAGACTCCTCTATAAGTCACCTTCTTCTGTTTCCAGCCATATGGCTTAGATCCCACACATTTGAGGTCTGCTGTCATGGAACAATAGCCTGTCAACCAAAACAAAGGGTGTAGAATGGAATGGACTGATCTCTTTGCACAGTGGGATGGTTACCAAACAAATACACCAGAAAAGTGCTATAATGTTTAGTTTTTACAAAACACACCAGTTAAAAGTTCTCAGTCTAAATTCGTGGTTAAGCATAGAGAAGAGGCAGCTGCTGTAAGGGAGAAGGAAGAGAAGCCCTGAAGATTTTGATTTCTTCAGTTGCTATGGCCAAAAGAAACTGTGGTGGAGTTGGGGCTGTTGCTCTTTGTATGGTATCACCATGCACCAAACAGTGAGTCCTGCATGGAGGCATGTGTTCAGCCACTGCCTTGCAGAAATTTCTGAACTTCAGAGCTGAGACCATTAGTATTCCTAAATGTGGGGGTTCTATACCAACAATGTTGGAAGGAGTAATAAACCTTTTGACAGCATCTAGTCACTTTAAGAGAGAAAAATCAACTGGACAGTTTCAGAGTTCCAAGAAGCCAACTGTCTTCTATCCAAAATTCAGTGCTATGTTTAAAAAATAATCTCATAAATAGTCATGGGATTAGAAGAATGGTGACTAAGAAGATAAATTGCTGGCAGTGGGTCTATTGCTACATTCACAATGTTGGACAGAGTGCCAACGATTGGCCTGCCAAGACCTATGTATTTTGATGCAAGAGCAAGTCCAGCAGCAGGGAGTGTTTCTTGATGATCTACAATTAGGAAATCAGTCTGAGAACCTGAAATCCATCACATTAAAAAACAAACTCTTTAAAAAAATAAAATAAATTACATTGGCATATAATGTGTAATAACAGTACTTGTTCAGGTATAGCTACAGATATTCTCCTCTCACTCGGGAGAGGTAACATTTGTTGCATAATCCACTGGAAACTCATTTTGGGTTTCTACCTAACTCTACCTTGTTTCCCATAGACCATAAGAATGAAATCTGTCCTGTAAGACTTCTATGCTATGCAGATATGAAACTGTTTAAGGGGGAAAACTCCAGTTTTTCAAAATAGAATGTTGTAGAGAAGTAAATCAGATTCTTACTGAAGGCACAGAACCAAACCATCCCGATGTGCAGAAAGAATAGTAGATATGGCAGGTAACCAGCTTGGCTTAACAGAGAAATATTCGGTGAGCTTAAACACAAAAAGAGAGCTTACAAGAAGTGGAAGCTTGGTCAGATAACAAGCATAACAATATTGCTCAAGCATGCAGGGGTGAAATTAGAAAGGCCAAAGCACAATTGGAGTTGCAGCTAGCAAGAGATGTGCAGGGAAACACGAAGGGTTTCTACAGGTATGTTAGGAAAAAAAAGGTGGTAAGGGAAAGTGAGGGCCCGTTACTGAATGGGGGAGGCAACCTAGTGACAGATGATGTGACAAAAACTGAAGTCTCAATGGTTTTTTTTGCCTCTGTCTTCGCAGACAAGTTCAGCTCCCAGACTACTGCACTGGGCAGCATAGAATGGAGACGTGAGGAGCCCTCAGTGCTGAAAGAACAGGTCCAGGATTATTTAGAAAGGCTGGAGATGCACAAGTCCATGGGGCCAGATGCAACGCATCCGAGGGTGCTGAGGGAGTTGGCTCATGTGATTGCAGAGCCATTGGCCATTATCTTTCAAAACTTATGGAGATCAGGAGAGGTCCTGGAAGATTAGAACAAGGCAAACATAGTGCCCATCATAGGCGCTGGGTGAACTGCTTGTTAGGGGAGGCTAGCCTATGGTTCCTCCCCTTCCATCTGAGGCCACGCCCCTCTCCTTCACCACCAACCGGAGCTGCCCCCTGGAGGAGCCCTGCCCCATTCCAGAGCCAGGCCTGGACCAGGCTCCCCGAGTCTTGATAGGGTGGCCCCAGTGCCAGGTAGCCCCAGCTGCCTCAAATCCTGGCCAGCAGCCCCAGCTGGGTGGCCTGAGTTGCACATGGCCCCTGCCACTCTGGAGCACCAGCTGGGTGGCCCGGGCACCAGGCGGAGTCCTTGCTGGGCGGCCTCAGCATATGGGAGCTCCAGCTGCCCCGATTCCCTGCCGAGTGGCCCAAGCCACACATGGCCCCGGCTGCCCCAGAACATGGGCTGGGGGGCCTGGCTATGCCTGCCAGCAGCCCTGGCCTCACTGGAGCACTGGCCAGGCGGCCCCAGCTGCCACGCCACCTCCCCGGAGCACTAGCCAGGCAGAGTACCCAGCAGGCGGCTCAAGTACCCAGCAGCTCCAGCTCCCTGGTTCCCACTGGCAGCCCCAGCCGCCCCCCGGAGCACCAGCTGGGTGTCCAAGCTGGTGGCCCAAACCATTGGCTGGCTTGCCCTCCTCCAGCCCCACCGTTTTCGGGGAGGTCTGCAGGCAGGAAGCTGCTGCAGCGCCAGAGGTGCAGCAGGAGGGGGCAGGGCCAAGCGTGGCTGCTTGGCAAGGTGAAGCCTTCCCCAGCCTGTACCACCCAATGCCCATGGTGCCCATCTTCAAAAAAAGGGAAGGAGGAGGATCCAGGGAACTTCAGACCAGTCAGTCATGGAGAAAATCATAGACAAGGTCCTCAAGGAATCCATTTTGAAGCACTTGAAAGAGAAGAAGATGATTGGGAACATTCACCATGGATTCACCAAGGGCAAGTCATGTCTGACCAACATGATTGCCTTCTATGATGAGATGACTGGCTCTGTGGATGTGGGGAAAGCGGTGGACGTGATGTACCTTGACTTTAGCAAAGCTTTTGATATGGTCTCCCACAGTATTCTTGCCATCAAGTTAAAGAAATATGAGTTGGATAAATGGACTATAAGGTGGATAGATAGCTGGCTGGATCTTTGGGCTGAACAGGTAGTGATCAAGCTCAATATCTCGTTCAAGCTCAATATCTAGTTCTAGCTCAATATCTAGTTCGCAGTTGATAACAAGTGGAGTGCCAAAGGGGTTGGTGCTGGGACTGGTTTTGTTCAACATTTTCATTAATGATTGGGAGGATCGGGTGGCTTGCACCCTCAGCAAGTTTGCAGATGACACTAATCTGGGGGGAGTTTTAGATATGTTGTAGGGTAGGGTTAGGATGCAGAGTGACCTAGACAAATTGGAAGATTGGGCTAAGAAGAAATCTGATGAGGTTCAGCAAGGACAAATGCAGAGTCCTGCATTTAGGATGGAAGAATCCCATGCACTGCTGCCTTGCCAGTCATATTGCGTGGCTAATGCCAGTGCTCCTATTCTAATCAATTCACAGTGATTTTGTAAGTAAGATTTTGTAAGACACAGGGCTTGTCTACAGAGCAGGGCAATTCACTCTCCAGGGGTGTGATTTCTAAAAGGCACTAACATGTTGCACATTAATTGGTCTGTGTAGACCCTCCTGGTGCTTGTTAAAGGTATATTAAAGCACACTAGGGAACCATCAGTGCTCACCGGCAAAGGCTATGCAGACCAATTAATGCACAACACATGTGTGCTCTAGAAATCACACCTCCATAGAGCGTCATATAGGCAAGCCCACAATATGAAATGGTTTGCTGTAGTCCAAATATGATATTTACTGCATTTGCTTCAACCACTAATCTTGTATTTCTGTCAAAAAGCAACCATGAAAAAGCAATGAGCATAAGTAAATAAAGGTGGAAGCTGTAGGTAGTATGTATGGCATATACAATCAAGACCTCACTCTGGGCATATGGCAGAGACAGTATTCACAGCTGAAGCCTCCACTTCTCACACTAAGTATTTTCCTTCTGCCATTTGTGTAAATATGTTTCATCTGTGTGAAGTATTGCACATATGGCCAAAATAATGCAATACCCTTGGGGCCTTATGGTTTTCATTGCCAGATGAAGCGACTGTTTACAGAAAGAGGGGGAAATTGTATAAATGAAGTCTGAGATGGACACTAAACTAGATGAACCACTGGTCTAATCCAATATGACAATTTCTGTGTCCCTTTGAAGCCTACATGACATTATGAGAGGGCACATTTAATTCCAGCTTTTGCCTATGGCTCTTGTTCCTACCCTAATACTCCGTAAGTTGGAGAAGAGAGGAAGGCTCTGAATTCATAGTCCTGATCTCCTCATCTTTCACAGGTCATTTTGTAGAAAGTTTCAAGAATTAATAACGGGCTCTTCAGCCTAGCAGAGAAAGGTATAGTACAATCCAATGGCTGGAAGTTGATGGTAGACAAATTCAGTCTGCAAAGAAGACATGAATTTTTAAAGACGAGAGTAATTTACCATTGGAACAATTTACCAAGAGTCATGGGTGGATTCACCATCACTCAGAATGTTTAAATCAGGATTGGATGTTTTTCTAAACGATCTGCTCTGGGAATTATTTTGGAGAAAGTCTGTGGTCTGTATTCTACAGGAGATCATGATCATAATGGGCCCTTCTGACTTAGAATCTGTGAGCATGCCCTGATTATATGCCTTTAAAATAAGCATACCCTGTAAGGGGACGAATCCTGTTTTCTCCAACTCCTTCCCTCATGAAGCCAGTTTTGCCCATTCCTTTAATTTTATTTGTGAGAGCTGTGATATTTGGTCATTTGCTCAAGGCTTTGCTTTCTGAAAAGCTTATCTTTTATTTATTTTTAAAGGAAATTTCTAGCCTCCATGGTTGTAGAGAAAAATCTTGAAAATTGTGGTTCAAAAACCAGAAGGAAAATTTAAAACAAAAACCTTACTACTTTTTAAATCTTATGATTTTTAGGCCAGTGTCATAATTTTGGGGGGCCTGACTGTTTTGGTTTTCTTTGACTACTTGGGGTTCTCTATTAGGTAGTCAGACCAAATCCACCCATGCAATACCAAAAAAGAGAGAAAGAAGCTTTCATTCATTTCACTCTGTCTCGTGAAAGGCACTAGCTTGGTCTACCTGCCTCAGAATACCACAGATAAGCTCCCCAATATTTTTACTTTCTTTTACATTTGTATCTATTTGCATTTTCACAGTTGTGCAAAATTATGTGTTTTAAGCATTTATTTTATTTTTATCAATTTATTTTTTCACAATTGCAGGAAATTATAAGGGCATCAGATAATCATTTAATGATAGTAGACACAGATTCAAAAGGTTAAAGCTTTATAAACCATTTAAACACAAATTGTCAACATCACATGTCAAAATATACAAAGTAAATATCCTTAAAGGAACAAATTATACCTGTTTTTACTATTTATTTGATAGGTTATTTGTAACAAGCCAAATTCAAAAGTCTAAATCAGTGGTTCTCAATCTTTCTAGACTAGGTATACCCTTTTCAGGAGTCTGATTTGTTTTGCGTACCTCTAGTTTCACCTCACTTAAAAACTACTTACAAAATCAGACAGAAGAATACAAAAGTGTCTCAGCACACTAATACTGAAAAATAGCTTATTTTTTCATCCTTACCATATAATTATAAACTAAATTGATTGGAATATAAATATTATACTTACATTTCAATGTACAGAGCAGTATAAAGGTCATTGTATAAAATTTTAGTTTGTACTGTCTTCACTGGTGCTTTTTATGTAGCCTGTTGTAAAACTAGACAAATATCTAGATGAGTTGATGTACCTTCTCTCCCTTTCCCGAAGACCTTTGCATACCAACAAGGGTATGCATACTCCTGATTGAGAGTCACTGGTTTAAATCACTGGATTTTGTCTCTAAGAAGTTCTCAAGCAGCATATTTCATACTTTGTCTATCTGTAAACTTTGATGATTTATTGATGAAGATATTTTTGTCAGCGTGTGTGCATGGTAAAATCAGTGTTTACTAACATTTACTGGTTAAAATCTAACCCTTCGAAGCCTAAATATGGGCTTACACTATCACTTCAGCATGGTCACCTCCATATTTCCTTTCTCCTGGGATGGCATTCATCCTGTCACTTGACCCAGTCCTTACCTTCCTGCACATGCACACATACACACGACTGACTTGTGTATATCTTTGGCTGTTTGTCACTTGGGAGGGTGGAGAGGAGGGAGCATATAAATGAAATGAGTGGGGGTCATGTATACTAGTGAGGCAACAAAGAACATAGGATAGCATGGTCTGGAGCTGTACTTTATGATGTAGCGTCCCTCTTGTTTTGCCACTATTGTTATATGGTATGTCCAATCAAAGCTAGACAGTGTTGCTCTGTGTCATCACTGCTGGATTCTCCTAGTCTGCAAAATATGTCTTACAGCTTGTAACAACTCAGCACATGCAGACAGTGCTGTGGGAACTGTTTGTTTCCAAGAAAATTGAGGTCATTTTTCAGCATGTGTGCCATGGGAGAACTTTAGTGTTTGTGGGTCGCTGTTGTTCTGACTTGGTTTATAAAGCTGCACATGGCTCTTTGTGTTGTCCAAATTGAATTAAAGTTCAATGACATCATTGCAAACATGCTCCGTATTTAGAGTGTGAACTGAATGGAAACTTTCAATTAAGATCTGCTAATTAATCATCACTGACTGGTAATTCCCTCACATTGATATATTCCACTGATTCTGACAGCCAATATATACTCTTATCCCCCCAAGCACACTTGCTGGACTGCTGAAGTCAGTCATGTTTGGCTCCCATTGTTTATCTTATTTTACCTGTTTTGTGGGTCGAGTGCTAGGCACGTGTATTGCATTATCTGTCTGCATGCAGAATATCTGACTGTCCTTTAGGAAAAGGCAGGGGATCCCTACACACTTTGAAATAGGTGTTGTGTTACCTGTTAATAACATTATAATCAGTTCATTTCTAGTTCTATATAAAGACCTCTTGGGTATCATAGTTCTACAGACTTTAAAAATCTAGTAAATAAAACATAAGCCTCTCTGTATTGTCCTGCCATTGTGACTCAACCCTTATCTGTCAGGACAACATAGTGTGGGTAAGAGAACAGTTCAGATTTCTTGACCTTTTTATTGTGATGGCCAGTGTGTATGCCAGTTGGGGTTGGGATTTGTTTGATATGCACTACCATGATGTCCCATCGAAGCAGGGGACCACACTCCCTGATCCCGATGTGGGATTGGGGCCTGACATTGCACTACAAAGGAGTTAGTGGCTTGTAGTTGAGCCACTGCATTCACACTGAGGTTTTTGCTATTTGGATAGGGACAGTGGACAAAAGACTTTTTATTTTTTTAAAAAGCACACAGGGCAAATGTGCACTCAGACCTCTCAGGTGCCCCTTCCAGGACCAGATGCTTGTGCTCAATGGATGTCTTTGAACCAATGCAAGATAAACAGCTGTTGCACAGCCTGCAAGTAGAGCATGAAATCTGGTATGGCTCTGAATATCTCTGACAAATGGTAATTGTAGAGTGGGTATTTACATTTCACTCCTGGTAGCTTGTTTGCTCAGTGATCTCATTATTAGTATTAAGGATTTTGCACAATCAGAAGTAAATGATAGGAAATGATACTTTTGAAATTCTTCTGGGCAGGAGGTGCATTTTTATTAGATTACCTCATCCTCGGAGAGAGAAGAAGCAGGTCTGTCCAAAGTGGATTTTGATACAGAAGGCTGGCTGCCAGGCATCATTTCAGTTTTTGAGCTTACACTCTCTAGTGTGTAGTAGAGGTGAATAATTTGATTTCAAATGAGTGGTGTGTCTAACACACCAACATAGAAGAAAGGGGTTAATAGTTCTGAATTTAAAGTTTATTTTAGCTACATAATATATTAGACTTGATGACATTTAATGCCCTCTGGCAAGAATTCAACAGGTCCACATGGAAGTGTTTATTTTTTCTCCCTTGCAAAAAGAGTTATCATCTCAGCCTTTCTTTTTTTCTTGTCTGTCTGTCATTCTTCACACACAACCTCTGCTCTTAACGAGCCAGTGATGCAAAAGCTTTGCATGACATCACAAATAACGGGGGTCATGAAACACATCTGTCTGGGCCCCACTATTATCTTAAAAGCACACCAAGTCTGTGAATAAGTCGGGAAGTGTCTACAACTGCATCCAGCAGCCTTATCAGTCTCACAAAGGTTGAACGGCAATCCATTTGTCTCACTGTCGCTAGCTTCACTGGCTGTAGTGAAACTGTCACCTTCACAATAGGTGAGACCAATATCATAGATTCCTAGAATTCTTTGTGTGAGGGAGCCATAGGGTACATCTACACGGGAATAAAAGACTATGGCAGGGTCACATCTGTCCATGTCACATGCAGCATTAAAAATTGCATGTAGACCTTTGGGCTTATCTGACCCCTTGCATGGTCCCAGATCTTGAGCTCCAGCCCAAACCTGAACATCTACACAGCAAATGTATGGCCCTGCAGCCAGAGGGCCCCTCCCCTTCCCCCCCAAGCCTGAGTCTGCTGACCTGGGCCAACTGTGGGTGTTTAATTGCTGTGTAGATGTATCCATAGAGGCTAGCAGTAAGAGCACTGTTTTGCTTGAGGCTTTCAATTGCTCTCCTGCGGCCTGTGGAAAACATTTGAACAGCCTTAGAAGTTTATGGTTTGTTCTGGACGAAAGATCATTTGTTGCCGTTTTTATAATTTTGCAATTTTTAATGATATTTTTTCAAATTGTGTATGTGGCCCTGTAATAAATAACAGCGCCATTATACTTTGTTTTTCCTTATTTCAGATTTCATACTCATCACCATGTGACAGTTTGGAGTCTTGAGGCTAGATCCTGAGCTGCTGTAAATTGGTGGTAATATGCCCAAATTAAGAAAAAGTTGATAAGGCATGATCAATGAATTTGAGTAATGATTCTCTGATGGTGTTATTAACATATTGGCTAAAAGAGAGCAGCTCAAAATGAAGGGAAATTGAATGTTAAGAGCTGCATGTATTGAGACAGCTATCAGGCTTCAGTAGTTCCAGTCCGTGCCTCCTAGTGTGGGTAAATATTGTTAAACTGAAGTCCTTTCTGCCCAAATTCAGTGACTTTTCATTTGGAAGCTAAAAACATTGTTACTTTTCACAAAGAATAGAGGTAATAACAGCATTTTGGCCAACAATTTCTTTCTCAAAGAAAAAATGCTAAGATCTGAGACTATATGTGAACTGTTGAAGAGCATACAACAACAATAATCTATTCGACACTTTTAACCTATAGGTCTCAAAGCATTGCACAAAACTGAGTAAGCATTATTATCCCCATTCTGCAGATGGTAAAACTGAGGCACAGAATGGTCACGTGACTATGGCCAGTCATATGAAAGCAGAAGTGGGAATAGAACCCAGCTCTCCTAACGTACAGTCTAATATGCTGGCAACAGAACCACCCTGCATTTGCCTAAACTATTACTACAAAATCATTACAAATTTACGATTTTGGAAAGTATCTTCATGGGTTGCATGTGAAGGGTGTTAAATAAACCACACTCTATTCTAAGTGCAAATGAATACATGTGAACTAACTAAAACAGCTAGAACGTTGTCATTGTCAGGCTTTCCCCTAGATAATTGTTTCCAATTAGATAAATTGCTTTATCAGAAGAATCTGAGAGTGCAATCCTGGCCCCATTCAAGTAAATGGGAGCTTTGCCATTGACTTCAGTGGAGCCAGAAGTTCAGCTTTAATGGAGTTCAGCCACTGAGGCAATAGCACATTGTGTACATACCTGAGTGGGGAGATAGGACTCAGATATAATTGAAACAAGTTGTGACTGATTTGTTTGACGTCTGAGCCCAAGTGATTATCATGATCCCTGATCACAGGAATAACATTTTTGGCCTTACCCTTATTTGTACAAAGATGGGCATTTTCTGCTTCCCTGGCAAAAATCTCTACAAAACACCTGCGCCCTTGCAATCATCAAGGACTGATTTGCTGCAAAGTGCATGAAATAATCAAATTCAACTCTGAAGATTTTAAATTCTGTTATTGAACTGGTGGATTGTTAGTGCAAGGTTTATAGAGAGGAAGATGGAGAACAGAGGATATACACTACCACAGGAAATAGGTGACAGCAAAACAACACGTGGGAAGCTAGGAGCTCTATTTCACTACTTTATATGATATTGAGAACTTCTTTCTGGGTTCAGACTCTTTGTAGCTATTTTGATATTAACATATAATTGCACAGTGCATAAATTTAAAACTGTAGTGCCTCTTCTTATTGCTCCTGTTTCATTGTGCTTCTGGCATGTCATCCACATCCTTCCTAGGGACAGCACTTTATATACACAGGTAGTGACCTAAGTTATTAAATTCAACTTTGTTCTGAAAAATTGAAACAGAATTACGTGTTACGTTAGTATCATAGGAAATGCAGGAGCACCAGTATATTTCGATTGCAATTGCCTCAATGCCTGGGTGAGACTGGAAAAGGCTTATGTGCTATCCAGACCACTTCCTTGCCAATATATGATTGTTCTCTGCTGTATATTTTCTATTGTGGTGGTTCTCAAACAGGGGTACATGTACCCCTAGGGCTATGCAGAGGTCTTCCAGGGAGTACATCAACTTATCTAGATATTTGCCTAGTTTTGCAACAGGCTACATGAAAAGCACTAGTGAAGTCAGTACAAACTAAAATTTCACACACAGTGACTTATTTATACTGCCTGATATACGATACTAGCAGTTGTCAAACTGTGGGCGAGTTTGTTGTAATGGAGCCATCAGAGCCAGCATTAGACTCGCTGGGACCCAGGGCAGAACGCTGAAGTCCAAGCCCAGCCATGCAGCCCGAGTTTTTAAGTGAGGTGAAACTTGGGGGTATGCAAGATGAATCAGTCTCCAGGCAGTCTGGGAAGTTAGTGATCCGCTGTCCTGTTGTCTCCATCATTTGTTTGCTAATTCCCTTAATAGGGAATAGGGTGAATAGGGTGAATATCTTCCAGATTTATTGACTTACTCATGTTCACAATTTTCAAAGGATCCCCCTGTGCCTGTTTTTTAATAAATCTTTATTTTACAGGGTCTTTTTACTTCTTGATTGTGCAAATCTCTTTACTTTTCTCTCTGAAGACTGACTTTTAAAGAGGAGCTCAGGATCGCAGCCATCTCTGAGTTACTGATTTCATCCCCTGCCTTTCATTGTATTGTTTAATTTTATTTATTTTGATTTTCTGTAAAAGGCTGCCTATCCCTAGGTGTAATCTCCCAGAAAAGGTAAGAAAAAGTTAATCTAGTCTAACAAAAAACACAATAGAAAATCGGCAGCATTCCTCACAAAATCCTGCCCCTCTGCAGGAGAAAAATACCAAAAATCCTCATGTCTGTTTCCTTAAATCTACCTCTGCCCCCTCGACTCAGCCCTCCCCCAAATGTTTGTCCAATAAAATGGCCTTTGCAGCATGCGCCGGGGGTAACCTGGTTTGGGACGTTTTGAAAAGAGGTTGGGGGAGAGAATTCCACCCTTATGACTATAATTCTAATTATCACTGAGAATACCCTGTCAGCAGCTCCCTCTCTTATCAGTTTAATGATGACCAGCTTTAGTCCCTCACATAATTGCAATTGTGACAGTATAGGGGAAAGTAGGCAGGTCCCAGGCCAGCATTAACCTTTTTTCATCAGACAACCAATGCAGCTCACGAAACGCCAGTATCCTATACAGCAAAAACAACGAGAGTCCTATAGCACTTTAAAGACTAACACATTTCTGCAGGCATAAGCTTTTGTGGGCTGCAATCCACTTCGTCAGATGCATGAAATAGAAATCAGATAGGGGGTATATATATATATGTCCAAGAGTAAAAACAACAATGGGGAGGGTAGGTGTAAACAAAATCCATTCAGTTAGAGTAGGGGAGGCCTATTCACTACCATTGATTAGAAGGTGAGGATGTATGAACAGTGACAATTACTTCTTGTAATGTGATCCTATACACAGCACAAGATACTCCACTTAGCTGGCAAACTGTAGCATTCTGCAGTAGCTACAGCTTTCAGAAACTTGGTTTAAGGCTTTCTCCCTGTAGAGTACATTACAGAAGTCCCAACCTAAAAGTGACCGGCATGTGGGATTATGCTGGTGAAAAGTTTCATCCTAGCTCTGTCAATGGATGGTTGGTTTATGCCCAGAATCAGAAGAGTTTATATCACTTATTTAAAAAATTCAGTCTAGTAACTTTGGATGTGCTCACTATTCATATTAATTTGTAGCCCCCCCCCCTTTTTTTTTTTAGTTTGGTTGTCCTTTGGTCTCAGTGATATTTTATGGCTGTAGATTACATAGGTTAATTATCTTTTTCTTAAATTGTTTCCTCTTATCAGTTTTTAACTCCTTACCTTTCACTTTAATTGAATATCCCTTTGTTCATATACTTTGGAATGATAAAGGATAAGAATGATAATGGACTTGAATGATCTAACTTGTAACTCCTGAGGTTCTCAGATTATTCCTGAAATAGTTATGTAGTCTTTATTAACAGCATTTGATTACAAATCAAGCAGTTGAAATAAAAGCTTTTTGCTTGTACCTTTGATTTCTCTCTTGGCACTCTTAACATTTCATGCAGAAATACCATGTATACGTGCAACCTGAATCTGTGGTCCAAAATGCTTCAGGTATTCAAGTATAGAGATTATTGCTTGGAGATGAAAAATAATTAGTCTCTCAATGAATTTTTTAACAAGCTATAGAGAACTAAAACTAAACTGTTGTGCTTTGATGTCTTGGAATTTAATCTTAATCCCTTTAATATTGGTCAGATAACCTAACCACAGCAATCACATTCTTTGTTAGTCTTAGCAGGGAAGGCAGGAATTGATTTGGCATGTAGACTAACCTCTCACCCCTTGAGGTGGTCCCCTCCGGACAGTGTGGAGGCACATAAGTGGATTAGTGTGAGGAACCTTACATTGCTAGCTGTCAGTTCAACACTTTTCATTAGCATTAAATTCATCTGGTTGTGACAATAGTACAGCTCTATGAAACAATCGAAACACATCTGTTTCCATACCATTCTTGTTTTCACATTAATATATTAATGCCCCTTTCATACCAAGCTTTTCCATTGCATTTCTACATTCGATTCATAGTAATATGACTAACAGAGATCAGCATCTTAATTGTTTTAAGTAATAATGACTGATGGTTAGGGCATTTCCTGGCAGCTAGGGACCATCTGTAGGAGGCTTGTAACCCATCTGGTAATTAACTGCCAGGAAATGATTGACTCTGAAGTTGTTATTGCTGTTATAAACCAAATAGATTTTTTTCTTTCCTCACCATGTCTGTTGCATTGAATACCTAATGTGCTTTCCCAGGTTAATATTTTTTTCTTTACTGTATAATTTATTATGTGTATATATAGTTGTCCAAAATGCTTTAGGAGTTTTATGGACTCATAAAAATGAGATCACTGCCCAGAAGAGTTTACAACCTGAGGCATCAGTCCTGTTTTGGGATCTATGCTCTCATTGAGTTAAAAGGGCTCTATAACAAGTGTGAAGGTCTGCCCACTCAGATTCAGTTGCAGGATTGAGGCCTATATTTAGGTGTGACGCTACAAGGGTTAACAACAGAAAACAGAGGGATTACGGGTGGGGAAAATTATGGTTACAGCAATATGTGGCATGAGAACCTAGAATGACATGGCTAAGAGCTCAAGATGATTTAGTGATCTAAGTACTCATCCCATTTATTTCTCTGTGCCTGTTTAAAAATAAATAAATTATGTTTTAGTGCAGCATTCCTAAAATCAACTTTGGTTTTTTATTACTAAATGATTTAAGGAACGTAGCTGAACCTGAGATTAGAAGGAGGTGGTAGAGAGTAGAGGAAATGGAGTTCAGAAGATGTGATGAGGGTCTTCCTGTTACCCTACACTAGTGTGTTGGAGAACGGGAGCAGGGAAAAGGTCAGGAAGAAAAAAGGTGGAGGTGATGATCAGGAAGGTAAAAATAGGTGATATGAGGTGTACAGTAGGGGAAGTTAAATCAGTGCAACAATATGTAAATCAAAAGATAAATGTAGATGAATGGTAGCATGTAGGTTCGTTAAATAACAGCAACCACCCTAGAAGCAGCATTGACTCTGGATGAGACCTGTTGTCACTGGTCAGAAGGACAGGTCAATCCAATGCAGAGCCTTTAAGAGGAAGAAAAATGGAAGTAATCTGGGCAGAGCCCCCTCAAAAGTCACTAGTTGATCATACAATTCATAATGTTCCATGAATTATGAGTAGCTCCACTTCTAATGCAATATCCTGATGGCATGTCATCAGTGTGCACCTAATCACAAGTGCAAACAGAATCTCTGTGCTTTCTCCATTTATCTGACAGGAAACAACTATTCTATGAGAAAAGAACAGATAGGAACTCTAATTATGAGACCGATGATATGCGTGTTTCATACCTCAGTTACAAATTGTAAACTGATCAGGAATTGAATCACTGTTGGAAATGCATCTTAGTGAATTAAAAGAGTGTGTCCTCTGAAAAACATTAAATCAAAAATGTCTTTTAAAATGGTACTATAAAATACTTAGGGAAACATTTGAAGCCACATGTTGATTGCATTCCAACAAATTTATAAATTCTAACTCTGCTTCATTTCATCTTACTTTAATTGTTTTGTTCGAGTGTGGGAATAAAGTGCCAGCATTAAGAAGGTTCAGTAAATGAGTTCTGATACTAGAAAGAGAATTTATGGTGGACTTTGTGTACTTTTGTCTCTCACGCTTGTATTAGAAAATGCAGTGTCGCCTCAATGGTGCAACCATGATTTCCTTAGGCTACACAGTTTACATGTGGCAATGATTTCTTCTCATAATTAAGAGCACATTTACAAATAAAACCTGAGGAAGGAAGGGAAGAACGTTAAGGGTGATAAAAATTAAAGACTTGTGATCGGGAAGTCTTTGAAGAGTATGCAGTATCGGTAATCCTTGATTTTAAAAAGGAAATTCATAAGTGCAGATTAGTTATACTGTGTTGTTTTGTTTTTTGGGTTTCAGATGGAGAATCTGCATATGATTAGAGTGGTTCACTGCTAACTAAGGGCCAAATTCTGAACTTCTTACTCACGCTTTGGTCAGGGATTTTCCCAGTGAAGCCAGGCGAGTTTGTCTGAGAAAGGATTAGAAGAAAATGAGCAAAGATTTAAGGATTTGGCTTTATGATTATATATTTTAGGCACTTAGGAAGTGGTGCAGATATTTTTACATCTGGTAGCATTGTATGGTTAAGGGTCCTTTATAAACCATCTTCAGGATGTGTATAAATTACATCTAGATTGTTCCTTTGGGTATGTGGAAGAGGGAAGTGTGAACTCCATGCAGGGCCCAAGCATAATTTTTTCAGGTCCAGTACAAACTTGTAACATTGGCCCCCTCCCACACACATACCACAATCCCTCATCCCATACACATAATGTCATGAGCCATGAAAAATTTTTTCCTCATGGTAATGGGGGTTGCATCCTGGGACGGGCCCCCCAGGGCCTCTGGGCCCCGGTAAAGTGTGCCTTTTTTCCTCCCCCATGTGGGGGCCCTGACTCCATGGCAACATATCCTGTCCGCAGGTCCTGTGAAGAGCTCTCTGGGGAGTTAGTGGTTCATGAGCAGGGAGAGACTGGAATGGGGATGGTGGAAATGGGTTTACTCTTTGTATCACCTCTCCCTGTTTCCCCTGGGAACCATGAGGAGATCCATTGTGAATTTATTCTGAGGCTGAATTAAGTTTTTGTATGGAGCCCTTCCACTCTGTGGACCCTTCCTTTGGAGGAGGATTCCCAAGGCAGCTGCACACAGGTGAAGCCCTGTCAGCACAGCTCCACCAGGGTATGTGACCGCAAAAGGACAAGGTCCCTGCATGGACAGCCGTGTCCTCTGAGAAATTCTCAGCACGTACGCAGATCCTCTGAGATCTAGGCACTCTCTAGGCCAACACCCCCTCCCCCTTTTGTTTAGGGTGAGAGCTGTATCCCTTTTCCCCATCCCAGAGGAAATGATCTGGAGGAGTCTTCAGGAGTCAACCTCTTATGAACTTTTCCATGGTGGGAAATGATCTGGCCCTTATCTATGAAAACTCGCTCTTGTATGAAAGTTGGCCTGTAAGGCTTTGTTTAATGTCACTGAAGAGTAATGTAACATGGCTAATAATATTTGTGCCTTTACAGAAGAACTCAAGGAAGCAAACTTACTAATTCCATTAACTTTTTTGTGCTGCAACTTTAGAAGCAGTTTTTATTTTTTAAAGGATGATTTTGCAGTTCATTAATTCATAAATAAAACAGCTTTTTGAGTAGTGGGTATTTAACCAGACACATTAACCAGCAAAGATGCAGATAGTTTAAACCAGCCTAGTGTACATTTTTAATAAATAGTATCCAGAAGCATGCCTGCTATATTTTGGAGATGATGGATAAGGCTGTACTATTTTAAAGTTTGTCCATGATCTTCCACAGAAAACATTAAATTAGTTTGTCATGACAAATAGAAAATCTCTGTGAAAATCATAAAATTCAAACTTCCTCTTATAGTTTTTTCCCACCCCAGATTTTTCTAATAAATCCTAACCTTTTCCTGTATTATTGATTTATTTAAGTGTTAAGCTCTGAGTTTATGTATTCTTGTATAGCTGTGTTCTTCCCTGTGCTTTGCCCCTGCAGTGAGACATCTTATTTATTATCCATTTACGTGGGACTGTAAAGTGTGCACAGTACTTTACAACTGGTCAGTGTGCCACACAAGGAACATCATCACTGCTCTAAGGTGCTCGTGGGCTAAAGGAACTAGCAGGAACGTGACGTTGGGGGTTCTCAGAAGCTTCTGAAATGAAAAGATGGAAGAGGCTGTAACTGAGATCTCCTGATGCAGTTTCAAAGCCAAAAATCTGGGCACATTCTATTCGTTACAATAAAGGTGAAAGTGGCCACGCTTGCTGGGGAGGCTCTGCTTGGTCTAGGTTTAGGTAAACAAAAGAAAAGCCTTGTGGTTTACAAATCCTCCCCCTTCCCTTAGGATGGATTAAAAGAAGAGAAAATGCTTAATGTCAACATCCTCCCTGTTCCAGCATAACAATAAAACTACCCCTTTCAAACTGGATTTCAAAGGCATTGAAATAATCTAGAAAATATGACTCGTGTGTGTGTGTGTGTGTGTGTGTGTGTGTAAACCAAACTCACCCAATGCTTAGGTTTTGTTTGTCACATGTTTAGGGTACTCAATCTGGTATCAATAACTTTAGGGGGCATTGTTTTTCATTACAAATTCCACTTTGTTCTAACATGAGTCCTAGTTCGTGTGCATAAAAGGCAATTTCTACATAAAGCCACAGCAGAAAATGCAGAATTTTGAGTGTTCTGCATTCTGATTTCAATGATCACTTCTGTAGCTTGAAAACATATTTTATGAAAATGGCAACATTGTTGTCACTCAGCGACCTAGATGGGTCATGGCAGAGCTGTGAAAAAACATCTATTGCACCCAGTCTTTTGGTTTCATTATCATTGTTTGTTCCTAGATTCCTTACAGTTTGCCCTGTCCTGTCAAAAGAGAAGAAGACATAGTCCCTGTCCCAGGGATAATTTCCTGCAAACATTTACTATCAAGTGTCGTACTCATTGCCACAATAGTTCCATATGATATGTCTACATTCTAGAACTTTACTGTGGTCAAACATGAGTATTAAGACTTATATTGGCTGTTGCAATACTGACCAGTCTGTGTAGACGAGGGAAAATCGAACTTGTTTCAACCAGTTGCAATTAATCTATTAACTGACATGATGCTGAACACAATTTGGTCTAGTTTATATTTGGCTAGTCAGTTGTGGTCATCATTGTGTAAATTAATTCAACTCTTCACAGTCAAATGTAATAATGCCCATCAAGGTCTGTAGGGCTAATGACAGTGAGCATCCTTCTGAAAATGCCCTGTAGAAGTTAGAAATGATTAAACCAATATATTTGTATAGAAATCTAATGGAATCCTATAAAAACTACTCTAAACATCTATATAATTTAATAGAGAATGATAGTGTTTCCAGGTCTTTTTTAACATGTATAATCCTGTAGCAGTGACAGATTTCTCTATTAAATTCTATAGGATGATTCAAAACCTTGTAGCAAGGTTGGGCTGTTTTCCTTATTAAATTCAACAGGACTTTTCCAAAAAGACACTAGCTTAGCAGTAAGCGTTTCCAGGAACAGGCCCTACATCGTTAATTGTTTGGAAGGAAAAATTCTGCCAAGACTGCCATGCAATCAAATCTAGCAACACTCCACTAGGAGGTGACTGAAAAGTCAGGAGAAAATGGCTGTCAGCATTTTGGCATAGATTGCCTTTTCCTAGATACATCCTGACAGCTTAACCAAGTTATTCCAGCTAAACAACTTTATAAAACAACGATCCCTTGCTATAGTGAATTTATCAATTAGTCCTGTGTATTTCTCATCCGTTTGGTGAGAAAAAATTTAAAAACATCTTGGTGATTATATAATAGCCTCAAAGGTTCTGAGATAGCTTTCTCACTTAGGAAGGAGGGCTGTACATATTGGAGGACTGAATGATTTGGCATACACACCATTGAGAGCTCTTTCTTTTGGGGGTTTTTTTCATGCAAGTCTGAAAGCGCCTCTTAATTAGAAAAACTTCCAAATAAGGATAGGCCAAATAAACCCCCATTGGAAAAAGAATTTTATTGAAGTAATAGTCCTGTTGGATATATTTATTAGTTTTATTTGCTTCTGTTCTATTAACATTTGTTGCATTTGTGAGATTTCTTCATTGTTGCTGACTTCTCCAAGGATTATTTTTATGCAAAACAAGAAAATGTAACCATTAGAACACCGGCATTTTCCAGACTACTAGAGAGGTGGCAGGCAACATGTTTATGCACTCATGCCTGCAGTGTTTGTATGTTAGTGCTTAAAAAAACACCTCGAATTTTTTAAAAAAATGTATCTTGATTTTCTTGAATATTATGTAAATGATAAAAATGCATGTATGGTATAACCTTATTTATCCAGGTTCTGGTTACCAGAAAGTCAGTCACATTTCTACACATCAATGTATTTTTCTCCTGATTAGCCAAAACACTGTTTTGCTGAAGAATTGTACTGTGACCATCATGTAAAAACATAGAAGAAGCTACTCTTCACAAAGTTTCTTTGTGGGATGGGCTAGACACATCCCATGAGTGTACCCTGTATATGCCTAAAGGAATAATGACTTCCTTGAAATAAGCAGATGAAGGGAACATTTTAAATATTAATAAAAAACTTCTTGTCCCAACTCAGACCTCTCAATTGGTTTCTGTGCCTGTAACCTTGGCATAATTGTATACTCTAAACTGTTCTCTTTAACCTTGTATTTTTGTGAAGTTGCCTCTAGGACAGTGGAAAGTCCTACTTTGACTCCACTGCTATAGAAATTTTCACCTACCAACTCATCGCCTCTTGAGTATTGCAACTACCTTTACTTTTGAATAACTAGAACTTGAGAAAGCAGACTTCATATGTGCAGTGCTATTACTTGCCTCCTTGCACGTGCAAAGAATATCTCATCCTCAAATGCCTTTAACACTATGCATATCTGGACCCAGTTCAAAACTACATAGACCTTTCTCATGAGAATTTGACTTTATGCTACTTCTCATTCCCCCTGTTCTGTTAGCACCCACTCAAAGTCTCTCCATATAGGCTGACCACTTTTGGGTGTAAGCCATCTCTTCTGCAAGTCTTGTTATATGGAAGAGCCTATCTGTATCTCATCAGCTCATTGACGCTTTCAAACATTTCATATCTCAGCTGGAAATATAGTTTTCTCCTTTACTCCTTTCTGTACTGTATTTATTATTTAATTTTGTAATGGAACTATTTAACTGTGAAAAGTATTTGGGATATGGTTTGTATGAAAGATGTATGAAAGTTAAATAATTGTAATCTTAAGTGATCTTCAAATACTGTATCTAGTGTATAACTCAATTTTTGTTTTGTTAAATAATAACAAACAGCAATTCATTTGATGACATGTTATTTAAATAGTGAAAGTCACTCAATGATATAGAGATATATTTCATGTATAGCAGTGATCTTTTTCTCCCTATTTCTTCCCTAGTCCAAGGTATATACTCGCACACCAACATTATATCTGGCCTTCAAGCTGGACAAAGGAGCCAAGCACATTCAGCCAGTTCCCAAAGGTAGGAAAGATTTCATTGACCGGTATTACAAAGAAATTGAAGCCACCTCTCCTGTAATGGTTTCTGTATGAATCTCTGTGTCTTTGTATCATTATGGGTAAAATATTCTCTGTATGGAGTGGTCTGTATTCTGAGAGTTTAAAAGTTTCAGTATGGCAGATAGTTACCCTTGGTCAAATTCTGCTTTTGAATACAGGGGTATAATTCTAACTGATAGACTCATAGACTATAAGGTCAGAAGGGACTATTATGATAATCTAATCTGACCTCCTGCACAACGCAGGCCACAGAACTTCACCCATTCACTCCTATAATAGACCCTTAACCTAAGACTGAGTTATTGAATTCCTCAAATAATGATTTAAAGACTTCAAAGTACAGAGAAGTGATCTCTGCCCCACCCTGCAGAGAACGTGAAAAACCTCCAGGGCCTCTGCTTATCTGCCCTGGGGGAAAATTCCTTCCCAAATCCCAAATATGGCGATCAGTTAAACCCTGAACATGTGGGCAAGACTCACCAGCCAGACACCCAGAAAGAATTCTTTGTAGTAACTCAGAACCCACCCATCTAACATCTCATCACAGGCCATTGGGCATATTTACTGCTAGTAGTCAAAGATCAGTCAATTGCCAAATTAGATTGTCCCATCATGCCATCTCCTCCATAAACATTGATGAGAGTGTCAGCCACATATCTAAGTGCCGAAGATCCTTCCTGTACCTAAAATATAAAACTGGGTTATCAGGCCATATTCTAGTGTCTGAAAACCATTAATAATTGGGAGATGTAAAATAGTCCAATTATTGTGATTTTGGGAGTCTGGTTTAGGGAAGGGATGCACTTGCTTAGGATCCACAAATTGGCAGTGACTAAAAATAATTACCAGCTGTTTAGTGGCTTGAGTAAAAGGAGTTGGTGCTCTTAGATTTGAGGTCAGGGGTTCACATCACAATTGACACTGTAGTATCTTTATTGCTGTTCTCAGTGGGGAGATTTCAAAGTACAGCAGCAAGAGGACTAAACTACTCTGTTACCTTTGACAATGGTTTCACTGCACTGAGGTTGAAGCTATTAGTGAGAGAATTTGCAAACAGTTGCCTGTACTATGCTTTGTCTGTGTATATATAGTCCCTTCACGCTCCGGGATTGTCAATCCCAATTTATAGCTGAATTCAGTGGCCCTTCCTTCACTGTAGGGGAGGGTCTTCCATTACTTTGGGGACTATGCTCACCAATCCCAGCCATTAGATAGGCTCAGCTCTAAATTTACTTCAATTGGGAAAAAAATTAAGAAAATTAAAATAAAACCAAACAGATAAATAACCTAAAGTTAGTTTGTTAGCTCTCTCTACTGGCCTGGGAGAAGCCATTTCAAACGTCTTCAAGAATCATCCATTTTACTAATCTGATAGCAGAGGACCACTTGGACAAATGGTGGAATATTATTAAAGCACAGACAACTTGATCCATATAGTTAAGCTGTGGTATTTCAAACATTGTTCTCTCTATTTTCTTGTATGCATATTTTTAATATAGTGTTTGTTAATTAATAGACTACATTCTGTTGTTTGTTTCGCAAATACCAATACAAACTGGAGGGTTTCTCACCAAATCAACTGTAAAGCAGCATGAAAACAGTGTTACAATATGGGATTTTCAAGTACATCTATTTCATTCTAGAATGGCTGTTAATGTATTTAAATCCTGTTTCCAATTTTTTTTATGGTCATTATAGTGATCTCTTCAGACTAGACACATCTAAGAGTGAAGCAGCAGGTCATTTAACTTGCTCTCTCAGACTATACAATATTTTTACAGTAGCAGTCGAAGCAAGTCATTCAAGTTTTAACCATTACATTCTATGTCACTTGCAAAGAATCTAGGGCCTGATCCTTCAACTCTCCTTCATAGGGTAGGTAACCTTTACTCTCATGAACAGTCCCAGCCACTTCATTAGGGCTTCTCATGTGTGTAAAGATTGGCAGGATTGGGCTCATGCTTAGCAAAATCTCTAACATTACCAAATTCCTTCACATTTGCAACACATTTTTGCTTGTTAGCTTGATAAAAAGGAATTCATTGTTGTTCATTGCTGTAACTGTTGTAAAGTATTTGCAAAGCAAATTGATTTTGCTTTTAGTAAAACAATGTAGAGTTGTATGCTGCCTTCACAGCTACAGAGGGCAGGGAGTGGGGGAGGGAAGGAAAGGAAGGAGATAATCTCAGGGGTTTGGAACATGGAACACATACAGAAAAACAAATTACCTGTATATGTATTTGTCCCAGATTTCATCAGATATATTTCTCATGTACAATAAGAATAATAAATGTGACAAGTTTGGCAAGTCTCTCATCTCAATATATATATATGGCATGCAGTTATTCTGTTCATGTGTGGGTACATATAAAATTGTGTCAATCATTAAGGGCTGTATTCATTCCATTGCACATAATGGTCCAGAACTTGGCCTCCAAGTAATGCTGTTTTCCCTGGCTAAGAGGACAGCTGGGGCTTCTCTCAGCATAAGTTCCAGAGGGGTATCCGTGTTAGTCTGTATACAGCAAAAACAATAAGAGTCCTGTAGCACTTTAAAGACTAACAAATTTCTGCAGGCATAAGCTTTCGTGGACCGCAACCCACTTCGTCAGATGTGTGAAACAGAAATCAGATAGGAGGTATGTATATACACATCCAAAGGTAAGAAACAACAATGGGGAGGGTAGGTGTGAACAAAGTCCATTCAGTTAGAGTAGATGAGGCCTATTCACAACCACTGATTAGACGGTGAGAATGTGTGAACAGTGACAGTTAGACCCAACAAAGAAAACAACAGAACACCACTGGCCATCACCTACAGCCCCCAGCTAAAATCTCTCCAACATGTTATTAAGGATCTACAACCTATCCTAGCAGATGATCCCTCACTCGCTCAAGCCGTGGGAGGCAGGCCTATCCTTGCTTACAGACAGTCCCCCAACCTGAAGCAAATAATCACTAGCAACCATTCACCATACAACAAGAACACTAACCCAGGAACCTATCCCTGCAACAAACCCCGTTGCCAGCTCTGCCCGCACATGGACTCTAGTGACACCATCACAGGTCCTAACCACATCAGCCACACCATCAGGAGCTCATTCATCTGCACATCTACTAATGTAATATGTGCCGTCATGTGCCAGCAATGCCCCTCTGCCATGTACATTGGCCAAACCGGACTGTCACTACGCAAAAGAATAAATGGACACAAATCAGACATAAAAAATGGTAACATCTATAAACCAGTTACAGAGCACTTCAATCTCCCAGGACACTGTAGCTGACTTGAAATTTGCCATACTTTAACAAAAAAACTTCAAAAACAGACTTCAGTGAGAAACTGCAGAGCTAGAACTCATATGCAAACTTGACACAATCAAGTTGGGTCTGAATAGGGACTTGTAATGGTTCTCTCATTACAAGAAGTAATTGTCACTGTTCACACATTCTCACCTTGTAATCAATGGTTGTGAATAGGCTTCATCTACTCTAACTGAATGGACTTTGTTTACACCTACCCTCCCCATTGTTGTTTCTTTCCCTTGGATGTAAATGTTTACCCCTTCTGATTTCTGTTTCATGCATCTGACAAAGTGGGTTGCAGCCCACGAAAGCTTATGCCTGCAGAAATTTGTTACTCTTTAAAGTGATACAGGATTCTTGTTTTTTTCTCAGCATAAGGGATACCTAGGAACATAAAGCTGGTACCCCTTCCCACTCTTACCTTAGACATGTCAGGGGTGGGAGAAGGTGTGGCAGACCCTGGCTGTGGAATGGTCCCTATAATTAGGAGACTCTGGCTCTGATTGGGTAAAGCACTTAAGTACCTACTTATGTCCCATTCACTTATGTCCCAGCACATGCCTAAGAGAACTGTTTAACTGAAAATTTCTAGCCCAACCTTCTGCGTACATGAAGGTGCAGTATTCTATTTGCAATACAACCAGTTCTTTTCAGCCCCTTTATAAACTGCGTTGCATGCCTGCAACCACATGGATGTTTCAGAGCACTTCTGTAGCTAAGCATAATAACATTGAGCACTGCCGTCTCATCATGCTTCTCTCACTTTGTATGTTGCCAAAGTTGCAGTACAAAATGTGAAATATAATACCGTGCACCGGCTGGGGGGAAAGTCAGCTTATGGCAGCATACCGGACTCACCCCTAAAATAGAGCAACCTGCAAGTCTTGGCTGGTTCCTTTCTTTTCTTTGATATTTCTTCACAAATTCCAGATCCTGCTGTTATTGTTTTACTTGAAAGTCTTATAGTGCCTTCAAAAGATTCTTATCGGAATCATTTTATATATTGGCACTTTACGATAACTTTTCTCTTATTGCCTGAGGGCTGCTCTTCTTGCTTTATAACTGAGGAAACACTTATCGGATGAGTGTTGCTTTTATGATGATGATGTACCTCCACATGTGGTGTGGACTGAGGGAAAGAAGCACTTCAGTAAATGTTTTTGCTATACGCTCGTGCTGGAGTATGGCGTCCCTTGGGTGCAGTGCTGTGTGTCCGGTGTGTGGGAGAACAGCATATTAGGTGCAGCTTGGCATTTTATGAAATACTGAGGCCAGTTCTTGCCACAGAAAGACAGGTACAACTCCCATTGAGGGTCGTCCTTTTGCTGGGGATGGTGGCAGGGGCCCACATGACCTCACCTGCTCCCTGTGCTCTTGTGCTTCCTCATTGAGATAGATGCTTCTTGCTCCTGCAAGGTGCTCAGGTGGGGTCATGGCCTCCCTGCTTATTCTTAGCTCTCTTTAGGAGATTAGGATCCTTCCTCCAGCTGGTTCCTGGTGATGGAGGCAGGAGCCCCATGGCATCACTTGCTAGAGATCCACAGGGCTGTCTTCCTGTGTCTTCCACCCCACTGGGGCGGGTGCTGCCAACACAAATGGGAGAATGGGCCTGATCTGTCTCTTGTTGAGTGAAGCTCATTGGGTATTTTCCGACAAAATGTTTTTTTGGTGGAAGATGCCACTTCATCAAAACTGAAACTGTTCACAGTTTGGTTTGGACAAATCTCCCAACTTAAAAAAAAATTAGAAAAAAAAATTATTTTCCTATTTTGAAACAACTTTTCATTTTGAAATGTTAGTTCATTTACGTATCAATATTTCAAAAAGATTTAAAAATGTAAAGAGTGAAATCTGAAATATTTTGAAATTATTGAAACATTCAATTGATCTGATCGAAATTTTTTTCCAGATTATCAGGTCACAAACATTTTTGAGATTTTTGATTTTTCATTCTGGTCCGGGATGGGAAGACATTTCAAAATTTCAAACTCTCACAAGATGGAAAAACTATTTCCCACTCAGCTCTGTAGTTGAAATCAATGTGAGCCATTCCATTGACTTCAGAGTGCTGGATCGGAGCCAGTATTATTCAGCCACCTCACAAGGATGATGTGAACACTTGTCCAGGTTTGCACAGTGTTTTGAAATTATGGTAGACTATGTAAGTGTTAAGTATTATTAAATGGATAATGTTGGGTCAAAATTTTGTCCAAAATTTGAGTCTTTGTAAAAAGCATTATTTACAAAATAGAAAATCAATGGAAATGTTGCCGTGGCTATTTTTTCATTCCAGTGAGAAGAGATTTCTTAAGCATACATTCTTCTTTTCTCTGCATAACTCAGACATGGTAACTGGAAAGTGAAAATGACAAAAAATTAGTACCAGTGAAAGTGACTAGTTGGTTATCAATGTCCAGTGTTAGAGAAATGCAAAATTAACAAGCAATAGCAGGGAAAATTATTACGTCAAGTTCTTCCACTTTTCATAATCTTAAGTGTTGTTTGTCACATAAGTAGGGTAACTAGAAAATGATTTTCAACCTGACTTTGCTCTCTACAAGTAAAACTTTTGAGAGGAAGTAGTGCAATTTAGTGGTGTCATACCATACAGAGTAGTAAACTGATCTAGTGCTCTTCATAGATACTGGGGAACCTCTTCAGCAGGAATTGCTGATAGGCCAAAAATAACAGAGAAACAGATAGTGTAGGAGCCAAAACTGATTAGCAACAAAAGCATGAAGGAAGTGGATTAGACTTGGGGCAAATATATCATCATGAAGGAGAGGGTAGCTTGATGGATTTAGTGGTTGCAAGCCATACACTTGGGCAATTCTAGTGAGGAATAAGACCTTGGTGTGGGAGTTAACTTGGGCCAGGGATGTGTTACTCTGAAAGGTCATTAGTGTTTCCCAAAACATGCATTTTCCATTATTTAAAAATGTGGGACTTGGAGAAGGAGACAGAAGGCTATTGAAATACACCCTCCCTTTTTCCAGCCATGTGTTTTATAAAATAAGTGATACTGAAAGAGCAAAAGGGGATGAATAAAAGGAAAGAATTAGGGATTTGAAAAGCACAGAAAAAAAAGATAAGAAAGATATTTGAGAATTTAGAAACCCAGAGTATCAAAAATAGACTTTTGGTTTACACTAGAGATGTTTCATGGATATTAGTCATAACATATTTAATCTTCTGGCATGATATTAGAAAGGTAGTTAAAATCCTGCTAACACCACAGACAATACAGTTAAAAAAAATTTAATAAAGACTTGCACAACTGCACCTCTGGAGAGCCTTTGTCACTCTGAAGCACATTTCCCTTTCATACCCAAACATCGATATAAGAGGATTTAGTTTATCTTCATTTCTTTTCTCATATTGCTGAATACTTATTTACATGTATATTCCCCTTCATAACTGGGTTTTTTCCTTTGCCAGTCCCTAGCAATGTCATATAATTCACTCTCTCTTTGACAGATGGATTGTGATATCACATACTTTGTATTAGTGTCTCAACTATGTTAGTCCAGTCTGTTCTTCAGAGTAAAGTTTCTGTAGGGGAAGAAATTAGTTAAACATTTCTGTGACAACACCAGGTACAGTCATTTGTGGCTTTTTTGCGGATTGGGATGAACGTGAAATGCTTTCCAGCTCAGAAAAGCTGTTTCCATGCTGAGGACACTAGTGCAGCTTTGTATAGATTCGTTGCCAATCTTCCAATGTTGGTAAAGCTAGTGGCTAATCTACCCTAGTGCTCTCACTGTTGCCAACGTCTGTAAAGTTGCACCAGTGCTAGAATAACAGTGAGATAATTTCTGAAAATCCTGAGTCTTTTCAAGTCTTCTGCTGAAAAGAGGCCACAATTGGGAAGTAAAATAAATGGCATAAGAGGGATGCTAAAAGGCTATAATGTTAGTTTGTGAAATATCTTTGTGTAGGGTTGGAAAACAAGCCACATTTTATATACCGTGATTTCACTATTGAATTTTAGATCTACTGTTTTTGCAGTCTGTGATCATCATCAACATCATTGTGGCAGATCCCAAAAGGATGTAGCTTCCTCGCAGTTTGAGCACTACCCAGACTGATCTCTAGCTATGTCCAACAAGACAGCTTGGCTGGTCATTCAGTTTGTATCTACCACGTGCAATCTTATCAGGCCACGGAAGCTCTTGGAGATCGGGATGGCCAGATGCGTAGGAGCATTCCTTGGTAAACACCCTTCATAATTCAGTAGTCCTCTCTCCTAATAATAAGGCTGTACCAAGAAAGTTGCTGACAAAAGCCAAACCAGTGCTGACAGAGGTGGTTGGTGGATTTGGCTATGGATAGCCTCATTGCTGATCTTGTCCTGCTACTGAATATGGAGTAGCTCACAAAGACTGAGAATTAAAACCACCAATCCTCCACTCTTCATCCTTCCTCAGCACCCACGTTTTACTGCTGTCTGTAGAATGGGTGTAACTGTAGTCCTATAGATCCACTTGACGTCATGACGGCCCAAACAGGGGCCACTGAAGGGCCCGGAACATGGCTGTGGCTGCTGCTATATGAGCATCTGCATTTTTTGAGCATCCTCCAGCACTGTCTATGATGCTGTCCATGTATTTGATAGTTGCCATCTCCTCAGTGTCCTAACCAGACGGGCTATTGCTTGATGGTAATGGCCAGGGATTTAATTTTGTCTGGATTAATAACCAGACCAGTGCATTCTGCTTCTTGCCCAAGCAGATCAGCCATCAGCTGCAGTGATTCACCAAACTGAGCCAACAAGACAATGTCATCGGAATGTTTGAAATCTCAAAGGAAAATGGTGTTCTGGTCAGTGCCTACTGCTTCCTCAAGTTTATCCATCAGGTAGTCAATGCTGATTTGGAACAGTGAAGGTGATTCAATGCAGCCTGTCCAAATTAGACTGCAGCTTTCTGTTCCATAGTAGAGCTCTACAATCAATGACACGTCATCTCATCAGCTCCCACAAGCTTGCTAGTTGTTGCACTGAATCAAAGGCCTGATGGAAGTCTATAAAAGGTACTGTGCATGGCTTATTAAATTCAGCTATCTTCTTAAAAATCTGCCTCAAGGTAAAGACCTGGAACAATCAGGTCTACAGCCACACTGAGTATCCCGGCTTCTCCCAGAAATCATCACTGATTTAAATATTAACGGGATAACAACAATAGCATATCTCTGGTTGTGACATTCACCCTTATTGTCATTTTTTTTTTAACAGAGGCAAAATAATTCCTTTCTTCCAGTCATCTCAGATGCTATCAGTGCACCAGATAGCCTGTGCAGCCATGGTACAACCATACTCTTACCTGTCTTCAGCAACTCACATGACGTCACAAACCCCTCATGCCTTCCCACATTTCAGCCTATGGACTGCGATCCAGGTCTCTTCTGGGTTTAAAAAAAGAAGTTCCTGACCCATTTCAATCAGAAGATGGACAGTAGGCAGTGGACTGTTTGAGGAGTGTCTTGAAATGATCTTCGCAATGACACAAATGATGGCTAATGCTGTTATCCTGACTCTACTTGACAAGCTGGTGCCACCTTCCCCCGCAAATGCTGCAGCGTTGAATAGAGGATGTGGCGATTGTGCCTGATGACAGCCTGTTCTAAACTGGCTGAATGAGTGGACCGGCAGCATTCCTTACCTTTCATGCACAATGACATGAGGACATTCTGGAACTTATACGTAGGTCAAATGCTGTCTTCAGCTGTGAACATGTACCTCCATGTACAAATTCAGCAGTGGATTATTTTGAGCTACAAGAGGAGCACATTGTAAATCTAAAAGTAGACTCCATCCCTAAGCTTTGTATAGAAATAGAGAATTTAAAGCCCCAAATATCCAGAATGTTATACACTAGGTTTCTATTTCCCAGTCATATACAATCACTATTGGAGAAACTCCATTATTATGGTCATCTTTCTCATGTTTCCAGTGAAATCACCTGCAAAACTCACATTGACTTCACTCGGAAAAGGACTGGGACAGCAGAAGTTTTAACAAAACTTTCAAGCCTGGGAACATAGTGCAGGGAGTTATTATATTGACAGAATTAAACAAAATTAAACACCTTCCTGAAAGAACAGAATTATAATAATGCTAGCTAAATGCTGTGTTGTATCTACCTGTTCTCTAAGGGCCTCAAGATTTTCCATATGTTTCTATTTATGGAGAAAGCTGGTAATCTTACAACAGAAGTTTATATGTCATGTTTTTCCAGCCTAATGACAGACTGATAAACAGGGCCCAACTATCTGCGTGCTCTGGGCCTCATGCCCAGAGAGTTGGGAAGATGTAGATTTTTACAATTATTCTCTGCAGTAGTTGACATGCACGTACTATTAGATGTTTTCTTCAAATTTAGAAAAAAAATAGACTTGGAAGGAAAATCGAGAGAATATTTCAGAGGGACATGTACTTAAACTACGCTTTCATACTGTTATAACAAGTCTCCAGCATAGCTGAGAATTACATAATAATAGCTTGTTTATACCACTTTTAGATCTCCAAGCACTTTACAAAATAAACTAAGCATTGTTATACATTTAGCAAACTGGGAAACTGAAGCATAGAGCAGTGCTGTAATTTACCCAACATCATTCAGCCACTTAGTAGCAGAACCAAGACTAGAACTTTGGAAGCCACCCTAACCACTGTACCAAATAGCTTTTTGTAACATGCACATTTGAGATAGACAGTAGACGACGTAAGTGTATTCAATGGGATTTTTTTATTTTTAAAAGAAAAATTTGGGGGTTGGTTTTTGGGGGAAAATTTAAGAAACAAAGATACAAGTAACTGCTATCAATGTCACTAGAATTACTTCTGACCTGTGCCAGATACACTTATAGACCAGAAAAAGTAGCATTGTGTTCATTTGTTTGTTGGTAGTTGTTGAATTTAAATATAATTATTTGCAAAAGCCTTGTTACTTCAATGTTACCATTGTAAAGCTAAAACCAAACAGAAAAAAAAATCTAAAAATGTGAAGGTTAATGTTCATTAGCAATGTTAACTTGGCTGCATTGCAGAGAGCCGAATATAGGACAACACATGGCTGATATTACCACTACACTTAAGAATCTGATCAGTAATTGAAAATAATATAAACCTTTTTAACTCACACTAGTAACTGTGAAACCCATGCAAATTATTGAATTTTAGAAGTTATCAAGTATGTGAATAAGTAGGACCTAATATAATCATCAGTGAGAATACTGTATATCTCAAATGAGAAACCCAGCTTCTATTAAATTTAATTATTTCTTCCAGTAACATTAAAAGAAAGGTCATTACAGAACAAGAGTGGCTTCCTTAAATTTAATTACTCTTCCCTGTGACTTCCATGGTGAAGGTCTAACTATAAATCAAGTTCAGTTAATAATAGAAAGAGCCTTCTAAACTAAAATATGTGGTAAAAATGTTATACCAAATGACCGAAATTGACCCAGGAGAGGGCTGGTATGGATTACAGGGAAAATATTTCCTAGAGGTAAATCCAGCATTTCATTTTACAGAAGAGAAATGAAGAAAGAGTTCATGAATCATAGAATATTAAGAGTTGGAAGGGACCTCAGGAGGTCATCTAGTCCAACCCTCTGCTGAAAGCAGGACTAACCTCAGCTAAATCATCCCAGCCAAGGCTCTGTCAAGTTGCAGCTTAAAAACCTTTAAAGATGGAGATTCCAGCACCTCCCTAGGTAACCCATTCCAATGTTTCACCACCCTCCTAGTGAAAAACTTTTTCTAATAGCCAACCTAGACCTCCCCCACTGCAACTTCAGACCATTGCTCCTTGTTCTGTCATCTACTACCATTGAAAACAGCCTAGCTCCATCCTCCCTGAAACCCCCTTTCATAAAGTTAAAGACTGCTATCAAATCCCCCCCTCATTCTTCTCTTCTGCAGACTAAACAAGCCTAGTTCCCTCAACCTCTCCTCATAAGTCTTGTGCTCCACCCCCCTAATAATTTTGTTGCCCTCCGCTGGACTCTCTCCAACTTGTCCACATCCTTTTTGTAGGGGGTGGCCCAAAACTGGACACAATACTCCAAATGCAGCCTCACCAATGCCGAATAGAGGGAAATAATCACTTACCTCAATCTGCTGTCAGTGCTCCTACTAATGCAGCCCAATATGCTATTAGCCTGCTTGGCAACTAGGGCACATGCTGACTCATATCCAGCTTCTTATCCACTGTAACCCCCAGGTCTTTTTCTGCAGAACTGTGCCTAGCTTGTTGGTCCCCAATCTGTAGCTGTGCATGGGATTCTTCCGTCCTAAGTGAAGGACTCTGCACTTGTCCTTGTTGAACCTCATCAGATTTCTTTTGGCCCAATACTTCAATTTATCTAGTCTACGAGTCCCCGTACTTTAGTGTCATCTGCAAATTTGCTGAGGGTGCAATCTACCCCATCCTCCAGATCATTAATGAAGATGTTGGACAAAACCTGCCCCAGGACCTTAAAATGGATGCCTTGAGGACCTGCTCCATGATTTTTCCAGGGATTGAGGTGAGGCTGACCAGTCTGTAATTGGCTAGATTCTCTTTCTTCCCTTTCTTGAAGAAGGCACTATATTTGCCTTTTTCCAGTCATCAGGGGCCTCCCCCAATTGCCATGAACTTACAAAGATAATAGCCAATGGCTCTGAAATCACATCAGCCAACTCCCTCAGCACCCTTGGATGCATTGCATCTGAGTTAGCTAGGCACTCCTTGAAGAAATTAGTGGGCTAAATCCTCAGATGATGTTAATTACTAAAACTACACTAGCTGAGGATCTGGCCCATGGTGTTTAGAAGCATTGCACAAAGAAAAATGGTCCAATAAAATACTAAACTCACAGTAGGTAAGAAAATGTATTACTGATAGAGAAGACTGAGAAAGCTCTGAGGCTAGTGCTCAATTACTGTGAAGAAATAAATAAAGTGGATATGATTCAGGAATTTACACTTTAAAGCCAAGAAAGGAAATCAATAAGTATCTCGTATGAAGGAAAAAAGAAGGCAGACTTAAGTGCTTTTCCCTCCAAGGAGATTTGCAAGGAATTTGTGGTATTTTCTCAGAGAGTCTTATGCAGCCAAAACAAAAGGTACATACTGAAAATGATTTAAGACAGGCAAAAATGCCTAAAATCCAAGGGAACTGGCAGAAAATTTTGGAAGATCTAATTTCACTGTAGGGAAAAGGGACATGCAGATAAAATCTTGACAATCAGGTGAAGCGTAAGGTTTGGAGGTGCTATTTTGTGAATTCTGTAATTAGTCAGTGACCTGTTTGGTCGTACAGTAAAGCTATTTAAAACATTTCTACAAGGATGGAATCTCTCAGATTGTATAGAAGAGGCAGAGAAAAATAAATCCAGAATGTATATATCAATTTCATACCAGTGTGCATGGCTACACGTTTAATAGATCCAGAGGGGTAGCCGTGTTAGTCTGTATACAGCAAAAACAACAAGAGTCCTGTAGCACCTTAACGACCAACAAGTTTCTAAGGGCATAAGCTTTTGTGGGCTGCAACCCACTTCATCACTGCAGCCCATGAACGTTTATGCCTTCAGAAATTTGTTAGTTTTTAAGGTGCTACAGGACTCTCGTTGTTTTTACATTTAATAGAGTTGCTTCCAAAATTAAGGTAGCAGCCAATCAGGATTTATCAAAGGCAGGATTGTGGGATCAATCATGTAAAGTGCTGAGTGCTCTTCTGGGGCAATGGATGCCTTCAACTGCAGCTGATGTGGTAGGACTGGGTCCAGCATTAAGAGGGTTTCAGGGACACCACACTCACTTGAATTCCAATACAAATAGCTCAGTTAAGGTGGTGTTAAAACTGTGGGTGCATAATTCTCTTATTATCATCGTGCCCTTACCATGAGAGGTCAAATCGCTCATATCAAAAGTTGGAAATTCTGAGGTACGGCCCACTCTGTGGCCTGTGCAAAGATCAAATAAAAAACAAAGATCAAACATGAGAAAACTAGGAAATGCAGAGTTAAGGTTGCATTTCTCAAACAAGACATATGCACATGCACAACCTTAAACTTGGGATGACAGCATGTTTTAGTAGCATCCTTTGGTGGGTGAGGAGGGGATCATGGTGAAAATTTGTCTTTCTTGTTTTTCACTTGTCTTAAAGTTGTAATATGAAGGTAACATTAGGAAATTGGCTAATGTATTGTTAGCCTGTTTTAATTGTGGCTGAGCAGCTAGAAACAAGAATAAAAAGTCACTCAATAAATCCATTATTATTATAATTTATATTGTGGTAGCGCCTAAAGGCTCTGCTCCTTTGGACTGTATGAATAGGAGCTCTTGTTTGGAACTGTGGTGGGCACAGGGAAAATGTTGTGTTTTTTTGTTAGGGACAGATAAAGTACTGTGATGTTCTGAATTCTTTGTGCCACCCACAAGTGTTAGAACTGTTCAGTTTTCTACAGACTAGATTGGTGAGGTAATATCATTTATTCCACCTAAAGAAGAGCTCTGTGTGGTTCAAAAACCTGTCTCTCACCAACAGAAGTTGGTCCAATAAAAGATATTACCTCACATACCTTGACTCTCTAATATCTGGGGACCATCACGGCTACAATACCACTTCCGACAACAATTTTACAGAAGCATAAATCAACATGAGGCTAAAAATGTACCACGTAATGAGTCACGGGACACGTGTGACATTTTTCCAAAATGAATATGTTGGAAAACTTCCACCTATCTCACCATTTTAAATTTTTGAACAGGTTTTCCTGGTTATATCTAGTGACTTTTCGTCTTCTTTCTGTACAAAGAAATAACAGGAGAAACTGGATAACTATATAGGGGAAATAGTGAAAGTGACCACACAAAATGAAACAATAGGAAAAAATATCTAATTGTTTCCAGTTATCTGAGGTATTACTTATAATGATAGTAGATACAAAATTTCAGATGAAAATGTGAGCTTTTAATTACTGGTGTCCCTTTAAATGGAATACATCTATGCAATTACAAGAGCCACTTTGAAGTATATCATGGAGGATAGAGTATACAGTATCAATATAATTCCATGCAGTGTTAGATATGAATACATTAAGATTATATATGCTAACCTTTAATATTGCTTGATTGTATTTCAGGATGGACGTCTTTTATTTACACACTATCTGGCAATCTATATGTTGGTAAGTTTCTCATTAAACTCTTACAGTTGTTAAGAAGGAGAATTCAGCTTCTTGAAAATTATTGCTCTGAAGGAAAAAGGAAGATCAGACCTAAAAATAATTTAGATCCTGTACTTAAAAAACTAAAAATAAAAAAGGTATGTGGTTTGGCACAGTGATCCGTTAGTGGAATAGTTTACACTGTGCACTTCCATTTAGTATTAATACATGTGCCATTGATACCATCAGGTTTTAATAAAAAAGTATTCCAAAGAACAATTTATATTAAGGGATGATACTTAAATTTTCAATATAATTTTTTCAGATCTGTTTGACAACATAATAAATCTGATTATGGCTCCTGTCCTGGAGGCTCTTCTATGTAGGCTGACTCCTATGCCTTCACAGAGTTCTCATGGGGCTACACACAGGTGCAGGCATCCACCCATATAAGGCAACTTGCATGATGTGGTCATTAAAATGGGCTTTATTGCAAAATGACATAGATATTGTCTAGCACAAATCAAGGAATATGACTAGTGTAAAATTCCACCTCTTCAATTTTTTTAAGATAAGACCAGTCAGCTGATAATCTCTAGCTCTTATATAGTGGTTTTCATCAGTAGCTTTCAAAGCACTTTATAAATGAGAGCAATACCTGTTTTATAAAGGGGGAAACTGAGGCACAGAGCATTGAAGTGACTTGCTCAAGGTCACCTAGGAAGCCAATGGTACAGCCAGGAAGAAAATCCAGGTTTCCTGAGTTCCAGCCCACTGCTCTGACCACTAAGCCATGCTGCCTCCCACGAGTGGGCCTTCTCCCCTTCAATCTTTTCTGAATGGTAACAGCTGCTGGATCCCACATGCTTCTAGGCCAAATGGGTCTGGGCAGAGTAGGGTCACGTTCTGGTTCTGGGTCTCTACAACACATTCCCAGGGAAAGAACCCATGTTTGACACGCTTCCTTGGGACATGAAGCTCTGCAGCCCAGTCACAGTAAACTCCCAAATCACTGCCTCAACCCTTCTGAGACCCCAGTTGCTTATACACAGTGCCTCAGAATTCCAGCTTGCTGTGGGCACGCTGAACTTCTCAGTTAGGCCTTTCAGAGACAATGTAGTAGGCAAGCAAGGGATGCAAGTTTAGCAAAGGAACTTCTTAACCACAGTCACTTTTAGGAAAGCACTATAGAGTTACAGATCTTTGCAATGTAACTACCAGTTCTGAGGCAAAGCCTGTTCTAGACTGTTCTCACTACTCCCGTGAGTCTGAGGTCTGGTCAGTATTTTAAGCTAGTCAGACTCTCCTACATTTTCCATCTCCAGCCCGGTCTTCTGGCACGTGGAGGTGGACATCCCCCTTCTCAGACAACATCTCCCCCTTAAATATACCCTCTGACACTGTTTTGCAATGTGCTTATGATAAGTGTAACTGTTAACTGTGGGCTAACCTGTGGCTTTGGCACAGGCCTATGCAGAGGGCAGCACATAATTACACTGCCCCAGGAGCAGAACAAATTGAATGAGTGTCCCAATCTAGTTCCTGGCTGCCCCTCCTACTCACAGGATAATGGGAGGTATCTGTGTCAGCCCTCTCCCGGGCATAGATTACTTCCCCCCTGTGTGCCAACTCAGCTGCGCTGGCAGGTTCAATATGTGGATAGAGTCAAGGAGCCTCCCATTCCATGCTCCTGCTCACAAGTGCAAGAAGGGGAGTAGTGTCCTCATGGAGACAGCTGTACCCTGTGTTGTAACCTTCCAGATGTGTAGCTCAAACAAGGGAGGGTGGGGTGTCTTACATTACCTCTCCTTCACCCCCATGTGCAGGTGTGCTTAGGGCAAGTTACAGCCTTGCTCTTTATTGGCAACCGAAAGAAAAAGAACAAGACTTGCTAGCAATTCAAAGTTTGATTGCATGTCATGTGGTGATTCTAGCTGAATATTTTCATTTAATTTGTTTGAGCAATATACCTCATAATATTAGAAATTAAGGACTCTTTTAATTCTTAGCTCCAGAAAAAACAAAAAACAACAACAAAAAAAGCCACTGGGGAATACATAAGCAATAGTTGAGATAGTCACATTCTGAGAATTCTACAATGTAAATTTAGAACCAGGTTTTTCAGGTTGCTTTTCATTTCCTTTTACAAATGTTTAGACAGCCAAATCTAACAACACTTGCAGCAGAACTATTTTCAGTAGGACTTTTGTGACTTGCACTGTTAGATTTAGCATTCTTGGCCAAGTTCAGTGGTGGAAAATATCTGATTTAGCTGTATTTATAACTGAAAGCCATTTTAAAAACTTTTTTCTTTTGAAACGTACTTTATTTAACATACAAAAAATAATGATGTTGATCAAATATCAGAGAAATCACCTGGAACATAGGCATTATCCTCTTTCCTGCTCCTCTGCAGCTCTTTTGCAAACATTTTACATCGTCCTTTTTTTGCAATATTGGAAAATAAATGTAAGATGTTACAAAATTTAGCCAACGGCCTACCATTCAACCATGAAGCCAGAAATTGCTAGAACAGGAACGAAACATACAGATTAAATCTATGTCTGTACCTCATTTTAAGTGATCCTTCAAATCACAACATTATGGCTCCCATCCATGCACTGTGAGAATGAGTGGGAAGGAGTAATAATCCCATATAAAGTCAGATGTGCAGTTTCTTGGCAGACTTGAAGACTTAAAGATTTAGTCAAGTCTAAATCCTGATTCCTTGGAAGAACAGTAGTAGAAAAATCACCTAGAAACTGTAATAGGTCATTCTTAAAAGGAGGCTGATGTTATGCCCAGGGTATTGGCCACTTTTAGATTTTATTTTATTACTTTGCAAAGTCCAATTAAATTTTCATAATGAATGCTTCAGTGTTCTTTCTGTGTATGAAGAACAAATTGGTTCCAGCAGCCTAGCACTCCTGCAGTATCAAAGTACAGTGTGCACACAAAGGAACACAGACAAGCATATTCACTATCCTTGTACAGCTGGCCTTTTGGTGATGCTTGATAGCATTTAAGGTATTTTACTGCCAGCCTTCCATTGGCACATGGTAACACATCCTTTTCCAATTTCTTCATGATTTTGTACCAGTTAATCAAGACTACAAGAAGCTGTACATTAATTCCAATATACAAATGTTATCTATCTGAAAAGGGTTGAGTACAATTTAATTTGCCCATTTTTAAAGCCCTTACCCATGTCGAAGTGCTTGGAAATGTAATTTCAAGAAAATAGAGTCATTTCTTACTCCGACCATAATTCAAGGTGATAGTTTAGTGTGGGAGTTTAGTTGAGCTAACTAAAAAGCCCACAAATCAGGTGCGGACAAGAGTTTGGGGTCAAGGATGGAGTAAGAGAAGTCTTCATACTGACCAGAAAAAATTCAGTCAAAATCTGTGTATCTGTGACTAAGGCCCGGTCTACACTTACTTTGGCGATTCGGCGGCAGTCGATGGGAGATATGCAAGTGATGTAAATCACTTGCGTATCTCGTGTCGACTTTGCAGCGTCTCCTCCGCTCGGCATCCATACTGCACTGCATCAAAGGGAACAGCGCTCCCTTCGACGCAGCGCTACTCCACTTATGGGGGTGGTTTTCCTGCGTTGCTTCCTGGATCTACTGAGCGCGTCTCTACAGACCGCTCAGTCGATCCAGAGCAACTGATTTGACGGCGGCGAATTTGCCACTGTCAGTGTAGACCCAGCCTCATAGTCATCCAAGGTGAACAGTGAAGAGGGACCACATCAGGTCCAATTCATCACTTAGATCCCTTTCAGTATAAAGGTGTAAGTGGCCCTAAGTGGTAGGTACGGCTTTGTGAGGGGCTGCTCCACTGGGAGGTGAAATGCACTCTTAAAATCAATAGAAATCCTATCTGAATATCTATCAAAAAGCATTAATAAGAATATGACTATTCTCCCCATGTGTCCTATATTTCTCTTTTTTATCCCTTTTATTAACATGAGTGTTGTATTAGTGCAGTTGTTCTCAATGTTTTCTATCCAATTACACCATGTTACAACAGAAAAAAAGTTTAGCAACTCTTCTGTCTTCCCTCACAACTGGCCACAAAGTAAAGCAAGGCGGCCATCACCTCCCAGGCCTGTTTGCAATCCCTAGGTTGAGAACTCATGTATTAGTGTATCAGCTTCATTCATCTCCATCAAACCTCTCCTCTCAACTTGATAGTACCCTAATCCCTGTGGTTATAGTTTATCAGAGGATGCACATAAGTGGACTTGTCAGGGGAGGGGTGAAAGTAATGGCTTTTTTTCATCTGCTGCAGAAAGGAAATTAAAAGTAAATGACAACTGAGGTGGACACTGGGTATGTGTAACAGACAGAGTGGGAGTGTTAGAGGAAGATGAATTCAAGAAAAGTTTGCATGTTCTTCAGTAAAATAGCTTTCAGCAGAAATAGTTTGAAAGGACTTCTGATACACATTAATCATTTTATATTTGCAGCTTTGATTGTGTCATGCATTGTCTTTTTACATATCTGGTCTGTTCATAGGCTCTGATGATGCCCAACAAAAAATAGAACCCCACCACACTGCGGTATTGGACGATGGTGACTGTGTTCAGTTAGAAAACAAGGTGAGCCTTATCCTGTCCTCATGTTTGGAGTTTATAATTCATTTCTGTAAAAGATTTTCGATGGGAATTACTAACTTTATTTCTTTGGTTGGTATTTCCATCACCTTCCCTCCCACACCCCACCCTTTTAATGCACAGTAAGTGCAAACATGCCATGAGAAATGTTAGGACCAGGAAGAGGCAAGATAGCCCAGCATATTTGTCCTTTTCCAAACTTGTCTTAAAACTATTTTCTCATTTTTTTTCACTCTAGACATCACTTCCCTCCTCGCTCTAGAAACACATCTACATTGTGGGGAAATCCTAATGGGGAGCTTTGCCACTGACTTCAGTGAAGCCAGGATTTCACCCCAGGTGTTTGTTTAGCTCCTTTATAATGCCTTTCATAATTCTGAACATTTGAACTGGCTCGAAGTGTCCCCTTTCCCAAAGAAGGCAAAGCTCAATTTCACCAACCCTAAGAAACTAGCTAATCCCCAAGTGAACATTTCTCTGGCTTTTGGAGATCCTCTGGAGAGTAGGTGATGGTGGTGAAAAGGGGTGTCACTGCTGAGAAGCAGGCCCAATTGAAACCCTTGCCTGATGTGAATCTCAGCCAGCCCCATATACACCTTATTGAGATCACTCTTTCCTCTTCCTGCCCTGCTGCTGTGTTCTGACTCCATCTTTGGTTAGGTCCTGCTCCTTGCTCACATTGAGAAGAATTACGGGGTGGGCGGTGTGTGTGGCAAAGGCTGAGGATGGGATGCATTCACATGTATTCACTCCACCTGTAGCAGGCCCAAGTGCATTTCAAGGTGTAAATAAAGCCACTGAAATAAAGTATTAAAACAGGGTGCTTCACCAAGCCCACGCCCATAGTTCATACAGGAGAAAACAGAGATCTTCATGGAAACTTCCCAATTGCAAACAGCTTCCAACCTAACCTTCCCCAATCCTTCCACTAGCCTGTTAAACTGTTCCCAATCAATCTTCCTGGGGAGAAGCCTGAAAGGACAGATAGAGATCCAGAGTCTGGCAAACCAAAGAGGGAACTAAATTCCAGTCCCAAAGGCTACAAATACTAAGTTCTTTTGGCGGCAGAGGGAAATGAAGTGACTCTGTAGAGAGGAAAAAAGGTGCTCAGAATGTCTTTCCTTCCAAAGTGCAGAATAGGGCTATTCTACATTGACGGCGGCAAAGTCGCCGCCATCAGATCGACTTATCTGGATTGATTGAGTAGTCAGTGAAGACCCGCTCAGTCGATCCAGAAGTCGACGTTATAAATCCACCCCCGCAAGTGGCGTAGTGCTGCATTGATGGGAACGCGGTTCCTGTCGGTGCAGTGAAGTGAAGACAGCGCGCAGAAGAGAAGCACAGCAGTCGACAGCAGTTACGCAAGTTCTTTGCGTAGCTCCCGCCGACTGCCGCTGAATCGTGGAGGTAAGTGTAGAACAAGCCTTAGAAAGAAGAGCATATTCATCCTATGGGTTAAAACTTTTCTCTGACGTCCAACAATGGCAAGTGCTTTCTGAAAAAGCTAAAAACACTTTTTTATTATTTAGCAAATACCCCAACATGTGGTAGGCACTTTATAGACAAATATAAAGACCTGGTCCCAGCTCTCAAGAGCTTGCTGTTGAAGTATAAGGAAGATATTTTGGAGGAAGGGGGATTTTGTTTTATCTTTCTGGGGTTTTTAAATACATACATGTAAAAAATAATTCAGAGTTTTGAGATCAATGCTATCTACTGTATTTCCCTAAACTATCACAGCAGCAATAGATTCAAAGAACTGCAGATATGTTAAGTATTCATTTTCCTTTTGGGGATTCCCCCAGCTATTTTTTTAAAACTGTGGATACTGTTTACAGGGATTCTCCCAGCCCAGTAAAGATCATTCTTAGGCTTTCCTTACAACTTATATGAAATTCTAGGGTCTATAATCCCTTTGTTATCTCTTGTCCCTCTCTTTTTTATTTTACCACTTTTAAATAATGGAGATTTGTTTGCTGCTTCCCAATTCTCAGGAAACTCTTCCCAATTCTATGTGAACTCTACCAAATGGTGCTGGTCATGAAAAGGGACAGTTACAGCCTTGAAGACTGAGGTTCTCAATGGTTTCACCAAACTCATCCAACATGAGTAGTACTAGCTTCCCCATACCACCATGTTGTCTGAAGGCAGCCCTAGAGGGACTACCTCAAGGACTCAAAGGCAGGGAATCATGGATACCTATCCAGACTAAAAATAGGTTTGTGTTGTTTATAAGGGCAACAGACTCAAGAGAATGAAAGGAGAACTCATTCTCCAGGCCCACCCTGTATTCATGCTTTTCACTGGGACTTGTTAAAACCACATTACTAATCTCTATGAATCAGCCAGTCCTTCTGCAGTGATTTTTTTAATAGGAAATGCAGTGTGAGGATTTAACTGTAATCTTCAGTAAACTTTATTGATGGTTACAAGATCAGATAAAGGTCAGGAGTGTGCCAAATGAAATCTTAAAATATTTTTAATATGTGGTAAGAGTGGAAAATAATCATCCTATTATGGCCAGCTATGAACTTTAGAATATACAGGCTGTATAATATACATTGACTTCTATGTAAACAGCTACAAGCGATAGGCTATTAATTCTCCCTTGTTGATGTCAGAAAACTGATTTACCCTTTTATTGACCTGAGATTTGTAAATGTTAAAATCCAGTAAATGTAAATGTAAAGGATCCAAAATTTCCACTTTTATCATGTGGGTTTTCTTTTTAAGTTAGTGCATTATTGTAATTGATGGTCCTGGAATGGAGATCAGGCCTAATAGGGCCATGATAAAACTCTCATAGTTTTGCTGTTATATACCACTCCACTCATATGCTACTAGATGAATTATGATCCTTCTATGCACTCTGGAGCCATCTGTTGCACATAGAATCATAGGGTTGGAAGGGACCACAAGCGGTTTTCTAGTCCAGACCTCTATACTCAAGGCAGGACTAAGTATTATCTAGACCATCCCTGGCAGGTGTTTGTCTAACCTGCTCTTAAAATGACAGAGATTCCACAAACTCCCTAGGCAATTTATTCCAGTGCTTAACTACCCTGACAATCCTAATGTTCAACTTAAATCACCCTTGCTGCAATTTAAGCCCATTGCAGCAATTGCTTCTTGTCCTATCCTCAGAGATTAATGAGAACAATTTTTCTCCCTCCTCCTTTAAACAGTCTTTTATGTACTTGAAAAAAGTCCACAAGGCTTGCTACCTTGTCAAAGAAAGCTGTCAGGTTGGGTTGACGTGATTTTGTTCTTGACAAATCCACGCTGACTGTTACTTATCACCTTATTATCTTCTAGGTGTTTGCAAATTGATTGCTTGATTATTTCCTCATTATCTTCCTGGGTACTAAAATTAAACTGACTGGTCTGTAATTCCCCGGGTTGTTCTTATTTCCCTTTTTATAGATGGGCACTATATTTGCCTTTTTCCAGTCCCTGGAATCTCTTCTGTTTCCCATGACTTTTTGAAGATAATTGCTAATGGCTCAGATATCTCCTCAGTGAGCTCCTTGATTATTCTAGGATGCATTTCATCAGGCCCTGGTGACTTGAAGACATCTAACTTGTCTAAGTAATTTTAATGTGTTCTTTCCCTATTTTAGCTTCATATCCTACCTCATTTTCATTAGCATTCATTAAGTTAGATGTCCAATTGTTACTATCCTTTCTGGTGAAAACGTGCCTATATTGCTCTGAGGATATACCAAAAGGGATTGTCTTAGGAGCGGCAATGGGCAAAACATTTCAGAAAAATAAATACTTATGTCATCCTGTCCTTATTTCAGCCCACTGTCTGTATATCCATTTCAGACCCTGTAGTTCAGCTTAGCTCCTCCATAGCTCTCCTCTCCGTTATCGCCATTACACCTACTATCTTTCTGTGTGAAGATTACGTTTGGGGGCGGGAGGTTACCTCTATTCTGGACTCTCTGTGCTGTACCAGGCCAGCTGCTCTGTTGAGATCTCATGTACTCTGGGGCCTGATTCTCAGTTACTCAGGCCCACAGCCACAAAGCATCCTGGCACATGCATCCTGTTTTTAGGCACCACAGTGGTCTGCAAAACTCCCACCCAGCTGCTGCCTAACTCTGCCTAAATTCACTCCCATGCCGAAGTTTTTGTGGTAAAAGTTCCCTGAGGGCCTATGTTTGATTCTGGACATACACATTGCTGTCTGGGCACCTATCTCCTGCCTAAGCACTACAGCAACCCAAGAGCTGGAGGAAGACAGGCGCTCCTTTGCCTAACTCACCCATGGGGCCAGATCTAGTCAGTCTGCTCAAAGGTCACCTAACTCCACATAAAACGGTCTGGGGGAAAGGGGAGCTCACTTATAAATATTAGCCCAGTGGTTCGAGCACTCCCGTGGGATGGAGGAGCCCACAAGTTCAGGTTCTCCCTCTGCCTCATAGAGCAAAGGGTTTTGAACAGGGATCTGCCACCTCTCAAGATAGTGCCCTAACCACTAGACTATAGAGTCATTCATAGTCTCTGGCCCCTGTTAATATTTAATTATTCAATTAAAGTGGAATAACTGCAAGAGGAGAGATTCACAGCAGAACATCGTGTAGCCTAGTGGTTAGCGCACTCCCTTGAGAGGTGGCAGACTCCTGTTCAAATCCTTCTTCTCATCAGGCAGAGGGTGGGATTTGAACTAGCTTCTCCTCACCCCTTCCCACTCCCTGGCAGTTTTGTGTGGCATTAGGCCGCCTCTGAGTTCCACACGTTTGTTAGGTGAAGATGTGCTTCTCTTCCCCTGGCTTGCCTCGCTGCAGACCTGACACAGGCACCTAACTGTGAGAGGGACGGGGCTTAGCACACCCCGCTCTCATTCACATCTCCCATTGGCTAGGTTAAGCGGCTCCCTGCCTAGTGCACTGGTTTGTGGAAAGTGTTCTAAGGCACCCGTCTCTCCTCATTCATTGTGTAGGGAGCCTAGGCACCTGGCAGCTTTGTGGATTGCAGAGAATTCCTTCCCAGGTGTCTGCCTGGTGGGCCTTGCCCGCATGCTCAGGGTCTAACTGATCACCATATTTGGGGTTGGGAAAGAACATTCCCCAGGTCAGCTTGGCAGAGACCCTGGGGGGTTTTCGACTTCCTCTTCAGCATGGGGCATGGGTCACTTGCAGGTTTAAACTTGTGTAAATGGTGAATTCTCTGTAACCTGAAGTCTTTAAACCATGATTTGATGACTTCAGTAACTCAGCCAGAGATTAGGGGTCTGCTCCAGGAGTGGGTGCGTGAGGTTCTGTGGCCTGCAATGTCTTAACGTCTGTGAGTTTGTTCCTGTGATTTGCTAGGTGCCTAAGTCCCTTTGTGGATCCAGGCATCAGGAACTCAGTTCCTGCATTTTAGGCAGGAATGGGAGAGGGGATATATAGGGGGAATAAAAGCAGCTTTAAGCCACCTTGTGCTCCTTATATGCTATGGCCATGCAGTCTTGCCTGGCCCCTGGTTTAAGTTAGGCTAAGGACAGCTTCAGTTTACATTCTACTTTTCATGGTCTCCTATGGGCGTCTGGAAGCAGAAAATTGTCATAGTACACTCAGACCACACCGTCTCCCTCAGAGGTTGGGAACTAGGCCCTTGGGGACCATTTTGGCTCACTCTAAGGCCTCCAGCAAAGCAGTGTGAAAGGCCCTTTAGCACAGCTGAGAGACAGGTCCTTTAGCACAGCTGAGAGCCCTTTAGCACAGCTGAGAGACTTTGCCAGTCAAATAGAGACAAGGTATTTTGTGCCATTTATCACCAGAAATTTTATAGCACCAGAGATCTGATTAAAACACCCACCAAAAAAATGCCAACTGTTCATGTAACTATGATGAGTTCACAGATATCAGGGCATCTTTTTGCGTTCCACCATGATGGTCTGAATTCTGTTCTCTTTACTCATGCATGTGGTCCCACTGACATCTTATGTGGACAAGGCAGGGTCTGGCCTGAGTCTAAAATGCACACAGGGAAACCAATCTTACATCTTCTGTTTCATCTTTGTACATCATCTTTATATTCAAGTGACAATTACATTTCTTCAATCTGACCTCCACCCAAAGGTGCAGCAATGGGACATCTGTCACAAAAGCTGTTCAGTTGCATGAGGTTGCTATAGGTGAGGAATGTTCAGTCAGATTTCTTTGATATCCCGTGTGCTCTCAATCAGTCGCCACTTTGATTGCCTGACTCTGGAACTTTAGTGCAATCTGTAAGCAAAAGACTGCACTAAAAACCCAGCAGTTAGTATATCAGCTTTGTTGATGTTATTCCTGGCTGAAATATGTAATATTGTTCTAACTGAGGGGTAAGTTAAGTGCCAAATATATCTACCTTGTCTGCAGTACTAGCAATATAGAAGTCATTCTGGCGGGTAGAAGTAGCCGTGTGGAGTCTCTTGCTTGATCACTAAGGGGAATCACTTGCAGATAGTGAGCAAGGTTAAGCATGTTGCTCTGACTTAACAGTCTTGTCTTTCTTTGACAAATCATGTGTTTGGCGTGGTCCAGAAGTATTTATTCAGTTGTGCAATTGATGCAGTCTACGCCCTTGTGTCCCTTGGTAATTTTGCAATAGCAACACATGCCCTTAAGACAATGAGGTTCTATTATTGTAATTTCCCCCTTGCAAAGCATCCAGCAGTTCATCTCTTTCGCTTGCAGTCTCTTCAGAATGCAGCAACATGTTTGCTCACTGCTCCAGAGCACTGTGATCCTATTACGCTGTTCTTGCTTATTGTACGTTGACTGCTTATGAAGTGTCATTGATTTGAAATTGTTCTTCATGGTTTTTACGCCTTTTGTGGTTTTATTTATCACCTCCTCCATATTCCTGATCTGGACAGGTAATTATATTCTGACACCACTTGCCCTCTTAGGTCCACAGCAGTGCATCAGATGCCAGCCGGTGACCAGCTCTTTGCTATAGTGGGCACTGGCTGTGGAATTCATTCCACCAGAAACCTGCCTCTCTTCGTTTCTTCCTACTGTCCAAAACCTTAGCTCTTTCAACCCCTTTTTGGGGTATTCTTCTATTTCCTTTCTTCTTTAATGTTAGATTTCCTCTTAGATTTTTTTTTTACAGAAAAAAGCGAGGGGTTTTTATTCTATTTTATAACATTTGAGGGCATTTTTGAAGTACCAAGAAAAAACAAAGGAGTTGGGAATTCATTGCACCACATGGTAATTAATGTTTGGTGACCATTTCAGCTGTGTTCTGACTTACATGTCGCGTAAACACATGTTGAGGGCCATGCTGTCGTCAGCCCAGGCACAAGCGTGCAAAGGGAAGAGAGCACAAAGAGATTCCGTTCTCTTTGATCTCCTAAGTAGCAGGAAGCCACAATTATAGCCCTTCGTCTCCTGATCAGTGGCTTTGCAGGCTAGTGCCCTTAAGGGTATGAGCTACATCAAAAGGGCAAGACACAGAGTTTTGGAAACCACTCCTCCACAGCAGCCAGCAGCTCTGGCTTGCCACAGAGGGGATGTTGCACTCTCTTCAGCGTAAGGACCTTCTCCTTGGATATGTGTGTATAGCACCTACTGCAATAGGGTCTTGATCCTCAGAAGAGTCTCTCTGGATGTTACTGGAATATAAATATGAAATAAAGGGTGGCACGGCAGTTCTTGTCTCCAGGAGGTTTGGGCCTGGTGTCTCCCAGAGAGAAAGCAGTTTGAAAAATTTCAAATTATTTAAAATTTTGATGACTTTTTCTGCATTTTTTTTACAAGCTCTTCTCCTGGATCTTTCTGTTGGAGCGTGTGTACCCTGTATTGCCCCCCATTCTGGGTTAGGCCTTAGTGGCATCATCTGGCCTTATATTGTACACTGAGTTCATGGTTATTGTCCTTCCAATGTGTTAAAACTAAACAATCATCCTGCAGATATTAAAGGCCAGTATTCTAGAGTGAAGTTTCTGGTTGCAATAGTCATGATATTGAACAGCAGTTTTGTTTACTAAAACTATCTTTTAGAACTTTAATAATGTGTGTCTGTTCATTGATAAACCTAAAATCAGCATTTAATTGCTGTGTCATAAATATCTTATTAAATCTAAATAAGATCCTTAATTCAGACACTTGAGATAATTGATGCATTTTTTCTTTTTCCTTGTAACTCTAAGTAGAACAAAGGGTCTTCTATGTGTGGATTAGTTATAGGGAATGTGTAGATCCCCTCATAGGATCAATTTACAAATACTTGCTTAATGATTTTAGCTGGGAATTATGTTAGCTTCCTGAAGTTCACTTAGTATAGAACCTTGAATTGAGGCAGAATCCTGTAACTAATGGTTTCAAATGCAAAAAATGTGGTGAAGTCATATGTTATTCAGAGATCAGGGGTAATTAACTGCTTTTATTGAGCTCATATTTTATTGTTGCAGCCTGGAAACTACCAGTTTAATTAGAGATAATCTAGGGTCTGATCCCCCAAATCCTTTTTCATGTGAGTAGTCCCATTGGCTTCGATGGACTATTGTGAGCAGCCTTCACAGAATCACTCCCTGAATGTTTTGCTGCATGTATCTGGATTTTGTTTCCAAAGTTTGTCTTTTTGTTTTGTCTGGCATGTGGAGATGTCGGTCTGGACCTGTCCTTGGGTTTAAGTGGTTGTTAAATAACTGAAAGGAATTTATTTTCTCCTGAATTTTAACACTAAAGTATACATGTGGGCAGATACTATGCAGAAGAATTTGATACCAGAGGAAAACTATCTGTTCCTTGTTTTGTCTGTGTGGCACCATCCCCTCCCTGTGCTCCTATGAGGCCTGCTGTGGCACAGTGCAGCTGCAGCTCTGCCTCTGTTTCCCTCTTAGTCCCAAGAACCAGCCTGCAACAGACCTACCTCTCCTCAGCCAGGCCCTGCCAAATAGCAGTCTCTAGTCCAAAGAGCATAAAACCAAAGGGTCTTCTGCTGCCCTTCCACCACATCCACTTGTAGAGTGCTGGCCTTCCAGATCTTCTCCTGAAGGCCCAAGCCCTACCTGAGCCACTGGCTCTTAGGGTTTCTTCCCTGGAGTACTTTCCCTGGTCTGGTTTTCCCTAGATTGAATACTTATTCCCAGCCTATCTCCAGGCCATCTCTTTGGGGGTTGGCCTTTTCCAGCATCCTCCTACCCTGCCACCCAGTTCTTTCAGGGCCAGTCACAGGAGACCACTTCCTTCTTGTAGTGCCCTCCCAGTTGAGTCTCCCAGCTCCCCCATCACCCAGCTCTTCCCCAGCTGGATCTGATAAATAAATTGAGACATCTGCTCCACAGCCAGTCAGTTTCACTTGCCGGGGATGGGACTAATCAGTGACTGGGTGGGCAAGGCTGAGCCCATCTCCCCATAAAGGGCCAGCCAGCCTGGGACAGTCTGTAAAGTAGCTGTCTAATTTAAATGTAATTTATAATAACATAATCTAAATATATGTTAATATTTCATGCATTCTATTTATCAATTTAGGGCCCTGAAATAAGCCACTTTGTCTTAGTCGCTGGTGAGCCAATTAAGGAATCCGTGGTACAATATGGTAAGCATTTCTAGTAAATGAACCACTGACTGGTTGATGGTCTTGTCTGGTAAATGAGCAAAAAGAATTGAAAGGATGTGGTCCGTCTCCCACACTACCATCTTTTGAAGCCTCTCCATGACAAATAAAACAATTAAAAATGAGTGCCTCCAATTTTCCCCAGCAAGTTTTTTTTATCTATGAGATCATGCTGTTGGACTAAAGGTGTATTCTTTGTATTTTTATATTCCATAAATAATATATACCATATTTTTTAAAGTACTGTGCTCTTCACTTTTAGCATGTTTTCCATCTATGTCTGTTTGAAACGTTTTAAAGATAAAATGAACCCTGGTCTATATTAACGGCTGAATTGTGGACAACCCTAGTGTAAGGTGCTGTACATAATTGCTCTGCCCCAGGAGAGTCACAGTGTGGTCCGTGGTTATACCCTTGGTCTGGGTAAGGGGAGTGGGAAAGAGTAAAGTGTGCCAGCCCTGGTGCAGATTATCTCCCCTTGTGTGCTAGCTGACTTGCTGGGATGTCAAGGAGGAGGGTGCGTCCACATCTGCCTGTCCACTTCCCACCTACCTACGCTGCATGGAGAATAGCACCCCACAATGGCTGCTCTCCTTCTCCCTCCCTGCAGTACAGTGGTGAGTACAGGGCTGTGAGAGGGCAGCAGGAAGGCAACAAGGATCACAATCCAAGTAATCACTCTAGGACTGGCAAAAATTGGTTTCTTAGAGTTTGCGTTTGTTCCCATTGAAGTCAATGGTAAAACTCCCATTGATTTCAGTGGGTGCAGAGTGAGACCTTTTAACAGAGGTGCTTGAGAATTTAAATCTAAAAAAAACCAGACCCATAAAAGAAACCTGAAGGGAATCCCATAAAAGATTTTCATACATATTTGATACCAAAATACTTCATTGCTTGTAAAATGCTTAAAATACAAATACTTAAATAGTTTTCATTTTATAAAATATTTGAAATATACTTAATTAAAACAGATTTTTAGTGTACGATAAGTTTACTAACAGCTGAAACATTGATCTCTTGGCTACTTAACCACCAGGTGAGGTAAAAATGTAGGGCCAGATGCTCAGATGGTGAAAAGCAGCATAGCCCTGTTTATTTCAATGGAGTTATGGTGGTTTACACCAGAGAAGGATCTGGCCTGTAAAATTTATTATATATAACTGCTGTCTAGTCTTTCAATATAAAAAATACTAGAGAAATACACAGAACTATATAAAGCCTACTGTGCACAAATGGTGAAAAAAGACAAGTGGGAGAATAGACAGAAATGAGAACTAATAAACTCCATGACATCAATGAGGGACTTCACTATTGCTTTTGATCTTTTTCTTTTTTGGTAGAAAGTGCTTAGGTAGTGCTGTAATGGGTGGCAGTTTTATACTGGAAAGTGTAAAACTGGATCTGAGACACGACATGGTGCGGTGAGCAGGGGGAAAGTTGGGAGCCAGGGTGCAGATAGCATGAGCAAGCTGTTTCCTAGGAAGTCAGTTAAGTTAAAGTCTCTAAACACTTCTATGGACTCTCTTTTCTTTGTCCCGACTTTCATTAAGAACTTTCAAGTTTGATTCAAATCCCATCGGAGTCAAGAGGAGAGCTTCTCTTGACTTCAGGGGGCTTTGGGTCAGGCCCTTAAAAGGGATTATAAAGATAACTATCTGTGCCTGCAGCATTTGACTTCATTTTGTAAATCTGATGGATTCCAAGGGGTGAAGGCCGCATCGGTCATCTGCTCTGACCTCCTCCGTGACACAGGCCATAGACCTTCCAGAGATACTGTTAAAAATTTCGGCACTTCTAATAACATCTAGCTCTTAATACAGCACTTTTCATAAGTAGATTCAAAGTGCTTTACCAAGGACAGCACTTTCATTATCCCCATTTTACAGATGGGGAAACTGAAGCACAGAGAGATGAAATGATTTGCCCAAGGTCACCAAGCTGGTAATAGATTCTAGGTTTTCCGAGTCCAAATCCAGTGCTTTAGCCACGAGGACCCAGGAGTTCCCAACGCTGGAGCCTGCTGAAGCAGTGCCTCCAAAGGGAAGTTTACAGTGCAGCAAATAAGGACACGCGCTGTACTTGTGATAGGTAGCAGTGCGGGAAGGAGAGCAGAGAAGCCAAAGGTTAAATGAGGCATTTGAGTTTAAAATATTTTAAAATTAAATAGTATGTAAATTAAAATGATTAGTTAATTAACTGATTATAATTTAGTAGGGAAACTGCACTATTCATGCAGGGTGAAATTCCCCTTTGGTAAATGGCCTATTAGAAGCCCTGTGATGCCCCTTGCAAATGGAGGGTGGGGGTGAATGGGAGAAACAGACACACAGATAGGGTAGGGTGACCACCTGCCACCTGACCACCTTGGACGGGACAGTCCTGAAATGCAGATTTCAAATCTTGGTCCCAGGCTGAATGATTCTGAGACAGCATTTGTCCTGGATGCTCTGCGGTGCTGCTCTGCACTGCCTGAGGGCACCAGCCTCTTCTCGGTGGGGGGGGGCCTGAGGCAAGCCTTAGCCCTCCCCCCATGAGGCCCTATCCCCTGCTTCTCTTCTCTCCCCCACAAAGGCCTGCCCCAGGCCAGAAGCCAGAGACAGTCAGTAGTAAGAGCTGCCCAGAGAGCCTGGGCCACTGTGGAGAACACCAGACCCTCCAGCTGCCCTATCAGCCCTATGCTGGGGGGTGGGGGCATGGACATGGGCTGGAGTTGCTCTTGGGCCTCCCACCCAGGGCAAGTGGGGGTTTGGGGCTCCTCACAGTGACCCGGGCTCCCTGGGGGACTTTTACCATGCCCATCTTCTGGCCAGGGGGCAGGGTCTCAGGGGAAAAGGTGGGGCCATGGAGGGGCTCGCCCTAAGATAGGAGAGAGGGGAAGGCAGCGAAGCCTGTCTGGTGAGGGGATCTCTATGCCGTCCCTGAATGAACCAATGCAGAGGGGTCAAACCACAATCCCTGGGGACAAGCTGGGGTAGTCAGGGATAGAAGGTTGCATTCAGAAAACAGATGGCAAAAGACTAAAGCCAGAAATAATGTAACAATGTGTGTTTCAAGTAAGAGATCACAGATGAAAATACTGGATTAAAAATATTTTCTATCCTAGGGCCGTTTGTGATGAATACTCAGGAAGAAATTATACAAGCCATTGATGATTACAGAAACGCAAAAGCCGGATTTGAGAGAGCTGCCACCTGGAAGTCAAAGATAGGAAACCAATGATCTGCAATGTTAAGCGTGTGGCTGGCGGTTTCATATTTACATCACTAGGATCTGATGCTGCATCCCTTATACATGTGGGTATTCCTGTTGCCTTTAGTGGGACTACCCACATGAATAAAAGTTACTAGATCAGGCCAGCTATATGTGCTTAATATACCTAATTATCACAGCTTGTCTATGTGATTAGGGTTTTCGGAGTGTTAACTTTACATTTTTTGGTAAAATATATGTAAGCAAATGTCTGTGGAAAATGCATTAAGGCCTTTTCGTTTTGGGGCACAAAATATATTTCTCTTTTACTGCAATAAAAAGACTTACTCATTTAAAATCTATTGCTTCATAAGGTCTTTTTAAAGAAAACTATTTATTTAAACTATTTACTTTCTTTTGTGAAATTCCTTCAAGCAAATCTTATAGCTAAGAAGATATGAAAGAGTATCTGGTCCCCTCCCCTCTTTTTTAAATAAAAGAACTAGCTATCGTAATATGTGTGCTGTGTAAGAACGTGTGCTGCAGTTTCATGTTTCAGGTAATCTTTTTAAAATAATGGCAGTCTAGATTGCATCAGTTAGTTTAAAAACTGCTATGCTATTGGTAGGGACAGCATGGGATTAGAGCCAAAATTTGACTCTGTTTCTGCCAAAGTCTGTATCAGATTTAAGACACATGCTTCTGCAAGCTTCCACGAGGGTTGTGAAAAAAGTTTTAATACAGAGTTGGATTACAGCTCTCTGTAGCTCAAAACATTGGCAGTTATACTACCATCTTAAAAGGCAGCTGTAACGCAGAGTACAGAATATAGCATATTTTTAAATTTTCTGGACCACAAGTTAATTGAGTCGCTTTGTGGGTCCAGTTAGGGGATCAGTTAATAAAATTAATGTGAATCTGTACCTGATTACTTGTGAGAATATTAGATAAAATCAAGCAAACCTTAAAATTTTTTTTCAAATGTATCTAAAGAACAGTCTAGGAAATGACATTGTCTAGGTGAATTATAATTGCATTAGATGAGGCAACAGTTACTTACTTTCTCACGTGCAAATTCTGTTTGGATTTACAACTGAAATTCTGGACGCTTTTTTATTTTTTAATTGTTTTGAGAAATGCATTTCGAAACAGACCCTTCCAGCTGTATGATATCAACTGCGTAGTAATTGGTGGATCTTAAACATCAGAATGTACAAACGGTGGGCAACCTTGAATATTTTCATGGTGTCTTTTCTGCATCTGCTGCAAGGATCCGATTATGAGTATGGACCTGTGAAGGTAGGTGGTCTTTAATTTGCTAATATAGCAAATAATCTAAATTGTCTGAGAGTACATGGATTTCATTGTGCGAAGTGTGAGTCTCTAAATGACTTTTGTTTGTTCGTATACTTGCTTGGTGGTGCGAGTTATTGTTGTTCAGTTATCAAGCAAGCTGGAAGGAGCGAGTATTCTGTACTAAATAGTTTAATCCATAATCATTGTTTGATAGCTTTGTCCTTTTGCCAATTGTAGAGTTTCTGCCTAAAGTAAATCCTTTATAGGTCTAAAAATAAAAAAAATTAACTTGAAAGTCATAAAATTTAGCTTTTTTTTAAAAAAATAGGCAGACCTATCTTTTTATTGCATTAGTCTATTATCTAGAAAATTACTTTCAAGGTATAGAAATATTTCCTCTGAAGCACTTGTTCAATAATCTGCCACCACTCAATGTCTCTTCTCAGGGTTGTTAAAGGGCTTTATCCCGATTTTTAAACTACGCATGACTAATACAGAATATTGATCGAGGATTTGGTTTTCTTCTGAATAGGATTCATAAATAAAAAATTAAGTTGAAGCAGTCTCATGAATGTGGAATTTTCAGATCTGACTTTCTGAGAAAGTGTAAATATAGACAAAAACAACGAGAGTCTTATAGCACTTTAAAGACTAACACATTTAACTTCTGCAGGCATAATTTCTAAAGGAAACAAAATGTCAAATAAGATTCCTAGATTGTAGAATTTCCAAGTCACAGTTAATCCAGTGTGTGCTCCTGAGACACTAGCAAGCCCTTTCTTTCTTCCTTAATGGCAAAAAACCAGTTAGCAATCTTGTTCTTACTTCAGAGAAATTCTCCCTTTGCTAAGCAATGACCACACACTAGTTCATAAAACACACTGAATTTTGACCTCTGTTTCAAGAGGATGAGTTGCACACACAAATGCAGAGATCCAATACAAGAATGACAAATTACCATTATTGCATGATATGTGTTTGAAAATGACAAGTCCCTCTGCATCCTCCTGATATAAAATTTTAATTTACAGTGTGAACAATCTGTTATTTGAGACCATGATGACTACTATAATAAGTCTGTTCATTTCCTTTGCACATTGGTTGACAAATCATTAGTTTTTTACATGCAGATGACTAAGTCAGAGAACAGTTTCTAATTAGACTTTAAACCTATATGTGACTGTCTGCACCACAGAAGTTAAAGGAATGATGATCTGTTCATAGATATAGCACAGAGTGCTAATTCAGTATATTGGTAGTCCAATAGTTATGTGAGTAAAAAGTCTTTCATTGAATTTTGCAACAGAATATGCTTTCCCAAGAATAAATGCAATAGCGTATGTAGCTATGAGATCCTTAATAGCTTTTCTGCATTTTGTATGTACTATGATGCCACTGTCATACAGACTTTTCAACATATGTACAGCTGTAATGGTTGACATTTGGCTGCACTGTCAGTTAGTCACAGTTTGGCCATTATGTATTACTGAACTATAATACCAATTACACTCCAGCACTAACATGACAGTGTAGTGTAGGTCACTCTAAAAAAAGGTCTGTGTTTCAAGTAGACTTCACCACTTGCTAAAACAAAAGTTAATTTCTCTGCTTTCTCATACGTGAAATATTCTTCTCTTTTGTGAAGAGAGAGATTCTTGGTTGAGTTTTAAGCACCTTTAAAATTTTAGATATTTTGCTTCTTGATATAAAGATTTTGATACTAATTTGGCAATCACCACAGGTGAATTTTCTAAACATACAAAAACTCATTAATGTAATGGTGCATCATGTAATACATAGATTCCTAGCCATTAGGGGGAGAAAACGTCATTTGATTCATCCAGTCTAACTGCCTGAATTTCGCAAGACTCCTTTTTATGGTGCTTCTACTATTGTCTAATCAAAGACATTTTAGAATAATTTCTATGATGGCACCTTGACCTTTTCCACTGGTAGTTTAACCACTCCCCAGTTGCCCCTCTTGGGCCAGATCATCTCTTCTGTTATGCAGTACAGAAGAGAGTAAATGATCTAAGACGCCATGTGGAGAGGAAATATAACTACGTGGTATCATATTGTGACCTATCTGTTGCTCTTCAGCTGTTAAGTATCTCTTCTGCTTGCAAGTAGCAGCTTTATCACCTCAGGGTTGCTATGTAATTAAGGATGCTACGAACATCACTTTAGTTGCAGAACACAGAAAATATATAGCAATTCATACCACAAGCTTCCAAAGCTCTTAAGTCTCTTGGGAGTTTTACTTGAGTAACAACGGCAAGATAGAGGTGTGTGTAATATAGTAATAATTACACACATGTTGTTGAAGAGCACTAGTTGGGTTGCAAAGTCAAGCACGCAAAAGTCAGAAAATGCCAGAATTAAGGTTGACTTTTGAGTTCTTGACTTTGCAACCTAAATAATACTTTTAACATACAAATTAACAGTGTGTGGAATTTCTCAGATTTAAAAACAAACAAACTGACTCCCTGCACCCCCCCACTCCCAGAAATCACATCATGTGGCATCATGTTGACATCCATATAGTTCATCAGCAGAGTTGGAACCTTTAGATTCAGCACAGACCTCTCCCATTTTAGCTAACAGAGTAACTCCTCTTTGTGGGCCAGCGCTAGTGGGGGATGAGACACATATTTTGCCAGTAGGTTTCACAGATATTTGCTGACAGCAGAGGGATGTTGAGAACCCCAGGAATTTTGGGTTGCATTCCAGGCTCCGGAGGGCAGTGTTCTCTAGTGGGTACAGACCATTCTGCCCATTTCCCCCTGCCTAGGGTTGCCAACTGTTCCTTATCACAAAGGACATCCCTTATTTTTTCCTCTTTGTACAACAAGACTGGGAGTTGCTGAGTGCTGCTAAGAGCAGCAAGAAATACCCTGGTGGATGTAGGTGAGTCCTGCTTATTATTATTATTATTATTATTTTTACTATTATTATTATTTATTTTGAAATACAGTGTTGGCAACCCTAAGGCCCAACCCAAAACTCGAACCCTTCTGCCCTGTCCCATCTCTTCCCTACTCCTGGCTCCTCATCCCAGACCCATTCTCCTCAAATAACCAGTCCTAACATTCAGTCCTCTAGCTCCTCATCACACTCCAGTTGTCCTTGCCCAACCAGTCCTAGTCTACCCCTCTGGGCACCAATCTGCCCCCCTACTTCCAATCTCTCTCCCTCCCCCACCCAGTCCCAATTTTCTTGCCACACCAGTTCCCATTCTTCCCCTCCCTAGCATCTCCATCTAATCTGTTTCTTTCCCACCACCCTCTCCCCATCATCTGGTCACTGTCCCCCCTGCCCACCTTTCATATTCCCACTGGCTCCCAGTATGCTTCCCACCATGGGCTTCTCCTCCAATCTCCGTGTTCCTGCCTGGCCAGAACCCTTGTCCAGCTTGTCCCACTTTTACCCTCACACCTTGGCTCCTTGTTAAATCTGTCTCCCTGCCCCGTAGCTCCCAATCTCAGTCTTGACAGTTTCAGGCTATGTATACACTGATGGCGGCAAATTTGCTGCTGTCAGATTGATCTTCCTGGCTCAATTGAGCCATCAGTGAAGACCTGCTCAGTCGATCTGGAAGTCGAAGCACTAAAACCACCCGCTCAAGTGGCGTAGTGCTACATCGATGGGAACGCATTTCCCATCGGCGCAGCACAGTGAAGACACTGCACCCAATGGAAGTTAAGAAGTCGACGAGAGTTACACAAGTGACTCTGCATCGCTTGCATAACTCCTGTCGACTGCCACTGAACTTTCAGATAAGTGTAGACCTGGCCTCAGGCTCCCCCTCAGCTCTGCCTCTGATCTCAGTCCCCTGCCACCTGCTAGTCTTCCCTCATCCTCCATTTTCCTCCCCGGCTCCAGTCCCAGCCACCATTTCCCTCCATGCCAGCCTCCAGTTCCAGTCTCCTCCACCCCACACTTCTTATCCCCATCTACTTCCTCCCACACCCAGGTTTGGATTTTGACTCCTCTGCATTCACATTAGATAGTGTCCTTCTCCACACTGTCTGGGCCCAGAAAATGAGGCATCACATGTACCATAGAGAGAGTACCTGGCCTGAGGCATCACATGTACCATAGAGAGAGTGCCTGGCCTAGACCCCCTGAACTGCAATTACAGGGAAACTCCTGATCACCCTGGGCTGGAGCATGCTCAGTGCTGATGGACTCATTGGAGTTTTTAGATGCTAAACTATAAATCCTCTCTACAGAATGTGTGTGAGCTGTAGTTTTTCAAAGACTGATAATTTGGGTGGATATTCAAGGGGATCACAAAAGGAATATTCTTGATACCAAAGCCACCTACTTGTCAAATTTCAAGTACCTGCTCCACAGCATGCAGGGCTAGAGCTTCTCAAATTAAAGGTCACCAGTTCTTTTTAACATGGACTAAACGATGTATTTTTCTGTAAACTCATTCATGGAAACGGCTGAAGCATTTTGGCTGAAACTTTCCAAAAACAAAATTCACCCAGAGGCAGACATTCACCAGGAAAAGTTCATCCTGAACAGTTAAAGTTTGGTAAAGTTATGAACAATTGAAAAAAGGCTCTTATAATGGAAAGTGTGGGGTATCTTTAATAACAGGTAATGCTGCCAGTGCCATCTATAGTAAAGGCAGGCATGAGTAGTGACTTGATAGCTGAGGTTACGTTGGGATCGGCACAAAATTGGAAATCTTTCTATTTCACACTTTAATGATTGGATTCAGGCAGCAAAATTTGGCACCCTGATGCTTCAGAGAACAATTGCATTCTCTATGTCACTTTTTTGAAGACTATTTATTAATTTTTGCAGAGGAAACATTAAGAAATGTTCCCTTGTTGAAATTTGATCCTGACTGTCTCTTATTTTTAGGAATCCACTGGCTAAACAACCACAAACATCTTTTCCTGTTTCTCTCTCTCTCCCCTACAGTCTCTCTCACAGTATCATGGGCATAGGCCACTTTTCCAAAATTTTAAAATTAAATACAAAAAGAATTATTCCTTTTATCCTAAATAATCTTCGCCAAGAAAAGCCAATGGAACTGTTCTGCTCTGTCAGCTACTCCTGTTCTCCAACACTGCAACTGTCTTTGACCTGGTCTCCACTGCCAGCGAAATTCAGCGGCAGTTGATGGGAATTATGCAAGCTACTCTGCGTATCTTGCGTAACTCCCATCAACTTTGTAACTTCTGTTTAGTGCACTGTCCCCACTGTGCTGTGCCGACTGGAAATACGTACTCATCGATGCAGCACTGCGCTCTTTGGGGAGGTGTGTTTTATTAAATCGACTCCCAGATCGAATGAGCGGCTCTGCCCTGTACTTATTCAAACTGGAAAAACTGATCTGACAGCAGAGAATTTCCCACCATCAGTGTAGACGTAGCCTTTGCAATGGAGCTGCAAGCTCATCTCTGACAACTTGGGCTTCAACTTTCCCTGCTCCTTTTCATCCTTTGCTAGCCCCTCTTTGAAAGGGAGAGTTGAAGCCTAAGTTGTCAAATTCATAGCCCACTTCTCCTGCTAAGATCTGCTCTCTCTGACAAACCTGCTGTAGTTTTTAGAGGAGCCCTGGCCTGGCAGACCTGAGGAAGTCTATTGGGACTGGAACTCTGCTTCTTACTCTGCTTAACTGCAAGGTAAGGGATTCTAGATATTCCCCAGCCCCATGAGAACCCCTGTACCTTCTCTCATTACACATACCACCTTGCACAGTTAAAACCACCATTTTTCTAGGCATCCCACACTCCTACAGTTAAACCTCTAGAGGCTGTTTGCAGTCCAACAGCCTTCTGCAGGTTCACCAGACTGGGATTCCCACCGGAGGGTCAGCGGAGGTAGAAACTGCCTCCAGAGCACAACTGGTACATCCATTCCTCAGGTATGACCCTCACTAATCCACCCAGCTTGCTCTGCTCCACAATGTGGAGAAAGAGGTCACGGGCCTCCCTTCAATATGATCTTCATCCTCAGGGGCATGTGGCTGAAGTATGCCATATACCTTTGTCAGCTCAGGAAGCGTGAATGTAAATGTCTTCGTGCATGGTGTTCAAGGAAAAGGGAGGTTCTTTCTACCTTTCCTTTCCAAAAGCCAGTCATGCTCTGTCCCTTTATGGCCACAGTGGCATTGTCTTTTTGACAGATATAAACAAAAATTGTGCATTAGTACAGTGCTGTCCATACAGTAAAGTGCTGTTGAGGACAGGAAAGTGGAAGCTGTGGAGTAAGTATGTGACATTAAATTCTAAGGCTGACCTGCTTAAAGATGAGCTTGCATGATGCAACAGCCAGAGAAACTAAAATCCAACTGATGAAACTGTGCACATCTAAAACACAGAATCCTGGATCCTTTTCCAGTACCACCTTTGATCAGTGGCTGTGTTCTGCAGAAGAGTTTGCCCACCTTTCATAAAAGAACAAGCCAGTGAATCTCCTGTCACATCTGTTTTCCTCCATGTGGTGGTTGCAACACCTGGAAGGAGAGCCAGGCACACAGTGACCAAAAAAAGGGAGTTTCAAAGCTGCTGGAAAACATTTTCCCCTTTTAACTAGGTATCTCTTCAGTGTCCCTGAGGCCACACTTTCTTTAGCAGTTAGCAAACTGTTTGAAACTAACAGTATGAAACAGTGGCTTCCAATAATATTTCTCAACTTTGCTGTACCGTTGCCGATGTTGATTCACTCTGACTAAAGTGGATAGTCATAATAAGCAACATTTAATGAAGAGGTCCCTGTGCTTTCCCTTAGGGTTACTATTTCCCTCCAGTAAATCATGCAGAAAGCAGGTTTGTTCCTGGCTTCTATCTATCACCAACTTTAAAAGCAACAAGGAAAGATTAAAGAAGAATTCTATTTTATTGCCATCCCACACTGCATCAGTCCCTCACTCTTTTCTTATCAATTTGGAAAAGGAACTAATCATGCTGTGTTAGCTTACCTAGCACAACTCTTATTCATAAGAAACAGCAGGAAACATCCTCCCTACTGCCATCCTACACTGCACAGTCTCAGTAGGAAATGTAACATCTGGATACATAGCATACCTCTCTTAATATAAACAACTCTTTCAGTTAATCAGATAAGGCTGGTGAACGTTTTCCATCAATCCACTGTTTGAAATGAAGACAGCAGCTAATTAAACGTGGACATCAATCTTGGTCCACAGCTGGAACTGTATAAACCTGATGGGGAGAGACTGACAGATGGGGGTGGGGGTAGGGAGACGGAGACATTGACACTGACACTGGTAAGTAATCATGGGCTAACATCCTGCTGATTTGTGATCACAGTGAAATAGAAATAAGCAGGTAACTGGGACATAGCAAACATTTACTTTGTCACGGTCTTACTCTATATCCTTTATTTACTCCTTGTCTACATGAGAGATTTGCTTCAGCTATACCACCAGTACCCAGTCAGTGCTACTGCACTGGTGCAAACTCCTAGCATAGACCAGCAAAGCAGAAAGAGGGGTAGCCTGCTTGAAAATGCGATAAGCTACCCTAGTACAAATTGCAGATTTTGTCTGCCTGCCGTAGTGGTTTTGTACTGATGCAGCTACTCCACTGGTTTGGTGCTGGCTGCAATCCTCGGTGTGGACAAGGCCTGAGTAGTGTTTACTCACATGCACAGTACTGACCACACACCATCCACTTGAAGCAGTGTATTCTTATACACTGCTTTAAATCTAGATTTGTTTTTTTTGTTGATGGCTTTTTAGGATCATTATATTTAAAAACCTCGCACAGCGGTTTTGTATTGTTGTAGTGAAAGGACGGGGGGGCTCTGTTTTTTTAAAGCCTCTTGCTATGGCAAGTGAGTGAGTGCATTTTAAAAAGCAGGCCATTGCTACATCAGAAGGGTTTTAAAATAAATGTCATTTTCAGTCCCTTAGGGATAGCGCCTGTGTGCAGAACACAGCCATGGTATGGAGCATAGAGTGCCCTACTGCCCCAAAAGAGCAGTAGGAGGCATTCTGCTCCACGGAGGCAGGATACCTCCCAGAGCTCGCTGGCACACACACAGTGGAAGCACACGTAGTACTTACTACATTCTTCATATGGTGCCCCTTACTCCTCTTGCACTCTGCCCGTCCCTTTGGGGCTAATGTGGATCCTGCCCTGTCTCCTCTCCATCCCCTTAGGGGTACTGTGCATTCCTCTGAGTGCCAGGTTTGCAGTTGTGCCTTGCTCTTGTGCAGACTGCGCAGGGGGAAGGCAGAAAGAGAAAGGTCCTTGCAGCATTCTCCCCTGACCTAATCCTGTGCACCCCTGTAAGGGCCAGGCAGAATGTGGCTTTCATGACAACTATGCAAAGTAGTCATGGTTTTCTGTATAAATAGATAGCAGAGCATACAAACCCAGCATACTAGTTTGCTCATGTTCAGAATTCTCAGCTTGTTGAGTTACGCCTACATATCTACTTTTCGCTCCCACACCATGTGATTTCTAGTGTCTGACTTCTGTCTCCTCAGCTGGTGATATAGCACCATCTACGGTCCTCGGGCTGTAAACAGGACTGCATTAGATAGTCAGCTGGACACGTGCTATGGAATGGGAGATATTTTGCAAGTCTGTATGGGCGCCACATGGAGGTTTGGAAAGGGACGTTTCCAGGGCTTGTTTTTCAGGTGGCTGTATTTCAGACACGCGTACTTTTCTAGTTGTGGGTTGGAATGCCAACCTTGCATTTTAGTTTTTACTGACATTAAGATCTGAAGTTGATTTTTTTTACTGGCACAGTAAACTTTTTACTGACCTCACTAAAAATACCATAAACAATACAATAACATCACAAAAGTGCGGATTCACTTGCGCTACTCTGTACACAGGAATTCGGAATTACCCAATTGTTTTAGCTGCAGTTAATTATTCAGTTGAGTTCTTTGAGCGTGTGCAATAATAGAAAATGGGAAATGGATAAAGTGATGATACAAGAAGTGATTCTGAACCAGGACAATCAATGTCAAAATACAGTATATTTTATTTCTACCCAATTTCATGGACATTTTCATTTAGAATCATAGAATCATAGAATATTAGAATTAGAAGGGACCTCAGGAGGTCATCTAGTCCAACCCCTTGCTCAAAGCAGGACTAACCTCAGCTAAATCATCCCGGGGAGAGTTTTGTCAAGCCACAGCTTTAAAACCTCTAATGATGGAGATGCCACCACCTCCCTAGGTAACCCATTCCAATGCTTCACCATCCTCCTAGTGAAAAACTTTTTCCTAATGTCCAACCTAGACCTCCCCCACTGCAACTTGAGACCGTTGCTCCTTGTTCTGTCATCTGCCACCACTGAAAACAGCCTAGCTCCATCCTCCCTGAAACCCCCTTTCATGTAGTTAAAGGCTGCTATCAAATCCCCCCTCATTCTTCTCTTCTGCAGACTAAACGGGCCTAGTTCTTTCAGCCTCTTCTCATAAGTATTGTGCTCCAGCCCCCTAATCATTTTTGTTGCCCTCCGCTGGACTCTCTCCAACTTGTTCACATCCTTTTTGTAGTGGGGGACCCAAAACTGGACACAATACTCCAAATGCGGCCTCACCAATGCCGAATAGAAGGGAATAATCACTTCCCGCGATCTGCTGGCAATGCTCTTACTAATGCAGCCCAATATACCATCAACCTTCTTGGCAACCAGGGCACACTGCGGACTCATATCCAGCTTCTTATCCACTGCAACCCCCAGATCCTTTTCTGCAGAACTGCTGCCTAGCTTGTCGGTCCCCAGTCTGTAGCTGTGCATGGGATTCTTCCGTCCTAAGTGCAGGACTCTGCACTTGTCCTTGTTGAACCTCATCAGATTTCTTTTGGCCCAATCCTCCAATTTGTTTAGGTCCTTCTGTATCCTATCCTTCCCTTCCAGGGTATCTACCACTCCCCCTAGCTTAGTGTCATCTGCAAACTTGCTGAGGGTACAATCTACCCCCTCTTCCAGATCGTTAATGAAGATGTTGAACAAAACCGGCCCCAGGACCGACACCTGGGGCACTCCACTTGTGACCGGCTGCCAGCTAGACATGGAGCCATTGATCACTACTCGTTGAGCCCTTTGCGCTAGCCAAGTCTCTATCCATTTTATAGTCCATTCATCCAACCCATACTTTTTTAACTTACTGATAAGAATACTGTGGGAGACCATATCAAAAGCTTTGCTAAAGTCAAGGTGTATCACGTCCACTGCTTTCCCCACATCCACAGAGCCAGTCACCTCTTCATGGAAAGCAATCAGGTTGGTCAGGCACGACTTTCCCATGGCGAATCCATGTTGACTGCTCCTGATCACCTTCCTCTCTTTTAAGTGCCTTAAAATGGATTCCTTGAGGACCTGCTCCATGATTTTTCCAGGGATTGAGGTGGGGCTGACTGGCCTATAGTTCCCTGGATCCTCTTTCGTCCCTTTCTTGTTAAAATTGTACATTTTTTTACTGACTGTCCGTAAATTTACAGATGGTTGGCCACCCTAAACACCGCAAGTTACATTCAGTGCCTGTTGACGCTCCTGCTGCACCACTAACTGCAACAGTGCTGTTTGTCTGTAACTTGAGAGTTAAGTCTGTCTGGTTAAAAAGTTGCATCCTGCTGGCATACGCTTTCTAGTGCTGCCAGTGAAGGGTGATGCACACAAGTGGTCAAGCCCTGTAATTTGAATCAGGAATGTGATTCAGAAGCCTTTTCCTTTAGAGACTTTACTGAACTGCAAGGGAAATATTACTTAAGAAATTACAATTCCAGGAAATTGTGTGCATGTGTTCAAGGTAACATAAGTTTAGTCAGTGATGGCAGTTGCTCTGCGTTGTACAGTGACATTTGGAATTCCTGCCTTTTTTGATTGGCTAGTCACAATTTGAAGCCATTTATTAAAGCAACACGGGTCCGAATTGGATACTGGTGAAAGTGGAAAATAAAAGAAAACTCCACTGCATTGAAACAAAATTTGCAATGCATATTCATATTCTCTAACTCACTTCTCCATCTCTGGGACAGTACAGAGTCATTGTCTGAACCCCTGGGCCTTACAAATAATGGACAGTCACCAAGTTAAAAACGGCAGATCTCTGGAAACATTCCTAAAGATGAGTTGACATAAACATAAACATTTCTTGACATGCGTGCCCTATCACAGTATTATACTAGCTCCTAATATTCTGTATGATGCAACATTCCTAATTAGTGTCCAGAGCTGAATTCTGTACTGTGCCAAGTCTAGTGTCAGTCTGAAAAGAAAATATTACAGCATCACAAGAAAGGGCGGGTGAATATGGTATTTATACAGACATGGTCTGAAGACTGTATTGGATATTTTAATCAGAGCTACAGAGCAGAGGGTTTAACGATTTAGACAATCCCAATGCCCTTCTGATGGAATTCCCTGGTGCCCCTTCAAAGCCGAAGCGATCAGATTTTGTGTGGGGAAGTGTGTGTGTGCATGAGGAAGGGGTATGGAATCCATTACCTCAGCTGTTGTGGATAAGTGGGCTGAGGCCAGGGGCGGGTCCTCACCACCTCCAGCCCTGCTTTTTTCCTCTCCCTGCCTCAGCATAGCTGCTCTTCTTGCTTCTCCTGCCCAATCTCCTCCATCCCACTGAGCTTCTCAGCTGCTTCCTCACTCAGTGGTTTCCTGTCCAGGCCCCAGGAGCTTTAGGAGTCTTCCCTCCAGTCTTTCTCTCTGGCTCCCCCCATATAAGTAGGAGTTGGTCTGGCTGCAGCAGCAGTGGCAGACACCCAGCCCACCTCCATGCAGCTCCTTAGCCCCACAAGGATCTGGACTAAACGCTTAGAGGGGGCAGTGGGCAGCACACACATATGTTAAAAATAATAACTGAGATGAAAACATGGGCCCCCATCAGGCACCAGCCAAGGACGGAGGAATGCAGATATCTTCTTCCCTATTCAGATGCAGCCCCTGGAGACATCCTGAGGTCCACTTAAAGGGCAAAGAATTGCTGGAGCACAGCTCCATGCCTGCCACATGCTACCTGTGCCTTGGAATGGTCCCTGCAGCCAGGGCTGTTGTGGTGGCAGTCAAGAGGCTCCCCTTGGAGGCAGACCTTCCTGGGGGAGAAACTGAGGCTGACCTATGGCTCCTTTGCACCAATCTAGTTAGAGGATAGGAACAGCACTGCACTTCTGCATCAGGTCTGTACTCGCTCATTTCATATTTAACTGGGGGACCACTGTCTCCATGATTAGCATCTGGAATGGTGTGTGGTATGTGTTCTCTTAGACGACTCTGCATTTCGGTAAGAAAACCAAGTGATCTGGACTAGAGCTGAGTGAAATGTTCATGTTACAAACTCCAAACTTGGCTACAGTTCACTGAGTGTTTGCTATTGTTCAGAAGCCTTGCAGCCTGGTTCCAAGAGGTAGTAGTATTGAAATGGGAAAGAAAATCGATTCCTTAAACCCTCCACTTCTCCTTTCTGCAAGCGTACACTCACCTCCCCCACCGTAGTATAAGAGTTACCACTGGCTAAAGGGGGGATATAGTCATTAGACTCCTTTTGTTAAAATATTAGTAGCACTTATCTGCAGCAAACATGAAAAAAAATTGAATTAACCTGTGTTTATTTATGGATTTACATCAAAATCAGGTGAAAATTTGCAGGGTTTTTTTTTTTTTTTTTTTTTTTGCTTCATTTGAATTTTGCGGTTCATTCAAACCAAACATTCAGAAAAACCCAGAGATAGGAACCAAAGCATGTTACTTTGCATATGTCTCTGATGGCTTTGACAGCATAAGAATGCTGTTAAAGTGCTTCAGGTCTGATCTGTATTTGCTGTAGCTTTACAAAGGATACTATTCCAGTGGAACAAGTCAATCAGAATAGAGAACAGCTGCTTTCTTGAAATCACAGGGTAACTAATACAATTTCCCTGTGAAAACACATTACATTCAGCTAAGCCAGTAGCCATTTTATGACCCATTTTATATCTATGAATGTTAAGATTAGAAAGCAGATTAATTTAACTTCCTACTTCAAGGAGTGAGTTACTAGCATATGGAAGATAGGAAGGAACTTTTCCCCATGCACAGGATTGCACAGCTGGAACATGACCAGCATGTTTCCTTTCCTCTGAAGTTTTAGGTATTAGTCCAAGAATGTGCTGCTAACATTTTAATGAGGGACTCCCTGAAATGTCCCACCTCTGTCAGGGATACATGTCACATTCCATGGGTAGAATACTCCTCCTAACACAAATCCGTCAGTCCCATCCTCCCTTACACAAACTCCTGACAAAACCCTATTAATTTTACATTTTTTTTTACTCCCAGAAATCCAGCCAATACATACTTCCCCTCCTTCAGATCAGTCTGGCTTTCCATCACTACTTTGGGCCCAGTACCTTGCAACCCACCATGCTCCATTGCACTTCCTCACACCATGGGGGTGGTGGCAGACAGGTTGTCCTGCAGCTTCTTTTATAGTAATGGCGGCAGGCAGATTGTCCTGTGCGCCCTGACTGTAGAGTGGCTGGATGGGTGGGGAGGAGGATCCTTCTATAGGTAGGGTGTGGTCAGTTGGAGAAATTGACCTTCTTTTGTTCTTGATGCAGGTAGGTGTCCAATGAATGTGGGAGGTCTCCCCTAGCTAGGGTGGTGGATGGATCTCACCTCGGCTAGTGGGTGGGAGAACAGAGCTCCCTCCCAGTGTGAGCTCTTCAAACTTTGGCTGACAGCTGGGGAAGCAGGTACTAATGGGAAGCAAGTTGGGCTGCAGGACTCCAACTTGGTGTAGCAGCGGCTTGGCCACGTCTCCTCAGCTTCCTCATGCATTGCTGGAGCAGCTGGCTGGGAGCTGCAGGGTCTACATGCTGCATTGCCTATGTGCACCTATAGCTACCAGGGGGAGATGCAAGAGTTCGCTGCGGTAGTGAGCATACTGAGAAAGGGCTGAATACTTTAACAGGCAAAGTTGGCCTTAGCATTTTGGAATGTGTTGTGAAACAATTGCTGCTGTGTATCCATGCGTATCACATCACTATGCAGAGAGCCATGCTGGAGATTTTGGGATATACCCCAAACGTAACTGACACATTTTACATAAACAGTGTGTACTGGGGAGGGATCTTTAAGTCACTTCCAACTTCCTGCTGCAGAAGATGAACCCAGCTGCACATTCTGGTCAATCCTAGCACTCCATTTGTGCTCAATGGGTTTACACTGTCAAGGTTATCGTTGCAAGGGAAAGAGCTAAAGATTTCCTTTTAAACAATTAAAACTGAAATTATCCTTTGCAGGGCCCAAAAGCTGGCTCTGTCAAGAAGTGACTTTTTGCGAGCCCCTCCAGCTCATCATTGTATGGGCCCTGCTGTCATCATGACAACAAAGAAGATAGACACGCTATGGTCTGAATGATATGGGGATCCCACTGCAATGGGATAGCTTATACTTTTTTCTAAGGTGTTGGAGACAAATTTCTTTTCATATGGCAAAAGAGGTGAGTAGCAATGTTCAAATAATTTAAATCCAGATTAGTGAGCCAGTGAGTAGCTTCAGAAGTGACTTAATATAAGTCTGACATGCCACCAGCAAACGATCAAAGTGGGTATTGATTTACAAAGTGGTCTATAGTTTGTGACTGATGTGCACAGTCATGTTGTGCATTGTCTCTCATCTTCCAGAGCTGTAAGACATGACAACATCTGCTGTGCAAAGTTCTGAAATGGTTCAATGCGGGTCATTGTTTCCACGGTAGGTTAAATTCCAGGAGCAATTTTGTGTGGTTAGCATCAAGTGTTTGTTTGGGACATTAGCATTATTCCAGAACTCTTTCCAGTGTGCCTCAGGACAGTTTAAGGAGGACGCTTTAGCCCAAACCCCAAAAAGACTTGAAAGATTTCAGACATGTCTTTGGAAGGTTCTGGAGGTAGTCATGAATTGGTAAAATCAAGCTGGCCATGGTTCACTTGTACTTATGAGTTGTGTGTGTGTCTATCCTGATTTTGGGTGAGGGCAGATGTGCTACAGTGGGCAATCATTGAACAAGTGTTGATTTTAATGTGCCAGTTATGATTCTCATCATGGCATGCAGCTGCATGTCCAGAGATTTGGTAAGTGAGCTGTCTGCTGGACAGGAGTGCAATATTCAACAAGCAAATAATGGCCACTTAAAGCTAGACTGAGGTAATGCAGCTTTACCATATGAGTATTAATCCAGGCTTCCTATAATAAAGCAAGAGGCCATCAGCTTCAGGGTCAGTCCTCTTCATAAAAGACAGCAATATTAAAATTGGAATTATATTACTACAAAGCCAAAACATGTAATTATTTGTTTATGATCACATTGGTAATTAGCAAAGTACTTAATTTGCACATTATTGTAGCTAATGATGCTGTATCAAAATACTTATAGGTAAGTACTCCACAGTGGATAGTGTTACAGGTGGGAATTCATGTGTCAAGATTTCATAGCCAATATAGTTTCAGAAATATTGTTCAGATGGAATGTCAAGAAATAGACAATTGCTGTAATGCTACTCAGAAATGGCATACCTCTGCTGGTGATATCAGAATTACTGCAAGCCAGATCCTGGTTTGTTAGACATATGGTAAAGCTGTACTCTTCATACTGGATTTTATAGGGTAATAACGCTTGTTAATAATGCTTTAATTTACTCTTGCAAGTCCTATGTTCTCAAGTTGCTCAAGGTTTTCTCTCATAATTTATTAGCATAACAATTAGCAAATGTGTGCATAATTTCACATTAGCACTGCAAATATGAAAGACACTGTGTTGCACTACAAACCTACAAAAACAGGACAACAGTTCAGCTGCTGGTTTACCAAGACTACCGGCTATCATGCTGACCAATATTGTCTCATTTCCTTGTACTTCCCCGTCTGCCTATCAGTATCCATCTGCTGCTTCTTGTCTTACGCTTAGATTGTAAGGTCTTTGGGACAGAGACTTTCTTGTTCTGTGTTTGTACAGCACCTAGCACAATGGGATCTTGATCAATGATTAGGCCTCCTAGGCAATACAGTAAGACTAATAATGATGATGATATTGGTGTTCCAATAGTATAATTCATGCTGCTGCAAAGCCCACACAAGACTATCATCACTGCTTAAACCCAACAGTGGTTGACCAAACAGAAGGGCCTGCACATACTATATGGGTCTTCGTGGTGGCCTCACATAAGCTGGCAATGGGGTAGGCTGGGCAGGGAATGAGGTTTGCTATTATCCAGTAGCACACAAGTGGAGCAGGGCAAAACTTTTTGCGCCAAACCTTTTTTTGCTGAAAAAATTGCAAATTTGGGTCACCCTAAACAATTTGCAAATTTTGGCCAATTTTGGCAAATTTTTGCAGCTGGGTAAAAAAACCCTCAGAAACGTTAAAATCATTTTTTTCATTCTGAAATGAAACATTTTGACTTTTCATTCCATAAAGGTGTTTCATTTTGGAATTTCCCACAATTTTATTTTTTTAAATGTAAAAACATTTTAAAAATCTCAAAATCAGAACAGAATATTTCAGTTGGTGAAAAACAAACTTTTTTTTGACATTTTGTTTCAATGGAAAACTTTCACCCTGGATCAACCCGAGATAAATTCAATTATTTTTTTCAATTTTTTAGTTTAGCTGCTGAACTGAAAAATTGGTTTTTGCACACAAATAGCACAGGAGGTCTGTGGCCACATCATCCCAATAGGCTCTAGTACCCAAACTAAGTATTCACAATTCCAGTGGAGGTTGATGGGAGCTACCAGTGTTCCATGGCTCTACAAACCGGGCCCATAATGGCTATTGACTAATCTATTTCCTATACACATACAAGTGGGAATAAATCAAAATAGAAACTAGATTATTTTCAGATAGACCCCACAAAGACTCATGGGCACCAAAGTAACTAGCTATTTCAGTGTTGTGATGATTAATATACAAGTTATTTTAAAGGCTGGATTAGCCATAATTCTGAATATAGCATTCAAGCAGGACTGGAAGCTATGAGACGGATAACTCTAGATAAAAAGATTGTGATTATTTCATCTCACTGCCTTCCACATGATTTAACAGTACTGTTACTTACTTACCATGATGAAGAAATTCACATCCAGATTTTTACATTTTCAAATGTCATCTGTATGGTTAGAAATAGTGCAGATGCCCATGCTACATTGTAAGTAGTGCTCTACCATGATAAAATGATTAATTTTTAAAAGAGAGTTATTTAAAATGGTTGTTAAAATGGTTGTAATATAATGGTATTAACAAGGTCTCCACTCTGTTATGCAGACTCTTTCGTTGTCAAGATAAAGCAGATGGCTTCTCTTTATAGCTTAACTACTTAGAAGCTGTATCATTGCTCCATAAAATACTGCACTGTTATTGAAATATATTATAACCCTTTCCCCTGGCCTGAGACATAGGAGTAATATCTAAACTTTCTATTTCTATTTATACAGTGCTCCTTACAACTGTATCCATGGCCCTGATTCAGGAAAGCAGTGGAGCATTTGCTTAGCTATGAAGATGGTGTGGGTAGGACTTGGGGGAGAATATTTCATCAGCTAATTAAGCTTTTTGTGAGGTGTTTCTTGAGTTTTAATGTTTTTGAATATACAGTGAAGGATACAAGTGGGACCATCATCAAACTAATCAAAATGCAACCTTAGTTTTTAGTTAAGTTTTCTGTCTCTCATTCTGCACTGGATATGCTTCACAATGGAAACATTTTCTTAAATGAAGATGCTGATTGTTGCAGTCCTTGAAGAAAGTGACTTTTAAATTGCAAATACATTTGTTTCTTTTACCGTTCCTCGCATAAATTTAAGATGTCTTTTTTTCTTATTACTTTGCATTGGTCTTTTTCCATTTGTCCAAAATTTCTACATGAGATGCTGAATGGTCCAAACAAATCAAAAGTGCAAAGTACATTTGTAACCGATCGGCAGTTTATTAATCTTAAGCATCACACCCTGTTAGCCGATGTTGATGCTGCTGGGAAAGCGCTAGGTGGGCTCTGCTGACTAACTGATGCAGAGGCTCTATGAGGAGTTAAGATGTAGGGTGTGGGCTGAGCAGTCCTTGGGACGGAAACAGGAACAGACAAGGCTAGAGGGAAGGTGTTACTGATATTTATATCATCTGACTGTTGATTGTTTTGTCAATACAGCTCAGGATCAGGACAGGGTTGAGTTTGTGCTTTATAGGTGTACTGTATGAACTGTGGCAGATCCTCAGCACTTCATTGCATTCAATGGAACTATACCTGATTTGTACTTGGGAAGGGCCTGGCATTTGTAGAGCAAGTTGGGAAAGGTGCTTGCTCACACCATTTCCTTTGCCTTTTCAGTGTTAACTACTTTAGGGGGGTTTATGGCTCTGCATAGGTCTCAAATTATTAGAGAGAAGATAGAGGTTAGCCTTTTATGACTTCTTCTGGAAGCATAAAAGTTAACATTATTTAAACATCATAAAGTGGACCTGAGGAATCGTTTCTTGATGTCTACAAGATTGTTCATGGCCCACAGCAGGAAAACAGATTTTCCTCTTATTGTTGAAGGATAGCTTTGGAAAATATGAGAATTCAGTGTAATGGAAAAAATACAACTTGCCTCGAGTACAAATATGATTATTACCTTCTGGTGTGGAATCTGTTCTTACAGTTAGAAAAATAATATTAAAAATAGTGGTAAACCAAAGAGCCTGGGATCAGTTATATAAACAAAAGACTTTTGCTTGATATTTGTTGCTAATATCTTCCAGTAGAACCCCTTACATCAGGCCATAGCTTTTGTGTTTTGTTATTTGTAGTGTATGTTTTTAGGTATATGAACATTGTAAAACTTGTCGGATTCACCATGAAACAACTTGAAACATGATTTTGTTCACTTTAGGGACATGTGTATGAGTTTGGCATTGCTAGTTTCTCATGAACCCCCCCAAATAACTGTAGATTGTCAGTTTTTTAAAGCATAGATAGTGTTTTCATTATCTGTGTGCATAGTGCCTAGCACAATGGGACCCCAGTCCATGACTAGGTACTGTCACAATACAAACAGTGACAACAACGGATATGACAGGTATTTCCACTCCTCCTGGACAGGGTTGCCAACCTTACATTTTAGTTTTTACTGACGTGAAGATCTGAAGATGATTTTTTTTTTTTTTTACTGACATGGTAAACTTTTTACTGACCTCACTAAAAATACCATAAACAATACAATCACATCACAGAAGTGTGGGCTTGCTCGCGCTATCCTGTACACTGGAACTGTTTTAGCTGCAGTTAATTGATCAATTGGGTTCTTTGAACGTGTGCAATAATAGAAAATGGGAAATTGATAAAGTCCTGGTCAGTGTAGTCTTATGATACAAGAAGTGATTCTGAACCGGGACAATCAGTGTCAAAATACAGTATGTTTTATTTCTACCCAATTTCATAGACAATTTCATTTATTTATGGGTTTAGGGACAGTGTTAAAATTGTACATTTTTTTTACTGATTGTCCATAAATTTACGGACAGTTGGCCACCCTGATTGAGCTTAAGGACAGGGGGAGGCCATGAACCAGTGATTGAGATAGCTCTCAATCACTTGACCACAGGTAGGTCTGATCAGACTCCCACTGGACTTATTTCTGAAGGCAGTCTTGGCAGGAGTGTCTCACACAGAAATGGAAAGCACAGGGAGGGTCAGAGCAGTGTGAGATGGAAGGGGCAGACAGGAAGCAGTTATTTGTTCTATTCATTCCCTCTGAAGCACCTGCCATTGGCTACTGCTGGAAAACAGGACACTGGGCTCGATGGACCATTGGTCTGACCCAGTGTGTTCTTATGTGGTTACAGAGCAGACTGAAGTGCAAGAAGGTAGAGACGGGGTCTCTGGCACAGGTGGGGTAGGGATCATTGCAAGAAAGCCGTGTCTGGAACATGGGGAGAATGCAGGGCAGTGAGAGTGAGTGGGAAGTCCCCCCTGTACCTGGCTTAAAGTCAGAGATAGCAGAGAAAATGCAGCTCTTGTCTTCTGCCAAAGAAGAGGGGAGCTCCCCTCCTTTCCTTTGCTTTTGGGGCTTGATCCTGTGCTCACTGAAGTCAATGGCAAAGCTCCCATTGACTTTAAAGATGCAGGATCAGGCCCTTGACAAGCAGCAATCTTCACCCCACTTCTCTGCCTCTCTGGCTGTGCAATGAGAGCAGCCCTTCTGAGTCAATCTCCTTTTAACAACTGTCCCCAAAAGGAGGCTGTGGTGGAGGGAGGAAAAGATATTTCAATAGCAAGCTGGAGGTGGGTTTAGGAAATGTTAAAGCACAAATCATCTGGGGAGACTTTCCGTGTTTTGTCACGTCTAAAAACCGCACATCTACACTGTTTTGAGATAAGGACTTCTGGCCTCTGTGTGTGAGTGTGAGTGTGTGTGTGTGTGTAATATGTGTTGTCTGTTGTAGATCTGTAGCCATAAGAAGGTAGGAACATGTCGTCTTCTGCAAGTTTTACAACACCAGGCAACTTACGGTGCTTAGTATGTAATATTATTTGCAAGTATTAGAGTTTCCACATTCTTACTGTGTGGTGTCATTTTTAGAATGATTTCTTTGACTAGATGTGTATGTTCTTGGATGCTTTTGATATCAAACAATATTCAACGCTTCTCTCCACAGGAAACAGTGCATAAAACTGTAGAATGTGAATCTCTTGTATCTCACAGTTTCTGGGGGCTATGAATAATTAACAGGATTGCTGTGTCTTTCACACTCTTTCTTTTAAAAAGTTTTCATTTTTGAATGCTCTTAAATTATGAATAACCATGTACACACTATGCAATATAAGTGGAAATAGGAGAAACACATTTTATTACAACATGCCTGCCAATAGAGCTAAGATGTCTACGTTACACTCTCTGAAATGAACATACTAACTTTTCTGGCCCTTGTTCCACCTGTCTCAGAGAGGGAGACTGAACTCAGAAAACCTGCCCAACCTCCAAAGTGTTTAGACTGCTGAATTTTTGTTAGGTCTACGAAATGGGTAGCTAAACATTTCCTGAAATCTTTTTTGCTCTCAGTGCTACACAGCCTTATCCTTTCTTGTGACAGCCTTAAGGGGGTAGTTCAATCTACCCTGTCATTTGAGGGATCATGGCCTTCAAGGTCCTGAGCACTGTCTGTAATCTGGCAAAGTGATATGGCAAAGTACTTACGCACTAGTTTAAAGTATGAGCATATGAGCAGTCCCAATGAAGCCAAAACATATCCTTAAATCCCTTAAAACTAAACACATGCTTAAATGCTTTTCTGCATAGGGATGGACTTAAGCATGTGCTGAAAAATATGCGCATGCTTAAGTGCTTTGCAGAATCAGGGCCATAGTCTGGAAGGATAGTTGTGCATGATGTCGGGCCTTTGAGGATGAAGGGGGATCTCTGTTAGTAAGTGAAGTGGACATGGTTATGGAATACAAGATGATAGAGGGCAAAGGCTTCACATCCCCTGCCCTCCCCCCTATCATTCCCTCTCCATACCATTGAGCAGGTACAAACCTGGTGCAGGCTAAGCAGTGCTCCTAAGGGAGCAATGGTTTATCTCAGCAGTCTGTGTTTTAGCAGCAAATTACGTCAGAATGCTATAGATTAGGATGGAGATTACTGGAGAGAAGAAAATGGTGATAAAATCTCTCCCATCACTAAAAAATCTAATGTACGAAAAAACCTGGAAATAGTCAATGTGCAGATACACAGCTGGCTGAGGGGTACACACAGAAGCCTGAGGAGCCTGTAACAGTGAAGAGAGATATAGAGGTATAAACAAAGTGTTATGACTTTCTAGCATGGACAAGGGCATAGATTCACAGGTGTGTTCCTCCTTTCCTCTTTATTTTGTTCTTTAATCTTACTGTTGTAAGACATTTTTGCCTGAATAGTAATTTTCAGGAGATTCCTTAGTAAACTGTTTAGAAAAGAAAATCCAAAGAACAAACAAACACCTTCTCCTCAAACCACTGACCTTTATGAAAAGTATAGAGCTATCTTTTCTAATTTGCATAATATCATAGTCTCAGTTTACAAATTCTCTTTAATTTCAGGCTGGTTTAAAAATCCCAGACACCGTTGATGGGGCTGAAATGGCTAATAAATGACAACATGGTTGTTTTTGAGGGTGTTTACCATGTTATTCAGTTCTAATGCACTTGACCTACTTATTCTTGAACTGTTTCGTTATTGGTCCTACACACTTACCATCTGTGGGATTAAGTAGACAATTTGCAAATGGAAAAATAGCAAAATTCTTAGAATTAATTATTCATTACAAATTATTTTCTCAGCTTTTCTTTCAGTTTTCCTAGATCAGCAGAACTAGAATGGCATTGCAATTCAGTATTCATGATAATATTCACATTTATATTACACTTTTGGTCTAGATTTCCAAATGGGTTGAAAAGCACTTTCCAGGCTTCACTAAATATAAAGTTCCAGAGGAGTAGTCATGTTTGTCTGTATACAGCAAAAACAACAAGCGTCCTGTAGCACCTTAAAGACTAACAGATTTCTGCAAACATAAGCTTTTTGTGGGCTGCCACTTCATGCGTCTGATGAAGTGGGTTGCAGCCCACGAAAGCTTATGCCTACAGAAATTTGTTAGTCTTTAAGGTGCTACAGGACGCTTGTTGTTTTTACTAAATATAAACTATATCAGAAATCACTTCATTCACCATTGAAAGGCAGCATACTCTAAGGTGAAACATGTCGATTGGCTGGAGCACAGGGTAACACTATCTATAGGCTTAGGATAGGAGTGAATAACTTATTTCAAGTGAGCCAAGCAGGGAATTTTAGGTAGGTAGAAAGTAATTACCTCAAACCCAAAGTTGGCCAGAACATCCAAGCTAACATCTGTACTCTTGAAAATAAAAAAATAAAAAGGCCAAAGATCATTTAATAATTAACAGCATATGGACTGAGTCCATTGGCTTTACCTCTTCTCCAGAAGATTGCTCCTCCCACAGCATAGCATCCCCCGACTGTGTATTGAGTACTGGTTTAGTACTGATACAGCTCTCGGAAAACTACCTGCTCAATCACCAGCTTCATATCTTGCAGCAACCTGGGGTTTCCTTAAAGTTCTTTTACTTATAAGAATTGAAGGTTTGCTTATGATAATTGATGAGATCGGATCCGGGGTAAAGCAGCCCTGTCTCTTGCAGCAAAAAGAAGTATTACCTTGAGCACCTTCCCAGCACAATACACACACACACAAACAGAAATACTGTACACATCCAGTAAGGAATGCTCACAATTAATATGCCAAAGTCATAGCAGTAAATTCATTTGTGAACAATATTCTCAGTGACTACAATAGATTTGCTTGAGTAAGGCCTTCAGATATTGGCCAATAATGAATACCGGACAAACAGGTAAGATTGTAGGGAACAGGCAAACTCTCCACCTTGCTCTCAGCACTGTGCACACACTGGGTTAATGTCCAAATTTCATCCCCCTTCTTGCGGTTAGCCTTTAACTAGTCCAAGTTTTGTCCTGAGTTTGGCTTCTTCCTAGGATGTCTTCCTGCAGAAAGAGTTGCCCTCCCTATCTATGTCCCTACCCCTAATTTCCCAGTTATTCAGAGACATGTGAATCCTTTACAGAGGCAACCTTTTACATTGGTTAGAGTTAATGGTTCATTTGTTCTGGTGAGTCAGCAGAAATAACTTTATGTGGGGCACTAGTCATTACATCAGACTGAATCAGCAGAAAAACCCTGCATTTCTATGTAGCATCCTAGATCACGACACCGTCTCACAAATAGGTATAATTTATTAATAGTGACATTGGGCAACAAACTGGATTGGACCTTATATGTACTGTTCTGCCTTAGGGGTGGAAGAGAGTTACATCTTTCCGGCAGGAGCTCCAGGGGGCTTTGTGTTTAGGCAAGCCCAATGCCTCCTGGAGCAGCCTCGTTGTAAGTAGAGTGCTGTTTTTTAAAAGTGTTCTTATATACTATGCATTCTGTACACACTGCAAGTGTACTGTCCTTCCTGATGTTCCTCTTTCCTCGTAGAGGCCATCTCTGTCAGCATTGGAACGGTCAGAACAGCTGATAAGGAACGCAGCTAGCCTGGAAGAGCTGCTTCGAATCACTCACTCCGAGGACTGGAAGCTATGGAAATGCAGACTAAAACTCAAAAGCCTCTCCCATTTAGATTCCCGATCTGCATCCCATCGCTCCACCAGATTTGCTGCTGCTTTCTATGACATTGATACATTGAAAGGTAGGTGTGCAAATGTGCATGAGCCAGCTACTTTATCTTCAGGATCACCAAGAGCCTATGTAACTAGGAGTTAAATAAACAGGCATTCTTAGCATAGCCCAACCTCAGAGGGAGAATGGAAAATAACAAGGAAAACAACATAATATGAAGAACGTGTTAGGTGACAGTCAGCATACATCTCCTTGGCTTATGGTCAGAGCTGGTTTATTTCGCTTTGTACACAATCCAAAGAAAAGATATATGAAATATGGATTTGCTAGTCAACAAAACAAAAAGAGAAGTAAACATGAAGGAATGGCTTGGAAAGGCTGGCTGTGGGGACTGCCAACTGCAGAATGCTAGGTTCTGGAATTTGCCTGTAGGCAGATACAAATTAACTTTATAGAAAGCACTGGAATTCCTACTTTTATAAGCTGTGTTCTGATATAAGACACCTCATCAACAGAGAGGTTGCCACCACTCTGTGTGGGTGGGAGCTACCTAGCGAGGAGGTACTGCCTTGATCTTCTTTAACGTTCTAAGAAAAACTCTGGAGAGAGGAAGTAGGTGCTGAAACAACAATCTTAATACCTTAATGAGATGTAGGGAGTCATAATCTATATCCCCACTTAGAATGAATTAAAATACAACTCCCTCCAGATAAGAGAATAAAGATCTAGTCTAAATTCATGGAGCTAAAACAGAGAGATGGTGCTTGTTCTTTGATGAGGTGAATAGATATTATATGGCAGACCCTTATTATACAAATTGTGAAGTAACAAGGTGTAAAAGACTTGTTCCTCTTATAGTACAGTCTTGAACTTGAAATGATGTGACTACAGCCAGAATATTCACTTCCCTTTTGCAAAACCAGAAAACAGTGATCCTATTCCCATATGACTTCTAGAATATTCACAGTCCCTCTTTCACATCTTTGCTGACACTTCAAAGAGAGAGAGAGAATTCTGAGCACCAATTTACCCTGTCCTGTGTCCTACCTCCATCTGTAGCAATCTCTGATGCTTCAGTGCAAGGAGATACAAAAAATATAGAATACATTAGGGGAAAAAAATCCTTTCCTGACCACTATAGGTGACTGGATGAAGTCCTGAAGCATGGGATTTAGGAACATAGGATATAAACCAGAGATCCCCCAGGGCAACCCTGCACCACCAAAGCTAACCCCGTCATACAATTTCACTCAAATTTTTCAAGCCCTATCTTAAAACTAACTAGGTTGTTTGGTCCCACAATTCCTATTGGAAAGCTGCTCCAGAACCTGTAGCCTCTGATGGTTAGACACCTTCTTCTAATTTCCAGCCTGAATTTATTCATGGCAGTTTATATGCATTGGTTCTTGTGCCAGCATTTTACTTTAACTTACATAGCTCTTCTCCCTCCCTGGTATTTACCGCTCTGCTGTAGTTAAGAAACGTGTTGCAGAATTGATTTTAAAAATAGGAAAATAATAAATCCTTGCAAAATTTATTTTAAAGACAGCAAAATCCTAGTACATCATGATCCGAGAAGCCTTGTAGGGATAGTTAAAGGACAGGAAATTTATTTATGCACCTTTCAGAATTATGCAGAGATGCATTAGCAGTCCTGAGCCTGCCATTGTATTGAACTAATGTCCAGTGCCAGTTGCTAGATTTTGCTATAAAAAACATGAAAACCACATTTTAGGTTTCTCGTTTAGTGAAACAGCAACACTGAAGAAAATTTGTAATCCTCCATTTGTCCACACAATGATACAGCCGATGACTCCAGCAAATGGCACTGATGGAATGTATGGCAACAAGCTTTTATCAACACCAAAAAGTAATATAACTGCTCAACTAGTAAGGTTAGGAAAACAGTCATCTTCTCCAAAAAGTGACAAATGTAAAAAGATGAATCTATAGCTTACATATGTTCTTTACTTATACCATCTGGGGAAGCTGTTAGCTTTCTTTTCCCTTGCCTTTTAAACATCTAACTCCAGATGTAGAGCTGCCACATATCCTCACCAGGATCCAGATGAGAAAATCGTTTAAATGCAAACAATTGGAATGTAAGGTAGAAAGATTCTGTTAGGTCTTCTTCCCCATCTTCTAAAGCAGAATTATTCCAAGGCTGACTCTATTAATGTTCTAAGATGCCCTGTATCATCATGGAATCTGACTAAGTGCCTACTAAAATCACACACAAAAAATTGTATTTCTCTTCTCCTCTCCCAATCAGCAGGGACGGATCTTTGTCTATGGTGTATGGTTTGTTTTAATGTGGCAGTATTGTGTGAAGTCTAGTCAAAGATGTAGGTGCTTATCACCCCATTGCTTGTCTCTCTTTACTGATTTCCCGTGAATTATCAGGGCAAATTCAAGGTTTTGGTCTTCATCTTCAAAGCGTGGTATGGAACTTGCCCAGGTTCACTCTGTATAATCATGATGTTCCTAAAACAACCATGGTCTTCTAGTGCAAAGAAATTCCCAACCTAGAGCATGTGGTGGAGATGGAGCTTCCTTGGCAACTGGCCCATGAATATGGAACTCACACGTGGAAGAGATCAGAGTGACCACAAACCTCAGTGCTTGCAGAACAAAATGTAACAACCACTTCTCTGACCTAGTGTCCCTACAACACCACCTCAGTTTTTAAAAGGGATTAATAGTGGGAGAACATGTGTGCTCGAAGCGTATTTCTGTTATGCAAGGGACATCTTGAATGATTATGTGCACATAAATTAAACCAGTTTAGAGAGCACATTGTTTTCAACTTTAACTGGGAGCCAAAAGTCAGATTCTGATCTTGATACATTGATATCAAATGAAGTAACTCTATCAACTCTAGTGCAGTTACTCCAGGTTTACATTGCTGTAATGAAAATCAGAAGCCACTCCCCTAAGTCCTAATAGACAATGGCAAATAAATGGCTTCTATGGCCAAGACGTTCAGAAGTGACTGGTGATTTTGTGTGCCCAGTTTGAGACATCTTGATGGGGCCTGATTTTAAGAAAGTGAAAAGCACCTATCTCTGAAAATCAGGTTCCTTTAAAGTGACTCAAGCTGGGTATTCAAAAATGGAGGCACTTAAATTCACCGGTCATTTAAAAAATATCTTTGCCTATATCTTTACCTTTGCCTGGGAGTTTTGCCATTAACTTCAATGGGGCCAGGATTCCACCCTAGACCTGCTTCTCATATCTTTTTATTTAATGGAGTTATTACTTTTCATTATTGTTCATAATGATTGTGCTTCCTATAGTCATAGATGAGGAATGGCAAAAAACTCAGTGTGTGCCAAGGGAGACCTGTGTGGAAGTTGCCAAAGAGCTGGGTACGACCACCAACAAATTCTTTAAGCCTCCCTGTGTGAATGTCTTCAGATGTGGAGGCTGCTGCAATGAGGAGAGCCTGAGCTGCATGAATACAAGCACAACTTATGTTTCAAAAACGGTAATTGAAACTATTCATCTTCCTTCTTTCCTGCCACTGGCCCTGAAACAGTGAGACATGAGGACATTGGGCCTCTACAAGCCTGTTATGGAAATACCTGAGGATACATAATGATAAGAATACATATTTATTTTTACAATGAATAAGGCCTGGTGAATAATGATTTAGTGCCATTTTATACTCACTTTACACAAGTATACATGACTAAACAAGGTGATCAGCAGTGGAGAATCAGGTCACATGAATAGACTACAGTCTCATGTAGCATTAATGAGTTTAATTCTTCATTATTCTATGGTTATTGAGACCTGGGATCTCCTGATTCTAATGGCTCATGGAAACTCCCAGCACCACTGACCTAATGGATTCTTTTGCAAATTCTGATGTGTAGTGCCTAAGAGATAAGTTATAAATTTTGAAAACTGAGATAAGTGACACAAAAAAAGTGACTAGTGGCTTTAGGCATCTCTTCTTTTGGGTGCCCTGCTTGACAGGCCTTAAAGAGGCTTGATTTTCCCAAGAGTTGTGCAGTTTGAAAATCAGGTGCCCTTAATATGAATGTCTTAAGTTTTCAGAGCCCAAAATCACAAATGGCTTCTGAAAATGTAGGCTTAAATCAATAGTCAGACACTGCTAAGTAGCCACAGGCTGTAAATAACCTGAATTTAGCAGGCAGCACCACTAATTTACAGTTGTTAAAACTTTATTCCTTTACGGAGGTACATTAAGTTCTAGTTAGGAAAAGTTTTTGGACTGGTACAAAATTCGTGCACAACTGTTTAGAAAGAAAGATGAAATATTTCTGGAAGAAGCATTCTAAAAGCAGGGGCCTGATCCACTTCTGTGTTGTTCCAGTTGTTCATGAGCGTAATTCCATGAATTTCAGTGGAGTTGAACTGGAATAAAACTGGAGAAGTGCAATGATGCTACCGATACCTGTGTAGATGTTTGTTAATCAGCTCCATTTTGCATCAGGAGGAGAGTGCTGTTATCAGCTGTTGTATGTATACCACAGATGCTTGACCAACTCAGAGGTCTGCGTTAGGCAAGAAATCATTTATTTATTCATGTGGTTATTTTTGGAGCAGTAGTTCATAAGTTTGTTAAAAAACTAAAGTTTATTCAGTTCAGCAGTGTATAATATTCCTTTAACTTCCTTCAAAATGGTTATTTTCAAAAGCCTTTGGGTATATTCTGTTCCCAGTTACAACCATGTAAATCCAGAATCATTCCACTAAAGTCAATGGAATTACTCCAGACCATAGGCATATGCAGCACATTTCATTAGAATGTGCACGCAGGGAATTTTATTTTTTATTTTTTCAATTTTCTTTTTAAAGGCAAGTGGGTCTCGTGGCGGAGAGTAACAGGCCTTTCACTCTCTGCCTTGAAATCCCATGGCAAAGTGAAATTTGGCAGCACAGTAGGAGACTGGGACTCGCGGCGGAGGGTAACGCCGCGAGATCTCGCTTTCCCGCGCGCTGACGTGAGATCTCGCAGAATTTTACTCTCCGCTGCGAGTCCTTCTCTCCGGCGGCAGCGCACAGTGCTGCAAGGTCTTGCAGTGGCAAGTAGAAAAGAGGGAGGATGAGGATGGAAAAGAGGAAGTGGCATTTAAAAGATTTTAAGGAATAATGATGGCTGTATAATAGAAACTGAACAGCATATTTCATCCTCCTAGCTCTTTGAGATTTCAGTTCCTTTGACAAGTGTGCCAGAGCCAGTGCCAGTCAAAATTGCCAACCACACAGGTTGTAAGTGCTTGTCAAATGCTCAGCATCACCAATATGCCATCATACGAAGATCTGTCCAGTACCCCGAGGAGGATGGGTAAGCCTCTCTGTCTTTACAAAATATTACAGGGTATACTGCATTGACTAGGAAGCTCTTTTGTTTTAAGTCATTCGTTTTTCTTCCATCTTTTGCTTTCCCAAACATCCTGGGTATTCTTCAAACATAGAATCAACCTGCTGTAAACAGGTATAGTCTACAGATATTTGGCAGCCAGATTAAGGCCACAATTCAGCAAGTGCCTAACTCTAAGCACTTGGGTAATCCCATTGAAGTTAATGTACCTACTCATATTCTTATAGATGGGCATGTTCCTAATTAGTGCATGCTTGACTTAGGGCATCAGTGCAGACTACCACAGGGTTCCTATCTAGGGTAATATATGACACACTATTGCCATTAATTCACATAATCCAGCTGACAAGCCTGGCAGTAAATAATCATCTTGAGCAAACTAGCTGACTAGTCTTTTAGATAGTTACATTAAATCTTGTGAAGCTTGTTTACACTATCTGACCGTATTGTTTTTTCTTCTAGTTGCCCCGTTACCAACAAACTTTGTCACAGCGGCTTGATATGGGACAGCAACAAATGTGAATGTGTTGTAGACAAAGAACATCCTGGCAGAAGGGAAGGTAAAAGTAATAACATTCACATTTCTGCAGCTACCAACTCTGTCAAAAGGGGTTTGATAAGGTTCTCTCTTTTCTCTCATTGAGATTTCACTTTGATTCTAACTCAATAGATTGTATTGACTTCTTATATAATTATCTAGTTGTAAACACGTACACAACTGATGTCACCTCATTTCATTTTTTCCTTTTCATATTAGCAAGGGCAATAAAGAATAGCAATGTACTAGAAGGAAGTAATGTAGATGACAGTCACTCCAAATTTTAATTGTACACAGATGACAGAGTCATTTGTTTTAGGGGCTTTCAACTCAGTACCCCACATCTATTCACCTGTATTCAAGAAATGCTCATGTTTTTCTGGGTTTAAAATAAACTGGCAAAGATATTACCACTCAAATTCGGGGCCAAGTTCTACCCTCATACATAGTGTACGCATGAAAACCCCAGTGAAATCAGTGGGGTTGTATGTGTAAAAATGTGCAGAGTGTGGAATTCTGTCCTCCAGCGATTTTAGAGTTTGAGCTTGCAAACCATTCCTCACGTGACTGTGTCTTACAGGCTAGGCAGGGCATAAATGGCACCTGAGAGGAAATGTGCTTCAGAGACACCCCTCTGAGGCATAACGCTTCCCGTGCTTCCCTCATGTGCTGGGGAAGGAGGGAATGCTTCGCTCTAGTCCTTCACAGGACTCATTGCTCTCTTTCTCCTCTTGCCCAGCTAGTTCCCTGGCTGACAAGTTGGGACTTAGGGTAGAGTGGTGACTCCCTCCCTCTCTGCTCAGTCCTCTCCCACTGGGTGAGGAGAATTAGGCATGCAGGGAAGACCAGACCACGCTCTATATGATGTCAGTAGGGCTACTTGTGAGAGTAAGACTTTTTGATAGAAGCCTGCGTGAAGAGAATAAAGTCAGTAGAAATGATATATCAGAGTGACTTCCAAGAAAGCATCCAACTTGATGATAAAACCATAAGGTCATTATCACTTACCTGCCTCATTCCTCTTCTCTTGGGGGAGACGAGTGAAATCCATCAAAGAAATCATCTGAAAACTTTCTTTGGGGAAAATAAACCAACTGTTATAAATCTAAAGAATCTTTCAAGCTGAACATATTCTGAGGTATTAAAATCTCTCTAAATACCATACAATATTTATATTCAGATGGGCAGTAATGGAAAACTAATAAACCTGGACTACAAGGACACAGAAGAAAATTTTGCCTTTCTTTGAGTGCTTGCTCATGTCAATTCCATGTTAGGTGTGTGTGTGTCCACGTGCCAGGCTACCAGGGATTTTTGCCTTAGTGGTATGCATAGGGGCAGCTCTCAAGCCCTCTGGAACCCCGTGCTCACATGCCAGTATATGAGGCGCCACCAGCCTTATGCCCTTAGTTCCTTTGTTTCACTCATGACAGTTACTGGAACTCTTTCTCTCTCTTGCAGTTGCAAGTGCTTCATAGTTGCCTTGTAGTTGTTTCAATTAGTTCTTTGTATATAGTTAATAGTTAGAACATTATCTATTAGTGGTCGTGCTAGAGAAGTTCACCTTGGGACACGGCATGCCCCATTTCCTGGGTTTCACGCTGTGTTCACTAACCCAGGCACTGGACCAGAAGACCCCCCACAAGAGGAGGAAATGCCACCCCCACCCCTGGCACTACCATCATCCTCATCATCCCTGAAAGAGGCAGTCGCCGACCTGGCTCTCCCAATCCCACCGGATGACTTTCGGGTCCACCAGGGACTCCTTGAAGGGGTTGCCTCCAATTTGGACCTTGAGGCTGAGGAGCTCACAGAGCCCATGCACAGCCTCTTCAATGTGCTGGCTGCTGCGCTGTTGGCCAGGATCACGTTACCAGTGCACAAAGAAGTGCTTAAGGTGGTCAAGACCCTAAGGTAGACCCTATCCTTCCTGCCACCAACATCAAAGAGGCCGAAAAGAAATATTACATCCTGGCCAAGGGATTTGAATACCTCATCTCACATCCCCCAGGTTCTTTGGTGGTGGCAGCGGTTGCAAACAAGCAAGAAAAGCATGGCTAGGCCAGCTTGACCCCTAAGAATAAGGACTTGAAGAAGCTGGATCTGTTCAGAAGAAAGATTGATTCTACAGCCAGTCTTTAGTTCAGAATCTCCAATCAGCAAGTGTTGCTGAGGAAATATATTTATAATATCAAGGACTCATTTGCAAAGCTCAAGAATCTGTTGCCACAGGAGTCCAGACAGGAATTCACCTCTATCTTAGAGGAGGACAAGACTGTAGCCAGAGCCTCCCTGCAAGCAGCGTTAGATGCGACGGATTCAGTGGCAAGGTTGATGGCCTCTGCGGTGTCCATGAGCAGATGTTCGTGGATGCAGTCCTCTGGGTTGTCCCAGGAGGTGCAGCAATCAATACAGGACCTCCCCTTTGAGGGCAACGCCCTTTTTTAGAGCAAATGGACACTAGACTCCATGGCCTTAAACACTCTTGAGCCACCTTATGCTCACTGGGATTATACATCCCGCAGGCCTCTAGAATTCTGTCCTTCGCTGCAACAACCTAGATTCCTAGGCCCTCCACTGTATGGCTCCTATAGGAGGAAAGAGAGAGCCAGAGGCTTTAAATGTCACTGCCATGCTCTGTCCTCCTCCATGACTCAGACAGGCTCCTCGCACAACCCAAGTGGGCAACATCAGCCATTTTGAGGGTGTGCCCAAGGATGGTCCCCAGTCTTCCCTCAGGATCCATCCCCCCTTTTATTTCAGAACCGCCTATCGCCCTTCCTCCTTGCATGGGCCCAGATTACATTGGACCAGTGAGTCCTCAACACCATATCAACTGGCTTCACCCTGCAGTTTTCCATAATTCCCCTCTGCCATCCTTTTTCCTTGTCCCTCTTTCGGGACCCTTCTCACAAGTAACTTCTCATTCAGGTAGTGGAAACTCTCCTTTGGGTGAGGGGCATAGAGGAAGTCCCTCGAGACATGAAGGGGAAAAGATTTTACTCCTATTACTTTCTTATCCCGAAAGCAAAAGGTGGTTTCGAACCTATCCTGGACCTGCAACAAATATCTCAAGAGGTTGATATTCCGCATGGTCTCCGTAGCCTCCATCATCCCTCCTTGGATCCAGGGTCTGGTACACTGCCCTTGACTTAAGAGATGCGTATTTCCACATCTCAATTTTCCCCAGCCACAAGAAATTCCTCCAGTTTAAGGTGGACCAATGCCATTATCAATTTACGGTGCTGCCCTTCGGCCTTTCATCTGTCACAAAGGAATTCACAAAGTGCATGGCAGTAGTGGCTGCTGACCTGAAACATCGGGGGGTACAGATCTACTGAAACATAGATGACTGGCTCATCAAGGGTGGGTTGCAAGCTCAGGTCCAACGCAGCCTGGAGCTGGTAAGAGCCATCTGACAGTGTCTGGGCCTACTAGTAAACGATCAGAAGTCAACTCTATCTGTGGTGCAGCAGATAGAGTTTATAGGTACGATCCTCGACTCCACCCTAACCAGGTCCTTCATCCCGGAGCCTCGGTTCTGAGCCATGTCAGATCTCACTCTGCACATTCGAGCCCACCCTCTCACGACCACCCAGACATGCCTCAAGCTGCTGGGGCATATGGCAGCCTGTATTTACGTGGTACGGCATGTGAGTCAACGCCTCAGACCTCTACAATCATGGCTAGCCTCGGTATTTACCCCAAGCAGACACAGTTTGGCCCATGTGCTTACAATCCTGCTGCATGCTCTGTCATCTCTGAATTGGTGAACGAACCCACACTCTGTGATGGAGGGCATGTCCTTCAAGGGATTAATCCCCTCAGTGACACTGATGCACTGACACTCCGATGCTTTGGAGATAGGGAGGGGAGTCCACCTCAACGATCTCAGCACTCACAGGATCTGGACACAGGATGATCACTGCCTCCATATAAACGTCAGAGAGCTCAAGGCAATACGTCTAGCTTGCCAGGTGCTCCTTCCTTATGTGACGGGCAGAGTGGTCCAAATTCTAACAAACAATATTGCCACAATGTTCCACATCAACAAGCAAGATGGAGCCTGTTTGTCAGCCCTGTGCCAAAAAGCTACCTGCTTGTGGGACTTCTGTGTGAAGAATGACATTCATACCATGACTTCACATCTCCTGGCCTTCAGAAACACACTAGCAGACCTTCTCAGCAGGTCTTTTTCATCTCACCATGAGTGGTCACTTAACCCAGATGCTGCCAGCATGATCTTCCAGAAGTGGGAGACTCCCTAAATGGACCTTTCCACATCTGGACAGAACAGGAAGTGCCACCAGTTCTTCTCAATCCATGGTCTCGACAAGGGCACCCTATCCTTCCTTCTCCCATGGACAGCATCACTCACGTACACCTTCCTGCTGACACTGCTGATCCATAAGGTTCTGATAAAGATCAAGCACGACAAGGCAAATGTGATCCTAGTAGCTCCCATGTGGCCATGACAACACTGGTTTGGCATGTTATTGGAGCTATCAACAGCAACCCCTGCTGGAACTGCCACTGTGGACAGACCTTCTTTTCCAGAACCACAGCCATCTTCTACACCTGGGGCTAGTGTCCATGCACCTGACGGCATGGCAGCTGCATGGCTAGATGCAGATGGGCAGGCTTGTTCAATTCAGGTTCAGCAAGTTCTGATGGGCAGCTGAAAGTCCTCCAGCAGACCAACATATATTGGCCAAATGGAAGAGATTCTGCTGATGGGCTTTGAACCAGAATCTCTCTCCTTATCAAGCTTTGATTCAGTCCATATTAAACTACTTGTTGTATCTTAAACATCAAAGTTTCTCATCATTAAAAGGTCACTTGGCAGCCATTTTGGCCTTCCACTCTCTGGTCCATGGTAGATGAGTCTTTTCCCATGACATGATGTTCAGGTTCCTAAAAGGCCTGGAGGGACTTTACCCTCAAGTCAGGGATCCTATACCTCCTTGGGACCTGAACCTAGATCTATCAAGATTAGAACCTTCAAATTTTTGGCTACCTGTTCTCTACTGCTGCTCTCCTGCAAGGTCTCCTTCCTGGTAGCAGCGACCTCAGCAAGAAGGGTCTCCAAGATAAAAGTGCTCACTTTGGAACCATCATATACAGTGTTTTATAAAGACAAGGTCCAGCTGTGACTCCTCCCAGCCTTCTTACCAAAGGTGATATCACAGTTTCACAACAACCAGGACATATTCCTTCCAGTGTTCTTCCCAAAACCACACAGATCTAGTGAGGAATGTTGGCTGCACGCTCTGGATTTTAGATGAATCTTGGACTTCTACATCAAAAGGACTAAACCTTTCCACAGGTCAATGCAGCTCTTTGTCGTAGTGGCAGAAAGGATGAAAGGCTTGCTGGCCTCCTCCAAGAGGATTTTCTCATGGATAACCTCTTGCATCAAGTTCTGCTATGAACAGGCAAAGGTACCTCCACAAGCAATCATTACAGCCAACTCTACATGCCTCAACAGCAGCCTACCTGGCGCAGGTGATGATCTAAGACATATGCAGAGCCGCTATCTGGTTCTCAGTCCATACCTTCGCGTCCCATTATACCATCACCCAGCAGGCCTGGGACAATGCTAGCTTCAACTGAGCAGTGCTGCAAGCAGCACATCAATGAACTCTAAGCCCACCTCCAGGGATACTGCTTGTGAGTCACCTAATAAGAAATCAACATAAGCAAACATTCACTTAAGAAAAAATAGTTACTAACTTTTCATAATGTTGTTCTTCGAGATGTGCTGCTCATATCCATTCCACGACCCAACTTCTTTCCCCCCCTCCATTGGAGCTGATAGCAAAAAGGAACTGAGAGGTCGCAGGCTCAGTGGCACCTCATATATTGGTGCATGAGCACGGGGCTCCAGAGGGTGCCACAGCCACTAAGGCAAAAATCTCGAGTAGCTATGCATGTGGGTGTGCACATACCTAACATGGAATGGACATGAGCCACACATCTTGAAGAACAACAGTTACAAAAGGTTAGGAACCATTTTTTTCTATATGACCTTGCACTGAACACATCAAAGAACACAATCCAGTAATAAAAGCAACTTGGCAAGCATTTGCATTCCTAGGCCAACAACCTAAAATAAAACCGTATAGCTACAAAATCTCCTTCAGCCTAGTACACTCTCTCAGAATTAATAGCTAAAAACCAGTTGCATTGGTCCCTCAGGAACTGAGGTTTGTCATCCTAGATCGGATCATTAGTCCATCAAGTACGGTATCCTGGTTTTATCAGTGCTAAGTACTTGATACATTACTGGAAGTTCACAGTGGTGTGTGTGGCGCACCAGGCAAACTCATATTGCATCTCACGTCTAGCCGTTTGTGATATGGGCTTACAAAAAGATAGCTAGGGTGACTTATAATAACAACTGTATTATGCCTTTTACTGATGGAAGCCAAAATGTGCAATAATTAACAATCACTTGCTGGAATACTGCAGTTTGACAGTAGCTTAGACAAATTAATTTTAAATAAGACCCTGAGGCTAAAGCAAAGAGACTTGAACAATATATACCAAATAGGGCCCCCACATGGGAGGGAAAAAGGGTACACTTTATCAGGGCCTGAAGGCCCTCAGGGACCCAGCCCAGGCTGCAACCCCCATTACCTCCATTACAAGAAGGGGCCCGTGTTAAAAATGTGTACTGGACCTGAAAAAATTGTGTTTGGGACCTGATATCAATTAATATATGCTAAGGCTCATCACCCAATGAGATGGTGAGAATCACTTCACCAGAACACATGCCGACTTCTTATATCTTTAAATTATATTTGCTTTTTATTTTGTTTGGCTAGTCTTTTCTAATATTAAATTAACAATAATGGAGGCTTCCCTCAAGTAATGAATATATCCTGTCTGGCCAGTGAGGTCAGAGTTCAGAGTCCAGAGGTCACAGTCACAGATTAAATTTCACATTCCATAGGTTAAATCCAACACCTATTTATAAAATTGCAGGAAATTACTATTTCAGTGAAATATTGTATGCTATGACCTTTAACCAGGGTGTGCCGACAACACTTTAATAAGGGCTCTCATAAAAATGTTCACCTTTTGCCACGATAAACCTCATGGTATGCCAGGATGTGCATGTTTGCAGAGAAGGGGTGAGGTATTGAGGAGTACAATAATTGATTTTGTTCCATTGAAACAAAATGTTTTTTCATTGCCCTAACCATATTAACCAAGAAGGGAAGGTTTGCGGCTTAGCAAACAGACTTAGATTAAAGTGTGCCTTGCTAGAACTCTTTCTACTTCGTTTCTGAAAAAAATATACTGATTACATATAGAGAGAAGCACATTATGTATCTGTTGTTTGTACTTTGTATGATATACATGTTTTTTTTAATACCTGCCATGTGGTGCAATCTGGTGCATTCCAAAAACAAAAAACTCTTCACAGGTATTTTTTGTAGGAATCCCAAGGGAGGTTGTTTCTTGCTGGGGTGATTTAGCAGTATCCAAAGGGGATAACTGTCAGAGACAGGGAAATCATCCTGATCTTCTCTTCAGTTTGGTGGTCATCTCATCCAGCGTATTAATTCATAATTGAAAGTCTAAAGACCCGATTCCCCCTTCAAGTGCATGTGCATAAGTCCTGGTGATTTCAGTGGAAGTTCCACACATATATACAAGAACAGAATCTGGCCATACATAGCTTACTGCCAAAATATTTGTCTGTTGTTTCAGGACTCCCTCCTCTTGCTGAGCTGGCTAAGTGTGGACCACATATGGAATTTGATGAAGATAATTGTGAGTGTATCTGTAGATGGAAATGTCCCACAGATTTTTTCCAAAATAAAGAGAACTGCAGCTGCTATTTGTGCAGGGAAAGCCAGGAGAGCTGCTCTCAGAAGCACAAGATATTTCATGCAGAAACCTGCAGGTAAGTGTTCCTTCCCTTTCAATTTCACAGCCCTTAACATAGCTGAACAACATGAAAACCATGTTCTTTTCAATTAAGCAATACACATGAACTTCAGAAATTTAATTCACTGTTGTAGTTTTTGTGTGATACTTACATTTTAATGTTTGCCAGTCTTCTTTGTGCTCCCAATCCATTGATATAGTGTCGTTTGCTGATTAAACCAGAGCACAGGGGAGTCAAGACCCTGGGTTGTATTCTCAGCTCTTCCAGACATTTACTGTGTGACCTAGGGCAAGTCATTTAACCTATCAGTAAAATGGAGATAATACTTACAATATTTACCCTGAAAGGGTGTGAAGTTTGTTTAATTAAAGCACTTTGACATCCTTGGACAGTGAAAAGAGTAGTTTCTAATATTTGTTGTATAGTTTCTAAGGACCCTTTCATGCACAGAGACGTATTTGTTTCTACTTTCTGGTGAACAATCTCTTCAACTGTTGTAACTGGAGACAGTGGATAGAACAGAGGATTTGTGGCGGGATATAGAGCCTTTCATTTCTATGAGGTTCATATTCAGTCCATGTCACTTGTGACTGACAGTCATTACCATGAGACTGCTGTTTAGTGACCTTTGGGAAATAAGTCAATAGTTTCAGTATAATTCATAGTGAGCAGGTCTTCACGTGACCAAAAAAAAAAAAAAAATCACCACATAATACCTACCGCTGAGTGAGAATATTTGTTCACCACCTCAGCAGAGTACTCAAGCGTGTAATGGGGGTGGGAAATTAACTATCCTTTCACGCACAGAGATAGACCTTCTAGGTCAGGGCTGAGGCACATCGAGGCTGTGTGGAGAAGCCTGCACCGTCTGTGTTTTATCCGTCCTGTCCAGTGGATAAGAAGAGCACTTCTTCTGCAAAGATATCCCTTCAGCACTGTTCAGAAGCACTGCACGCACATCATTTAAAAGATATTGAACTAGAGCAGCCCCTTCACTGTTCGGAATGGGCTCAGAAGGAGACGGGGGGACTGCTAGCTCCACAGCATTGCTCCCTCTCCTGGGATTCTCTTTTGGAGCTCTGTGGAGTGAGGACTCTGCAGGATTTGGAGGTCAAGAGGGCATGAAGCAAGGAAACAGCTACCCTCTTCAGCATTGTCATCTGCTGGCCCCTGGGATTTCCATTTAGGAATCGGATTAGAAATTACAGGTTGCTCTTTAAAGCAACATTAATTTGGGGGCACTTTAGGCTGCTACTGTGCAACTGCTGGGAAATTCAGGCAATGGCAAAACACATTGCTAGAGAGAAGGGATGTCAGCAGAATGATGTGAAAGGGGAAGTCCTCCATACAGATGCCTCTCTTTATCTAGGTTTCCCCTTTCACGTGGATCTACTGGACCTATCCATTCCATGCCTACCCAATCTCCTCCCACGTGAGGCCATTACATTTTGGGTAAATATGCCAAGATGCTGAAAATGTTGATGGATACACAAGTGGAGAGCTATCACATTATCAATGCCTCTCTCTCTCTCTCTTTTTTATTAAACAGCTGTGAGGACAAGTGCCCTTCCCAACCCAGAACGTGCTCAACTGCAAAGCCAGTGTGTACAAAGCATTGTCGTTGTCCAAAGGAGAAGAGAAGTTCTCATGGGTCACAAAGCAAAGAAAATCCTTGATCTAGCTTTTCCCCTCTCCCCCAACAACACACTGCTTTGCAAAGTAGCTGTCACTGACTTTTAAATCATTAGTAAACATGGGACATTTCCACATTAATAGCAGAAGAATAAATCCAGTCTGCATTTATTTATTAGATTAATCACTAACTATTAGTGGACCCTCTGGGTCATTGATAGCTGTCTTCTAATGGATAACTACAGTAGAAAAAGTACCAGCTGTAGGAAAGAAAGAGTGGAAAGAGCCAATTCAACACTGTTATATGGAGGATGAGACTGGTGTAATAGAGTGAAAGTCACCATCCTGCAGTTCAGGAATTCAGTCTCTGAATCCTTAGCTAGTGCATCTCTTTGGTGAAACGTTCTTCAAAACTTCAGTGTACAAGACTTGGCTTCTAATATGTTCAGCACTGAATGATTTGATCTACTGTCCAGCTTTGATTATCATTTTGAGTTTATTGTACAACTACTGTCAGATGTGCCATATTTAAATGTATATAAGAAAATAAATACTTCAGTTATTCAAAGCTGTTTATTATCCTATGTCATTTCACACAAATGCAAACAAAACAAAAGCAAATAAACCCACCCCACAAGAGGGCTAAGCTATGGCTGCATTGTGCTTGTCCCCACTGGAACGGACCTGAGTCCACACCTTGCTTGGAGTAAGAACACTTGGTTAATATGGTTATCACAGTAGTTTGAATAAAGGATTTCTTTTCTCACACAGGTGCTGGTTTCCGTTTTTGGTTCCTGCTGTGGTGTGTTGGTGCCCCACTGAGATGGCACTCACACAAATACCAAAATAGCCCCAGAGTATTTTGGGAAGATAAATTCTGTTGAGGGTTTGTTATACTTTTTCCTGTGATGCTATGGAAATAGAGGATATCTTCTTCAGGACTGAATTCATTTCAACCATGTAAGCCTTAAGCAATGGAACTTTATGCCGGTCAAATGTAGGAAAGGGCTGGGAAGTCCTATCAATTGAGTCATTTAAACCTGGACGGACAAGTCTGGAGAAAACACTGAAAGGAACAATCTTGCATTGGCAGTGGGATGGATTAAATGATCTAACAGCAGTGCCCTGTTACTGAGCCCTAGCACCTCTGGGCTTGGCAGTTCAGAGCCCCAACACCTCTGGGTTTGCTTCATCAGTAATGAATGTAAAAAAATGGCTTGAGCGCCAGCACCAATTAATTAATTTCATTTCATTACAAATTAAGCACTGGCTGCCAGTTCTTTTCCAGCTCTGAATTCTATGTTTCCATATGCTATTTTCAAAAGATAGAAGCCCAGGAGGAAAAGAGGAAACAAAATTGGACTGCTGGGGAGATGGAAAGGCTGACATAACAAAAGGGACAGAAACAAATCTTTGTAATGTGTGGTCTAAGAGTTATACAGGATTAAGGTTTGGATTTCTTTAAAATGAAGTGAAGAGCCAAATTCTGCAGTATTTACTCAGTCATTGGGCAATTTCCCTTTAACTTTAGTGGGACTTTTATCTGAGTATGGGGTATTGGATTTGCCCCAAGACAAATGTTCTGAACAGTTACCCCCTAGGACCACTATCATCTGGCTATTGCTGGTGTGCTTGTGGATTCTCCTGGTATACTCCCTTCTCCCAGAGAGATTTCAAGTTCATACACATATTTGTTATCGCACAGGTTGTCCCAGCCCTGTCTGCAATGTTCCTCAAGGTGATAGAAGAATGCATAGAACCTCCCCACCACCACACCACTGTGCTCAAAATCCAGGGACAGACATAGTCCCTTGGTTGGACTTCCTGGCAGAGTATGCTGCTCCAGTCCAGTAGTTGTTGCAGCTTGTACATTTCCCCAACATACCATGGAGCTGCCAGAGAGAATGCACTTCCTGAGCACTACACAGCCCTCCTACTGGGCCTGGGCCTAATGCACAAACTTGGTTAGTACAGCATTGTTTGCACAGCGAAATGCTTTTTTAAAGAGTCAGGCAATACAACGGTATACCCAGCTGACAGGGAAGAGGCTTTGTTAACATTAGGTTTGCTACTATGTAATCCAAGGAATGATACTCTTACAAAATAATAATAAATAAAAAAACTAAAAATAAAATGAAGGCCCTGATCCTGCAAAGATTTATGCATGTGCTTTATTTTACCAACTGTGAGAGTTCCACTGACTTCCATGGGACTACTTCCAGTGCGCAAAGTTAAGCACATGCATGAGTCTTTGAGAGATATGGGCTGCCTTTTGGTTCCCCCAGCTTCCCTCCACATTCCTTGATAATACATAGGATCAAAGTTAACATTAGCAAAGCTTCTTTCCTCTATCACATATATACAATTGGCCAGATTCCCTAGGGCTGGTGCAGGAATGCAAAAGTAATGTCCCTAAATCTACAAGGTTCTGGTGGCTTGATGGAGATTCGCCTGAAAGGGTACCATGTCCAGCACAGCCCCCCCTTGGGTTTCTGTGGTGTAAAAGGACAGATTTAATATGAACCCTGCTGATGGAATATGCAGTGAATCAGTACATCTATTTTCTGATATCCCTACCCCACCACAGCCTACTTTTTGGGTGGTACTGGCTAACTGCTGTCCTTCTAGCCCAAGGGAGGAGGCAGCTTATTTCTTCAACAATAAATTCCTGCCCTGGCAGATCTTCTGCTGCCAAATGTTTGTGCCATTAAAAGCAGTCCTTTTCCATGCTGCTATCGTATGTGAACAGTGAGAAAACATAGCTGGATCAAGTGCTGGATGTTCATAACATGCCACACAACAACAACATGTGGAAAAGCTGAAGAGTTTAAGCGTAACACTGCAAATGCCAGTTCTATGTGATGCTCTTGATTATCAAAGCCACAAGATGGTCTGGGTGTTGCAAACATCATGGCAAAGACCATATATCCTCCATGTGCAAAACAGGGACTAAAAGGCAAATACTGACAGGATCTTTTGTTGAAGATGGAAACAAGCGGATGTGTAATGATAAGAATCTGATGAGGATTTATAAAAATCCCTTAGGGCTATTTTATTTGACAGATACTGGAAATGACCCATTTTTAAATCTTTAATGTACCATAAAAATACTTTTTATATATTAACTTTCATACCAATATATCATAAAATATTTTACAGCTTTAATAGTAGAGATTTAATATAACAATGCACAAGGCTTAAGTAAGGCATGTAAAACTGATGGCAGATCTATATTTTGATTGATGTCATTAGCTCTGGACCTCTGACTAAAAGACCTCCACAGCAGAAAAGTTGCTTGAACAGAGAAACAGCTCTGTTTTAAATTTGACATATCTTTTATTACTGTGTTCAGTCTGCATTGCTTTTCAAACATAAGGACCTGATCTACAGACCTCATAACCAGAGTAAGAATTCTAAAGTTTCCTGCTATGGTATATCAAAATTTTTACATAATTAGAACTGTCTTTCACTCCACATCTGGATTCTGGCCTTTTGAGCATTCCTCTATACATTAATATGTACATTAATATTCAATAAATTTATATAATGGCTAATTTCTCATAAAGTCAATATGAAGTTTGATTGGAACACCAGTAATTACTGACTGACCCTTTCACACCTTCCACATCTTTTCCTTTGGACTGAATGAGAAACATAATAAAGTTTCAACACTGGTGTGGCTTTCACATTTGAAACAGTCATTGTTCACTGATGAAAAATGTAGTTAAATTCTAGAAGGACCGGAGCATGTGTTCTGCCTACATGTGGAGATGACAATGAACAATATGGCAATATCTCTCCCTGCCCCTGATGCTCTGTCTACTTGTGGATCTTCATCTCTGTAGCATTTGTTTCCCTCCCCATTCTGCAAACCATTTAGAGTTTGGGATTAGCAAGCAGAAGGACATGAAGAGCAGGATGGGCATCATCTGTATGTACATCGTCTCCTCAGTCTCAGACTGGTGAGGATTCCTCACCTAAATTAATACTGACTATCACTGTCAATACAGGTCTACTCACACTCCACAACCTCCTCTGAATGAGGTTGCCAGGGGCAGTATCCAGTACAAAATACTTTGAAGTCTAGTGAGAGAAGTGGGCCGGAAGATACTGCGGGCAGCAGAGTTGGTTGTACCAGGCTACTATTGTATGTGGGTATTATTCTGATTCAGAAATCTGAGTATCCTTTCAATGTAAGGACTCATGAGTTAGACTAGCAGCCTATTTGTCCATCCCTTTCAAACAAGAAAATGAAAATGACGTTTTTTCAGTGAAGAGGATTTGTTTCTTTTCTTTCTCCCACTGATGTAAATCAAGAGGAACTCTATTTAAATCAATAGTTACACAAGGGTAGGTACAGTGCTGTTAGCAAAAGGAGAATCAAACCTGCAGGAATGAGGTTGATTTATCTTCCCCAGGCAATGGGTCTAAAGTCTTTCAACTGCAAAACATGACAGAAGCTATCAAGTGGTAATCCCTATAGATTTTGGACCCTAGCTGTGAATTACCACGTGTAACTACAAGTGGGTAACAAGGCAAATGAATCTATGCTACTTACATATTCTGTTCTACACTGAATGATAAACAAACCTGGATTTACAAATGATGTCCTGTCATCCATTTTATCTCTGCCTCCCATATCAATAGTCACTGAAAACATCAACAAGAGTTTTAAAGTCAGGGGGAAAAAAATCTGGGTTACGTTAACAGGAAACTGTTTCCAGTCAATGAAGTATGATGAGTACACAAAAGGATGCAGTCAGGGCTTGGCATCTCATCCCCAAATACTCTCTTCTGTTGTATTCTTACCATATTTTACAATACTTGTAATCCTTAAAGGCCTTTTAATGGGATGACCCCACCCTTTAGTAGAGGAAATCTGGAATGTGCTTCTTCCAGACCGTGTCAGAATTTTTCCTTGGAAAGCAATGCAAGGTGTCCCGTTCCTCAGGGACTGAGAGCATCGAGCCTCTGCAAAATTGCAAGTGCTACCAGGTTTCTGAAGAGCAAAATCTAACTTTAAAATATTTATAATTGGATAGGCAATGACTTCCTGATTCTACATTGTTAGTTTTTTTTTATTATTTTAAATGTGATATTTGGTTGTTGAGAAATAATCTAAGATTGGATGACAAGGCAGCAGCAGACTAGGAAGTGTTTCATCTAATTTCCTGGCCTGGAGTGTGTTTGTTTAGAGTGGTGATTCTTTCTTTATGATGACTCTTATCCTAATGTTTGGTTTATTTGCAGTTATTTCACAAGCCCAGGTGAGACTGTGATGAAGACTAAACTGATTAACCCATTACATCCCTTTACCTGAATCCATGGGCACTGTTGCACAGTGGAGTATCTATCCAGTGTTTACTATTGAGCTCATCACTGTAGCAAGATCTCAGGAACACGCTACGAGACAGACACCGAAATGAGGAAACAGCAGTTTATTGATCTGCCGGCAGCTGGCTCAGCGGAATCATTTCCAAAGGCTGAGCCCCGATTATACTGGGGCGTGCCTTATATACATTTTAAGATTATATGAATATTCATACATAGCATTATTACATATTACATAGCATGATTGGCTCGTTATTATTAACACCATTTGCACCTCCTTGTGGGAGTGGGCCTTAACTTGTTTTCATTAGTCTATTGGTAATTTATAGAGTTGCTGAATTGTTGTTACTAGGGGGAAGTCGGTGAAGGGGCTTTCTGAACAGTTGCTTAAGAAATTACTGAATTAAGGGAAGTCAGCCACCTTGTAGTTACAATATTACATCAGGGTCAAAAGGACAGAGACAGAGCCGGGTGGTTTTAACCACAAAGCCAGACTGGCCATTTATTTAACCATTTATAAGGCACAGAGATAACTTTGAATAATGGGGGTAGGTTGAGATTTACCTGGGCTTGCCTCATCACCTTAGTACCTAAATTAAGTTAATTCCCTGGAAAATTATATCTGCATGGCAACATCCCTAGTGGATTTCATGGATGAGTCTACATCTCTTTCTTTTCTGATAAAGAACTACTTGCTTGTTATGAATGAACCTTACTGGAGAACATAGTGCATATTACTCAGAGTAGTCCCAAGGAAGTTAATTAAAAAGTGCCTGGACCTTGTTGACATGAAAGCTATTCAGAACTGGAATGGATGTTCAAATGTAATTGTGCAGTATTTAGTTCAGCTCTATTCTTGATGAAAAAAGAAGTTATATAAATACAGCAAAAACAACGAGAGTCCTGTAGCTCCTTAAAGACTAACAAATCTCTGCAGGCATAAACTTTTGTGGGCTGCAACCCACTTCGTTAGATGCATATACTGTATTACAAGCCTAGCTCACCAAATTAATAAAATCTATGACAGATTTGTTTACTAGATGTTGTCCATTTAATGGACTGTAATGTTTTCTTTAATTAGATTACAAACACACTATCATCAAAAGACCTTTAAAGCCATTTAGTCTAACTCCAATCTGGGATTATCCTATGTATCCTTTTAAAGAAATACGTATTTCATTTGCATTGATTTTTAGTTGAAGTTACAGTTGATTACTCATTCTTTATAAAGTAGGTTAGCTTTTAACCGACTGGCTACATTCTCCACCTCTGTGCTTTAAGATTAGATAGTTCATGATACAGTACATACATTCTTTGGGATGGGAAATGCAGTTTGCTCTTAATCCATGTAGAATGCATCCAATATGCTACAGTAATGGGTACCTCAAATGCATATAGTATTGGTAATAATGAATTTAATAAGCTTTGCACTTACAATTAGATAGTTGAAGGAAATAACTATAACATATCACACAGTCACTGATTCCTTTCACACGGCTGCTGGTCTTACAGAACTGCATTTGAAGCTAGGCAGGCAGTGCCTTGCTTCAGAAAACACTTGGATCAGTAAATTTTAAGGCTCCTCTAGCTCCATCTACTGTTGTCACATTTTTCCTAATTTATACTAACAAAGTAAGCCACCTGTGTTAACATTTGAATGTCAGCACCATCTTAGAGTTTTTGCCATTTATTTTGTACTGATGCTATGACATTAATTATGAGGGTTATTTTTAAAGGGATGATGTCAAATACTGCTAATTTAAATTCAAAATCTGATTAATCACAAAAATAATTATTTTGTAAGATTGGCCTTCCTGGATCCATGCTAACATTGTTGTTGCAAGGAAAAAACACATGGATCCAGCTCCAGGACTAGAGAGATGGAGGTAAATTCTGAACACTCTCTGCAAGTTAACACACTGAAAGCCATTTTTAGGGTGCTGTAAAGGCTCTGGTGAAGAAAATTGAGCAAAGAAAACTGTAGTCTGAATATTGGGTGAAATTACATAAAGCAAATGATTCTGGTCTGATCCTACAATCTTCATGTGAGAGGACTGTAGCGGCCTTTAGATTTTGGAATGGCCTCGTAATAGAAATAGTAAAAGACTCCTATCTTGAGTAAACTAAAATAGGATTGCACAAAACAAGTGATAACACACTGTGGGGAACCATCCTGGACTGGCAGGGAGCTAGACAAGGTGACCCAACAGGCTTTTTCCATCTCTAATTCCCCAGATGAAAAGAACAGTAAGTTCAGCTGTGTTAGAAACACTGGATGGCATGAAGCTGGGTAGGGATCTGTGTTTGCGACATGGAAAGAGAACTCCTTTTCAGGACTCGGAGAGGGAGTTTCAAACAAGAGAAAACAAGCACCTCCTTTTACAGTTTGTGTGTGTCAGTTTATAGGTGGCCAGGGGTGCTTGGCCTTTCAGTTGTTTATTTAAATCTTGCACCACCCTGAAACCTTACCCGGAGTCCAGGCGGTTTGATCATCTACTAAGCCAGCTTTACAGGAGGGGCTTTAAAGAAAAACGATACAGTGGCATTACCCTGCGTGGCTAATGACTGGGCTCTGGCCGGTGTCTGACTGGCTCTCCCTCCGCAGCACTGATGCTGGGGGGCACGGAGCAATCGGGGGAGGGGCTGGGTCAGCGCCCGGGGGGGCAGGAAGGAAGCAGCGCAGCACAGCGCAGCACCCCGCGCCGCTCTGCCCCAGCTCGGGCCCGGCTCCCGACCGCAGCTTTGGCCCCGCTACCGGCGCCCGACTCCACCTCCGTGGGGGGGGGGGCCCCGACGAGAGCCGGCTGCCGGCTCAGACGCCCCAGGCCGGGGGGGGGGACCCCCCCCGGGGGGGGGGGGGCCCCCCGGCGCACGCGCGCCCCGCTCCCAACCCCCCCCCCGCCGACCGGGGGGGGGGGTCCCTGCGCGCGCCCCCAGTAAAGGGCGAAGAAGGGGCTAACCCCGAGCCGCGAGCAGTCACGGCGCAGCACCCCGAAGCGTCAAAGACCGCACGCTCCCATCCCCCCGCTTCCGATTGGCTGCTTTTGGCTGCGCGTGACTTGAAAGCTGACCCTCCGGTTGGTCGGCTGCCCTGTCGCCAGGCGCTGAGGAGGCGGGTCCGGGAAGCGGCGGGGGCGTGGCTGTTGTCTAGGTGACACCTCCGCCTAGCGGCCGCCTTCCCCGGAAGTGGGTCGGTGCGGCCGCGCGCGCCAGGCGGGTGGTTAACGTGAGTAACCTGCTGCCCTCCCCTCCCCCCCCCGCCCGGGGCGAGGCCGCGTCTCTCAGGAAGCCCCCACACCAGACCCCGCCCCCCCCCCGAGCTGGTCGGCCCGGCTTGCCAGTGCGGCCCCGGCTTGTGGGACGGCCCCGGCTGAGCTGCTGCTGCTGAGAGCCTCCGGCCTGGCCCAGAGCCCGGCTGGGCGCAGGGGGCTGTTGTCACGGCCCCCCCCCCCCCGGGGACAAACCGTGCCTGCAGCACGTGCAGCCTGGGTCCCGATCCATCCATCCCCTTGTGTGACAGTCCCGTTCCCGGCCCGCCTGCTGATGCGCGGCAGCGATTGTCCCTCGCTGCTCTGTGTGTTGTACAGCGCCGAGCGCAGCTGGGCTCCAGCCCCGCCTGGTAGAAACACGACGCTGCCGCAACGGCGAGTTGCTCGGCGGCGGCGGGGTGCTGCTAGTGCGGCAGCTTGATACGTTTCCATCCCGCCGAGCCTCTGAATGGGGTGATTTTCTTAGTATTTACTAGAGCAGCGGTTCTCAACCTGTGGGTCGGGACCCCAAAGTGGGTCGCGATCCCGCTTTAATGGGGTCACCAGGGCTGCCGTTAGACTTTCTGGGGCCGGGCGCTGAACCCAAAGCCTGAGCTCCACTGCTCTGAGCCCTGGGTGGCAGGTCTCAGGTCTCCCCCACCCCTGTCCAGGGCTGAAGCCCTCAGATTTCAGCTTTGGCCTCCCCCACCTGGGGCGGCGAGACTCTGGCTTCACCCCCATCCCCTTCCTGGGGGTCATGTAGTAATTTTTGTTGTCTGAAGGGGGTCGCTGTGCAATGAAGTTTGAGAACTGCTGTACTAGAGGCTCCGGGCCATTTAGGTTAGTGACTCATGGGCTCCACAGTTGCAAATAAGGGGGGACCGGATGTTGCATGTTTTTGTGAGCACTGTGCGGGAAGGTACAAATACGTGCTCTTTTGCTGTAATGAAAGTCCAAGGTGGGTGAGGTTATATCTTTTGTTGGACCAGTTTCTGTTGGTGGGAGAGACAAGCTTAGGGGCTGCACAGAGCTTTCTCAGGTTGGTATTGAGAGCTTTACAGTTAAATGCAAGGTCAAGCAGATAGTTTAGCATATGTAGTTACCACATATTCTAAACCAAGGACCACTCAAGGTGAAATGGCCCATTAACACCCCTGTAGCCATAGGACCATAGTGGATTGCAGATTGTTGTAATAAGCCAGAGTCCCTCTTCAGTCCATGCTTTTTAGTGTCTAGCAAAGTTATGAATTTAAGCTCCCAGGCTCATCTTTGGAAGATGTTGTGCCTGGTTTCCTTTAAGGATGAGGACCAAGGGGTCAAATATAGAGTGATCACTTTGTGAAAAGTGTTCATCCACAGGTGATTTGCTGTTTTTGTGTTTTGTGATTTTCCTGTGTGAGTTCATTGGAGAGCATGCTGATTGTTTGGTTTCACCCACATAGTTGCTATTGGGGCATTTAGTGCACTGGATGAGGTACACCACATGTTGTGATAGGCATGTGTAGGACCCATGGATCTTAAAAGATGTGTTGTCAGGGATATTGATCATTGTAGCAGTGGAGATATGTCTGCAGGTTTTGCATCTGTTACCATAGCAGTAATCTCTTTTAGATAGGAGTTGCCTCACTGCATTTACAGACTTGTAGCAAAATCATATGATGTTGGTCAGATTTCTTTAAATATTGTCATACAATAAAAGAACCTGGTACGGCTTTGATTTGGTGTGTCCTGGTCCGAGGGAGGCTTTCTTCTGAGCTCGGAGAGGTTTTTTTGGGGGGTGGAGGGGGGCAGGAGGGTTGTACACCAGAAGTGAAGGTTCTGGAAAGTTTCTTTCAGGGTGGGGTCCCCATCAACTGTGGTTTCTAGTTGTTTGATAATACCCCATATGGGTTCCAGTGTGTGGTGGCAGGTGACAACTAGGAGTGTGCAGTTTGAGGGGGGTTGTTTCTGTGTTAAAGCAGGTTCTTTTGGGGTATTTGGGTGGCCTGTTCAGTGATGTGATCCAGTTCTCTGGAGTGTCCATGTTTGGTGAAGGTGTTTTGGAATGTGTTAAGGTGTGTATCTCGGACTTCCTTCTCAGGGCATATGCTGTAGTATCTGAGGGCTTGGCTGTAGATAACAGATTCCTTGGTGTGTTTGGGGTGGTTACTGGATCTGTGAAAGTAGAGGTGGTGGTCCATAGGTTTCTTGTACTTAGTTGTCTGTAGGGTTCCATTGTTGAAGCTGAACATGGTGTCTGGGAAGTTGATGCTAGCGTGGGGATGTTTCAGAGAGAGTTAAAGAAGGGGTGATGATTGTTAAAGTTATGGTGGAAATCTGTGAGGGAGTTTGTCTTCTATCCAGAGGATGAAAATATAATTTGTATTCATGTATATCATTGATTTTGTGGAATAGCTCAAAAGCTTCTCTGTCACTAACAGCAATTGGTCCAATAAAAGACATTGCCTCATCCACCTTGTCCATCCTAAGACTGAAACAGCTACAAGATTGCATACATGTAATTAAAGTGCAGCATTTGTAAACCAGGACCTGGATCCCTTGTCTGGAAGATGTACTTTATTCAAAAACAACTTATTGGGCATGATGCAGGGAAAACTGAATTAAATTGTATGGCCTTTAAGATATAGTGGTTTGGACTAGATAAGTGGTTTTCAACCTTTTCATTTGTGTTGACCCATAAAAATTTCAAATGGAGGTGCGGACCCCTTTGGAAATCTTAGACATAGTCTGCAGATCCCCAGGGGTGTGTGGACCACAGGTTGAAAACCACTGTTCTTTGGTAATGACAATCTTTTATGGACCCCTTTAAAAATAGTCTGCAGATCCCCAGAGGTCCACGGGCCACAGGTTGAAAACCACTAGATCAGATGATCAAGTAGTCCCCTGTGACCTTAAAATCTATTTTAGGTAGGAATTGCCTCACTTTGTTTTACAGACTTATAGCAAAATCATATGATGTTGGTCAGATTTCTTTAAATATTGTTATACAAGAAAAGAACCTATGACTGTACAAAATACAGCTCTAGTCCTGCAACGAGATCTGGGAATGTGAACTATGAAGACCCTGTGAAGTTAATGAGTATCATGAGCATGGGCTCCTTGGAATGATTGGAGTCAATGACATGAACATGTGGGTCAGAAACTTAGAAAACTGACCAGAATTTTTATGGTCATTGCAGTAATTATCCCTGAATTGTGGAAACAAGTGTATGGTACTTTACAGTAATTAAGGGTTGGCTTAAAGCGCTTCAAAACTGTTGATATACAGAAAAGATAATTTATGCTTACAAGGGTGGGGGAAGCTCTTCTCAATACAAAGTGTAAAGAGTGAATGCCAAAACGTGAGATGAACGAATAGGTCTACGTCTTTGGAATTTTTATTTTAAGATGGTGTGATCTAGAAAAATCTTTTTGGAGAAGGTTACAATGATCCCTTTCTCTTCATAGGACTATGTGTATGTGAAATATATATTAGTATATTGTATGCTGTACTACACAACACTAGTATTGTGTTAACGAAAGGCCAATAAACATTTTATAAAATGTTGTATTGCTTAAAAGAATGTAGAATGTGTTGCTGTTATAATGGGGTTTTATAAAATTAAGCTTTCTATTGGTCTTTTATTAACAGTGTCTAAAGTAAGTGCTCTGTTGGTATGAGATTTAATTCAGTACTGCAGTATTTCATATAGTTCTTCAGCTTTTATTGCTAAGCAGAGTTTTGTGGTGACTTTATTGCTGACCAGTCAGCCTGGTATCATCCCCAATTGCCTATCCTCTGTCCAGTTGGTCACAGAAAACTGCAGTAGATCTGGGGTTCTGTCCTGTCACTCACAGCCAAAGAACATCTCCATCTTCTTGCTTTATGGTCCATGGGATGAGGAGCGGGAGTCACAACAAGTCATGCAGTCTCACAAATTAATGATGGAGGTAGTTACCAAAGGTAGGATGTGGCTGGGGAAGAGATTGGGTTCTATAGTAGGTGGATGGCATACAATGATATCTTGTGGAAACTACAATGATAATATTACTGTAACATGAAGGTCCTTATAGAAATGTCAGTCTTAAGCCCTGCTTCTTTGTATATTTAGCAATAAATATTTTCTTTTTACTGTCTCAGGTAATGAGCAGGCCCAGATCTACAAACTGTATGGCTACCAGAAGATTGCTAAACTTTTCCTAAGCATGGCTTGCAGAAGAATAGGAGGCCAAGGGGACACACTTTCTCCAACTTCCTCCATTAACTGTGTAAAATCCCTAGCAAGTTCAATTCGAACACATAGTATATGCATGGTATCTGATTTCTTTTATCCAAATATGGGAGGAGTGGAAAGTCACATCTACCAGCTGTCACAGTGCCTGATTGAAAGAGGACACAAAGTTATAATTGTCACCCATGCTTATGGAAACCGAAAAGGCATTCGTTACCTCACCAATGGTCTGAAAGTTTATTATTTACCTTTGAAAGTCATGTACAATCAATCTACAGCAACAACGCTCTTCCACAGTCTGCCTCTGCTCAGGTGCATATTTGTGCGGGAGAGAGTCACCATAGTCCATTCCCATAGTTCGTTTTCTTCCATGGCTCATGATGCACTCTTCCATGCCAAGACAATGGGACTGCAGACAGTTTTTACAGACCATTCTCTCTTTGGATTTGCTGATGTCAGTTCGGTGCTTACAAACAAACTTCTAACTGTATCACTGTGTGATACCAACCACATCATTTGTGTCTCTTACACTAGCAAGGAAAATACTGTACTAAGGGCAGCACTGAATCCTGAGATAGTATCCGTCATACCGAATGCCGTTGATCCCACTGACTTCACTCCAGACCCAAGTAGGAGGGATGATAGCACGATAACTGTTGTTGTTGTCAGCAGGCTTGTTTACAGAAAAGGTAATGAGGTCCAAACTGTAAGTTGCTTTTCAAATAACTTTTTCTGATTTTTGTTTTTGATGAGTGGTAAGAAATGTTCAATGTTTAAGCAGCTGAATACAGATACCGTATCTGTGAGCAACTGAAAACAGGTTGAATCTGAAACAATTGTTTCACTCATTTCTCTCTTCCAACTTCCATGTATCAAGTCTATGGGCCTGATTCTAAGCGGTTTAACTCCTGTTGACTTCATCAGAACGGAACCTGGTCCTAAACAGCCAACCCTGTGAGTCACCAAGTGACTGAGAGTCACAGGGTCTGGTTTATGCCCCCAGCCTGTCAGTGCCATAATCTGAAAGTTAAACTGGATTTTTTTTTTCACTTTCTGTAAGCATAGGTGGGGCTGGTAACAGAGGTAAAGAAATCTGTTTTACTGCATGATTTGTAATTGTTTGTCCTTAATTTCTCCTCTTCAACACATTTTTCATGTTTATCATAGGTCTTTGTTTTTAATTGTTATAGGAAAAAAGAAATGTCTTTATTACAATAAACCTAAAGGTTCTAAACATTTAGTTGATGTTTTACAAATACTGTGTTAAATACAGCATATTGGAATACAGTAGTGTTGTTGAATAACTCTTAATCCCTCTTTATCATTCAGACTAATATACATACATATATCTAAAAATAGTCAAGCTACCAGTAAATCAAAAATATCTATGAATTCCATTAAGACAATATTTTTCTGCTACCATGATACTTTCCTGTGGGGAGGTTGGAGTAGGAACAATGCTATACTAGCCATTAAAACAATATGGCCATCAAAAGCATTCAGTGTGATGTTAATGACCAAGTTCTTTCCCTCTTTTTTTTTTTTTAAGAACAACAACAAAAGCAAACCTGTGGTGGGAGGGACTTGTGGAAATCTGCTCAATAAGGATTCTCTCCCACCGTCCTATCAGGACTTGTTCCCCTCCCTTGCAGAAAAGGGCACACGGCCTTTAGCTCAGCCTGAGGAATCCATGGGAAACCAGGAACCTTGGTACGGAGTTCCTGTGCCTCCGTACCAGTTTGGCTTCCCCCTCACCATGGCTTCATAGAAGCGTGGCTCAGTCAGAGCACAGGTGTAGGGGATACAATTTGGACCATGATACTGTGTGTAATGTAAATCACCTATCTCTAAATTTAAGTACCAAGTAATTTTTTTTTTTTAGTCCTAACTGTATGACCAGTTTTAACCCAGTGCTAATCAAAACAATAATATAACTGTAATTATTTTTTATAAAGGAAATATTGACAGTCTTAGTTACAGTACTTCAAATCAGTGCTCCCAATTGGTTTTACTCTTTATTTCTGCTTTTAGGTTCCTTCTGCTAATTGATTTGGGGTGTAGTACTTTATAAACTAGTTCAGTTGGGTGAGATTCTGTGCTTCCTGGAATGCCCAGAATCTCCACAGGATTGCATGCTTAGGCCTTGCCCCTGACATACCTTTCCTGTCCCCAGCCATCCCCTTTGTACCAGGACTTGCAAGTGGGTCTTCAAAGGAAAGCTTGCAGCTGTCCTCAGCTCCTGCCACGTGGCAGTTCTCCTCTGACCATAACTGGGGGTTTTAGTGTCCATGATCTGGTGTAAAGAGGCTGGAGTGCGGTGAGAATCTCACCCATTGACTTTATTGGATCTACTTGTGACTAGAATTGCAGGATCGAGCCTATGTCTTTTACTATTTAGCTAACTATATGCATATCTCACTTGATGCCTTATGTAGTACTTTTGTGTAAAGTTGAAAATGTTTGTGCTTAAAATAATGTTAAGTAGTTTGAGGCCCTAAATTTGCTTTCATTTTTTTAAAAAAACCTCCTTTGAAAAGGAATGTCTTTTTTTTTTTTAAAGTGATAAGCAATGAGGATATGTAATATAAAAACTTCTTACATTCTTGCATTCTGCTAGTTGATTGGGTTTGGTATTTTAATAGCCAGTGATGCAACTATCTTTCAGAAACCTCTGGTTTTGACACCAGGCTATAGGAATGGATGGCACCAGGAAGATAAGCTCTAAGCATTCAAATACAATAATAACCGCTCTACCTTTTTTGTATTTCTAGGTATAGATTTACTTAGTGGTATAATTCCTGAACTTTGTCAGAAACATCCAGATTTACATTTCTTAGTTGGAGGAGAAGGACCAAAGCGAATTGTTTTGGAAGAGGTACGGGAAAGATACCAGCTACATGACAGGTTTGTTCTGTGTGTTTGTGGTGTGTGGTTACAATGCAAATATGAAGGGGTGGTGGGAAGGGGGTTAGGACACAGATAAAACAAGGAATAACATGCTCTTGCAAACTTACACTTTGATTTTGCAAGTTGGTTTGTGCAAGCAGACTTATGCTAAGACCCATTAAGTTACGTGGGACTCTGCACAGGCATAAAGATCTGTCCACACAGATCCAGTTGGATGAGGGTCTTATAGCCCTAGCAAAATATAGTGAAATCAAGTGTCAGTGGTTAGGCAGCTGGTTTGCCATGACTGCTGCTTATCAAGCTGATCAGTACTGTTTTATTGTGCTTCCCCCATCTGTGTATCTACCTGTTCTCTCTCATTTTATACTTTGATAGGTCACTGCTCCATAGAGCTTACAATCTATTAGGTGCTTTACACAAATGCAAACACAGTGGGTGACTCTGATCCATGATTTGGGCCCCTAGGTGCTATCATAATAAAAAGATATCTAAGATTAATAGAGATAGGATATGTTTCTATAGCAAATATTATTGGTGTGAGTTTGCTTTCTTTTTGGAGGGGTAAGAGAAGCTTTTTTTTTTCTATTGGACAACATTGCATAAGGTGTGGCCTTTTATAAAACAAACAAAAATGAAATCCCCACTGAATTAAGATATTCTTTTCTACTTATTGCACTCATCATTCATGGTTTAGAATACTCAAATTTACACACTTGGAAAACTAAAAATAACTTTTTAAATTTTGGCTGGAAAATGAAGTGTGAAAAAAATCTATATGTATGAAAACTATACTAGAGTGTTGCACAGTTCATTGTTTCTGTAGTTTGAGCTCACTGGGGGCTCCTTTCATTCCATTATCCCTTCCCTGTCCCAGCTCCCTGTTTGCCCCTCTATTTCAGGGACTCCCTTCAATCTCTCATGCCTTCCCTTGTGGCAGGGGACTCCCTACAACCTGGTGCATCCTCTCTCTTACTATTGATATGTATATCCCTGTTATATATTACTGATTTTAAATATCTGTCTGATGATTACCCAGAAGAAGCCATTTTGATGTCTTTGGTATAACTTTCAGAAAAATATTTTCAAAATATTTCCCAGTTTGCATTTAATTTGGAACACAAGTTTCAAGGCCAGAAGGGACTATGAATGCGAATCATGTATTCGGGCCTTCTGTATATACAGGCCATTGAACTTCCCTGAATTAATTTCTGCTTCAGATCTAGTAGCTGGGTAGAGCATATCTTTTAGGAAGAAAAAATGTTCCCTCTTTTACTCGCATGATCTTCCCTAAGTACATTATAACCAGGGATTTTAACATGTCACTCATGCAGACCTTCCCCACAGGTTTCAGTAACACCAGCTAGGTCAAATTTATGCTCCTAAATGGTCACTTAGAATTCCTCTTGCTTATTACCTACATTCCTAGCTTTCATGTGCAGGCAATTAAAGAATTTCTTCTCTGCATGTACCTTGATGAATTTTATTCCTGACATCTTGATTTTATGCTAATCAGTTATTATTCTTTTTCACCCTACCTTTTTGTTATTAGTTTAACACCCTCTTGACTAGTCTAGCCAGTCTGTCCCCTAGAAGATAGAGGCCATCCAAACTGCATGGCTCCCTCTTCCAGTAGATGGTGGTCCTGTGTTCCACAAAGCCAAAACCCATTACCTTATGCTACTTACCTAGTTAGCAGTTCACTTCCAGAATCTTCTGTTTGCTGTCTTCATTCGCTCAGGGGACAGGAAGTATCTTCGAGAAGAGCACTTAGACAGTCCATTCCTTCAGCACCTTTCTAAATTCTCTGAAGTAATTTAAAATCAGAGTTCTCACATGACGCAGTGTCACTAGTGTAGATATGCACCATTGCTAGTGGATTCTTGCCTGTCAACTTCAGAAGCTTATGTAATCTTGCAGTCACATCTTGTGTCTTGGCTCCGGGATGACTGCACACCATCCTGTTGTCTGCTGGTCCCTTGTGGAATGCTCTTTCCATTCGTCGTAGCATGGTATTCACAGCAAGGATCGTCTGTCGTCTTTGGACGGTTCAAGCTCTTTGTGAGGATGGTGGGTTTTCTTATGGGATGGGCTGAGCAGCTATTCTCAGGTATGTCCTGTATAACTCTCCGTTCCATTTGACTTGATGGATCTTCAGTTTCCATGCTAAGGATCTGGTAATGATTGAATATTTCTAGCTATATCGAATTCCTTGTGGTCCTCACTTGAGTGGTCGCAGCCTGTCCATCTTCTTCCTCCATCTGTGTAGAATGCCACTTTGTCCTCTTGCCTCTGGTGGTTACAAGCTGCCAGTACTGTCTGGTTTCTGCCAAATCCTTCTTGAATCTGGCGTGGTGATACTTTCAGAGTCTGGTTGTCCAGGTACTCGGCCTCTCTGATATGCAGTGATAATACCCATTCTTTCAAACCATGAATCTTTTCTTCAGCACAGCCACAACTTGCACTTCATACAAAGTTTCTTTTGACTTCAGGCAGGAAAGAAAACATGACACCATCTGTTGCAGGTCACAGCCACTTTTCCACTGCTGGCCATCATGGTATTGAATGTAGAACTATATCTAGAAAGAGAGCCTCTCACTCTCCCTCCAAAATTCCCATTCTCTGCTCCTGTTTGCCTGCTCAAGAGTCTGCTTGGCATCTGACTTGTACACTAAGCCTTGCTGCTCAGCTCCATCCCTTGCTAAAAGGGGGAGACTACCCACTCAGGGTATGTCTACACAACAAAGAAAAACCCGCACTGGCCTGTGCCAGGTGACGGAATTGCTGGGCTCAGGCTCTGGGGCTGTTTCATTGTTGTGTAGACCTCCAGGCTTGAGCTGGAGCCTGAGCTCTGGGACCATCCTTCCGTGCAGGGTCCTAAAGTCCAGACTCCAGCCTGAGCCTGGGAGTCTACACAGCAAGGAAGCAGTCCGAGTACCGCGAGCCTGTGTTGGCTGGCATTGGTTAGCCATGGGTTTTTCTTTGCTGTATGGAGAATTCAAACACCAGGGTAAATCCCATACCTGAGGTTCCCAGCCACACAGTCCTCACAAAGACATGAACAGACCTCTTTTTTGGTCTGGCCTTGTTTAGAAGCCCAGCCACACGATCCTCATGGAGAAGATAGGCAACATACTGAACACACAAATCACCCAACTGCCTATACATCCAAGGACAAGATCTACAGATACTCCCTCCAGAACTTTCCTGTTTGATGCATTTGTTTGAACATGGGAGACTGGTAAATATGGAGCATTAACCCAATAACACAGTCTTCTCTTCTTAACCTAGAAAATGTGGTAGAAATATTTTAAAGGCAATTACCATAAAAAAACTCTATTTTTCAAACAATTTTTTGTTTTTCTTTTCAAACTAAATAGAAAGGCTTAATTTTTCATCGAAGTTTAAAGAAACAGAGTGTGTCAACACTGCTTTAATACAATGCTGTGTATACCTACCTGTAAATAGTATGTTCCAAAATATTTGGGTAATCTTTTGTAGCATTATTACAGTATGTGCAACAAATGTTTCTTTTTCTTTAACTATGGGCAGGGTGCGTCTTCTAGGGGCTTTGGAACACCAGGATGTTAGAAACGTCTTGGTCCAGGGACACATTTTCCTCAATACTTCTCTCACTGAAGCCTTCTGTATGGCTATTGTGGAAGCAGCCAGTTGTGGTTTACAGGTAAAAGAATTTTTGCTGTATAGAATTCATGCATAGCTAATTTTACAATGTATATTTTACATAATATATACTTATCAGTACATTTCTTTGGAGGATCTATAAGCAGTCTACCACAGTGAGCAAATATTAATCTGCATTTACACATCCTCTGGAAACTGAGAGAGAGAGGTTTACTGATTTGCTTAGCTCTTAGAGGAAGTTCATGCAGAGTTGGAAATAGCATACAGGTCTCCTAGCCCCCAGTTCTCTGAACTAACCAAACTGCCTCTTTAAAATGCTGTTCTGTATATATTTTTTGGAAACAATTTTTGGCTAGTTGACTCTTTATTCATGGACACCTATATTTGTCGGATCTTTGCTTCTACCTTCCATCAGGTATTTGGAGAAAATTTGTTGGTGAATATGACTAACCTTTGGTAATCCATGTAACCATGTGTGAACCATTGCTCTTATTGCTGTTCACAGGCTGATTAAAGAACTGATGTCCATTTCTTAAGTCAGCTAAGGAAATATTTACTCTATGTAAAGATTTCACATAAGGAGGAAAGAGGAAAAGAGAGCAAACACTGGAGTATTCTTGGTGGAGTCCCTTGCTGGTTCTTATACTTTGCTGAGTGTTATGAATCCATGTTAGTTCTGTAAGGGTTAAAATAACAACTGAGCAGGAGCTTTTTAAATATAGATGTGCTGTGTGGGGCATAGAAAATACAACATCCCTTGATAGTAGATTCAGCCGGCTAGTCTCACCCCTCTCTGCAAGCACTAGTTCCTGTACCCATTCCCGTCCCACTTGATGCTTGGGGCGAGTTCTGTAATTTCTTATTGTTGCCTAATAATAGACCTGACAAGGATCTGTGTTCTTCATATTTCTTTAAAAAAAAAAAAAAAAGGGTTTTAGATAGAAATTAGTATTCCAGATCTTTCAGATATGTTCTTGTAAATGCCAGAGTGGCATAGAAGCTCAAAAGTATGTGTGGGAGATGAAACAACTCCTCCCATCAAATTAGCCTACTGGCTTTTTTTCCCCTTGGGAATTGAGGGGAGGGGAGAGAGTGGGGAATCCAAGCCTGATTATACACAATTGTTTGAATATTGTGACAGATGCCTTTAGGAAAAAGAATTCCCTTCTTTGAAAAAATTCTGTGTGTGTATATAGTCCTTCCTGCTTCTGTATATGAGGTCCCTTTGATACCAAATATTGATTCTGAGCATCCCACAACTAAGCTAGTGCACTAACTCATCCTCTAAGGCCCAGACCTACAGTTGTCATGCAAGTGAAACTTTTTTTTGAAGTTATTTGATGGTATGTCGGATGACACCTACAGGGTTAGATCCTTTGTTTTGATCTAAAGTACTTCTGTTGAGCAGTTGTCTTATTACCAGGATAGCTTTGTTTTAGTTATGTAACATGTGTACTATTTAATTTATTTTTGCCTCTGAAGGTTGTGAGTACAAAAGTTGGTGGAATTCCTGAAGTGCTACCAGAAAATCTTACCATCTTATGTGAGCCCTCAGTGAAATCTCTGTGTGATGGTCTGGAAAAAGCTATTGGCCAGATCAGAGCAGGAACATTACCAACCCCAGAAACTATCCATAACAAAGTAAAGACATTCTATACATGGAGGAATGTTGCAGAGAGAACTGAAAAAGTACGTAGCTCTTTAATTCTTGCTGTCTCAAAGAGTGATATTACTCTGAAATGGGGCTTTATACAAGTAGCATTGTGAGTTCTGTGTGTATTATTTCAGTGCCATCCATATCAAATGTGCTTGGTTTAACAAGTAAAAAGTGAATATTTTCTCCTCCAAATACTAGCCCCATAAATTCATAGTACATCTAGAGAATCAAACTGGTTTATTTCCTAGTCATGCATTGTTACCATTAATAAAGATTCTGAAACGCAAATAATGTCCTCCGTTATATCTTGGCAACTCCATTGTTTTCAGTTGGTTAGTGCATGTGTACTTGCTCGGCTCTGGAACTGGAAGAGGAACTGAACAAGTCTGATGCATAAGAAGGAATAGAATTTCTCTCTTTGTTGGCTCTGCCAGACTAACAGTAGTAAAACTTAATGACTAAAATAAGATCTTAACATCTTCAGATATAATAGAGCACCCAGCAGTTATGGATATATTGAATAAGAAGTTGCCATGTTTTCACAGCCATTTATCAGAGAAGAACTATACTTTCTGTGAAAACTTCATTTACATGTTAGCATTTTTTACATTCGTAACAAAATTTACCTGTTATAGATAATGCAGTTATAACTTGTTGCAGCAGACGCCTTCAAGTGACACTTTTAGAAAAACTGATTTTGGCCTCTAATGGATTAGCAAGAGGTAAAATAACACTTTGCTTATGTCTGCTTGGTTTTATCAGTGTCTTATAGAATAACGATATTTATTGAACACTGAACTCAATTATAAGTTTGTGAATTGTATTTCTCTAGCCATTTCTTTTTAAACTTTATTGTTTTTTTTCAATATTTTAACTTGTGCTTTAAGAATACCATGTCATGCTGAAACATCCTTATTCCACATTGCCCCAGTATTGCTGTTGATGTCAGAAGTACTCTTCAATGTGCTATGTTGGTTAATTGTCGTTGTATAAGGAACACCTAATGTTGCAACTCCTATGAGAATATAGTTTTTTAATCAGTTGTGGAATAGGCGATTAAAGAGCAAAATAAGTTATATGTAACCTTTTATTTTTTTTTTACAAAAAAGTATTTAAAGTTCAATTATAGAGATTAGTTTGTTTAGAATCGAGTTTCTTTTAGCTCTTCCCTAAAAACTAAATCAAACTAGGAAAATGTTGAAATGTGACTTCTACTCATATTTCAACCATGGAATAGTACTGGTTATTTGCAGAATTAAATTCACTTTATCTCTGAAATAACTGGAGCATGCTATTGTACCAGGTTTTCAAAGACATGGGTTTTTGGCTATTTGACGTTTTATTGATCCGTATGTTGTAGGTTTTTATAGTGCTGCCTTTTACTGTAGTATAGCACCATTGTTTAAGTAGTGGTTTTGCGTAATAGTATTCATTAAAAAGAAAGTTATATTAGTCACTTATATTTTTAGCCAGTACTTATTCTATTAGTAACTCTTACAAAGTTATTTTTAACAAGAGAGCTATACAGTTTCCCACTCCTACTTACTTACTAGCTGTACGTACAAAGATTAGAATTTAGTTCTACATGGTTTGCGTGGATGAACAAAGAATCTTTGTGCTGCAAATCAGGTAGCTAAATATCTAAATTCCTCTGGTTTGTGCCTGTCAGGTAGGCGTGTATGCGTAGGCTTCTAATTTTATATCTACGCATGCATGCTCAAACATTAACCACCCCCCATTCCCCTACGGCCTACAATGTAAGTATAGCAAGAGACCTTTGGACTTCCCCTCATAATGAAAAATAGAATTTCTTATAAAACGAACTTGCAACGTTTAGCTTTCTCACATTTTTGTGTGCAAAGAAAGTTTGGATTGGTAGATTTTTATGGACAGTTAGCTTTTCTAACAGGAAATCCTTGTTAGATAGCTACATATCGGATCCTTTTTGAATCCCACTAAGCTCTTGGTCTTAGTGATATCTTGTTGCAATGAGTTCTGCAACTAGTTTAGTTAAGTTGGGAAAGTATTTCCTTTTCATCAATTTTAAATTTGCTGCCTTTCTGCTTAACTGACTATCCCCTTGTTCTTGTATTATGAGAGATCATGTGTTGTTATTCAACTTTTCTCTCCTTTTTGCCATTCATTAGTGTGTGTAACTTTATAATGTTCCAATCTTTTAAATATGTCTTCCTGTGGAAGTTTTTCCATGTCTTTTAGTTCATCTCCTTGATCATTTTTTTTTTTTTTCAAAACAGGAAAGTCTTTTGTGTTTAAGAACCTATTTTGTTGGATATTCCAATCTAAGTTTGGAACAGGATCATTATCATGTTCAATGCGTAGTGACATAAAGTTTTGCCTAATATTCAAAGATAATACATCATAAAGATGACTTTGCAAAATTTAACTATTTTCCTGTTCCCTTTCTTTCAGGTGTATGACAGAGTTGCAGATGAAGCAGTATTACCAATGGACAAGAGGCTTGACAGACTAATATCTCACTGTGGCTCAGTGACTGGGTATATTTTTGCTCTGTTTGCTGTGTTAAGCTTCCTTTTCCTAGTGTTTCTGAGATGGATGACTCCAGATTCCAGTATTGATGTTGCAGTAGATGCCACGGGTCCTAGTGGAGCATGGACTCAGCAGTATTTTCCTGGTAAAAAAGGAAATGAGAGAGAAAAGATTTCAAACTGTTAAAATGTTTTAAGTGGGTAGAAAGGGCATTGATCTAGAAAAGGTTTTAGTATTTGCAGATAGAATTAATTCCACAAAGAGACATTGTTTTTAAACTCTTAATAGCTTTCCTAAATTGTTGGAAAGAAACTTGGTAAAATGTACTACCTCAAGTTAGGAATGTGCAAATTAGTTTTGGGGAAAGATTTAAACTTATGCAGATTTATTGACACAGCTCTTTTGCACTTGTACTTAAAGTTGGGAGGACAGTGGTAATATGTGCAGCTCAGGTGTAAAACTACCTTAAGAGAGACAAAGAATACTAGATTTTATCTACTAGCAGTGTATTACTCAGAGAGTAAGCATCAATTTTCATGGCACTTGCAATGCCAAAACACAAAATGAACTAGATTTAGATGGTTTTTGCCAACTCCTGATATTTGTATTGATTTTTTGGAGACCTGTGAAGAATTGGCGAAATAAAAATACCTTCCCAAATCAATCAGAAACTGAAAAGTGATACATGAAATCACTTCTTTAAAAACAAGCACATTAGCACCTAGATTTTCAACATTTAAGGTACTGCTAGCCGGCTCTTGTCCTTCCCAATTGTGTCGCTTAGACAGACACTTCTGGCTGCATAATGCTAATTTTGAAAGGGTTCTTCAATGTTTTGCCTACATTTGATCAGTATTTCTCTGATGTATCAAAACTCTATTATGGATTTTTTTAAATATTTTAGCAAATGCTAAATACTGCCTAGTTTACCCTTACATTTAAAAGTAAAATTTTTATTTTGTTATTTTTAAACTACTTATTCAAGTTCTTATATGATTTTTAGAAACCAGCATTATTCAAAGGCACAAGTTTCCCAGGATAGCTCACGCCTGGCAATTTCTCCAGCGGAGTGTGCCGAAGTGTTTAAGTTCTGTTTCTGAGACAGATGTAGATAAACATCCATTAAGGGCTAGACAAAGATCACTGATTTTTTTCCCCCCCATTCTGACATCAATTGCATCTGAATTCATCTTCAGAAGAGAAAGTATTAAACAGTTGTTATGGCACCTAGACTGCACCAAAGATATTTTTAAATGAATCCAGCAAGTTAAACCTTTTTCTGGAAAAAGTGTCTGTTAATGCATCTGGCCTATAGATTTGTGTACTTCCTGTGAGAAATGTGATCCCTTGCAATCATTGGTTCTCTAGCCTTAACCTATCGAAGTAGCCTACACCTATATCAATCAGAAAACAACTTTGAACACATAAGAAGTAAGAGAAGAGAGAATTTTTCACATTCCTTTGAAGCAACTCTTACAGAACCTTCTCTCTCACGTGCACTGGATACACTTCTTGCTATAGCACTGTTTTAAATTGAAAGGATTTAATGAACCTTTGCATAATAAAATGCCGAATTATGTAATTGTCTTCTGGATGTGCAATATGCAAGGTTGTTTTCAAAACTTTTCAGAATAACTTAAAACATGCAATCCATTAACATTTTGTACAAACATATACAATTTAAGTTTATTTTGCTGTGTTCTGGCACAAAAGTTAAACCAATTTTTTTCCTAAATCTATTTTAATTAAAGTATTTTACAGAAGGACTGATGGGACTATGAGAGACATTGTTTACAGGTCTAAGATTTAGTTTCTTCTGTTAGAAAAAATGTTCAACTCTATATATTTAACATAAATTTACAATATTATGATTACTGGGGGTGAGTATTTTTTTAAATGTTAAGAAAAAAGTAGAGATTAAATATAGTAGTGCTACACAGATTGATAGAGTGGGTAAAGCTGTAGGTAACATTTCACTAAGGAGAATTTCATAATTTTTAAAATCTGGTGCATTTTTTATTTTTTGTAAAAACAACTTTTAATAAATCACTGATACCATTTCAGCTTAATTTACAATAAGTATTTTTGAAATGTTATGTTGATTTTGTTTTCTTTTGAGACTTTTCTGTTTTGATTGCCAACAGCATATAGGAACTCATACAAATCACACAACTCAAATGTGGAGAAAAAGGAGAACAAAATATATAAAATATTGTACACTTCTGAATAATACAATAAGGACTTCTCAAAGTCTTGTGTACTTGACAAGTTACCTAAGTCTTCTGTACCTTGCAATAAAGCACTGATATTTTTGGTTATAATGTGCATACCCAGACACTAGTAACATATATGGAAACTTATTGCACTGATGCTGCTTACTATTCTAGCATTGTAAATGGAACTTTCTAGGGTAAATGTCATATATAAGGGAAAGGTTTTGGACTGTTGCTAATGAAGTTTAATCTAACTGGTTTAAATACAAATGCACTGTATCTCAACAATGTAATTTATAATAACTGTCGCTTGCCTGACCCCTCTTCCCATTTCCTCTTTTCAAACACCAGGGGTAAAAGTATCTGTAAGTAGTTCCATTGAACTTAGTAGGATTCTTCTCCTACGTAAAGTTATTCGTATACATAAATGCAGATTTCAGGCTTAGAATTGCAGTATGCAAGTTAGATGAGTAAAAGTGGGCATAGTGATATCATTCCAGCTATACTGGAAAAAAAAGGACATGAGACACTTGATATGGTTTTAATCAGGCCACAACTTCATTATTGGACCCTGGGACTATCCGGCAGATAAAAATGTACAGTGCAGGTAACCCCATTTTCATTCAATAACTGCCCCTCTTTTTTTTTCCATTATGGTCCCCCAGCCAACCCATTGCTGGGACCTCACCATCCTCGCCCCACCCTTCGAATGAAGGTTAAGATGGGCTATAAGAAAGAGGGGTTGGCTTCCTACTGTACCAGTCAGAGGAGCCCCAAATCACCACCACCACCAAACCGTTCCACTCCATTAACTAACACGTTGTTAAGACCTTTACCAAGCTATTTACTTGCACTGTATACCTTCTGTATGGAGTGTCTGCACTGGACAAGTATGCAAGTTAAATGAGCAAAAATGGGCAGGGTGTTGCCACTGCTTTCTCAGTGAGTGATTCAGAAGACAGTGGTGGGCAAAAATTGGAAAAGGAGAGGAGGAAGAGAGCTCCAGAGACATAGAATATTTGTGGGACTGACAGAGCCATGGAACACTTGAGGAATGAAGTATCAAAAGCCAAATAGTAAAATGCTAGTTTTATAATAAACAAATACTTTTACAAAAATCTGAAGATACAATTATGAAATGTATTTTCCTCTTTTACAAATAATATCAAGACAGTGTTACTACACAGTGAATCAAACCAACTGAAGAAATAATGTGTTTTACATGGAGCAAAGTCTGAAACAAACTTTTTGAATAAAGGATTACAGAAGACATTTCACTCTTTTTGACCAAGCGGATCATCTTGGAAACTAAAGTTTTGTCCTACTTCCTTATTTCAATGAAGATGGAAATCTTAAACTGCATTCTATATATAGCATGTGAGACCTTGCCTCTTGTGCCTAGACACTGTGCACAGACACTGTGACCATATATAACAGCATGTTGATAATGTAAAATAAACTGTTAAAATCAGAACAAGTATCCGGTGAAGTATGAATGCTTCCATACTGTAAGATGTCATTGAAATGTTTTTCAAGGGTCTAGATAGATCTATAACGATGTATCAAATTGTAATGTTTAATCATTTTTGTGGTCAAGGCTTTCTGTATAAATTTTTAATATAAATTTATATTTCTTTTGGTGTTTTGTTGATCTGTTTTTGGTGTTTGTAGATCTGTTTGGTTACTGTTTCACCTTTCATCCATGCCTGGACTTCTAAGGATTTAAGTTTGCCCCAGTATCAGACTTACCACCTTTACTGAATGTTTTCTACTCCCTTAAGTAAAACAGCAGAATTTCAGAAGGGGGGGAGGAATGCTATATGCTAAGTATAGAACATCAGCAGCCCTGTCCAGCCCCCAATTTATGCTTTCTACTTGGTTTTCCAGATGTGCATGCTGTGCAAGTGTTTTAGTAAAGAAAGTATGCCTCAGATGGAAACTTATGTATTTTGTTTCATGTTACCTTAAGTTTTTCTAGGTCCTTTCCAGAACATAGAGAAGATATGAGCCCTGTCACAAATACTTTACAGGCTAAGGCTCGGATCTTGCAAACATGTATGCACATACATAACTTTATGTATGAGTCACTTGTGCATAAATTTAACATGTGCTAAACTAGGGCCTTAATGCTCATAACATAGAAAATGAATGCCGGAAAAACAATGAAGGGGAAAGGAGGACAGTTTACAACAAAACTGTCTCAGGTCAGTACATTTATTGGATTTTTAAGTAGAAGTGTTATTTTAGGATTTTTTTTTTTTTAAACTTTGGAGTTGTGGAGCTGCTCTGGAAATTAGTTCCCTGCATACTACAATTCCCTGGAGGATTCATACTAGTGAATTGACTTGCATGGTTTTCCTATTTTCTAATCCATGTATCATCAATATAATGGTTAACACAGGTGTGTGTTTAAAAAAAACAATAAAGCTGAAGTTGTATTATGCTAAAATATTCTTAAAGTTACACATTTTGCTTGTAAGTCTAATGTGGATATTGGATCTTTCAGATTCCTATTTTATTCTCATACCAGTGTAAATCTGCAGGTCAGGAATAGGCTCTCGCTGTGTATGTTTTACTTACATCAGAACAAGCTCAGAATAAACACCTCTCTGAGTGTGTCTGCCATGTGTGCTAAGCTTTTAAATGTGTCTGAAGTAATTTTAGCTTCAGACACCTACAAATTCAGCTTGTAAGAAATGTACAGCTGCAGCTCGAGGTTGTCAAGGCACAGCAATTCATTTCTAATCTTCTAGAGGATATTTCCTTCCCTCCTCCTTATTGCCAATTCTTGTTTATACTAGAGCTCAACTAAATTTATGAGACCATCTATTGAAAATGAATTGCTGTTGCAACTTAGCCATCCTCTCTTTGCCTCCACTGCCCGCAACTTTTAGAAGTTAAGAAACTAGTGTTTGAGGTTTGGTTTAAAAAAACTGCTATTCATTTACTGCCTTTTGTTGTGCAATGACAGCTTATGACACACAACTATTTAGCAGTCTGCCTATCATATGATTATGTAAGCAGTGGTTGATGAGTCCTCCAGCTGAAATCCTGGAAAAAGGGTGAGTTTTCTGCCATGTTTCAAGAACATTTCTTGTTCAATTTGGGGTTAAACTGTCAAAGCCAAGGTGGCTAGGCTGTGTGCATAGCGATACATTTTCCCTTGGAGAATACTTTGTTTTTTTTTTTTTTTAGCTGAAAGCTATTTTTTTTCAATGAGCAATGATGTTCTATAATAACCTTCCTTTGTTAGAAGTTAGCAATGTTTGCATCCTCTTTTGTTCAAATTGTCCAGCACTGCATAGGAATAAACTTTTTATTTGGCCTGGTGGAGGGGAAGGAAGGGAAGGAAATCACTTAAATTCATCTTTGAGTAGATGTAGCTGTGTATTCCTCTTAGATCTGTGCATGCCCAGCACACTGGAGTCAGGGAATTTTGCCTAGCAGTACCCATAGGAGGCAACACTAGTTGTTCTAGTTCTATATAGATAGTTAGTACCCTTCGTCTTAGTAAGTTAATTTAGTTAAGTGTTTTTCCTGGTGTTGCCCTCACCAAAGTTCAAACATTGTCACGTGTGGGGAGTGACCCCCAACAATGACCGTCTCACAAAGTGCTTGCTCTGCTTAGACAAGGCTCACGTCAAATAGCGGCATTTGATTTGTAAATCATTCATGAAACAGACTTAAATGGCTAGAGATCTTTGCCTAAAGCAGCACCTTCTTGATCAGGCATTGAGGCCTGTTTTGACACCACGGGTGACCTCTGATCTGATGTAAGCCTTGACCTCAGTGAGTGGTACCAGCTTACGCACTGGGACGCATGCTTCTCCAAAAAGGTGAAGAAGCTGCTCTACTCAAGTGCTCCAAGAAACTGATATCAGAAGACCAGTTGTGACAACTTCAGGTCTCATGGAGACTCTTCTTCCTCCTCCAGAAGAAGAGTGGCTATAGCTGGCTTTGCAGGATGGAGCAGGTCTTTCTAACTTCTCCCTGGTAGCATGTAGGGGCCTGGTACCAAAGAGGTGATTCTGGCATTGGTACCGTTGATTGGTTCCTGGGGTGTCTGAGCCTGGTACCAATGAAGCGATTCTGGCATTGACATTGGCTGTTTCCATACTGGTGGCATATCAGGTAGTGGTGGACTTCCTCTGCCTTTCAGTCTTGAGCTCTTTTGCTCCAGAGCTATGGCATCCACAGTCTTGCTGTGTGGATGGGCTGCTGAACCTTTGGGCTTGCAATATTCCCTAGATGCAAATGTGGAGGTGGGACACGTGATGGGCTTGGCACTAGAAAACTTCTTTGCTGTGCTTTGCACTGCCAACATTACCATGGCGGCACTTCTCCATCTTGGCACTGTCAGCTACATCTGTGTCTATGCTGACTTTAGTACCAACGCCACTCCCAGCACTGGAGACAACTGAGGCACACTTAGTGCTATCTGTGTCATTTCCACTGTTGGCACCGGTCCCTTCCTTGCTCTTGATGATGGTAGAGTCAGACCAGTTGCTTTCATCTTCAGGCTGGCTCCACCCTTATTCCCAGAAACCCGAGACTCCTTGGCATCCAGGTGGGGATCCTCCTCCCAATCTCCATCACCTGGCCCACATCAGGGTCTGTTCATGGAGTAGCGTGAGTACCAAGATCAACCCTCTTCCCATGATAGGGACAGGCAACTTGTCCTGGTACCTACTGGTCACCAATGCCTTACCCTTATGCCCAGTGGCCCCCATAGAATCTGTGGGATACTC
>ML675610.1:57491961-57584471 GCA_007922155.1 Mesoclemmys tuberculata
ACTCCTTGATTGCTTCTCTTATCCCACTCCAAGATGAGACCTCCAGGCACATCAGGTACCAGTTACCCTTCTTGCCGAGCCTCTGGAATTGTCCCATCCAGGTCCTCCAGTTCAGGAGTGGGATCAGTCACTGGTACAGTTAACTGCCTCTTTATCATTCCCAGATGATTCAGTGGTGCTCATCTCTTCCCTTCATTGCCTGAGGACTTCAAGGCCTACCAGCACCTTTTGGTGGCATGTGGCTGCTTCCCTATGTATCCAGGCAGTTCCTACAGGACAATATCCATAAATTGCTGGACATCCTGCAACTGCCTGCCTCTGAGAGAGAGTGGCTTTCTCCATTAACGATGCACTCATAGAGCCCGCAAAGATTCTTTGGAGCATGCTGACTATGATGCTGACTATGGCAAAGCATGTGGAGAAATGCTACTTTGTCTTGATTCAGGGATTTGAGAGGTTTACTCCCACCTGGCACCTAATTCCTTGGTTGTAACTGCAATGAATGACAGAGTTCCGATATGGAAGATTTAAGTCTGCTCCTAAGGACAAGAATGCGTAAAGGATGGATTTAATGAGTGGAGAGATCTATACCCCCTCTTCCCTGCAAATGCAGATTGCGAACCAGCAGGTACTGTTGTCCAAATGCAATTTTATAAATTGGACAACTTTGTCTAATTTTACAGACCAGCCACTTTAAAGTCCAGGGAGGAGTTTGGGGCATATATTGCCAAGGGTTGCCTGGTGGCCAAGATGTTGCTATAGTCCACACTTGATGCGGCAGACACTTTGACCAGTGATGCCCTCAGTGGTGACCATGAGAAGGTGCCCTGGCTGTGCAGCAGGCTGTATAGGATTTGACCTTTGATACTCAGGTGCGTTTTTCAGACAAAACCGATTAAACTTTGCACTCTTTCAAGGATTCTAGGGCTACCTATGTTCCCTGAGGGTATATACACTGGTGGTGTAAAGGTGCCATTATGGCAGTCAGCAGCAGAAACAGTACTGCCTGCAGCACCCCTTTGGGCAATCTTTCCCTCCCCTGTGACAGCAGGAGTACCCCTAGAAAAAGTCATAGGTCCTAGAATCGGAGACATTCAGATTCTGGGTTTGGCCAGTCAACACTGCCCCCCACGCACCCATTTTGACTTCTTTGTCCAGAGCAGTGGTCCAGTTGTGACTTCTGTTAGCTCATCCCTTCCATTCAGGGACAGGCTGGCTCACTTTCATAGTGTCTGGGTCTCATTTACCACAGAGAGCTGTGTCCTAAGCACCATCCAATTCGGCTGTGCTAGCCAGTTCCTTTCCACTCCTCCCCACCCTCTCTCCCCATCCCTCTCCCAGGAACATTCTAATGAGTTTCTGCTCCTTGAGCAGGTCTGGTCTCTCCTGGCTTTGGGTGTGATGGAAGAGGTTCTTGTAGACCAATGGGGCCAAGACTTTTATTTCCAGTACTTTCTGGTTCCCATATCCGAAGGAGCGGTAAAAACTCTTCTTGACCTGTGCAGCCTCATCAAATATATCAGAAACATGAGGTTCCAGGTGGTCACCTTATCAACCTTCCTCCCTGCATTAACTCAGAATGAGTGGCTTGCTGCTCTGAACCTTCAGGGTGCCTATTTTCATGTGGCAATTCTCCCAAGCACAGGAGATTTCTCCGATTCGTTGTGGCGTACCATTTTCAGTAGACAGTCCTTCCTTTTGGTCTGTCTTCTACCCTGTGGGTTTTTGCCAACTGTGCAAATGACTGCATACCTAAGGCAGAAGGGAATGTCAACTTCCTGTACCTGAATGCTTACTAAGGGATAGGTCCAGAGAAGAAGTTCTCTTTCCAGTGCACGTTACACTGTGCTTACTTGATGGTCTGGGACTCATTCTAAACACCGGTAAATCTACTCTGGTCCCCACTCATAAAATTGAGTTCATTGAGGCCCTAATAAACTCTGAGTTCGAGTGCTTTTGCCAACTGACTGTTTTTTCAGATGATTTCACCGTCTTGGTCTGTATTCTCAGCCTTCCACCACAGTTCAGGTGTGCCTGAGGCTGTTGGGCCGCATGTCCGCATGCACGCAGGTGGTTCAGTTCACAAGGTTGCATGTTGGCCATCTTCAGATGTGTCTCAGGGCAGTTTACCTTCCAACTTTTCTCCCCTTGGACAGCTTGTTCTGCCTCCCTTCAATGGTGGATGGTTCAGGGGAATGTATGTCAGGACATTCCCTTCATCTGTCCTTTACCAACCAGGACAGTTGTCACTGATGTGTCCCTGATGAGTTGGGAAGCACACGTGGGGTTGCTGAAAGTTCCTGGTCTGTGGTCAGAGCAGGAAGCTTCACTGCATATCAAAGTGCTGGAGCTTTGGGCCATCTACAGTGCTTGTCACACTTTTTGAGACCTCAGTAGGGACTCAGTGCTTACTGACAATGCCATTGCAGTGTATCATATGAACATGCTCCAGGATACTTTGCCAAGAGACAATCAGGCTCTGGCCATTCTGCATCGAGGAGAGCATCACTCAGCCAATCACTTGCTTGGGGTGCAGGATCATCTCGTGGACCATCTCAGCAGGAATTTTTCCCGGAGTTCTGAGTGGTCTCTGAAGCCCGTGTTCTGCAAGTTACCTTGATGATTCACGTGTTGGCTACAAAGGACAACAGGAAATGCCATCTGTTTTGAGATCCAGGGGACCTCAGTTTGGGCTCGCTGTCCAACACCTTCATTCTCATCTGACAATTGACTCTCCTATGCACTTTTCCTCTAGGGCCAATTATTTCACAGGCCATCTTCGAGATGAAAGCAAATCAGACCAAGTTCATCCCCATTGCACAGGCATGGCCGAGGCAGAGTTGTTTTTCTGATCTTTTCATGTTGTCAATTCAGCCTTTCATATCCCTTCCTCTCTAGCCTGACCTGTTTGTCCAGAATCCTGGTCACACTTTGTATCAGATCACTGCATCTCACTGTGTGGCTGCTCCGTGGTTGAACGAGGAGGATGTGTGGTGTTTGGCAGCTGTTCAACAGGTCCTACTCAACTGCAAAAAGCCCTCTACCAGAATGGCCTATTTCATGAATGGAAGTGGTTTTCAACATGGTGGTGGTTGTCCCATGGAGTTCTGCCAATACTATCTTGTATCCAGGATACCTTAGAGTACTTGCTGTACCTTCAGTTGTGAGGCCTTACGCGTAGCTCATTGAAGGCACATCTGGCAGTGATATCAGCGTTTCATCCTCCCATTAACGGAAGATTGGTATTTCCCTATGTTACGGTAGCAAGATTCTTGAAAGGACTTTTTTGTCTCCGTCCACTAGTGCAAGGTCTGGTTCCTTTATGGGACCTTAATACAGTCTTAGTTGCTCTGATGGGACCTCAATTCAAACCTATGGCATCTTATTGCTTTCCACTTTTCTGTCAAAACACTACATTCCTGGTGGTGATATCTGCAAGGAGAGTCTGAGGTGCAGGCTTTGATGGCAGAGCCTCCTTATATACAACTCTACAAAGACACGATGTTGCAGCCGCACCCAAAATTTGCCTAAAAAGTGGTCGTTCAGTTACATTTGAATCAGGTGGTAAATTTGCCTGTGTTCTTTCCTACACCACATTCTTTAACGGAGGAGCGGCGCCTTCACGTGAGATGTCAGATGATGTCTAGCCTTCTATCTGGACAACACTAAACCTTTTCATGCCTCACCTCATCTCTTTGTGTTGTATGCAGATCATATGAAGGGACAGGTGGTTTCTTCAGATGATCTCTAAGTGGATAACTTCCTGTATCAAGGCTGCATACAAGAACTTTGACTATGTCCCCTCAACAGATGCAAGCTCATTCTATGAGAGTGCAAGCTATGTCAATGGCATTCTTCAGTGGCATCTCCGTATTGGATTACAGGGTTGCATGTGGTCATTGATACATATATTTATGAACTATTATGCCATTACTGTGGCATCCAGAAGAGATGCAGACTTTGGGAAGGCAGACCAGCAGGCCTTGTTTAAATAGACTCCAAGCCCTATCTCCCCCCATGGGTACTGGGTTGTGAGTCACCCCAGTGGAATGCACAGCTGCATCTACTTGAAGAAGAAATGGTTACTATAACATGTTCTTTCAGATGTGATGCAGATGTGTATTCCTGACCCACCCTCCATCCTGTCTGCATCAGAATTTGGGCTCTGGATATTTGGTGTGAAGGAACTGAGTGGGGAGGAGGCAGCACCATCTCATGAAGGGCTATTACCATAAAGCACAAGTGTTGCCCCTCTCTGGGTACTGCTAGGCAAAATTCTTTGGCTCCAGTGCGCTGGGTGTGCACACCCCTAAGTTGACATCTCAAAGAATCACAGTTACAATAAGTAACCATTTCTTTTCTCTGTTGCAGCAGTTCTCCAGCATTGGTCTGTGGCGAGCTGGTTGGTCACATGATAGTGGCTCTTCCCCTTATCGCTATCTGCTAAACTGCATTAAAGTTGATAAAAAATGTATTTTTTTTACTTATCCAGGTGAACAATTGCAGTAGTTGTGCACTTGTGAGTGGAAAAGCAGGTGGTATGCATAAACGCTTCCTTTATTATTAAAATGTGGAGCATATTAAACTTCTTTACAGTATCACAATTGGCTTCAAAGGTGACAGGCTGGTTCACTTGAACTGTGCTTTTAGGTTCACCTAACAGTTTTTCTTTTCTCCAGGTGCCCTTCCCTTTTATCGCTCTGTCTAAACATTCACTGTACAGGGTGCTAGTCACTGGAGTCTGAACACCAGCTGCCGAGTACCTGTATTTATTCCAGTGGTAGCTGAGACTGAGGTGATGAACAGTGGCATGGTGATAGTTGGATCACTGGTCGAGTGGAGAGGAGAAAAAGGAAACCAAATAAACTGCACTTGAAGTTGTCTAGGAAATAATTTACTATAATGTTTTGTTCCACATGACAACTATGATGTATCTTTAAGAAGAGCCATCTTGCTCCACAGCTGGCATGACCCTTTAGGTCAAAGTTCACTGACGGCTACCATCCTCCTCTGCACTTGGGCTGTAGGTAGACTTGCAGGAAGGAGTGAGATGGCTCCTCCATCGTTTCTATGCTATTTTTCTTTTCCTAGGTATTACTTATTTGTTTAGTGCTGACGAAGTTGTGTGGGGATGTAGAGTACACATACACACATTCCCCCACCCCCAAAGAGATTGATTGGAACTCTGAGCTAATGTAACAGGCAGATCCCTTTGCAGGATTGGACCCTACGCCAGACACGTAAGTTGGGAGGCACTGGGACATCATTAGGGAGAGGGTTGGTTGGCTTAATGGTTTTAAAATCATAAACACACTTCTTGGACTCGTGGGAGAAGTGGTTTTTAAGAGGAACTTAAATAGCGGAAGGATTGTGCATTCAACAGCACATCCTGCCAGAGTGCTTTGGTCTGTATAGTAGCCACATGCCCCTCAGGAAAAGAAAAGGAAAGCCAATTGCAGAAAGAAAACATCTCTAATTTTCAAATATTACACTTATAAATTATTAAAAACATTGTTTGTTCAGCATGCGTTATGGTATTTGTAGTAAATATTTATACAGTGTTTTATGATATCCAGAGATGGAAAAATGTCAGTTTGACATATAATTACAAACCAATAATAACCATGCAATGGTTTAATACCCAGTATTGCTATTCAATATAAATGGCTGCCCCAGAATGAAAACTGAATGTATTTTTGGCAACTGAGGTTCAACAGCAAGTGCTGCAAGGTTTAAAATAGATGTCATATGATACCAATTATAGCCTGGTGAAACTTAGCAGACCTAAGAAACTATACAAAGAGCAAGCCAAAATGGAGGGCAATTCTATACTCCATGCTTTTAACAATATTTATTTTGCAATCTTTGCTTTATTTTGCTTTAAGCTTTTAATTAAGATTTCTTTAGCTCTGCTGACCCACTTCTATATTGTTAAAGGCAACAGAAAAGAAGCTGCCAGGATAGCAGAAGAGATCTATGGAATAGCCCCAGGTAAAATGTTAGTTATGGGCACTAAAGAATTCAGTGGTGTTCTAAGTTTTATGTCTTGAGAAATTACATGTTAATCACTGGGTTGCTTTAGGATGAGGCTGCAATTTGATAAAAGTGTAAAATGGATGATGTGTTCTGGCCACAAGTGCATTCCATTTCCAAAGTCTTTGCAACAGCAGTATGGATTGGCATGTTTTAGGTGTGGGAAAATATGAGACTATCTAACAGTTAGCCAGCTTGAATGTGAACAACATTTGTTTAAATATAGAATAACAGTAAAGTAAATAAAGAAGTTTACTTTGGGAAGCAAAGCATTTGTCAGAATCAGCTGTGTGAGTGACACAGAATTTTACTATGTATCTTAGTTTACAACCAGAGAGCATTTAGGGAAGAGATTTGGACTGTGGATTTTCTGAAAGAAGAGTGTAATTAATGCCTAGCTGGATCCAAGTCAAGAGTCACTGTTTTGTTTGTTTGTTTTTTTAACCAGACCATACAAACATGCACAGCTAAAATTCCTGCGACACCAAAAGTATGGAAATGAATATATGTAATGCGCCTGCAAAGAATCATTTTCATATTTTTCTTTCCAAGTAGTTTTTCTACAGATTTAAATACATTTGCCACAATAGTCCACTGAAAAGAATTCACACACAAATAACACTTCTAATTAAAATGTGTATGTACAGTACTTTAGAAATAACTGTTAACCAATAATTGATTTCCTAATTAAATCATGAAGACACAGCATTTAGTGACACTGTTCTTATCAGGGGCTAGAGTCTGAGACTTTTACTCACTATGTATAGTGACTTACTCCATGAGTGGTCTTGTGGAAACCAGTGGAATTATTTGCAGTGTAAGATGAAAACTTATTGTAAGAGTATCAGAATCAGGCCCAAAGTGAAGCTACAATAGCTTCTTACCAAGCTTGTATAAAGCAGAATAAATAGATATTTATACTTCGTTTCGAATGCATTGCAGAGATATCTTACCATTTATTAGAAAATAATTGTTAACTTATTGACAAAGTATTTATTATATATGCCTTAATTTAAATGTAGTGAAATATTTGATAGTTAGCTTCCCCCCCCCCGTATACAGATTCTTTATGAAAGTGCATTTGAAGATAACCAGGACCATATCACATTTTTATCTGCAAGTTGCCATTTGCAAATATCCATCAAGGATAGTCTTTCAAAACATAAGGTCATGTGATGTTGTTGCCTATGTGTTAGATTCACAGCCTAGTAAAGCACTGTCGAGAGAAGCAGGAGCAGAGCTGCTTAAATTATCTCTGGACATTTAGAAAGGACGTGAAATTTCAGAAATGCCTTCAGTAACCGGCGAGTTAAGAGCTGTCCCTTATGGGAACTACATTTGCCATACATTTCAGGGAGGTATGTTACTGTAGCTGGCATGGAAATACACAGTTGTGTGTGAATTCTCATGCTGAGGTGTGTGTCTACCTTATATAACATGAAGTGTGTAAATATAAATATACTGTGTGTGTGTGTGTGTGTGTGTGTGTGTGTGTGTGTGTGTGTGTGTAAAAGTTCAGTTAGAGGTAGGGGTGGAAGCCCCATCTATTATTAAGTTTGCCTAGTGCTTCCCATTATATAATTTTGCCCAATATATAAACTTTCAGCCAAAATGTTTCAGCATTTTCTGAGAACAAGGCTAGGGAAAAATCCATTGTTCACCCCATTTTCAAATATTCTGATGACTTTTATTTGAGAAGAACTAATACTCCCCCACTTTGGAGCAGGGACTTAAAGCCTAGCAGGATATTGCTTTCTATACATTTGCCATTCCTATGAAAATGTGCCCAAATTTGGCCTGTTGTAACCTTTGAAAAATCACAGTTCTTATTTGCTCAAAAGACTTGCTGGAGCTTAGTAGCTAAAAAAACTGCAAAAGTCCTGTTCATGCTGGGTATACTCCAGCACTTTCCCTGCAATTGTAGCCTCATGCTGCTGAAGGCTGGGTTGGGACTGGTGACTGAAACTGAAGGCTGGGAGCTTGTCTTTTCTGTGCGCTTTGGGTTGTCTATGCTGCCATTGGACACCCACAGATGGCTGTGCCAGCTGACTTGGACTCCCAGGGTTTGAGCTTAGCAGCTGTTTAATTGCAGTGTAGATGTTCCAGCTCAGGCTGGAGCCAGGGCTCTAGGACACCGTGAGATGGGAGAATCCCAGACCTCAGTGTCTACACTACAATTTAATAGCCCCTTTGCTTAAGCCCTGTGAGCCTGAGTCAGCTGGCACAGGCCAACCGTGGATGTCTAATTCCTGGATAGAAAGACCCTTAGTGGCACTTCTGTTGGGCCCAGGCAGCATGGAGGGGGAAGCTACCTTACTGAAATGCAAAGGGGATGAGACACAGCTTTGGGTGGGGAGTAGGAAATAGATTGGAACAAAGAACTTGTGGTGGGGCTAACAGGGACTGTGGAGAAGGAAACTGGAGAAAAAACGGGATGGGCAGAAAGGAATGGTGGAAGAGAGAGAGAGATCTCTGAGGAGCCAGGAAGCAAGGGGAGAACTAGAACTGGCTGGGCAAAGTGACTGGGATTATGAGCAAGTGGGTGTTTGGGGCACTGAGATTGGACATGGAGTCCAGGGAGGGAGACTGGGAATCAGGGTAGATGGGGAATGTAGGCAGGAAAGGGGGTGTAGCCGAATGCTGGGATTCGGAAGCTAAACAGACAGATTGGACAAACAGATGGGAGAGGAGGGAATTCTTTTAGTGCACTGTCCAGGGGCAGAGGTCCTGACCTGAGAGTTTGGTCAATAATCTGCTGAAGCATGTGGTGAGAAATTTTGCTTTGCAACTAAATTATTTTTTTTAAGTAGACACTAGTAAGTGTTTTATCTTTATTTTTTTTTGTAACCATTTCTAACTTTTATGCCTCATTACTTGTAACTCACTTAAAAACTCTCTTTGTAGTTAATAATCTTTTTTACTATTTTATCTAATCCAGTGTGTTTAAACGGAAGTGTCTGGATAATAAACTGGCATATTATTCACTTTATGGACTAATGAACTAAATATATTTGTACTGTCCAGGAGAGTGCTGGGTAGTACAGGACATACATTTCTGGAGGAAGATCTGGGACTAGATGTGTTGGGATCATCTTGCTGTATAACAAAGGTTGCTGAGAGCCAAAGTATAGCTGGTAGGCTGCAGTTACACACAGAAACTCAGTGTGGCTTGTATGCTGGAAGGCTGTTTGTGAGCTGCCCAGGATGGGACCTAATACAGCAATGCATTGTAAGGCACCCAAGGTTGCATGACACAGTCCCCCACTAGCCTGGATTGTATCCCAGCATGTGACATACCCTCTTACCTCACAGGTGTTTTGAAGATGTTTCATGAGGCCCTCAGATTCTATATTTATAAGCACCATAGAAAAGCCTATGAGGAAACTAATAATTCTGTTTTCAGAGCAGCATTTGGATAGTGTGCAGTAAATAAGGCCTGTGCCACACATTGAACTTGAGGAGAAGACGACATATTGAACAGCTGCTCATTCTATGAACACTGCAATTTTTCAAAGGCTCATAACTTGGCCAAATTTGGGCACATTTTCACAAGAACAGCCAAAGTCCCATCCCTGACACAAAAGACACCCCCATCCCCTGCCAAATTTTCTAGACAGGGTCAAAACCATGTTTTTTTCATTCTCAGAAACAGCGTTGCTGTTTTGGCTGAAAATTTCAAGTAGAACCTTTTCAACCTAAGGCAGACACCTAGCAAGGACAATTTCAGCCCAAATGGTTAAGTTTGGCTAAGTTATAAGTAACTGCCTATAAAACAAGCTTTTTAAAGAAATTATGTAACACTGTCTGCTTTTGCCTGGGAATACTATCTGGTTGAACTTCAACTTGTGTAGGAAGGTGCAACATTTAACTTAGCGTATTGTTTGTGAAAAATCATTACATGGATGCTGAGTGCTGACCAGAAAAAGCACCGAATGAACTATGAAAAGGCCAGGAACAGCCATAGCACAAAATCCCAACACCAACAAAATCCCAGATGAAGGAATATAAGGTAGAGAAGAAGGCCACTTTGGCTATACCAGGGATTTGATCTTTTAAGTCTCTTCCATGTTTATCTTCTAAGATTCTGTGATCAGACACTTAAATATAAATTCATTTCTTATCCCTCCCGCTCTCATATTGTGTACTCTGGACACCCTAGAATCATAGAACGTTAGGATTGGAAGGGACCTCAAGAGGTCATCTAGTCCAACCCCCTGCTCAGCGCAGGACTAATCCCCATGAAATTATCTCAGCAAGGTCTTAAAGACCTCTAAGGATGGAGATTCTACCACCTCCCTACGTAACCCATTCCAGTGCTTCACCATCCTCCTAATGAAAAAGCTTTTCCTAATATCCAACCTAGACCTCCCCCACTGCAACTTGAGTATTTGTCCTTGTTCTGTCATCTGCCACCACTGAGAATGGCCTAGCTCCATCCTCCCTGGAACCCCCTTTCAGGTAGTTAAAGGCGGTTGTCAAATCCCCCCCTCATTCTTTTCTTCTGCAGACTACACAGGCCTAGGTCCCTCAGATGCCCTGCCTAAGTCATGTGCTCCAGCCCCCTTATCATTCTGCTAAACATGTCTCTATAGACATGTCTGCACTTTGAGCTGGGGGTGTGATTCCCGTGTGGAGGAGATGTGCTGGCGCTAGCAGTCACCAACCCGAGGAACGTCCTTGGGGTGGCTATTCCCTCCTGCCACTTACGCTGCCATAGCGACACTGTATTTGTGGTGTGCTAACTCAGTGAGAACTAGCGTGGTACGTCTCCCCGGGTGGGGAGTTATACCCCCAGTTGAAGCGTAGAGATATCCTCAGATCTTATTACTCTTACCTGCGTGCCTTTTGAAACATTTCTGGAGATTCCCAGAGAGGCAGAATGGCCCAGTTCTCAAGGCCGTAGCCTTAGACTCTTTAAACACAGGTCCGGTTTCCTGCTTCACCACAGACTCCCTGTAACCTTGAGGACTCCCGTAGCCTCCAAGCTCCCTGCTCTCGAGCTGTGCTTTTCAGAGTCTAAGCTCCCTGCACTCCTGAGCCAGCCAGTTCTGCAGGCCACCCGACTCTCAGTCCAGCTGACTCTACAGGCTGCGAGAGTCAGGCAGCAGCGGGAAAATAACTTGCCTGGATATTTGGTAGCCCTGGAACCTCTGCCCCATGGTAGTTCACAGGCGAAGCTACCTTAAAGATTTAGCTGTGGGGGAACCTTAGCAGCTGGAGCATGACATTGACTAGATTTTGACAGTTTCACCACTGAATAGTGGTCAATTTCACTCAGCAGCTGTCAGGATCCTCAGGAGCACAGTTCGTTTTGGAAACACTTTGAACATTTTGAATTTCCAGCTTGAGGTCTTCAAATCTCACTTTTGAGGATTTCAATAACTCAGTCATGGGTTCGGGATTGTTATAAATGTGTATGGGTAGGGTTTTGTGGCCTGCCTTGTGCAGGAGGTCAGACTAGATGATCATATTGGTCCCTTCTGACCTATGTGTCTATGAGTCTATGAAACCTCCATTTTGTGGGAAATTTGGACAAATTTGATTTTGATGAGAATTTGGACTGAAACCAAATTTCAAAAATTTCCTACAAATCAGAGGTTTCTGCTAGCTCTAATTGTGAATCAGTTTGGTTTTAGATGCTAAATTGTGGTCAGTAAATTCTTTCTGGCTGAATCTCTCTAGCTAAAATGACTTTCTTAACTATCTGTTTGACTGAATATGTATAAACCTGTAGGTAGCAGCTATATTGAAGTGAGATCACAAATAGATTAAAAAAGAAAAGACACACTAAAATGAACTAGCCAGGATTGTGGAGTTTATTGGTGTTAAACTGATCAAAATGATGTAGAAAAGCAGGAATCAGGCATCTGGCAGATTATATTTTTTCATGTTCCTCTGAAATCCTTGAGTGAGGAAGAGAGAAAATACTACTATCTGCTAATGTAGGCAAGAGGGAAAGGTAAACAGACACATTTATAATACATATTAGATGTATTAGCTTGGAGAAGAAATTGCTGGTGTGTGTGTACATATTAGAATTGGCTTGATGGACATGTCATCCAAAAACTAAGCCAGTGATTGCGTGCTATAAATCTCATAACAAAGTGAAAATGAACCCATAGAGCAATTTGTGACAAAATTTAAGTTACCAATAAACCCTGTGGCCAAGATTTCTTTAAAAAAAAAAAAAAGCGGGGGAAGGGAGGTGCCTAAAATTAATTCCATGGTGAGATTTTCAACATTGCCTGAGAGTCTCAATGACACTTGTACTCCTAGCTCAGGTGCTTTTAAAGATCTCATCCACAAAGCTTTACTTAGGTTCCTAAATAAGTGGCCTTGTTTTAAAAAATGCTGCTTGTGCAGTAGGTTCCCATTGTAATCAGTTTTAGTAGGAAATCTTGCTTTGTTGGTTTCAGGCCATGAATACAGTTTACACACTGACATAGCTTGATCAGTGCTCCCAAGCAGACATTGGGTGATGTGTGTAAAAATGTGTCTTGTGAGCTTTTGGAACTGTTTGTATGCTGGTGTCGCTGTACCTTTGGATTAACTCCTGGGATTATTTTAGGTTCCTGGGCAGATCGATCTCCTCTTCATGAAGCTGCATTCCAAGGGCGCCTCCTATCTTTGAAAACTTTGATTGCGCAGGTAAGGAACCAAAAATAAATAAATAAAAAAGCTTAGGCCTCAGGATTTTTTTTTTTGTTGGATCTTATCCATGAATGATGGGATAGATAATTACAGTGGGCACTGAAAGACATAGAGTGAGGGTTATAATAAAAAGGTATATTGGACACATTTTCATTAATATCCAGTTACGTTCTTATTTGCTTTTTCTCCTGTTTCACTTTCCAATTTTCTCTTCAACAGAATTAAGAATCGATCCATTTTTTCCAGTAACTCACTGGGGCCAAAAATAATATACAACACAAACGGTTGAACTCTCCAAGTTCTACGTTGGTTGCTATGGTAATATTATGGTTGGTGCACATTGTACCATGTGGTCAATGTGATGTGTAAAGAAGGCGGCCTTTGATAAGCTCAGTACATGTTCTAATGTTAAAATAAATTGGAATATAAACAATTAGTCAGGGAGCCACACTTAGGGTTGATGGGAGCTGCCACTGGCTCCCAGGATTGTAATGAAGAACGCTGATCTAGAACATTCATTATACACATGGGCTGAAGTCACTTAGGCCAACAAGTCTTGGTGACTCCAGAAGAACATGGGACATAAAGTCTGTCATCATGAGCCAGAGGTTAGGGTCACTGTCCTGTGCTACTGAGATAAGACCCTGTAAGAGACAAGTTGGGCAGATAACAGAGATTGATCAACTGGCCTGTGCTTGGCTATCGGCCTTTTTGTGTCTCTCAGCGCTCGTCACAACCTGGATCCAAGGCTCTGTCTACACTGCAAAGAAAAACCTGTGGCTCTAAGTCTCAGTACTTGGATCAATTGATTCAGGCTGACAGGGCTCAGGCTAAGGGGCTGAAAATAGAGTGGATGTTTGGGCTCAGGCTGGACTCAAGCTCTGAAAACCTGCAACAGGAATGGCTCCAGAGCCCAGGCTCCAGCGCAAGCTGGAATGTCTACATTGCTATTTTTAGCCATGTGTTCCACGCCCTGTGAGCGCGAGCTCAGTTGATCCAGGCTCTGAGACTCGGTGCCACAGATCTTTCTGTGCAGTGTAGACATACCCAAAGAGGCCTCATCCCCAAAATAAAACTGACTCTGCACCTGCCGAGGCCCATACAAGGGGCATGGGAAATTATTCATGCAGGAAAGTTCATGTGCTATGGGATTCATTCCCTTAGCGTAAACACACTTTCATGATTGTTTATATCAGAAATAAACAAAATTTCAGCAATATAGGTGGGGGGGGCACCAAATTTGTGTAGTGCATAGGTAAGGCTGAGACTAAAATGAGGGACATGTGAAAGAAATGGAATAAATTCCCCTGTTCTAGACAGTAAAATCCCCAGCTCCTGACATTTATCAACATCCGGTTATGGAAAGAGTACAGCTACCAGAGCCTGAAATGTGTCAACAGATTTTCCCTCCTAGTTCTTGATCATTCTTTACCAACCCTCCAACTCCAAGTAATTTTTAAGCTAAGGGGGGAAAGTACGTTGTGAAAGAGGAACTGAAGGGTGCAAGTGATAAGGAATATGGCTAACTCGTTCAGATCTCTTTCCAGCTCTAATTTTTTGGATTGACATGATGATCACACAGTACTTTGTTGAAGAAGTGCTGTTGGACTCCAGCTGCGAACGTGACTTTTTTTGTTCCCTTGGAAATGGTCAGATGTTGATATGTTTAATGGCAGTGTAGTTCAGTGATTTCACAAATAAAAGGATATAGCACATAATTTAAAACAAACACAGTTTTTCTCCATGGAGGGAGGAATGGAGAAAAGACAACCCATGGCAGATACTAATTGTATGGCTTGATGCAACATTGGAAGCTACTCGATATTGCAGAGATAAGTGAAGTGCCAGGACCTAAATAGAACAGAATCCACCTTGCCTAGTTCCTGATGCATCCCTTATAGTATTTGAAGTGTTCTAGGTACTTTGCAAAATATAGAAAAGTCACAGTCCCTGACTTGAAGAACTTTACAACTTGCAATATCTAAGCTTAGGTCGTAACAGAATAGGGACAATGGAAGTAAAGGAGAGCAGGAGTTATAATGAAGATCACAGCATTCCTTTTTTATCGTCTATGGTTACATCTGAAGTCTGATGCGGCATGCCTTGAAGCCATTGATTTCAGCGATGCAGGACTGGGCTCCCAGTTGGTAAAGCTGAAGTTCAGGGAGTAACCATTGTAGGGAGTGGGACAGAGTTGATCGACAGCAGCAAGATGAATTATGGGGTAAAGTTATGCATGCAATAGCATAGGCATTGCTCCCTGTTGTCAAGATGCCTCTTCTTGTAGCCTTTGTTAAAATTAAACATGTATCTTTACTTCAAAAGAAATCCTAACACTTTTTTTTAAGATGTGGCTTCAAAGATGAAGTTACCTACTTACCTAGGAGCACAAATGCCATGGAAAGTCAATGGAATTTGTGCACCTAAATCACTTAAGTGCTTTAAAAACTGCTGCCTGTGAAGGACAGGAAATTAAGGGGCAGAGTTTCACCAGTTCTTGTAGAGGCACCTAGTGGCTGGCTTTTCAGAAGAGTTTGGCAAAGTTTTGAGCAACTGGAACTTCTAATGGGAAGTGTTGGACACTATTATCTAAAGTCAGGGCTACTAGTTCTAAGTTTAAGCATGTTTTCTGCTAATGAAATCAACTACTTTGATTTTTCAATAGATTCGGTATTTTTCCTTCACTGGATTACTGAGTTTCATGTGTTAGGCATATAGATATCTCTAACTCCAGTATATTGCTTTAATACTGTGTCACTGCCTCCATTTCTTTTCTTTATACAAAGGATTTGTACAACAGCTTTCCTCCTATAGGGATAAGTATATTTTGCAGTGAATGCATAGCTATTGTAAAATTATAAAATGGAGTAATCTTAATAAGGTCATGTCAGGTGCAAAAGGAATATTGGGCTTCATGTTAATTCTCTTCCATATTTCCCTTATATTGACATGAGTCAGCAAAGCTTTTAATTGTAAGATAATTATTTATACGTTATTGAAAAATATTCACTTCTATTTTAAATTGTTGAGTTAGAGGGTATTGTGGTTGTTTTTAATGCTCATCATGTCACTGGATTGTGGCTGGCTACTTTCACAGCACTAAACTGCCTAGAAATATTTATTCCCATGGCTAATATTTGCTACTAAAAACAAAAAAGCACACTGCTGCCATCTTGTGAACTGCCTTGTTTATAGCATCTGGAACCTAGCATGATATATCTACAGATATGAAATGTCAGAGTTTGATTATGTTACAACAGAGCTGATTTCAAATGTTTTCCTGTACTTCTGCATGAGATCTTACTTGTCATTTGATGTAGCTATATTCTGGAAAATGTGTTACAAAGTCCCAGTCATGTTTGGATCTAGCCATATTTGTGTTCATGCAGCTGTTATGGAAGTACTGTTTCTCATACTAACACTTTTATAAAAGGTATTTTTATTTGCTATTCAGTATTCCTTACTCCTGGTAAAGCACTTTGATAAACAATCGGAGAAGAAACAGCATCATGGGACTCGAGAACAAGTCACACTCATGGTCAGAGTGCTCATTTTGCAGATAAAAATATAGCTTAAGACATATCAGTCATTATTTCTTATCTGGAAATTAATTTGTCACTAGAGTCCAAAAGAAATACACCTTTCCTGCAATTTACAATAAATTGTAAAGCAACGCAGATGAGCATCACTCAGTTTATCTTTGCCTTTTGCTTTACATCCCTCTCCAGTGGCAATGGAAACAAGAGCTGCAGTATCAGAGTGGTTGTCTGATCCGTGCATATTCCAGGGCAACTCTCATTGACTTCGGTACGAATTTGGCAAGAGAAAGGACTGTAGATGTGTCCGCTATGTAACTCCCTGGCATGGACTCCAGTAATGATGTTTGTGTTGCTTGGTTTGTTTGTTTGTTTTTCACATCTTTGCTCTGAATTCTAGGGATTCAATGTGAACATTGTAACCATAGATCGGGTTTCTGCTCTCCATGAGGCCTGCCTGGGTGGCCACGTTGCTTGTGCAAAAGTCTTACTGGAGAATGGCGCTCGAGTGAGTACTAAGATGTGAACAAGTGAAGTAATTGGCACCGTAGTGACACAACTGGCATTAGCAGTGATTCTCAAGAGAGTTGCACGTATTGGAGGCTTTTGCATATTTCAGTGTCAGAGAAAGAAATTCTGGCCACAAAGGGGACAATATTTTGCTTTCACTAATAATAAATTACTTACGTTTTGGTAGTGGTAGCTTTTCTCCTAAAAGACCCCCACCTTTTTACAGCTTGGTTACTGTTTTGATCTTGGATATATACTATGCTGAAAAATTTGCATGTGGAGTGGCAAGGAATCAAACAAGACTAGACAGCAACTGGTGTATTCATTAGCAGAGAAGAATAATTATTGAATAACCATATTGTACATTAACTTTTAAAACCCTAGACAGGAAAAGCAGGCCCTGATCTTCATATTACTGTTTCAGGTTTGTTTTTGAAATTATCCTGTTTAAAAAAAATTGAAATAACGGTTTATTGATCACACCATCATTTTAGCATCTGGAAAATCATAAATCCAAGCCATCAATTGTCACTGTCAATAAGTAATCCTATTGTTCCGCTTTCCCCATTCTTCATTGCTACATACAGTCTCAACTGGTCAATGGCTTTTCCTTTACATAAATTAATAATCAGGGACACAAGAATCGGTGTCCCATTCTGTTGCTTTTCTTCAGCACTGTAGTCTTTTTTTTTAACTTCCTTCCCTAGCAAGCCATTTACTCTGGGACAGCCTTCCCAGGATTCCTTCATCTGTTACCAGACGAGTCAGTACTCAGTGGAGAGGCTTTGCTATTGTTTTTGCGAGAAGAATTTGCTGCCAACCAAAACTTAGGAGCTTCACAGCAAGGCTTTGTCTATGCTGGGGAAAAGCATCATGTTAGAAATGCATTAACTAACTCATTTTAACTAGCAATACAGGAAACATGACTTTGCTTTAGTGTGGTCAAGGACAGTCATGCTTAAAACGCATTTGCTGGCTAATACGAAGGAGGGTCCATGGCCAGCTAACCAAGTTTAAGCAGGACTTGTTCTCATTTACATTGTGTTGAGTCATGTTTCACAGCATGTTAGTTAACAAGTTTTCTAACATGATGTTTTTTCCCTATTGTATGCTTGGCCCTGCCATTAAGCCCATTCTGTAGCTGTAGAGCTCTGCAGCTGGGAGAGACGCCATTAAAAATACATTACACTTTATTTTACCAGCAAATACCCTTGCACCACATATAGGGAACCAGTCTGGTAGGACTTTGGAATCCAAGATGATGGCTGTCTCTGCCTTCAAATACAATGCTCCTTTCAAAACTGTGCTACCGTAACTTCTGGCCCTCATCTTTCTCCATGCCCTCCTTTCCCCAGAAGCCAAACAATCCCCCATTCTGTATTGTTTCCAAAAGAGGAGGTGAACAGTCTGGAAGAGAGCTGGAAAATGGCCTTTTCTTCAATATATAAAATTCAAACAGATTTATTCAGCATCTTGGAAAAAAGTTAAACTATGCACCCATTCGTATGGCTGTATAATCTCCTCCTGTAGACTTCGTTGAAGCTGCTCCAAGAACTGGGAATTGAGTGGCTGCATTTTATGCTGGATTGACAACTCAGTCAAAATCCAAGCAAAAACTCTAGCAAAGATGCAGTTCCTCTGCTCCTCCCTTTCACTGGGCACTGACTTATCTGGTAACAGAGGACAGAATGTTGGGAAGGTTGTTCCACAGTAAATGGCTTAATAGGGGAGAAAATTAAAAAGACCACAGAACTGCAGAAAGGCAGTAGAATGGGACATAGCTTCTAGAGAACTGCATACCTGACTATTAAATTATATTTTCAGTAAAAGAAAGTTTTCCTTTATTATAATAATAAGAAGAATAAAAAAAATTAAACAGAAAATTTGTAGGCAGCCCAAATTCCACTGTAGAAATGAAGCTTGAAAAGAGACTGAGTTGGAAACGTGGTTGTCAACCCGGCTGTTCTATCATAGGAGCTGGAACTGCGGGTGTTGGGGGTGCCACCACACCATCTGGCTTGAAGTAGTTTCCATTATACACAGCGTTTACAGTTTGGTTCAGTGGCTCTCAGCACGCACACTATACAAATTGTTCCAGCATCCCTGTGCTCTATTATAAGGAGAGAGCAATAAAGCTGTTCATCATATTCCATAAGGACAGCTGGGATCTCTAATCCCCGTTCTGTAGAACACTGTAGCAAAGATCTCCATGTCCTATCATGCAGCACACTAGAGCCACATTATGCAGCAAAACTGCAAGAGTCCTGTGGCAATCCGACATGCATCTGACAAAGTGGGTTTCTACCCACGAAATCTTATGCCCAAATAAATTTGTTAGTCTTTAAGGTGCCACAGGACTCGTGCTGTTTTGCTAAAAATAGACTAACGTGGCTACCCCACTGGAACTCATCAGTATGCAGCAAGTACCTCCCATGCAGTTTATGCAGCAGAGCTGCACTTTTCTTTGTGACAAACTGGGTATCATGCAACAGTCCTGACTGTGAAATAAGATGATAATCTCTGTGGTTTTTAAACCCGTGAGAGCAGAAAACACACAGGACAGATGAGGCTAGAAGGTCTGTTTGACTAAACAAAAACATTCACAAAGTATTAGCTTCCCTTTAAAGATTTCTCTCGGGTCAGAAAACCACAACTGTGTTGATTTTGGGTGTCTAAAATGATTTTGGGGGATTTAAATTAAGATTCTAAATTTTCCCTGGAAAAGATCCCTATTTTTTGATCAGCTCTAGGTAGAGGCTTGTACAATTTTCAGTATCGGAGTCCTGTGCTGCTGCCTCCCTGGGAAGCGGGCGGCACTTGAGAGGTAATGTTATCTTTTACAGCGTGCAACTCTGAATTTGGTGACTACTGTGGATTCTGACAGGAAATAAGAGCAGTGTCTGATTAGTATGCTGTTTTTAGTATTGAGATTTGGGTAGTCTCCAATAGAAGTGCATCCCTTTTGAAAGAGATTTTCTGTCTGTCTGTCTGTCTTGCTGTTTCAGGTCAATGCAGTCACTGTTGATGGAATCACTCCTCTGTTTAATGCCTGCTGTAGTGGCAGTGCAGCTTGTGTGAACATGCTGCTTGAATTTGGAGCCAAGCCACAGCTAGAGAATCACCTTGCTTCACCTATTCATGAAGCAGTAAAGAGAGGTAATGTTGGGGCTTTGAGTGCAGCTAACTATAAATAGATCTGGCTTTGTTTTTCCTCCCTAAACAAGTGTGGGAAGTTAATCTGCACCCGAGGTATCTGGGCCATAGGGATAAATACGTGTTTGGTTTATGCCACGCTATTCTATATAGAGTTCTATGCATTCTTTTTTAATATTATGTGTATAGTATGTTTGTCGGGTATCCTGTAGGGAGGTACTAAAATGAGATGACCTCTGTTCTGTGTTATCCAGGTCACAGGGAGTGTATGGAAATTCTCGTGGCTAATGATGTTGATATTGACCAAGAAGATTCTCAGCATGGAACACCGCTTTATGTGGCCTGCATGTATCAGAGGACAGACTGCGTAAAGAAGCTTCTAGATCTAGGTGCTCTGTGGGCGGGGGGAGAAGCTGTACATGTTTGAAGCCACCCTCTATTGATTTTCTTTAATCCCTCCCCATTCCTGATATTAGAATTTAATTCCTAATGAATCCTTGGAGGACCAAGAGCTTTGAGTTTAGGATTTAAAAAGAAAAAAAAGATTATGTAATTCGAAGATGGTGGTATAGGAGGAGCAACAAATAACTAGCTGAGTACATTGTTTTTCATGTGACCTGCATCAACTCCTTTAGGTTATTATAAAATAAATAACCAAGAATGCTAAGCATTCACTGCTCACCACATTCAGAGGGAGGAGATCAGCTAACCAAATACACAAAAGAATAACCCTTTCAGTGATGAGAAAGATCCCACACACAGCAGGGCAACTTCTCAGGTGGAGTAACATGTATTAGCCAATGCAGCTATGCTGGTTTACACCAGCTACGGGCATGGGCCAATTCAGGTGCTACTGTCAGCCCAGGATAAGCATTTTACTCATAGACCTTCCAAAGTTATTTCAATTCGATGTTAAAAATATGCTTTTCTGCTCATTTGAATGAATCAGATGAAAGCTACTGTAGATTTTAGGCACCCACTAATTTGGTGGTCAAAAAGTTTGGCATTGGCTCAACCCCTGGTGATTCTCTATCCTGCTCATCTTACTGCTACTCTTGATGATTTTGTAAATGCTGACACAGTAGCCATGTGACTTCAGGATATTGAGTGCTGCTATAATCAAGAGAAGATGGGCAGCTCTGTGTGCCAACAGGTGTGCTTAATTCATTGATGCTAATGATGGAAGCCAAACATGTGATACAAATCTCAGTCCTAGTCTGCACTTATCTGGCAGTTTGACCGCAGTGGACGGGGGTTACACAAGCTACATAGAGTAGCTGATGCAGTGCTATGCCACTTGAGGGAGGTGGTTTATCAGAATTGACTTCTGGATAGATTTGAGTGGGTCTTCACTGACCACTCCATCGATCCAGATAGGTCAATCTGATGGCAGTGACTTTGCTGCCATTAGTATAGACATACCCTTAGATTCAGCCAGCTATGTGTTTCCCTGCTTCCTCATAATGCTAACCCTGATCTGTTCTTATCTCTGTGTGTGTTCTTTTAAGGAGCCAGTGTTGACTTGGGTAAACGATTAGACACCCCGCTCCATGCCGCAGCTAGGAAATCCAGTGCAGAAGTAGTCAGCTTGTTAACTGATTATGGTGCTAGCTTGACATGCAGAAATGGTGAATTCAAATGTGCCCTTGATCTGGCAGCCCCCAACAGCAAAGTGAGACGGGCACTCTTGCTTCAGGAAGGTAATGATTTTTTTTCTTAATTGGACAATTTTTCTCTCCTTTTCTTGTTCATTTGGCTTTTCCACATAAAGTTCCTCCCTCTGTTAGTTCTCTGACGTTCTCCATGATGTTCCAAGTCGAGTTGACAGAGCAGAGCAATGAGGGCCACAAGACCTCACTTCTATACTTAGCTTTGTCACTAACTGCCTGTGTGATGGCAAACATGTTGCTCTGTTTTTATGTGCCTCAGTTTCCCATTTATTGAATGCAGATAGTGCTTATATGCCTATGTAAATTGTTTGGAACGCTATGAATAAGAAGTACTATATCTAAGTGTTAAGTATTTTAATTTATTACTGTTATTATCAGCCTTATTTGAGACAGCAAACTAACAACTATTTTGCATAAAAACCAGAAATCTCAAATGAAATGTATACGTCAGCTTAGATGTTACTGATACTCTTTGTGCAGCTCCCTTCATGAACAGCTACATGAATGTGTATAACTTGGTTAAGTGAGAAAGTGGAACTTAAACCCAGTCGGCTATTCAGCTTCTCGAGTCACTGCCATTTCATGAAGCCTCAGGAAGCATTCCGTTAGATCAATGAGCTTTCATAATTTACCCTCAACCTCTCTGAGAGTATTTCTAGTAGCTTTTAAAAATCTATTGGGAAGAAACTTTGTACTAGAGTCGTGCCAACATTTTATTCATCTCATCTTGCACCTTCCTCTTCTGTAGAATTCTTGCCATGATGTTTTTTCCCTTCACATGTACATTTAACTCTCGAGGGTAAGAACTCCATCTCTACTTGTTTTGTAAAGTGAAATGCACAGCTAAGGCTCTGTATAAGTAATAATAATAGCTCTGTAATGCATGCTGAGCTGAATTACTCTTTATTTTAGCCTTACTGTTTTACAGCACATTTTCATTTGAGGAAAGTTATTTGGACCCTACTCGTTTGATAGGATAGGACTATCAATTTGTAGCATTCAAAATCTCCATTAGATTTCTTCCTAAGTGTTGGTCCACTAATAACTTTTGTCTAATCCTCAGTATTTTTCCTGTTTCCAGTGAGATTATAAAATATCTGTCTTGAAGTTCTTTATTTTACCAACATTCAATTGCTCTGATTTCTTTATCTATTCTGAGTTCAGTATTTTTCTTCTATTCTGAAATATATTTATTTCTGTATCTGGCATCAGTCCCATTCTTCCCTTGTGAAATAGTCTGGCAAGGGATCTCTGTACATGTTTGCATTGAGATAAATGAGATAAAGTCGTGACAGGGTTCCACGGTGCAGTCCAGATACTGAGGGGTTGTCACCTCTTACCTTGTAACACTGGGTGCCTCACAGTGCCTTGCTACTGTAACTCCCTGCCTTGGATGCTAACAGTCGGCAACAAGCGTGCAGTTCACACCCTGAATGTCTGTGTGCTAGACATCCCTGGTTCAGCAACTGTGACCCCAGCAGCCTGTTTATAGCCCCACAACCCTATTCTGGCTTCCGCCAGCCTGGGCTTACAACCAGTAAAGTTACCCCAAGACACTCTGAACACCATGTAATCTGTAACGTCCAGCCCTCTCCTGGACTGTTTGGAGAAATACAGTCCATTTGTTCCTCTGGAGACACAAAAGCAGATCACAACTTATTAACTTAACTGGGGTGAATACTACATCCTTATCTTTAAACACAGCACTGAGTTGGTTTGTAGTACATTTATTAACAATAGGATATAGGCCAAATAACAGGAATAAAGTTAGAAAGTGTTACATGTAGAACAAAAGGGAGAACACACATCTAAAAATCTAACTTACTCTAGCAAGGTACTATCTTTGCCTAAGCAGATTTCACATCTATATTTAGTTTCCATAGATTTTAGTCCCTTCTTGGTTGAAGGACCCATCTCTCTCAGCTTGCAAGAGCTCTATTCCCTTATGTCTGTCTAGTGATGGATAACAAAGATGGCTTCTGTCCTTGCTTATATCTTCCAAAGTTCAATGAACTTGTTTCAAGAGGCAGGATGATCTCATACTAGTCTTCCTTCTTGTGGTCCTGCCATTCCCCTTGTTTGTAAAACTCATTGTTTTGAGTCCACCATGCTTAATTTACATAGGAGACAGGTAAATAGCTGCCTTCTCTCCTGCCTGGCGTAGAATAGGGATGTAAAAATTCGGTCAATGAGCAATCCGTTTAAATTATAGAACGGTTAAACGCTGTGAGCCCCATCTGCTGTGAAGTTCAGTGGGGAAGGGGAAGGGAAGCTAAGCACAATCATGTGGGTTTGGCTCTTAGAGGGGAGGCCAAAAGTCCTGCATGTCAGCCTGCTAAGTGTTTGCTGATTTACTGCTATGACCTGCTACCTTTGTGAGCTTAAATAACGACACACATTGCATTCTAGCTTTATAAATACTTTTTATTGTTTAAAAATTAAAAGGAAAATGGTTGAAAATGGTTAAAGATGCATAAAAGATTCTTGCATTACAGTCCAGTTCTATAAATCGTTTTAATTGTTTAAAAGGGCAAATGAAGTGGTGAAGAATGGGGGCGTTAAAGAGTTAATGTGTTGATGACTGGGGGAGTGACTGAGTGGTGATTTCTGTTAATGACAGGAGTTGCTCAGTTAATGACTGAGCCCAGCAGCAACTCCCCACAGAGCAGGGGCTGGAGCTGCTGCAGCTGGTCCGCTGGAGCTCTTGAGGATGAGCCAGCCCATTCGTCCCCCTTCTCCTTCCCTTCCCCTGCACACTCTGGCTGAGTAGCTACTGCATCTGGGTGGCTGAGGCTCTCAGGAGTGAGCCAGCTAGCGCCCTTCTCCCCACCTCCGCTGGGCAGCTCGCCCTCTCTGGAAGGACCTTCCCCCTCGCCCTCTCATTTAAAAGTTTGATTAATTCTCTAAATGGTGAGATGTTTATCCCGTTACATCCCTATGGTAAAACCTGTTTCTCCCTGTTTGGCCACACACCTCAAAAGATAATATCATTAAATATCCATATTATCCATGTGTTAATACACACATTTCACAGTGATATTAATCACCTGTGTGTCTTAACATTCAGAGAAGACCTAAGTTTGTATGCTCTCGTAATACAGTAATATCATATACGATCCGTTGATTTAATTGCTCATTCAGTTGTCTTTGTAGACCAGTAAAGGTAAAGTTTATTCAAGCTGTGAGGAAGGTGAAATGGAGTCTGGTGGCAAATTAAGCTCTGTGTTTTTTCTTTCCCCACTTGTTAGCTTAATAGCTTTGTTAAGCTAATATGTAAAAATGGACCTTCCTTGTCTTTGCTGGAAGATCTGGCTGGTCAGAGACTCAAATACATGTTCATTTGTCTAAGCAACATTTTTACCAACTCCCTCTGACTTGCCTCATTTAACCACACTTTAATTATAATTCTAGCACATATCCATAATTCTTAAGTCACTACATACATATATCATGCATGAATATTAATCATCAGTGAGTTATTAGTTTTTTTGTACAAAGATTATTACAATACTGTGTAGGGTGTGACTACAGGGGTACTTAGTGTTATAAAAGACCAAGTACATTTTTGCACCTCCAATTTGCCTGACAAAAGGAAAAATGAAAAAGGCATAGCAATCAACATAATTGGAATACACAATGCCTGAAACTTACAGATGCATACATGAATAACTACATCAATAGCTAAAGGAACAAGTCCCTCATTTAAGCCTGTTGATTGGGACAAATACAGCCAAACCCCAACATTTTTGCCCCATATGGTTTTTGTCAAGCAAGGTTTTGCTTCATTCTTGATTTGTTTAGCAGTATTTCTGTGGGTTCCAGACATTTTTCAGTCTATGGAACTTTGTTTTTTGAATGTGAAAGGATCAGTTTCTCTCTGAGCACCCGGGGTACTATGAGGATTCAGTGGATTAACTAGTTAGGAAAAACTCTAGCATTTTGTGCCTGATTCTTCTTTATACGAGGGCCGCGTGATCCCATGTCATGTATTTCTTGTGCATGGTATGTTGTAGGACTGTTTCTAGCAAGTCAGGCTCTTGTACCAGATATGGACTGGCTACAGAGCTTCCTTCCCAGAGAGATACACCATAGATGTGTTCACTTTAAGACAATGTAATGGACTGCCCTATGTGTCTGTTGTATGCTCAGATAAGATTTGTTACACATGTCATCACGTAGTGGCTGAATAGTACAATACAGTTAGTGTTCCATTGTGGTACACACCATTTCTGAAGAGTATAGAAGGCTTAGTGTCAATGAGAACTGGGCCCTTTAAAAAGCAATAAGATTAGAGTGTTGTCATGCTTCTGTCTCTCTACAGCATTTCATCCTGTAACAAGGTAACTTCTCTGTGAATCAGGAACCTAATATTTATTGATTTCAGTGGGTAAAAGATCAGGTCAATTAGAAACTAATCTGAAAGTTCACAGATGTGCTCATCCCAGCAGGCACCACTCCTGTCATTATATTAAGTATCTTAGAGGCTTTTACTGATCACTTCAACAACCTCGGGTTCCTCATACACTTGAAAAGCAGTTTTCTTTAATTCTGGTGCATTCTTCACGCTCTGCTCTGCCTTTCCTGTCATTTGTATGCAGTATTGTTGTAGCCACGTCTTTACCTCACTCACCTTCCCTGTCATTCGATTTTTACACCTCTGTAGGTCCATCCATCACATCTTCCCATTCTCCCTAGCTGCTCATGTTGTAATCCTCTCAAAGGCCCTTGTATTATCTGAGATTGATCTTTGCACTCCTTTCTCTATGTTGGTCTCGCTCTCTACTCTCTCTAGCGCTCCTGCAGGGATGTGTGAAATACACCTCCCTTCTCTAGTTAGGCCCTCTACACCACATGGGAGATTGCTCTCAAGGGAGGGTAAGCCATGTTTGAGAGCTGTAGTTCATAGCTAGAGTTCCATGACGGTTGATGAGCCCATCTGTTGAATCAACAATCCCCTGGATTCTCTTTTTGTGCATTCTACTTAGCTAGCACTGTCTAGTGCCATCTATCTTCGCTGTGTTGGCCTCTTCCAACACAGCGAAACGCAAGCTGTGGCTCTTTTGCACTTGGCAAGGCTTCCAGCAATAGGTCACGTGTAAAGGTCTGCTCTGGTTCGTGCCAGTGTAACTCCACGGGTGAAACGGGCCCTTTGTTTAGTGATGATAAATACACCCACCTTCCTCAAACTGGGTGGAATTCACGGCATTCAGCAGGCCAGCACAAGGCCCATCCATTGATTAAGACCCATTTAAGTCCTATTTTGACCACTTAAGTGCAGGGGTTTTGTGCTGGCTCCCCGCAAAGAAGTGAGTTTAACCCATTTATGATATATAATTTCCTCCTTAGTATCTTTCTCTCCCATTCCATTATGCCATTGGTTTTCACCCAGATCTTCTATTAGTCATCCAAAATCATTGCAGTTTAAACTTGCTTATAAGCCTGGTCACAGTACTTTTACATATATGGTCTGCAACTTTTACATCTTTTGTCACAATATCTGGGTTCCTCTGAGCTAACTCAAGAGTTATCTATATGATCTGGTTTATAGGCTGCCCGAAAAAGTACAATGTTCACAAATCTACTGCTCAATTTACCTTTTCCATTAAATCTTATCACAGTTTATGTCTGGGTAGAAAAGTTCCCCATTGCTATTAGTTTTTTCCTAAATCCTTTTGATTTCCACTGTCAGCTATTCATCCTCTTCTTCCTTACAATTATGTGGTCTATAGAACATTTTAATTAATTTAGTATTGCCTCTCATCTTTTGAAAGATGAATATATTCCCCATAACCTGGAAATAAAATAAATTTCCTATCTCTCTTGCTTTCAAACACTTGATTGTGTCTTTACTTCTGCATCCAAACTTTCCACCTATAATCCTCTTTTCAAATGCAGGCCCCGCAAAAAACTTTTTTTTAGCAGTCTTCTACTTCCTGAATTTTCTGGTATGTATATTTAGACGGTTTCCTTTTAATCTTTTTTCCTTCCTTGCCATTATGTAATGACAAGTTGTAGTAGACATTGTTTTTCTTGCTTTTCTATTTGCTTAAAGACACTGTTTTCCCTCTTCATCTCAAGTGGCATCTATATAAACTGTGTTTTCTACATATTTCTTCCCTGCTTTTCTCCCTATTAATTTATTTGACTGGGACATTGTCAGTCTGTTTTGGACCCCAAATTTACCTTTGTTAAAGCTCCATTCCATGAAGAACCTTTGGAAGCTTTGGAACCAGACTATTAAGCATCAATGTTCAAGTTGTGCTTGTAAAATATTTATGTGACAGTCATCATCTTGGTTAGCCCTCCAGTTACTGAATCAGGGACCTGCTGCACTAACAGCACGAGCAACTACATTTTGACCTAAAGAGCCAAAGCTCTCTAGCTGGGGCTGGGAATGCTCATGTCCTCTGAGATCAGTCAGAGAGCCAAACCTGTAACACTCACCAGAAGGGAACATTTACATACACCAAAACACGTATTGTTTGCATATGGGTGTTTGGGCACACAAATATTTATTTGAACATGCATCTGTGTATGTGTGTTTGTATATGCAAACATCTGACAAAGTATGGTCCACATTACTGTGGCATCTGAACACCTAACACTTATTATATTTATCCTCACAATACTGCTGTGGGTTCTGCTATTAGGTAAGCAAGGCACAGACCATATTAGTTAAAAATCTACTATTCATGGTTCTAAGAGTATGCTCAAACAAAGAAACAGAACAGCCTTGTTGTGCAAGTCTGAAAATGCTTTTAGCACTCAGACCTTCATGTTGCTGAACCAGTTTCTACAAAACAAGTCAAGTTTGAACAAAATCTGTTCAAACATTATTAAATTAACCATGGACAACATTTCTGATATGATAAATACAAATTTTTGGTTTTGTTACTCTCACAGCTCAAAAATATCTGAATGGAGTTTGCACAAACATTTCATAGATTCCTAGGCCAGCAGGGACCATTGTGATCATTTAGTCTGATCTCCAGTGGGCCATAGAACATCCCCAAAATAATTCCTACTGCACATCTTTTAGAAAAACAGCTAATTTTGATTTAAAAATTGCCAGTGATGGAGAAATCACCATGACCCTTGGTAAATTGTTCCAGTGGTTAATTACTCTCATGGTTAAAAATGTATGCCTTATTTCCAGTCTGAATTTATCTAGCTTCAGCTTCCATCAGGGGCCAGAAATTTAACTTTGACCCCTTTTGGAGGGGCACTTCTGTGCTTCCCCCTCCACCCCGAGAGGAGCTCGCTTTCCCCCACCCTGGAGATGGTCCCGGGACGAGCTCACTCTTTCCTCCCTCCCCCGACCCTAGAAGGAGCTCGCTTCCCCCTTTCCGCCACAGCCCCGGGGCTGGAGGACTTCTGTAATTATTGAGGGGGACCCATGCCCCTGCTTGCCTTCCCTTGTGCATGCCACTGACTTCCATCCACTGAATCTCTGTAAAATTGAAGAGCCCCTTATTAAGTACCACATAGGTACTTATAGACTGTGATGAAATCACCCCTTAACCTTCTCTAAGTTAGGCTAAATAGATTGAGCTCTTTGATTCTGTTACTATAAGGCATGTTTTTTAATCCTGTAATCATTCTTGTGGCTCTTTTCTGAACCCTCTCCAATTTATCAGCATCATTCTTGACTTGTGGAAACCAGAACTGGACATGGTATTCCAGCAGTGGTTACACCAGTGCCAAATACAGAGGTAAAATACCCTCTCTTCTCCTATTTGAGATTCCTGTGTTCATGCATCCAAGGATCACACTAGCCCAGGGGTCGGCAACCAGAGGCTCCGGAGCCACATGTGGCTCTTCAGCCGCGGTAAGCTATGTTTTGCGGGTCCAGACTATGGCTCTTTTGATAATAAAGGTTGCCGACCCCTGCACTAGCCCTTTTGGCCATGGTGTCACACTGAGAGCTCTTGTTCCTCTGATTATTCGCCACAGTTTCTAAATCTTTTTCACTCACTGCTTCTCATGATAGAGTCTCCCATTATGTAAGTATGACTACATTCTTTATTCACAATTGTATATATGTTAAAACATGTATTGTTTGCTTGTGCCCAGCTTGTGCCCAAGAAGTCCAGATTGTTCTGTATTAGTGACATTCAATTCATTATTAAGCACTCACCCACTTTTTGTGTCATCTGAAAATTTTATCAGTGGTTTTTTTTTTTATGTTTTCTTCCAAGTCCTTAATAAATATATTAATTGCATAGGGTCAAGAACTGATCCCTGCAGAACTCCACTAGAAACATACCTCTTTGATGATGATTTCCCTTTACAATTACATTTTGAGACTTCTCAATTAGCCAGCTTTTTAATCTATTTAATGTGTGCCATGTTAATTTCATATCTTTACTTCTTTAATCAAAATGTCATGCGGTACCAAGTTAAATGCCTTACAGACATCTATTACATCAACACTATTGCCTTTATCAACCAAACTTGTAATCTCATAAAAAAGATTTCTTCTTTGAGTGCTTGCTCACATCAATTATAAGTAAGTGTGTGCGCACTGCATGTACAGTGGCCAGAAGTTTTTCCCCTAGTGGTATCTGTAGGGTCAGTTCTGGTGCCCCCTGGAGTTGCGCCTTCATGGCACCGTATATTAGGCACTGCCTCTTCAGTTCCTTCTTACTGCCCGTGATGGTTGCTGGAACATCACTCTTCTCTTGCTCAGCAAGCTCTTCACCAGTGGACTTTTTCATAGGTATTTGTAAATAGTTAAGATTTAGTGTTAGTAGTGATAATTTGTAGATTAGTGTAGTTAGGATCCTGCTTAGCAGAGTCTTTTCCTCTCCTCTCCCCATTGTTGGGGCATGTCTCGATCTCCTGGCTTTAAGCTGTGCGGGGCCAGTAAGAAACATATGCAAGAAACAATCTGCATTCAACCTGTCTCAAGTGCCTGGGAGAGACCTGTCAGAGGGATTGCTGCAAGATCTGTAAGGGTTTCCACCCCAGGACCAAAAAGACTTAAATTTATCCTAATGGAAGCAGTTCTTTGACCACCAGAGCAAAGTCCGTTGCAGCCAAGACCCAGTGCTTCAGTGTGGAGCGCACCAGTGCCAGTAAGAGATATGGTGCCGAGGAAAGACTCTATGCATAGAGATGCTCAGCACCGGCATGGATCTCTGGCACTAAGGGATGCTGCACGTGGAGAGATGAAGCACTTCTCTCAATCCTTGATCCCACATAAAAATCCAAAAGATAGATGGGATGCTCGCAATGCTGAAAACATTGGGGTGTAAAGGCTTTAGCGGAGTGTGACCCATGTCGAGCCATCCATTTCCAGACCATCGGGTGAGGTACCGTCAACTCCAGCCCCGCTGAGGGGTCTGTCAAGTCCAGTGCCCTTGAACTCCCCATCCAGGGAGAGGAGGAGTTACAGCTCCCCTCCACACTGGAGACCTTTGAGGCGGTGAGAGAGCTCATGGAGGGCACAGCACTCACACCCTCTCCTAGGCAGGATCGAGGCCAGGACCCCCAGACTACCGGGTTCAAAAAACGTCCCAGTGCCATCAAGGGCAAGCTATCCATGATGCCATGGTTGCCCTCCCTGTGGCACTGTTCCCTGGCACCATCTGGCACTGATTGCTCGGTCACCTAGAAGCAAACAGTACACCTCTGACTCATACAGCTGAAAAAGGAATCGGCCCCAGAGGGTTGAGGCAGCACAATCCCTCCCCTTGCATTGGCCACTCCAATGGCAGATACCGGCTCAATGGCCATTCTGGACCCCCCATGGGCATTCTGCCAGGCATAGGGATTGCACTCTAGACAGTCACTCTCACTTGTTTCTGAGAGCAGAACCCTACCAACTCACGCAGTTTGAAAAATACTGCATAGCACCAGGTGCAGCAGTGAACCCTGGCCTGAATCCGGCGTCGAGGCTGGCATTGAGCAGGATCTCAACCCCGGCACCAAGAATGAGGAATCGCTACTGAGGGACACCTTAGGGGACGAAGGGCAAGAACAGGGCACGGTGTCTGTCAGAACTGCTGATTCTTCATCCCTGGACAAAGCAGCGACAGAAGCAGCGGCTGTGCCTGCTGTGGACGACAGCAGGGCTCTCTAGGAGGCACAGGGTGGTGCAGAACATGGGGCCCCAAATAGAGGAGGTCTCAGAGAGTGAAGACCCCATGGTTGACATTTTAGTCTCACTGGATCCCTCCAGAGTAGCTTTGTTAGTAATAAAGCCCGCATGTGACACCACGAAGTCGCTATGGCAAACTCCAGCCTTTTTGCCTCCCACAGCAATGAGAGTGGAGAGAAAGTACTTCATGCCCTCCAAGGACCATGAGTATCCCTCCGCAGGGATCGCTTGTGGTGGCAATGGCTAATGAGCGTGAGAGGCAGGGTCAGCAAGTCTCCAGGTCAAAGATGCTAAGAAGTTGGACGTTTGTGATAGAAAACGCCACATCGCGAACCAGCAAGTGATCCTAAGCAGATATGCTTTTAGCTGTGGGAGGTCCATGTCCAAATTCATGGAGTCAATACCACCAGACTCCAAGCCAGAATTCATAGCCATAGTAGATGAGGGCAAGGCTGTGGCAAAGGCCTCACTCCAGGCAGCAGTCAAAGCAGCAGATGTGGCAGCCTGTGCCATGTCATCCAGTGTAGCCATGCAAAGAAGTTCCTGGCTACAAGCCTCAGGTCTCCCTCATAAGGTCCAACAAACTATTCAAGACTTCCCTTTTGAAGGACCAGCTCTGTTCTCTGAACAGAGGGATTCCAAATCAAACAACCTTAAGGAATCTCGGATTACCTTGAAATCCCTGGGCCTTCACCCTCCAGCACCTCAAAGGAGACACTTCAAACCTCAATCCCTGCCTCGGTTTATCAAAATCATCCTAGGCAGGACTATAATTGAAAAAGGGGCTGGAATTACAGAAGACCTCCTCATTCTTCTTCCAGTCAAGGGCCTGGATGCATGAGACAATCCTCTGGTCCCAAAGAAAACTTTTGGGGGTGCACACAAGAATAGTGCACCAATCAGAGATTTGGATTGTTATTTTCAGACTGCCTATCCCATTTCTATCACACATGGTCCCAGATCACATCAGATGGCTGGATACTAGGCACAGTGGAACTGGGTTATTCGCTCTAATTTTCTACCATCCCTGTTCTCCTTCAGAGATCCCTCTGATGAGGGATAGAAGAGGTGCAAGCTCTCATAAGAATAGGAGCAGTGAGGAGGTTCCTTGGGAGCTAAGGGACAGGTGATTTTATTCCTGATATTTCCTAATCCTGAAAGCCAAAGGCGGGCTCAGGCCCATCCTCAACTTGTGAAACTTCAACAAATTCATGAAGAATCTGAGATTCCACATGGTCTCTTTGGCCTCCATAATTCCCTCTCTGGTTCTGAGAGATTGTATGGCTCCCTTAACTTGAAGGACGTGTAATTCCATGTAGCCATCCTCCCAAGTCACAGGTGGTTCCTTCAGTTTGTAGTCAGTCAGACCCACTACCAGTTCATGGTCCTATCTTTCAACCTATCTGCAGCACCTCGTGTATTCACCAAATGTATGGCAGTAGTCACTGCATTCCTGAGGAACTGGAAGTTACAAGTCTATCCTTACCTCAATGAATGGCTAGTCAAGGGATGCACCAGGTTACAGGAAGGGGCCAGATGTGATCCTTATGTGGTCAACCTTTAACAGTCTGGGGCTGTTGGTCAATGAGCAGAAGTCGACGCTCATGTCCACTCAGAGGATAGAATTCATTGGATGGTGTTTAGATTTAGTTCTGGCCAGGGCATTCCTCCTGGAATCTCATTTCCTGTCCCTGTGCGCATCATAGAGGAATGGTGGTTGCGCTACCCCCACCACCACTGCTTGAAATTGCCTTATGCTGTAGGGGAACATGGTGGCATGCACATACGTAGCTCATCATGCAAGATTATGCCTCAGGACACTTTAGGCATGGCTAGCTTTAGTGTACCCTCTGTCTTGGAACAACATAGACAGAGTAGTCTCCCCCCACAGTGATTGAGACCCTAGCTTGGTGGCTCATCCTGCACAGATTATGTGCAGGAGTACCTTTCTCCACCCCTCAGTGTGACTAGTGATGGACATCTCAGCAATGGGCTGGGGAGCTTATGTAGGGGAGCTCAGGATCCAAGGTCTTTGGTCTCATGCAAAACTCTTACTCCACATCAGTGTAAGAGAACTGAGAGCGGTATGCCTGTCCTGTCAGGCCTTTGAAGTCTGTCTGGAAAGCAAGTGTGTATCAGTTATGACACACAATAGAATAGCAATGTTTCATGAAAACAGTCATGGTGGAACATGCTCCTCTCCTCTGTGCCAGGAAGCCCTCAGACTATGGGACTTTTGCATCACTCAATCAATACACCTGGAGGCATCCTACCTTCCTGGAGCTCAGAACATGTTGGCAGACAGCCTCAGCAGATCCTTTCTCAGTCACAAGTGATCTATTCACCCAGATGTGGTGAGCAACATCTTCCAATGGTCAGGTGTTCCCTGCATAGACTTGTTTGCAACAAGGCTCAACAGGCAGTCACTGCAGTTCTCTTCCTTCCACAGTCAGTCTGGAATCAATCACGGATGTGTTTCTTGTCCTGTGGACAAGTCAGCTGTTCTCTGCATTCCAGCCTACCCCACTCATTCACAGGGGTCTGCTGAAGATCAGGAAGGGAGGATCCTCCATGATTCTGATAGCCCCAGCCTGGCTTCATCAACACTGGTACAGCACGCTTCTCAGCCTCTCAGTCACTGTGCCTCTAGATCTAGACCTGATCACCCAGAACCATTGCAACCTTTGGCACCCCAACCTCGAGTTTCTTCACATCACCACATGGAAAATCCATGGCTGAACCCTCTGGAACTAGTGTGCTTGGGAACTAGTCTTCTGGAACTTCCATGATTTTTCCAAGATTCACTGAAAACACTGGACAACAATTTTTTTTGAAACTGTTGCTTACTCAGAAATTTTCTTAGATTATGCTAGACTGCTTGAAGCTGAACACAAATATAATTTCAGACTACTTGTATCATGTAGGAATTTGGAGAAACAAGAAATTGACTTTTATTGAATGTAATGCATTTAATCACATAACGGTGCTGACGCTTTGCAATAGTTCAACTGAGCTAAAAATGTTTTGTTGATGATTTTCGTTTGTACTCGGTGTCTGAAGTTTCTCGTTTAAGTGTCCAACAATAATCGGCCAGCATTGATGGATTCCAGTTGCCCTGATACCGTTTTTCCATGATCACAATGTCCTGGTGAAACCTTTCACCATGCTCGTCACTGACTGCACCAAGATTTGCAGAGAAGAAGTCTAAATGTGAATGCAGAAAATGAATCTTTAGTGACATGTTGCACTTCATGGTTTTGTATGCTTGAAGCATATTGTCAACCAGCTGCATGTAGTTTGGTGCTCTGTAGTTGCCAAGAAACGTATCATGGCTGTTGCGACATTGGCGAGACATTTTTCTATCACAAATCCTCCTGAAAATACAATTGCTTTATTATTGTGAGTACACACAATATGCATACAGCATACACATCAACATGAATGCAAACTGATATAAATGCAATGCATAGAATGGTGTGTGCAAAATGCTTTTATAGCCTTTCTAAAACCTGTCCTGCCAGCATCCACCCTGCCTAAGCCTTAGCATTCCCACTGCAAGTTGTGTGGCCTTCACTAGGTGCAGTGTCACTGCGTGGCCAGGCATGCTTGGATACAAGATAGAAAACTTTTCAGTTTACATTGTAGGCAACATTTTAATAGACTTAAATTATGAATTGAAATAGCAAATATAAGCGATTTCAAAAAACGGTACGTGATAGGGAAATTTCTTGGTGATTTTCGTAATCAGCTGCCCAAAATCCATAAAATACACCCAAAAGTAGTCAGGAAGCAAAATCTTTGTTGTCCAGTGAAATCAATATTAATGATCCAGCAAGCTCCTTAGCTAGCTCTTTTAAAACTGAGATGCAGATTATCTGGCCCTGTTGATTTAAAAATGCCTAGGTTTATTAGCTGCTGTTTAACATCCTCCTGAGATACTAGTGGAAGGAAATAACATTATCTTTTTTTTCCAAAAACAGAACAGAAATATTTATAGAGTATTTCTGCCTTTTCTGCATTCTTACTGATAATTCTACCATCTAGTAATGGACCATTACCATTGTTAGGATTCTTTTTGTTCCTAATATACTTTAAAAAAACCTCCTTTTTATTGTCCTTAACTATGCTGGTCATAGATTTTTTCTCGTGTCCCTTTGCTTTACTTATGAATTTTCTACAGTTCCCAACTTTTGATTTATATTATTAATTACTATAATCGTCTCTTTTCCATTTGTTTTTTTTTTTTTTTAAATTTATACCTGCCTTCGCTTCCCTACTAAATTAGGTCAGTTTTTTAACTGATACAGCCTTCTTCCTTGATTGTGTTTTTTGAGAAGCTAGTAGAGTATTCTTAAACAATTCCCAATTATCATTCACATTTTTCTGATTAAATTCTTCCTCCCAGATGGTTTGGTTCATAATTGTTTTCAGCATTGTAAAATTGGCCCTTTTAAAGCTCCAATTTTAAATATTACTGGTTTGGATTTTATTCTGTTTGCACATTATAAATATGATCAGGTCATGATCATCTGTACCTAAGTTACCTTTAAATTTTAGTTCTGTGATCAGTTTTTCTGTATCTGTCAAAATGAGGTCTAAATTAGAATTCCCCTACGTTGGATGCACCACATTTTGAGTTGGGATTTCTAAATAATATAGATGACAATTTCCTAACATAGTACTGGCAGCATGAGACCTCCAGCATATGTCACTCAAATTGAAGTCTCTGGATCATTACACAGCTTAGCAAATTTCCTCCCATGGGAATTTCTTTTGAAGTTGTTCATAACTTTCTCAAATAGTTTGTAAGGAGCATTGCATTCCAGCCTCGGGTCAGGTCCTCAGCTACTATATATTGGTATAGCACAACTGGCATCAAAAGAGCTATGCTGATTTACAGCAGTAAAGCATCTGGCCCCTTAACTATACGGGTTGCTACCATTCCGCCTATAATATTTTTAAGAAGGTCTCCTGTAGATCATCAAAGATGGATGTTGCATGTGATTAATGTTTCTTCATGACAGGCACATTCTGGATCCTTAACAGGTTGACTGTGTCACAATAAATGCTGTTCTTTTGCTTTTTATCTCCAAAGTCAGAAGTGTACTTTGGTTCACCTTTTCTTCATCCCATGAGAGTCGGACCCATAAGTTCCAACAAAACTACAACTCTTCACAATGCTAAAATGTATTTATATGCTCTAATTTTAATAATGTATTCAGACTCCTAACCTACCTACCTAGCTGGCATTCCACACCTTGTTATTAGTATTTCTGTTCTTGGAGGACTCTTGAAATGTATAACAAACTAACCAAAAAAAAAAAAAACAGAAGGAAAAATGTAATTTAGCAGAGACCACAGTGAAGGATTTCCCCAAAATCTCTTTTTTGATCTAAGAAAATTTGTAAGGTTTGATCTGATTTTTAAAGCTTCACTTGTATTCTATTGTTAGTTTTTTAATTCATGTTTATGGGGTTTGTTGGTTTGTTTGTTTTTTCTCTTGTTTTCCAGGTCCTGCCAGTCTTGCCCAGCTGTGCCGGCTGTGTATCAGGAAGTGTCTGGGTCGCTCATGTGTTTATGTAGTCCCCAAGCTGAATCTTCCTGAGCAACTTGAAAAATTTCTCTTGTATCAATAGCTCTGTGACTGTCTATAAGCTGATCACCAAGGGAGGAACACAATGGTAGTTTACCATAAAGATATTAAACCAAGGTGAAAAACAAAGACATCATTTACTGCTTACTATAAGGTACCAAGCTACTTAGCTGCTGACATAACAATACTCATGACACAATGCTCCTGTATGTTGAAGCCAATGGAAATTGGTTTGTAGCCCAGAGCATGTTACCATGGAAATGATATCCTCACACTTGATTGTTAAAAAGCCACTGATGTTAGATAGGAGGTTGCAATACACGGACAGCTGATTGTGCAAAAGTGTATGTGAGGGGGTGTACACCCAAATGGCAGATTGTACAGGTGTGTGGGTGAATGGGTATACATCCAAACAGCTGATTGTGTAATTATGTGTGTGTGTGGTATACAAACCAACTTAAATATGATTTAATTACGTCAACTGCTCTACAGATGTTTGATGCTAGATAAGTTCAAATTAAGCCAAAAGAAATAACTCATTTTTTCTCCACTCTTCCCTTTCAAGTGCAAAAAAAGGATGTCTGAGTCCCAAACTTTTGAGATTTAATTAAATAAATCATCAAATGAAAATATTAAAGATGAATGGTGTTCCTCAAGGTTGGCAGTCTGTCACCTGTGCACCCTTCTTTTTGGATGTTGGACACATCTGAGTGGTGGCAGGTTCCTCCCTTCTCTCGTTCCTGTTCTCTTTGGCTTTTCAGCACCTGCATTTATAAAATGACTCTTAAACTTTATTATGGCATTAGCCTTCCCAGGATTGGTTCAAAATCCTATGGACTAGTAGAGGGAATAGAATATCATAAATGCCTAGAGCGATCAGGATATAGCAAGTGGGGATCCTGGGCCTAATAGTATGATAGCGGACATACTTCAAGGTTTGTTTTGTTTTTTCCAGAGGTTGGTTGGTTAATGGAAGGGAGTGTTTCTTCAATCCCAGGGTTTTGGTACAGTTTTGCCATAAGCATGGGGTAATGATGGCTCATTTAGATTCAACAAAGCTGAGAAGGATTCCAGCTTCATTTTGTTAACCCAACGTCTTCAGATTTGAGGAGCAAATACATTTTGAACCTGTGAATGAATGGTTTTCAATATAAGCTACAAAGGAAAATAAAAAGCAATAATCGGACAAATAAGCATGGTCTAATATGAATGTAGGACACACACAGAATCAGAAAGGAAGCTTTAAAGTTATGGTATCTTGTCATTGTACTAGAAGTTCAGTTGATATATTGTCCAAACTTAAGCTTTGCCTGGCCTAAAAACCGTACACGTTTTTTTTTCCGTTGACTGTTTTGTTTTGTGGCAATTTACAGAAGTATTGCTTTAGGACATGGCAGAAGGTGGTCTTTCATTTTCTCTCTCCAGTCTCCTTACATCATCTACCCAAATCAGCTCTTTGGGTGAATCATCTTTTTCACAGGCACATAGGAATTACTGTACTGTAACATCTACTGCTCCATCTAGTCTGATATCCTTTTTTTTCTGACAGTGGCCAGTACCAGCTGCTTCAGTGAAAGGTATGATAAATCCCATAATGGACAGTTATGTAGTCTCTTGTCCCTAGGGCAAGTTTCTTTCTTACTACAGGCAGTTAGTGGTTGCCTTATGCCTTGAAGCTTGAGGTGGGATTATGGAAATTCTTCATTATCCGTATAACTATCTAATAATTTTTTAGGGAGAACCAAATGGGAGTGGCTATATCTTTCTTTAGACCACCTTCTGTTGGTGGGAGAAACACGCTGTTGAGCTTACCAAGAGGCTGTCTTCAGCTGAAGTTGGTCCAATAAAAGAAATTACCTCACCCACCTTGTCCCCCCCCACCTATTAAAAATAGTTATGATATAAATCAGCTAGTTTCTATTGTTTGGGTGTTGTTTTTTTTCAGAGATGAATACAGACATCTGGTATTATATTAATGACCGGAAGCTCATATGCAAATAACTGTGCCCCTATTGGTGATGTGTGAGTACAGAGAAAACTTGTTTACCTATGAGCTACTCAAATCTCATATACAAATTCCTGCTTTCTGAGTGGCTTGTCAGTGGTGAACATGACCTTTTTCTGGATCTGTAACTAAAACTCTCTATAGGAATGTTTATTTAAAAGGGAAAAATTGGTATACTCCTATAACTGAGATGCTGCCAGGTATTTCCATGGAAGAAACTCCATGTGTATACACAGCAATACATACTGCATATTGATTTCATACATATTGGTCAGCATTCTCTTCTCAGGTCTTCCTGTTCATATAAAATTATTATTCAACTGTTCCCATTATATGGTTCTTTGTCTCTATGTTCATATAGGACTGGATTCAATTGGGATTTACATTGGCTTCCACTGTCAAAAAAAAAAAAAAAAAAAAAACCAGCCCAAAGTGCAGGGTCTGGCTGCAAAAGTCTATTGTGGGAGGGGGAAACCCACTCTGACTTCTCCTCCTCCTCTTCCATGTCCTTCCGCTGTGTAAATTGCTAGAATGCTTCAGAAAGTGGATAGTGATTACCCATAGAACAATGGCCTAGACATCTAGGGCATATGCTGACTCAGTGCATCACCTTCATAGTGTCCACTGGAAATGCTTTTATGGACTCCCCTGCCACAATTATTTCTCTCTCCCCCTTAAGTACAAATCCAAAGGGAGGGCAGGTGGCAGTGCCACTTCCTGTCTTCCATTGGGAAAATCTTATTGGGGGGGACAGAGGGATCAGCTGGCATAGGAAGGAATAATTTGCACCTATGTGCACCAGGGTGGATGAATCTAGTCCATCAACCATAGAAGCCATGTTATCCCAGTTTTCAGTGGGCAGTCCTGTATTTGACAGGGCTTTTGAGACTCCCAATATCTATGGTGTGATGCAGCATCACCATGGTTCAGCATGCCAAGATTGCAAAGCCTCCTAATAAAATTAATTTATAAGAAAACTTTTAAGTGACAGTCTGAAAATACAACCAAACCATCTGTCTGGCTAATAGTTTATAATGTGTTTGTATATTTTTTTCTGAAAATAGGTTTCTTTCTTTGCACAAGCCACTTGTTCCTCCATTGTGAATTTTTTTAAATGTTCTGCAGTAGATGTGTAATATCTAATAGAGTTTGTTCGGCCGAGAACTGTTTGTCTATCTTTATTTTTACTTCTGGAAAATACCTTTATCCTTTAAGCTTTTCATCCCTTGTAGAAACTCATGAAACAAACTTGGAGGTGTGAGGTAAGGAAATTATATTAATATAATTTAGCAACTAAAAAATTTCTTGAACAAATGACATCCAGAATGATTTAGAGGGTGGGGGAGGGAATGTCACTTGGAGAATCAATAATTATAATAAAATTCAGAGAGGGAGGGGAGGATTTTTGCTACCATTTTGTTTAATGAGCGAGTTGGACTTACTGAACATACAGTTCAGCAAACCAGCATGAATAACATGTCTGTGTGCCCATGCAGATTTTGATTGAGGAAATATTTATCAGTGACATTTCTATAGAATCACATTTTTCAGAGATCTTAGGCATTTATTCAGCATTCTTCCTTCATTATAGCTGGAGGGAGTGCCAGCCAGGATGCAAAAAAATAAAATCTCTCATCTCTCACCCCAGTCTAAGGAATTATATTCTACAAGATTGGGTCAGCAGAAGGTTTAAGAGAGAAATGACCCCCTATGAGAGGTGAGGGAAATGTGTGAATCAGACGTTTTAAAAAAACTGAATGAATTCAGTGTTCAAAGTGAAGGATTGAACTCTGGCTTGAGTATAATGAAGTCTAACACTGTCCAAGCTTCCATACACTACTCTGCCAATTCACATCACTCAGTTGCGACCTGCAACACAGATGTTATTTCAGTCATGGGCCTCCCTTTAATAACTGTCACTTATCCTGCTGCAAATTAGTTTACAAATGGGCTGGAGTATTGAAAATTGCACTTAGTTACAATTTCTGTATTAATTATACACTAAAAGCCCACTTCAATTTAGTCTGAATAAGCAGTTAAGCCAGCTGAGTGAAACAGTAACCTTACACCTGGTTCTCCTTTCAAGCCAGTATAAATCAGAAGCTTTCTGCTAGAGCGGTTATTAGCAGCAGAACATCATGATAGCAGTTAATTTTTCCTCATGTTGGAAAGCATGTCTTCGTATGGTAATACCAGGTTACAACAACTGGGAATGAAGAACTATATAAATTATCGTTAACATTATAATATTGATTGAGATCAGGACTTGGAACAGAAGTCAGCTCTCTTGATGATTACCTATTCTATTCCTTCCCTCAAAACCCCATGGTGGAAGACGGGGTACTGGGCTAGATGGACTATTGGTCTGACCCACTGTGGCCATTCTTACGTTAAGACAGAGAACATTCAGTGATGAAAATATCCAATACTTTAAAGAAAAAACAATGATCAGTTTCTGTGTTTGAGGCTCAAGAGTTCCAGTTTAGTTATAATTAAAATGTACCTAATATTCAGACTGATCTTCATGAATCAGTTGCTACTGTATAAAGATCACGCTAAAACCAGAGGAGTTACTGTACGTTTTCATGATCTCAGTCCTATTCATTGTAAGGAAGATGGAATATTTTTAAGGTCATTGGCCAGGCATGGCCTATTTCTTTGCTTTCTGTTTGGATATCATTATCCTGTGGAGAGAGACCTGTTGTTAGCAAATATGTTGTGCTGTGGCTTGAACCTTTGACTCTTGTCCTCCTCTCTGTGGCAAAAGGGAACTTCTTTTCTCCTTTTTTTTTTTACAGCAACCTTTCAAGTATCTGAAGACTGATATCATAACCCCCCTTAATCTCCTCTTTTCCAAACTAAACATACCCAGTTCCTTCAGCGTTTGCTCATATAGCTTGCATTCCCTCCCTTTGATCTTCTTTGTCGCTCGCCTCTGGATTTTTCCAGTTTCTCTACATCTTTTCTATACATTGGTGACGAAAACTGAACACAGTACTCCAGTTGAGGCCTAACCAGCTATAACTAGAGTGGTGCTATCACCTCTTGTGACTTGTGTGTTATGCCTCTCTTAAGGCAACCTAAAATTGCATTTTTATTATTTTTAACAGCATCATATTGCTGACTCATGCTCAGGTTATGATCCACCACAACTCCCGGATCCTTCTCAGCAGTGCGGCTGCCAAGCCAGTTATCCCCTGTTTTGCATTTGCGCATTTGGTTTTCTTCCCAAAGTGCTGCACCTTGCATTTGTCTTAGTTGAATTTAATTTTGTTGTCTGTAGTCCAGTTCTCCATTGTATAAAATTCCCTCTGAATTTTAGCTTTATCCTCCAGAATGTTGGCACCCCTCCCCAAGCTTTGTGTCATCTGCAAATTTGATTAGTTTGCTTTTTATTCCTATATCCAGATCATTAGTAAAGATGTTAAACTACACCGGACCCAGAACAGATCCCTGTGGAACCCCATTTGAGATTTGTCTACAGCCTGACATCATTCTATTAATAGTTACTCTTTGTTTGCTGTTGTTTAACCAATTATGTATCCACTTAATGGTAGTTTTGCCAAGTCTGCATTTTTCCAGCCTACTTATCAAAATGTCATGTGGGACTGTGTCAAAAGCCTTGCTGAAGTCCAGGTATATTATGTCCACTTCATTCCCCCTAGCCACCAAATCAGTTATTCTGTCAAAAAAGGAAATCAAACTGGTTTGTCACGTTTTGTTTTGATTCGTTACTGGCATTCTTAACATCATTACAGATTCAGAGCTAACAATACACTTAACATTGGGTGTCAAATAACTGCTCCCTGTTAATACCTGATGTTTGGCAAGTCATTCAGTGTAAAGTTTTCTCTAAAAAATCCCAGCAAGTAACATAACAACTTGTTCCCAAAGGAATAATACCTAGCAGGTGAATAACTGGAGTTCTTTCAGACAGGGCAAGAAATTCCACTCTTGATACTGATGCAAATTTACTTTCTTGCCTGATGTAAATAGATTCTAGTTTGTCTCCAGCTGCTCAGAGACATTGGTAGGGATGTCTAATTTCCTTCATAGTTTTGAAGGTAATGGCTCTCAGCTGACATTACTGAAGACCTTAGTGCAGAAAGTAGCTCATAAATCCCATGCAAAAATTTACTCGTCTATTTGAATATTGTTTGTAAATGAAACATATCTACGGTTAGCCCCTTGCTCTCGGGTGGGGAGAAATAATTTTTGCATTTGACTCTGAGATCACTTGCTGGTTTTCTTGTCCTACTTACTGACCTACTTAGTGTTCTAGGTTAATCAGCAAAACAAGGCTAAATCCTTGGGACCTTTTAACAGAAAATTCTCTTTATCGTGGTAACTTTATCCTAACCTATCTAGAAAGGACAAAAATGATGTACAGTCCCGGGGGGTTGTTCCAGACACACATCAAAGGCTTCTTACTCACAGCCCAAAGAGAAATCATTACAAAATAAAATATAAGTCTAAATTTTCAAGGGTAAGTAATGATTTTTGGTGCCTCAGATTTTGTGTGCACAGCTGAAGATGCCTTACAGAGACCTGTCTTTGCAGGGAGTTAGTTTTCAGCACTTCTGAAGAACAAACCCCTTTAAGAAGTCTCTAACTGGACACTGTTTGAGAATTTAGGCCTGTGCATTTACTTGTCTATGCCTCCCAGCATCCACTCCAGAAACTACTCTGACACTGTTGCACTTTCTAGCAGGGTCAGACAGCCAAGACTGGCTTCCCTGTTTGTGTGCTGCAGCCTCAGTATTTCAGGAACCCAGCATAAAACCAGGGATGTAAAGTTTAAACTACAACTCTCTTTATTCGATACATACTAAGGTGGCACCTATTTTAAAGAAGCCTTATTGGCTCCTATTTGAAAGAAACCATGCTAAGGTGTCTGTATTTTAAAGTGACCTTAGTGAGGGCACAGGAACAAACCATCCCAATGTGTAGAAAGAATAGCAAGTGTGGTAGGTGACCAGCTTGGCTTAACAAAGCAGTCATTGGTGAGCTTAAACACAAAAAAGAAGCTTACAAGAAGTGAAGTTTGATCAGATGACTAGGGAGGATTATAAAAATACTGTTCGAACATGCAGGAATGAAATCAGGAAGGCCAAAGCACAATTGGAGTTGCAGCTAGCAAGGGATGTGAAGGGGAACAAGAAGGGTTTCTACAGGTTTGTTAGCAACAAGAGGGAGATTAGGGAAAGTGTGGGCCCCTTACAGAATGGGGGAGGCAACCTAGTGACTGAGGATGTGGAGAAAGCTGAGCTATTCAATGCCTTTTTTGCCTCTGTCTTCGCAGACAAGGTCAGCTCCCAGACTACTGCAGCAGGCAGCACAGAATGGGGAGGGGGTGAACATCTCGCTGAAGGAACAGGTCCAGGACTACTTAGAAAGATTGGACATACACAAGTCCATGGGGCCAGATGCAATGCACCCGAGGGTGCTGAGGGAGTTAGCTGATGTGATTTCAGAGCCATTGGCTATTATCTTTGAAAGCTCGTGGCAACTGGGGGAGGTCCCTGACGACTGGAAAAAAGCAAATCTAGTGCCCATCTTCAAGAAATGGAAGAAGGAGGATCCAGGGAACTATAGGCCGGTCAGCCTCACTTTAATCCCTGGAAAAATCATGGAGCAGGTCCTCAAGGAATCCATTTTAAGGCATTTAAAAGAGAGGAAGGTGATCAGGAGCAGTCAACATGGATTCAGCAAGGGCAAGTCATGCCTGACCAACCTGATTGCTTCCTATGAAGAGGTGACTGGTTCTGTGGATGTGGGGAAAGCGGTGGACGTTATATACCTTGACTTTAGCAAAGCTTTTGATATGGTCTCCCATACTATTCTTATCAGCAAGTTAAAGAAGTATGGGTTGGATGAGTGGACTATAAAATGGATAGAGAACTGGCTAAAGCAAAGGGCTCAATGAGTAGTGATCAATGGCTCCATGTCTAGCTGGCAGCCGGTCACAAGCGGAGTGCCCCAGGGGTCGGTCCTGGGGCTGATTTTGTTCAACATCTTAATTAGTGATCTGGAGGATGGGGTAGATTGCACCCTCAGCAAATTCGCAGATGACACTAAGCTGGAGGGAGTGGTAGATACCCAGGAAGGGAGGGATAGGATACAGAAGGACCTAAACAAATTGGAGACTTGGCTGAAAAGAAATCTGATGAGGTTTAACAAGGACAAGTGCAGAGTCCTGCACTTAGGATGGAAGAATCCCATGCACATCTACATACTGGGGACCAACGAGCTAGGCAGCAGTTCTGCAGAAAAGGATGTGGGGGTTACAGTGGATAAGAAGCTGGATATGAGTAAGCAGTGTGCCCTGGTTGCCAAGAAGGCTAATGGCATATTGGGCTGCATTAGTAAGAGCATTGCCAGCAGATCACGGGAAGTGATTATTCCCCTCTATTCGGCGTTGGTGAGGCCGCATTTGGAGTATTGAGTCCAGTTTTGGGCCCCCCACTACAAAAAGGATATGGACAAGTTGGAGAGAGTCCAGCGGAGGGCAACAAAAATGATTAGGGGGCTGGAGCACAAGACTTATGAGGAGAGGCTGAGGGAACTAGGCCTGTTTAATCTGCAGAAGAGAAGAATGGGGTATTTGATAGCAGCCTTTAACTACCTGAAAGGGGGTTCAGGGAGGATGGAGCTAGGCTGTTTTCAGTGGTGGCAGATGACAGAACCAGAAGCAATGGTCTCAAGTTGCAGTGGGGGACGTTTAAGTTCGATATTTGAAAAAGGTTTTCACTAGGAGGGTGGTGAAGCACTAGAATGGGTTACCTGGGGAGATGGTAGAATCTCCATCCTCAGAGGTTTTTAAGCTGCAGCTTGACAAAGTCCTGGGTGGGATGATTTAGCTGAGATTAGTACTGTTTTGAGAAGGGGGTTGAAGTAGATGACCTCCTGAGGTCCCTTCCAAATCTAATATTCAATGATTCTACAGACTCGGCGCGTGCAGACCCTGTCTCTGTGTTTGTGTGTGTTGGGGAGCGGGGGGGCTCTGTGACGGGGTTTACAAACCCCCACACTGGAGAGCAAGGGGTTAAGGAACAGTTCTGGGCTCGGCTTGCTCAACCCAACCACACCTGCAGGGCCTAAACACAGTGGAGGCAGGACTTTAAAAAGGGGAGCAGAGCAGTGGAAGGCAGCTGATGGTCTGTACTCTCAGCAGATTGACACCTGCTGTGTCAGTTTAGCTGTTCTGCCCAGCACATTGGAGGGAGTGGAGCCATGGTCTGGGTAGTCTGTGCAGAGACTTATTCCACTTTCTGGCCCTACTTGGTCATGCAGCTCAATGGACAAGTTCTGGACACACATACATAGCCAAATTCAGGACTGGCGTGGTGTGTGCATCACCACAAAGCTGCTGCCGAGTTCTGTGCGGCTTCTTGAATGACGTTTCTCACTGGAGACAAGATGTCGCCAGTTTCCCTGGTGGGAAACAGGGTTGCCAAGTGTCCAGGTTTTGACTGGAAAATCGGGTCGAAAAGGGAGCCTGGCAGTGTCGGGTCAGCAAAGTCCAGTTACCTACAGTAAGCGGCTACTGCTGCTGGAGCCTGGAGGAGCTGCTGTCTGCTTAGCTGATGATGGAGAGCAGTAGCTGGCTGGCTCTCGGACCAGCTCCAGCCTCTCAGGCAGAGGGAAGTAGGTACTGGCGCTAGCCCCCCGGGGGAGAGGATGGGGGGGGGAATCTTGTCCACCCTGTTGTGACCTGACTGCCCTGACCCCTTGCTCCAGGGACTGACCCCACCCTCTGTCCCGCTGTGCTGCAGTTGGGCAGGGAGGATTTGTGTCAGCTCCTCCCAGCCGAGCTCTGCAGGTGGCAGGTGAGCCCTGGGGCTTGGGGGAGTGAGCAGTGGAGAGGAGAGTGAGCAGGGGTGGGACCTCAGGGTTAGGGGCGGGGCAAGGGTGTTCGGTTTTCAGTGATTGGAAAGTTGGCAAGCTTTGGCAACCCGAGCAGAAGGGGATGAGTGTGGAAGGGGTGGGAGCTTTTAAGTGGGACTTACAAATGGAGCGAGGGGCACTGTGTGAGAGTTGAGTACCTGAAGACATTGGGAGGGGTTAGCAGTGAGACCTGGGACGGGGGGGGAGGAGAGGGGAAGGAGGCAGCAGGCCTTGACCAGTAGCTTTAGGTGTATGTGAAAGAGCCTGTAGCAGGCTGGGAATTTTGTTCAAGGTGGGTTGTGGACCTAGAAATTGGTGTGGGTCAGGGAAACACCTTGGGGAGGCAAGATGTTGCAGAAGCTTCCCCCGCTTTGCTTTCCATTAGCGGGCTGACCCCATGTCCCATTTTGGCTGAGACAGAGTACATTTTTAAGCCCTGTCCTGGCTGCCATGCCTTTTTTTTGGGGGGGGGGCAAAAGTGGGCATTTGTCGGGTTTGCTTTTCCAAGTTGATCAGTTGGCAAGAGCAAATGGGATACATACCCACTTCTGCCAAAGACATGGGATGCAGAAGAATGTTGGGGGGGGGAGGGCAAGCCGTGATGCCAGCCCCACATGGGAGGGGAGACAGGGCTCCTGCGAGTATGACACCAGCCCTGCATGGAGGGTGGGGCAGGCAGGGCTCAAGCGATGCAATAATGGCCTGCCTGAGGGGGGAGGGTTGGAGAGAGCAGGCAGTGCATGGGCGAGTAGGGATGACAGCCCCACACAGGGGCAGGGCTCAGTCTAGTCCCGTGTGGTGTCCCGTTTTCTCTTTGGGAAATATTCTCACCCAATACATTAGTCTCCTATTCGGCCAGTCAAACTCAGTCCTTTTCCTTCATCCTGTCCCTTTATTAGAAACTGTCACCCCATTAGCCTTCCGTGGCCCAAAGGTACTGCTGAGTGCTGTGACGCACAGGCTGGACTGTGGCAAGACCCCTGGGGGTGACTGACACTTGGCTTGGCTCCATTGACCTCAGTGAACATGCATTTGCTTGCAATATGATTGGGTTTGCTCCATTGTATGCCTGGCTCGGAAAGAGGACAAATTTTTCCATCAAAACATTTTGATGGAAGACGGTTGTTTCTGTCAAAAAGAATTGTGGAAAGTGTCTGCTTTTCTCATAATTTTTTATTTTTTGGAAAGCTGAATAAATAACCAAAATGTTTTGGCTGAAAATAATTGTTCCCCCCCCCATTTTTTTGACAAAAAGTCAGAATTTTCCAAGGGGGAATGGAATTCCAACCAGTTTTACTTCCCCTCTCCCACATCACAGGGCACAGATTATCACTGGCTCTCACATTTTAGTTTGAGGCTGCAGATTTAACTGATAGTATCCCCTGGGTACCATTCTGTACTTGTCACAATAGATTATTTCACCAAGCCAGTAATTAATATGTGTTTTGTAACACTGCCAATCTTGAGCTTTTAAAAATCATGATTCAGGTCCCAGAAGTCATGAGGTTTAAAAAAATCATAAAAACAACACACTTGGGGTTCTTTTTTATTTTGCATTCTGGTTTCTGAGTCTTTAGGTTTCACATGAGACATTTCTGAGTTTTTTGTGTGCACATGAGGGCAAAAACCTTACTTAAAAATAAATGAGATCTGAGATTCTCACCTAATTACATACTTCCAAGAGCTGGGTCTTATAGGAAAACACCGAATACTACAGGACTCAGAATAGAATTGTGACAGTTGGCAATGCTGATTTCGTCAAGGTTTAACAAGAGTTTTTGAGTGCCTTGTTGGAAGGTTTTCTTTGTGTACTGATCATCTGATTCTGGTGCTTTTGTACACACCAAAAATGAACAGCTCACGAAAGGAAGTTTGAATCCGATCTCATTGAATCAATTCTTCCCATCTCCTTGTTTTGTTGGGGTGGAATAGCCGTGGCAAGTTTGCGATGATTATGCTAAATTGTATTACATCATATTTTTCATAACGTTATTGTAGGCTTAAGAGTTTCAGCCGTAGGCTTAAGAGTTTCAGCCATATGCTAGCAGAGTATCTGGTTAAGTGCCATGATCCGGTTAAGTGCCATGATCCAGTTAAGTACGACATGTCATGACTCTTATGTCATAGCCAAGAAAAATAGTGTTCTACAATGTGCTTTCTTGACCTCTCGGCTCTGCTATACCATATTTTGTACTTCCATATACTTAAGCTCTTATTAAAAGATGCTGCTTTTCCTATACATTTAAGAGCATGAACGGAAATCTGCCTGATACTTGTATTTATTTCCTTGATGATCCTGACAGTTCATGCAAAAAACATATCAAAAGAATAATTCTTTGCTACAAAACATCTTTAAGAAGAGAGCCCTAGTTTAGGAATTGCATACAAGTTTTTGTGGACAGCACAAGCAAATTCCTATCAGATCAGGGCAACCACATGCTAACACCTTTATTGGCTTACTAGGATCCAGTTCAAGCTTAGTAAGGAGGAGGTGGACCATTGGACTTCAGTCTGAAATCTTACAAAGGTCATAGGAAGATTTATGATGATGGAAGAAGACACTAAGGGTATGTCTATACTGCAGCTAAGCCTAGGGTTTGAACTCAGGCTCAGACTAACCCCCCTTCTGACCACCCTCCAAATCATGCTAACCCAGGGGTTGGCCCAAGGTCCCTATGGGACCCGAGGACCCAAGCCTGACTCAAGCCGATCCAGGGCTCAAACCTTATTGCTTTGCAGTGTAGCCCCACTGGACTCTCACTCTGGGATTCCACCAACAGTATCCCACAGACTGACTTTGTCTTCTGGACAGTCAAGTTTGGTAGACAGTCAAGTTTCCCACACTGCATCACAAACAAGGGACTAGAGCGGCCATATTTTGGGAGGGTGCTAGAAAGTCTGGGACATGAGGTGGTTGGATTCAGGCCCGCCTCATGCCATGTAGATGGTGGGGTCTCAGGCTGGGCTCCAGCATTCAGTGATTCCTAACCTAGGATTACAAGTAAATGCAGACACTCAAATCCTAATTTCATAAATCCAGGGTCTGCTAATTTGGGCTCCACTAAACCAGAATTTCCATTGCAGTATAGCCATGTCCTAAGAGCCTGTTGAGTTCATAGGGTGAAAGAAGTCGGGGTGGAGGGAGAGCATCAGATTTGGTTCCTGAGCCTGAAGAAGCTTCAAAGCCCCAAAATCCACACATTACAAACAAACGATTCATAACAAACACACACACAAGATTTATTTTGTTGTGGCTTTTTATCAGCTTGTGAATACAAGTGATCAAATCTGAGTGTGTTTCAGAAGATGCTGTGATGTGGGAGTATTCTCTGTGACAGGATATTAATCAAAGTAATTACAGAACTGCTTGCTGTTAGATGCTCCAGTATGGCAGTTTCTTTGTGCTTATTTGTCACTGTGTGCCTTCCTAATCCTGAGAAGAAAAACAACTCTTTCCCACATCTCAGTGATAGGGATCCTGTGTAGATTGAAAACCAAGGACTCCAATGAGAAGGATTTGGCACCAAATGATGAAAAGCAAAGCCTTCCAACCCCCTATGCAGTGGGGACATACAGTGATTGCACATTTGCCACAAAGAAATGGTTGCAAGGTTTAGTGTGAAATCACATGGGAAGATCTCAGGCAACTTGCGTCTTGTGGCCGGAGAAACTGTAGCTCTGCAGTTAGCTTTAAGGCACAAATCTAGGTCCCTTTGAACGCAGAGAGTGTTTTCTACTGACTTCATTGGAGTAAGGATTTGGTTCTGAGTAAGTGAAGTTAGCCTTGTTTATTGGTTTAAACTGTGAAACTTTCCTTCCCTGAAAGTAACAAACCTGTGTAAGGCAAACAGTAACCGGATACAGATTTCCGTTCACTCTCCCGGTTAGAGCACAGAGGGCATAATCCTTCATAGGAAGAGAGGATGTTTACAGAGGGAAGGGTCTGTGAGAATGAACATAAGGGGGAACTGTAGCTGCTGGTGGTGCTTCAAAGGAACAGAGAGCATAGAATGGTCTTTTTTAAAAAACAAACAAAAATGACCGACCTCCCCCTGAACTCTGGGAAAGGGATTTTCTTGGTGGCTAAGGACAACTAAGAATAAGGCATTTTTGTCCCTATGAGATTCTGAACCTCTTAAATAGGGCTGAACCTGCTCACAATGTTGATGGGAGATGCACATACTAAAGGAAGGTGGCATTGGTGACTTTAGTACATGACAATTTTTCCCCACTGAGTCAGTGTTGGACCAGTGCCCCAGCCTAGCTTATGGAGGGACTGTGCTATTGATTCAAAACCACCATGCTGACTACATGTAGTTATTAAAGATTCCATGACATAGTTTTTACAGGAGTGATGGCCCTTGTGTGCTGGTCAAATTCGAAGTTAGGCAATTACATTTTGCTTGTTTAAATTATCCTTTCATATAAAGTTCTTCTTTTCATTGGACACAGTTTCATAGTGTTGCTTTGCATTAGTGATGAGTAAATAATACAAAAAATATTGCCATGAATATGTATTCTACCCAAACTATGAATTTCAGCTGTGTTCACACCATTCTTTGTGACCATATATATGCTCACAGAAGGCAAATTTTGGTCTTGCATGCTTGAAATATTCGTCAAAAGTGAATTTTGAATTCCCTTGCTGCAAGCACTTGCATCAAAAACCAGATAATCAGTGTTATGCACATCCAGTCAGGAAATAGAAATAAAACCATGTGTCTTCTATGACCAATAGCAACTAGCACACCTAGCTCAGATTTCAATTATTGAACAGCAATGGAGAGAGTGAATGGAATTAGTGGGGAAAAAATCAACTGGATTGGAATAATTAATACATTTGAAAAAATTGTCATTGGTTTATGGGCAATCTGTTAACAGAAAAAAAGGAAAAATTCATGGAATAAATTATTATTATTTGCTAGTTATTTGCTCCAACTGTATTGTGCACTTTGAACAGCTGCTGTGTCTGTGTGGTGATGGTTGAGGTGATTTCTGTAGCTAACAGAGTTTATATAAATGTAAGCAAGGTCTGAGTGGCTCTCCCCTGCTTAGCCAGCTGAAGGGGGGAACATTATTTGCTCAGGCACTGTATTTGCTTGAGTACAACTATGTGCTGAGCATGATAGGAAATGGTCCGTCTGGCTGCTATTGGGTTACCAATCACTTTAGTGTTAATTGCAGGGGTAATGAAATGTCCTCCTCCTATTGTGTGAACAAATGACAGCAACATTGTGCTTAGCCTGTCCTGATGAAAGATTTGCTGTCGTCTGAATAGAACTCAACAAAGGATGCTTTTGGATGCTAGAGCACTATCAGCAGGGAGGGGATTGGATCTTTCTGTTTGGGATGCCTCAGTGCTGACTAAGGGCTGCCCTTAGGCATGGATTGATTATCTCTTCCCACTGTTAAAAGGTAGACTTAATGGGATTCCTCTTGGAGTCTTTTGTTTTGTTAAAATCAGGGGCATTGCTCCTGAGCCAGCAGAGGGTATCCCCCATGAACTGAGAGCTGAAATCAGTGAGAGCTGAACTCACTAGAGCTGAAATCTCTAAAGGAACTGGGGAAACCTCGAGAGCCTGACAGCCAGCAGAGAGGTCTAGTCGAGCCCAGCGGCAGGCTGGAGGGAGAGGCAGAAGGAGCTAGCAGAGGCTTGCGATGGAGAGGTAGACAGTGCAGCTATGACAGTCAGTAGGGCAGGGGAAAATGGGAAGGGACATAGCCCCACAAACTCTCGGGTGCTGTGGGTTCTGCTCATGGTTGGGGTTTATGAATTCTGTTTGCACTGTTTTCCCAAACCAGCGCTGAGTTACTTCCTTTGCTTTTATTAACCGGTTTACTTTCTACACTCAGACTTCGTGCTTGTGAGAGGGGAAGTATTGCCTATTGGGGGCACCCAGGAGATACTGTGTGATTTCCCAGATGACTGGGTGGGGGCTTGAGCTGTTTTGATTTTGCGTCATTGACAGGGACCCCTAGACATAGAACCCAGCCCTTATTGCGGCTGACTCCATCTGGCAGAAGGATTACATAGAGCTTTAGCATCCTTCAGGATGAAGGGTACTATGTAATTAAAAATAGTATTATAATGACTAAAAGCTCCAGTGTGTAGCTGCATAAGTTCTGTTTCTGGTTTAGTGGTGCAGTAGTGTAGCATTCAGTTCTGGGTTTATATTTACGCATGTTGTCCTGTTGGTAGCACTTGAGATTTTTCTATCAAAAAGAATTTGTAACAAGCACATTAAACTAACAAGTGCTTCTCTTCTATACTCTTCATCAGATAAGAAACTTTGAGCATGTCTACATTGCAATTCAAGGTGTGATTGTGGCTCTGGGAAACATATATGTGCTAGCATGGCTAAAAACAGCAGCGTAGAATTGACGATGGGGGCTTCATCACAGGTACTTACTTGCATTGCTGAAGCCTGCACCAACACCTTTACACATCTACACTACTTTATACCCCATGTATAAAGCCAACTGGCCCTCAATACTGCTCTAATATTGGACTAGAGAGTGTTTTCTCTTGATGATTGTGTGGTGAAGCTATGCCAAGTTATTTACATTCCTTGTTCTCGATATCTGTTGTACACAGTTCAAATTGTGTATAAAAACAAGACAGCAAGTTTGTTCTTGAGTCTGTGTTTGTCCGGTGTCTGGCAAGATGAGGCCCGTCCTTGGGTGGTCCTTAGGCACTAGTAATAAACATGATTAATAATAAATAATTAACTGTTGAAAATTGCCATTTGGCAATGGGGATGGGTGAAGATTCTTTGCTCATTTGAAAAATGTCATATTCTGAATTTGGTAGAATGATGTTTTTTTGGTAATGTACATGGGCAAAATTCATCCATGACTTAGGCAAGGTCCTCTGCAATGCCTAAGCACTGGCTGACAGAGAGGTGGTGCTGGGGAATAGTTTAATTCCTTGTGCATTGCAGAGATACCAGTGCTGGCTCTGTTGAGACTGGTGTATGAGGCAGCAAAATGAGGGAGGGAGGAAGGCAGGCAGGGTCCAGGGGAAATGCAGCTATGTGATTCTAGTTTTGATTTGAATTTTGATAATACATGAAGGGGCAGTTGTTTTCCCAGCGCATGGACTTGAGTAGTTGCCATGTCAGCTTTGGAGCCATCTTGCTGCTTCACCTCCCACCTACAGTCCAAAATAGCCCAAACTTTAGAGCATGCTACAACACCAAATTCTTTTCCCAGGCTTTTGAGGATGGAAGGATATGATATCAGGACTTGTGTTTGTGGGTATTCTCAGGGTTTGGATTTCATCTATGCTTACGTTTTGGTTTGGTGGTGAGGCGCATCTGCCAGGTGGATCTTTTAGGCTATGTCTACACTGCATAGTCATCCTGGATAATCAGGACCCGGGTTAGCCTAGCCTACATGTGACTGGTCCTGTAGCAAGCCCTCCCATGTTAGTGCATTCTTATTATTTCTGCAATCGCCTATGAACGTCTGGGGGCATATCCTACAGTTCTTTGCACTGAGATACTGTAGGATTCATTCCTTGTCAATTGCAGGAGAACTTCTCTGTCCTTAGGGGGAGAATTGTGGGAAGGCATTGGAGGACTATTGGCACTGGACTGGTTTTGCTTACCATTCTCATGGCAAAGTGGTCAGGTTCCAGGCAGAGTTAAAGGGAAGCTCAGGTTCTAATCCACCCCTGAGCTGTGTAAACTAGCCTGGTTTTAAAGCACCTTCATATCCAGGTCAGTGGTAGGGGGTCGTGGGCTAAAACCCAAGTAAAGGCCCAGGTTAACTGTTCAGTGCAGCATATGAATAATGTGACTGTATTTTCAGCCAAAGGTACCTAGAAGCTAGCACAGGTGCCGCCTTAGGTATTATAAATAGAAATAAAATGAAGTCAAATTACTCAGATGTTGGTCAGGTGATATAAATTTTATGCTTGTGGCCAAATTTAAAGAATGTAACTTCTGTCTACATGCACGCAGCTTTGTTCAGGCAATTACTTACAAATGCAGTTCTTGCTTGCTTACTTGTGCAAATGTATATATGCAATAAAAGCAAATGGGTTTTATACCTGTAAATTATTTAATTAATGTGCACAATATATAGTATTGGTTCAACTATGATGACTCGGTGAAGTTAATTGAAATGGACGGAAGGAAACAAGTCTCTATTATACAGTGTTTTTCATGCCATAGAGACAATAAAGTACTTCCAGTGTAAAGCACAGCTCTGTGAACATGTGGTTTCAATATAATTATGGTATATGGTGACTGCTGTTGTGTAAAAGGAATTCAGCACACCATTTTTTGCATGCAGTCATGAGCTTTTTAGAGACTGTCAGCTTTTTAATACTGTACAATACATAAGAGAGGCACAGTAGATATATGAAAAGATTGTGGTCTCCAAATAACTTAAATTGATCCTTCTTTTGAAGGCAAACCATTGAGCACAATTATCTCTGAGCTGTCTTTACAAATCCCTAAAGGCAGAGTTTGCTCAACTAGCTGAACTAGCTCTGTCTTGTTTTTTTTGGCAAACTAAAGAAGTTCCTTCCTGATAAAAACAGAAGGCAGACTTGCTGATTGGGTGTGGCTTTTGAAAGGATATGACATCAGCTACATCCCTCGCTTTGTACAGTGTGGTCTGTCTGATCTCTGGCTGTACACCAAGTAAATGAGGAGGTGTTTCATTAAATCTACACACAGGTACTCGAGTTACTCTGAAACTGCTGCCGGCAACAAGTTCCAGTCTGCTGCCACATCTGCTTGACTTGAACACACGGAGTCTGCTTAATAGATTACTTGCATAACTAAGATTTTCATCAGGGAGGATGGAATTTGAACTCTCAAGGCCAACTGAGAAGTGAAATAACAGAAATTTGTCTGCACCGTGTGCAATGGACGGTGAAGGAGCAAATGGAAATGCCAGTAAATCCCAGAGAGTGGGAGGCCAGACACATGGAATTTCTCTATCAAACCCATTGATGAGTGGTAAGTAATGTACTGTATAATTGTAAACAATCTTCCAGATAGTCGTCTGATGGTGATGGAAGGGCCATGGATGGTTATATATTCAGTGCTACAGAGGTGTATTTTCCCTGAAGGCTCGTTTACATGCAGTTCTTAGGCAGACATTTGTATGCCTGTTCTTGCACGTCAAGTGGGATTTATTATGCACTATTAGTGCTTTTTGTCAATAAATCCTAAGCTTACTGGTTTTAGGCACTTTTTAGAAAACCATGTTTGAGTCTGATAAAGATACTAGGAATCTGTGTACAGTAAAATAAGCATTACTCTTTGAGCTGGATATAACTGAAAAAGAAGTTGCAGCGTGGGCATGTTTGGTTTGCATTATTGCCAGCTGAATGCTCAGTGTTAGCTCAGCGAAAAAAGTTCCTCTTTTGTTTTTAACGATAGACTAAAGAATCTTTGCTAGTATCATTACAGACACTTGTGGATTACTCTCTCAAAGGGGTTGGGAACCCCTTTCTGTCACTGGTGAGCAATTACTCACACAAGTTGCCCCATTCTGTTCACCCAGCTGAGTAAGAGGCTCGGAGACTTGCCCAAAGTGTTTGAAAATCTGATGTTGTGTCAAAAGACAAACAATCTCTTTTCACATACTGTTCGGGTAGTCTTGTTTCACTTCACTGTGTTCTTGAGGAGGCTACACTTTTAGTGCATGACCAGCGTGATGGGGGAGGAAAAATGAAGATAATATGCAATTGCACTTTCCTCTTTCTTTCATGAGAGTTTGGAAATCTTCCATTTGTTACTAAAAGGAAAAGAATGGTGCAATTAGCATATGAGGAGAACTACAAGGTCAGCTGCAGTGCAGAAGTGACCAAGATGTCTGTAATGCTGTCTGTTGAGGTTGATTTTGGTTTTGGTGCAGGTGGTGGAATAACAATCACTATAAAATAAAGAAGAGTCTAGCTTGGAGATGGATTCTTACGAAATGGGTGACAGGTTTCCAGCATATGGCATGAAAGGAGGAAAGTCTGTTTGTACAGTGCCTAGCATGATGGAGTCATGGTCCATGAGGAGGGCTCACAGGCATTATGATAATACAAATAATACAATGAAGCAACGGTTAGTGGCACAAATTTAAGGATTCAAAATAATATTTAAACAGGAATTTTCAATGAGGCATAAGAAATTAGACATCTAACTCCCATTGCAAGTCAATGGGAGTTTGACTCCTCACTCCTTTAGGTCCCTTTGAACATCTCAGCCTTAAAATACTACAGAAAATCTCCAGCCTTAATTTACAGTATCTATGGACTAAACGTCTTGGCTGGATTTCAATGTTCTACCAGTGCTCTAGGTACTTCTTGTGAGGGAATAATTTTGTATATTTTCGCTTGTCCGAATTCACCCCTGACTTAAGCAGGCTCACCTCCCCTGGCAGTCCATATTTATGTGTAGAATGTCTTTTAAATATTGATTAAAGGCAATATTGGTAAATTATTTAAAAAATCAGTGGCTGGGTGGGCATTGGCTATTGACTATATGCTACTCAAAGTTGGGGTGTATGTTGCAAATTCACAAAATATTAATAATTTATTGCATGACTGCTGCATCCACAATACTGAGTCGAAAATGGGGTGATAGCCCTGTTCCCACTCTGGACCTTTTTGCCAGGTGAAAGGGCCATAGTAGCATAAAGTGGTCCTAAAAGACCCAAAACCAACCAGGGAAGATATCCCCTAGTGTAGGAACTGTGGAAGACCAATATAAGGCTGCTTTCTGAGAATCCCCTCACAAGCCCTGATGTAAGGGGCATGTTAGGCATCGAAGTGGGGCAAGAGGGGTGTGTTGAGAGTGGGGCTGCAGCACATAGTGCTGCAGGGATTGTGGGCTGTGCTGCAGCTGATAGAGCAGCCTGCGACATTTCTATAATTTAGACAACACTATCCAGCCCTTAGAGGAGCCCAGTAGTGCGAGGGCCCAAAGGTGACTTAGTCATGTTAGGCCCACCCTGCCTGGGTCTGAGTTCTGTGCTGTGCCTCTTGGCGCGCAAGGTCAAGTTGTGTGAAGGATTCTGTTTTGAGAACAAAATGGCATCCTTCATGTGGCAAAAATGCTGGAACACTGTTCAAGCACATCTTGGCCCAGGCTCATAGGATAGACACCCGCATAACCCACAGCAGACCCCCAGTGTCCAGGGAACCCCACACGAGTAACCAGTGCCTTAGCCTAAATTTTCACTAGGATGCAACATGAGGAAACTTTGAACACTTAACCTGGAGCTATGTGCATAGCCTCTGATGGCATATCGATGCACTTCACTCTTGTGGTTACTTTGTTGTCACGCAATCCCTTGGTAAATGTGTGCAATAGCCATGTAGTTCACACATATGTGGGTAATATCTGCATTTGCATTGTACTTCTGTCAGGTTTAGGCTGGGACATAAGGTGTAGGGAACAATAAAAGCACAGGGTGAAACTCAGAAAAATTGTTTCTCAATCCAAAACTTTGAAAAGACTTGTAAACATATCCCTGCTGAAGCTCAGGCAGACTTTGTGATGGCACTGGTTTCAAAAGGGGAAAGTTGGTTTTGGAAGAGACCGAATACAGTACAAGTGGTAAGCATACAAGGAATGAAGATGTGGCATTACCAAGAGAGTTTGAAGAGGATGAACAGTAGGGCTAAGACTGACCCAGAAGGATAGCAGAGGTGTAGGGTTTAAGGTCTTAGATTGACATCCTCATCCCAGAATGTTTCATTAGAAAAATACCTGTTCCTGGGTTGATACTAGTAATATTTCTGCTTTTCAGTGTTAACTTATTCCTTACTGATGATTCTGGTTTTCTCATATGGATGCTCAGAACAGCATGTGCGACAATCATGTAGAAAGCCTAGGAAAAATGTGGGATTACGTTTATCAATATGTTCAACAAATAAAACCCACCATTTCCATGGCATCTACTGCAAATGAGCAGAGGAAGATATCCACATTACTATAACACCTTGACAATTTCCTTATTCTTTAGATGATCCTACCTTCCAGCCTGAAAAACCACAATATATTGCTCACTGATAAATGTGATGTAATAAACAATATTCTACATACATTGCTTTTAAAGCAAAATTCATATAATTATGAACATCATTATACCCTGCTTCAAAAAATAGAGCATGGCTTGTGCCCACTGTGGCGCTATCCATGTGGGGACAGATCTTTAGCTGGTGTAAAGTGCTATAATTTCAGTGAAACCAATAGAACTTTGCCAACTTTCTTGTGGAAAAAAAAGTGAGATGCTACAAAATTACCAAATTTTAAAAGTTAGTTTTCTCTAGAAGCACCACAAAATGGGGTACTCAGCAAGACTTACTGCATAAACTTCTGCACTCCATTCACTGACTACATCCAGTGTGAGGCCATGCCATTCCTCCCATTTGGCCCACTGACTTCTAGATTCCACAGATCTGAGAAATCTTTTTTCCCAAAGGACTGAATCTTTCTGCTCCTTTGAATTCATTGGCATTGTCTGCTTCCCAGTCTTTCTCTATTCTGCCAAACTGGTTTCAGCATGCCTTTTTCAGAGACATTACAACAGACAGAGATGTTCAGCTCTGTGAAAATACTGGCCCACCTAATTGGCTGGCTGTGATTGTAGGGGCTTCATTCCATCTTCAGCAGTTAGTTTAGACTTGTCTGTCAACATGCTTTACCAGGTGCCAGTAAAGATATTTCACTGTGGTCTCAAACCTGCTTTGAGCTGTTCACTTTGGGATAACAGTCAAGGTTCCATTGAAATTGCCCCAGTCTTTCTTTTAACTCCTGGTTGACAACTCTTTTAGAAAAAGTATTGTTGAATTGTTGTCCCAAGAGAGTTTTAGGTGCTTGATTATGCACTCCAAATTCCTTTAAATTTATTTTATTTGAATGATATAAAAAGCCTCCCAGATTGCATTATTGTTATCAGATATGTGCGAGTGTTACCTTTTTGAATTGTCACTTGATGAACTGCTCACAGGCCTCAAGTCTGGGAAAATGTGAAATGCCTTAAAACTTGCCTCAGTTTTGTTCCTTTAACAACTCATTGTTTCAGATAGAACAAAAGCACAATTCATCCAAGCTATCCCGATACTGCCATCCCTAAAATATGACCATTCATGATTTACCTGCTACAGAACTTTCTAGATCACGATTAAAACCGTGATCACCATAGTTTGTCCAAAATTGCCATCATTTGTCTATGTCTTGCATAGTTATATCTTTCTGTTATTCTCACTGAAAATAAAAGAGGAGTAATCCAGTGGGTTTGGTCCTGGCTACCTAAGTCAGTGGAGGTACCTAACTAGCAGCTGATGGCTTAAAAGGTAGTGGCTGCTAGCAAGGCATTTTCTGTGTCAGATTCACAACTCTCAAACTTAATTGTTTCCTCTTTTGGTCCACCAGAGCTAAGATTTGTTGACCTTATGTGCCTGCTGCAGACCTTACATATTCTCTCAAAGGGCAAACGATTTTTGGTGGCTTAGTTTATTATTTACAGGGGGAGTCTTCATGGTTAAAAGTTCTATTTCAAATATGTGGTAGTGAACGAGTAATGCTGTCAGGGGGCTCATGCCATTAAACCTTTTGCGTTCAGGATGTTGAGCCTTTTGCAGGTATTTCAATATTTGTTCAGGTGCCTCCTGCTAAGAGAGGGAATGTTAAATAAATAAATAATATATTCAGCAAGCTTGGAAGTCAAGCATACCAGTCCCTAAACATAAAGTAAGTATTCTCCAAATCTTTGTGTTCATCTGCCGAGTCCAGGAATGGCTGCCAAGTCTTAAGAAATGTATCCAATTGCTCTTTTCCTGACAAATGCCAAATAAATCTTTCTCTCTCTTTTTTTAAAAAAACTTGCCAATTCCTGCATCAAATTTTAACTATTATAATTTCTCCACAATATAAAAGACACTTTCAGAGCCTATCAGGGCCATCCATACTGACAAATTTCTGGGTAACGGTTATTTCCATCTAAACCTTCTAAATGTCAGTGAATTTATACACTGTGCTCTGCTCTGGAAATAATGTGTCACATGTCTAGTATCAATTTTTAAAAAGCTAGACTCTCGGGAACCAGTAGTTCAAATCCTGGCTTGACTTAGGACTTCATCTTTCACAGATAGATAAATTGACTTCCATACATTCTGTTGTATGTAGGCCTTTCAGACAAGATCTTAAAACTCAAGCATTAGTTTGCTTTATGTGGACATTAATGATCTCAGAGAAGTTCTCACAGCAGAAAGGATGGCTCCTCATGTTCTTGGAGATTTCATTCCCCACACCCACCACTGCTGTTCAGCATGCTGGTTTGTTGCTAAAATTTGTTTGCATTTCAGTGTTTTGCTTGAGGCCTGAAATTATGCCAGGGAATCCAGATGAGTGAACAACACTTGCACCTGCTTGGAATCCTGTTTACTTCAGTTTTCATTTGCAGAGCCCTTTGAAATTCTGGGGCTATGTTTTTGTTTATCCATTTGTTTGTTTTTAAAGTGGCTTAGATGGAATAGAATTTAGTGGGCCGATGTTATGGTGGGTTAATGCTGCTCCAGCGGAGCAAATCAGTAAAGAATTGGACGGTTCTTGTCCTTTGGGAGAACAGAGTCTCTCAATTCCCTCCTTAAAACTCATTTTGTACTGGAAGCCCACCAATGCTAATCCAAAGCACTTTGACCTACCTATTAAAAGTTAAAAGGAAGCAAACAACATGCTAAAACAGATCCTTCCTCTGGGTCTCCCCTGTGCGTTTTGTATCTAATTTTGTGGCATAAAACGTACTGAGCACACAGCGGATGCTTAATTCTTGCTGTCATTACAAGAATATTGACCACCAAAACTTGAGGTGTAAACTCAACAGGTATCACAGTCACCCCTGGGTATTTTGGCACCAACTGCCACCAAGTGTTTTTTATTCTAACCCCTCTCTGGCTCTTAGGAAATAATTTAGCAGCTGCAACCTTTTCATAATATCTTCCTTTCATAATAATTGGTAAAGTGTGCTGAGCTAGGGAAAAAATCCAAAGGCATTATGAACAATTCAGAGCTAGTGGCAGGCTATATAAGAACAAGGCTGTGCTGTGGAAATTATTTTTTTTCCTCCAATGGGAACTTAGGCAATGCTTAGTGCTTGTTTAAAGCACAATTTGCATTCTCATAAAATTTATCTTGTTTTTGTACTCTCTCCAAATGAATTCTGGCTGGCAGCTCAGGTAATAAAAACACCTTGACCAGAACCATTGTTACTGCTGAGTGCAGCAGCAACGAGACCAACATGTTAAACAAATGGAAATCAGTTAATACTTCAGAAGTGCATTAGAAGGAAGCAGATTTACTAAATTCCCAGCAGTCACCCATCTTAGATAAAGTAAGGCAACAAAATAGTCCATGAAATTCTTGGTTTTTTTTTCTTTTTTTCTTTTTTCAGATTTTGTTTCAGATTGGTCTCCTTTACATGATGCCTCTATCCATGGGCGTCTGCTTGCTCTGAAGAAACACATCAATCAGGTACCATTTTCTTGGGGAGGTGAACATTCCACTTACCTGGCTCATTTATCCCATTGTTGAATGCAGGCGGTATTGTAAAATATCTGGGGTTAGTACTTATGGTGGATGGTTTTATTATAGGCAGCTCATTATTATGACAAACCATATAAATAAAAGCCTGAATCCTGCAAGCAATTATGCATGTATTTAATTCTTGTACAAGTAGTCCGGTTTGAAGTCCATGGGATTACTCATATACTTCAGATTAAGCATGTTAGTGTTTGCACTGGATTAGGGCCTAAAAGTATCCTTCTCTCCTGTCAAGATGTCAGTTGGAGGAGAGCAGTTATCAGGGAAATGCCCAGTGTTTAAACTTGCAGATCTCATGAGACTCTGTCATAATTAAGGATTTGTGGTAGAGCTAAATAAAATATGTACTTCAAGATTTGCTTTACCATTAAGATGTGTTCCTGAAACCACTGAATTTTCTGGAAAATAACTTGAAAAAATTCCAGAATTTCTTGACAAAATTGCAAATAAAATATTTGCAAAAATCGAAAGGCCACTTTTACTTGAGAAGTCACGATTCTAAATCTTGAAGGAAAAGGTCATATGACATAGCGGGTGATGTAAATGGCTGGGAGCCAAGATCATTCAAAGAAATTTTAAAAATCTTAGAATCACAGAATAGTATATTGGAAGGGACCTCAGGAGTCCAACCCTCTGCTCAAAGCAGGACTGTACAGGGGCATACAGGCCTGGTAAAAATAGTAGAGGAAAAATAGAAATTTGTAAGAAGTGGCATTGTGACAAGATATCTCAAATGAATCTGTAACACCGTGCTGTACTAAAATCTGGTATGAAGTAGATAAGCTTCAGGCCCTGAAATCTACTAGCTTTGTGACTGAAATCTCTCCCACTCAGAATATGATCGTGCGTGCAAGGCACTTAAGTTCATAGCCATTAAATAACTCAAAAGAGACTTCAATATTCCAGTCAGAACAACAAAAATAACCCATGACACAGGCCTTTCAATAAGCCATGCCTGAACCGGTCAATCAAGATTGCAGAGACGCTAAGGCTATGTTTACACTGCCGGTGGCATAGCCGGTAGTGCAGGATCAATTTTGTGGGTTCAATTGAGTGGCAGTAAACACTTGCTCAATCAAACATGGAAGTCAACTCCGTAAATCCACCCCGCAAGTAGCATAGGCTGTGTCGATGGGACGGCATTTGTCCTCGGCACAACACAGTGGAGACACTGCAGTAAGTTGACGTTAGGAAGTTGACAGGAGATATACAAGTTACTGTACATAGCTTGCATATCTCCCGTTGATTGCTGCTGAAATCCGTGGCCAGTGTAGCCCAGGCCTAAACTACTGTTGACTAACTAAAGACAGGCTGAAAAAACTTCCAAACAAAACTAGGGCTATATATCAACACATGAATATATGGTTACGCAGTCTTTATGTGTAATAAATCAGGTACCTAGGGCTTTATTTCACCTCACCACAGAGCACAGGGGCCTTACCAGTGCTTGTGCTCCTTTGAGATGCTGATGTACTATTGCTTTGTAATGTAATGCACTATATAAGTGCTAAACATTACAGTTGTTGCCTCTAATAATCATTTCTATTGTTTCACTAGGGGAGCTGTGTTAACCTCATTACAGCAGATCATGTGTCTCCTCTCCATGAAGCCTGCCTAGGGGGCCATTCTGCATGTGCCAGTGTCCTATTAAAACACGGGGCTCAAGTAAGTATACCACAGATGTTTAGAAGCATATCTATGAAACTCAGTTTTCCCTGCAGGATAATAATTGGTTTAATGAATGATAAGAAGAAAACCATAGGATTGTACGGTAAGATGTCTACAGTGTAGGAGGAATCGTGTGATGTGAAGAAATGTACCACAATGAGTTAAATAATAAAAAGACCAGCTGTATTTAAAAAAAAAGGCTATTTCAAACTCCTGACATAAGTTATGTGAAAAGAATGAACCCCCTGTGAAAATGTGTTGAACCAAATGATGATAGGATTTAAAGCCTATTTACACTACTCTGGTGGCGTAAAGGCATCTTAATATGGCTGTAAATAGCATTTACGTTTTAAGGCCCCTTTACACTTTTGGAGCAGTGTAAGTATAATAAATAAGATTCTGGCTCATTTAGGTTTTTTATTAAATTATTTTGACTGCACCAATATATTGGGTAGCCATTGCAAAAAGCACAGTGAAACTTAATTTATAATGTAATAAAATATGACAAAATATTAAATATTAAATTGTACATTGTGCATGTACACGGTGCCTAGCTTAACCCTAAGGACTTTGCCACATTTTCTATAAATTACACTTTTTAATAAAGGAACAAAAAAGGAACAGTGGTTAGCAGCCCCTGTCATTATTATTATTTTATTCTGTAGTTACATAAACTCTAAGGCCAGCAGGGACTATAGTGATCATCTAGTCTGATCTCTTGAATAACACAGGCTATAGCACTTCCCCAAAATGTATATATCTTTAAAAAAAAAAAAAAAAAAGTCCAATCTTAATTTACAAGTTGCCAGTGATGGAGAATCCACCGCAGCCTTGGTAAATTGTTCCAGTGGTTAATCACCCTCACTGTTAAAAATGTACACTTTATTTCCGGTCTAAATTTGTCTAGTTTCAAGTTTCAGCTGTTGGATTGTGAGACACCTTTCTCTGGTAGGCTGAAGAGCCCATTATCAAATATTTGTTTCCCATTTGGTATTTACAGAGGGTGATCAAGTCACCCCTTAGTCTTTGCTAGGTTAAGCTAACTAGATTGAGCTCCTTGAGTCTAGGCTGGGTGGTAGCTCTTAGAATGTTTTAGGCCCTTACCAAACATATAGGAAGAGACATTCCCTATCCAAAGTGCTTATTATCCTGCAAAACAATATGTGCATGCTTAACTTTATATATGGGATTAGTCCCATTGATGTTAGTGGGACTAATCTCGTGCCTAAAGTGCAGTACAGGTGTAAATTTGCAGGATTAGGGCCTGCAAAAGCCAGAATCATGTAAAAGATGGAAAGGAGTGGAGACAATGTACAAGCAAAGTGCCCAGTGGGGTGATGAGTGCAAGTGTCAGGCCATTTCTGGTAATCAAGGCAATGGTAAAATCAGAGCTAATAGAAAATGTTTAGGTTTTTTTTTTCCAACAGAAAATATTGACTTTTTAGTGAAAAATTGAAAACTGAATATTTTTGTCAGAAAACCAAAAATGTTAATTCACAAATGTCAGCACAGCATCTATCTTCTAGGAGTTCTAGGCCAGGTGTCTCATGCCCACGTTCTGCTTGATGAAGTCTGCTCCCTGGTTGGATTACATCTTCCCTCTTGCTAAACTGCCATGGTACATCATGGAAGGTGTAGTCCGGTGGGGAATCTGGCCCATATAGGACAACAGGAGCATGATGCTCCCAGACAACTCCCATGAGGCACTATGGTGGTATTTCTGAATCAGATAGTTTTGGGATTTGGGGGAAAATGTTTGTTTTTTCAATGAAAAGTTGATATTTTCAACAGAAAATAGAGGGGGGGGTTGTTTTGTTTTTTGCAAAGAAAACTTTTAACCAAAACCCCTTTTTTTTTCCATTGAAAAAACAGTTTTGATGAAAATATTCAACCAGCCCTTGTTAAAATATTCCCAAATCATTCCTGTTTTTAAATAAAGTACTTGCCTGTTGTTTTTCTTTCAGGTGAACGGAGTTACTATTGATTGGCACACGCCTTTGTTCAACGCCTGTGTCAGTGGCAGCGTTGCCTGTCTGAATCTATTATTGGAGCATGGAGCCAGCCCACATGCAGCATGTGACCTGGCTTCACCTATCCATGAAGCTGCTAAGAGAGGTAAGTGACTCTGTTAAAAGTCAGAATTCCTTTTCCTGTTACCAACCCCTTGCAATTGAAGCTAGTGAGAGAAAGGGAAGATCAGTCAGTGTATCGAATTCATGTCAAATACAAATATATCATTGACAGAACCATGATACTTGTTCTCAGTTCTGGTATCATAGTTCCTACCATCCCCTGTCTTCATCTCTGACATCTGCTCCTGGAGTCCCTAATCAGATCCTGAGGTCCTGGATATGTCAGGTGACCTCTCTTAACTTCCTCCCCATTCTGGCTCCCGAGCCATCACACCTACCAGCACTGCTGTGAGGGATCTTCTGATCTGAACGTTGCCCTGGAGCCTCCCACAGCAAATGATGCTGCTCTCGTTTGGGTTGGAGGGAAGGGTGCAAGTGCTTCCTTATCAGGTGCTTCTCTATTTGGTTGCCAAAATGGCGCTGTGCATTGCAGCAGAAAGTATCCCACCAACAGTGTTGCTCTGGCCTGCACCTACCACAGCTTGACATCTCCTACAAAACAATTTTAACAAGCTGAGCTTTACCACAGGTGGAGGTTGAACATAACTCCTCACCTCCCAAATTAACAAACTTGGCAAACATCTACCTGACTATATGGCTATTTTTTCCCTTTACAAGACTGGAGAGAAAATGGGATCCTAATTTTCTCTATCACTTGCAAAACAGGCTGGGCGTGAAGGGGCCATTATAGACAGGCAATCGAAAAAGGCAGAGATTATCATTTGGATAAATGGTGTCTGTGAGCTGTGTTACCTGCAGGTCCTCTCCTCCATCCCACCAAAATGATTCATTATGGAATGGGTAGACAAAGCATTTTGAATGTATCAAAATACAGGGGCCAGCGGAGAGGATAAAAATGTAAATTTAAAGTCTCTTGCCAAATCAATGGAGTTTTGCTGATCTACAATAGTTGCAGGGGGGAATCTGGGCCACAAAATGAGGATGCTTCAGAAACCCCGTATTTTTATTATGTGACCTTCCTTTATCTGTTCAAAGGTCATATTGAATGTGTTGAATCCCTCACATCTCATGGAGTAAATATAGACCACAACATCAAACATCTGGGTACTCCGCTTTACGTAGCTTGTGAGAATAAGCAGGTAGCCTGTGCCAAGAAGTTACTTGAATCAGGTAAAATAAAAAATGATCTTTTATTTTCTGTAACATCTTTGTACACTGTCCTCATACAAAGTTAAGGGTGCTCACACACTGGAATTCTGAAACCTTTTAACTGCATAAGTAGCGCTGGGGATAGCGGTAGAATTCTAAGCTGACTCGAGGGGATCTAGCAACACAACTCCCACTGAAACTTGTATGATGATCCTGTACTTCATTGTACAGGGGGCTCTCAGCCCAAGCACTATCAATCACAATGTGACATGCATAAAACTTAGCACAATACTTTATCAAGGTCATTTGAGGAGAGCTGGAGAAACCAAAAGGAAAACTCTGCTTTTCTCCCACTTTACTCAGAAGGACCCTTTCAGTCTCAGAGAAGCCATTTTTATACAAAATTTGTGAAAACTTAAACAAAATCAATTTTTTCATCAGATTTTCAACCCACTTCAGTGCAGAATAATACTGTGTTAAAGTCATTTCTTTTTTGTTAGGGCTCAGGAAGTTCTACCTGGTTGATCTTGGCCATCTCTTGTGGTTCCTCCAGTCTCCTGCAGAGGACCCTGTAAAACTTCTCCAACCCTAATATTGTTTTCTGCCCAACAGGACAAAATGGTTGGCTAGGAATTTGGAAGGCATTTTGAAATCCCACCAGGTTTAGCTCTTTAAGAGTTAAAAGACTGAAACATGGCATACATTTTTGCCACATTGGCACTGGGAAAGAAAGAGAGAGAGAGAGAGATGAAGAAAAATTCAGGCGGTATTTTCAAGTTCAGTGGAAATGTGTGCGACAGAATTAGCACTAGAACTTCCTCTTCGTTCTTCTCTACGTATTTTCTGATGGTGGGTCAGGAGTTGGGGAGCAGAGATGGGTATTCCCTATATCCCTTTTGGAGCCTTGATAATTTCCCATTTTTCCCTGCTTTACACTCCCACCTTGGAGATCTTGGGACTGTACTTCTACCCATGAAAGACTGGATGGAGCTTTCTTGAGAGCTCATCGGTGCCCCTTCTCGGCCAGCCAGAGCTGTAACTGCTGAGCAATGCAGGATGCTCCCTTCCAGGGGCTGACCATACCCTGCCAGCTTCAGACTGAGATTAGACACTAGTCACAAGTCTCCCATACAATAGTTCACAGTATTTCCATTAGTCCAGCCACCTTTTTATTTAACTATAACATTTCATTGTCTGTCTTTGTGGTGAAGATGTGCCGGGTTATGGAAAACACAGTGACTACGCATGTCGACTAATCACCCTCAAGCATACGTTTCTTAAATTGGGCTGGGAGGTGCATGCCTCCCTAGTATTTTATACTGTGTGATCCAGACCTGGAAAACACTCCTAGTAAGCAAGGAAAAATGAGGTTGCCAGGAGAGCAGGTGAGTCAGTGAAGCTGAACATTTAATTCCCACCTCGTGACTAGGTTGTGTTCAGCTCAAGCGCTACATGTGCCTGGTGCAGAGGGCCAGAGTGTACTTAGCCCTGCGTTCTTGGATCCTTGGTACACCTGTGGAAGGGCCAGACGCAAACGTGGTCCCCAGTTCATCAAGATGCTTAAGTATGTGCCTCCCTTGCAGCACGAGCGGTCCCACTCAGGCCAGTGGGACTCCTCATACTAGGCACGTGCCTAAGGACCCTGCTGAACTGGGGCCTTGGCATGTGCAATCACATCATGCAAACACTGGGAGACTGGAGCACCACCACCAGTGCTAATAACCCTACAGGAGGTGGGACAGTGGATGTGAGGCTGAGAGTGGAACTACGTCCCTTCCCTGCTCCACAGCATCCAGCAGACAGGCCTGTGGCCTGTAAGAGGCCACAGCAGGTACCACTGCTGTGTGTTGTCCTCCAGAGCAGCGGCACAGCCCCAGGCAGAGCATCTCAGGGAACTTCCCTTGACTCGCAGACCCGCCTCGCCCCATCCCAACACAGGCAGTGGTTTAAAGCCATAATCTAGCCCAAAATATTAAAATTCATCTCCAGGAGGATAATGGGAACCTCCGTTGCTGCAGATTTCTCAGAGAACTAGGAGATAGCTAAGGAAATGGGATGGTCCAGCTCTGATTTTTATTTTGATTTTTTTTTTTAAAGTAATGTGATCATATTCTTGGTCCTACCTTATTTTCAGGAGCAAGTGCCAACAGTGGCAAAGATCTAGACTCTCCTCTCCATGTGGCTGCCAGGAATTGCAACGCTGACCTGGTGCACTTGCTAATTGATTTTGGAGCAGACGTGCGAGCTAAGAATGCAGAAGGCAAAAGGCCAATGGAGCTGGTTCCACCGAGCAGCACTTTAACACAAATATTTGTGCAGAAAGAAGGTGTCCTTTAATATTTGTTGTTTCATTCAAAATCATAACCTGTAAGAAGGCTTGTGTAAGTGGCTGAAAAAGGGCACATTATTTACTATGCCGCACTTCATGTATTAAATCTGCAGATGGCCATGTTCTGTATCATTGACCAAAACCTGAAAACAATTGGGCTCGATTCTGCCCTCAGATATTTGGACAAAATGTCCATTAGCATCAGAGTATTATTATTTAATTTTATTTTATTAAAAGATTATGGAGATTCCATCCTCAGCAAACAGAAATTTCCAGTCACTACAAATGAGATAGAGGATTATCTGGATCCCAAGCACTTGTAACCCACCAGAACTTGTCCTGACAGTCCAGGGCATCAATAAACAGACTTTTGGAGCTTATAACATAGCACAAGTGTGAGCTTAGGAGGAGAAGTATTAAGCAGAAGAAAACTTACAAATCAACTGAGACTTCTGACTATCACTGTTCTTCTTGGGACTGACCCTAAATTCACTGAAGTCAATTGGAAACTTTTCATTGACTTCAGTGGGTTCTGGATCATGTTGTGTTAAGCTAGTGATTCTCCATGGAGCATCTTAACAAATTTGAAAAGGATAGAAAGTAATCTCAAATCATCCAGTGAGAGTTGAGCCCAATTGCCAGAGTAAAAATGTACCCACTGAGTTTAAATAATGTAATTTTTGTGGTGTAAATCCAGCGAAGACCAGGGTAATCTGTGATAAAGTACAGCTGGGAAGCTTTTAATTCCTGCAGTATAAAAACCAGTAAATGGTCTATAACTATGATCTTCTCATTCCCCTTTTACTTATTATTTTGGGGCCCAAAGCTTAAGAAGTAGAAAAACGTGTCTTTGGAAATTAATTTCTCTGTGCTGCTGTTTTCTGAAAGGTTGTAAAATACATTCCAATAGGTGGTACAGTAAGTATATTTGCTAGGTATTTTTTTAAGGCCCTTCTTCCAGTCTTTAGATTTGATTCTTATTTATACCTTTTAAAAAGCACCTATTATTTACCTGTAAATCAAAATGGTTCCAAGTCCTTTTTGTAGATGGTAGATGACCAGATGTCCCGATTTTAAGGGACTGTGCTGATATTCAGGGCTTTTTCTTATATATGTGCCTATTACCACACCACCCCCTGTTCAGATTTTTCATGCTTGCTATCTGGTCACCCTATTTATTGGGTATATTATATTCATGAATGCTGGGTTGGGGAAATCTTACTTGTTTACCAGGGATATGTGAACAATTCCTCTGGTCAATAGAGTTAACTATTTCTATAATGTATTCATTTAGAACTTCTTATGGAAGCAGTAAATAGCAGTTAGTATCGCCACTGTCCATAATCTAGACTTTCAGTATGTTAAACTAGATACTGTTGGTATGATCCACTGCCGTATTATTCCAGTTTTGTGCCAGTGTGATGCTTTTGAGATCAGTGGAGTTATACCAAAGTAAAACTGGAATAATACAGTGATAAATCAGTCCCTTTGTGTATCATCAATAACATTATGAAAACAATCACATAGTACGACATGACACAGACGTTTGGTCTTTCCACACATTCTGCCATACACACAGCTGTAATGTTACAGAACTCAAATCCTCTTTTTGTTAGACTTCTGATTTACATCACATGTGTCTGTCTATGTGCGATAACACAGCATGTGGTTATCTGAGATAACAGAATATCTCATGCATGCCCAGGGAGCAGCCACAGAATAACATGTAACATTGGAAGGGCTGAGTTCAGAAGGCTGGACAATAATTAATGCTTCTAAGGGATTTTCTGCTTTTGCAGTGATTAAAGCCTGTGCTTATACAATTATGGAGAACATTTTGCTACTGAACAGTGTTCTCCAAGTGTTCTTAAATTCCCTTTTCTGAGTAAGTTCCAGGTTTTCTAGCACCTGGTTTTTAAATTGTTTGGTCTGTAGCACTGAAGCATTCAAAACAGATGTGAAAATATACACTCTTCTGTTTAACCTTCAAGTTCCCTTCCTCTGTTTCTTCCTTCTGGTTTCATTCAGATTCATTCTATGACTATTGCAAAAACAACAAGAATCCTGCAGCACCTTCAAGACTAACACATAAGCTTTCGTGAGCTGCAACCCATTTTGTCAGATGTAGCCCACAAAAGCTTATGCCTGCAGAAATTTGTTAGTCTTTAAGATGCTACAGGACTCTCGTTTTTGCTGTATATAGATTAACACAGTTACCCCTCTGGCACTTTTCTCTATGAATGTTGTGATCCCTGGCACAGGCAGCAGGTGAGCTATAGTAATTCCCACAATCCTGTGCTGCCTCCATTATTCCAGGAAACTCACCTGCTCACCAGAATTGCATTCCATTCTGTTTTCTTTTCCTCTGTCTGGGAAATGTTTGAAGGTTCTACCTACAAATGTGCGGGGAAATGGCATCATCTAGGAGTTTTGCTTCAGTAGACTATTAGCCAAAGTACCAGCCCACAATCACCCATATGAACAGTTACAGAATGTTTGTTGCCCCTAATCTAATATTTCATGGCATGTGTTTTCTGTCTGAATGATACAGACAGTTGCGTACAAGTGCTTCGGATAACTAACAAAATAAACAAAGAAAACCGCACTATATTCCTGAAATATCTACCTTGCACTTCTTGGTTATTTTTCAAAAGAGTGCAATTGATTTCTTCTAATAAATCTTTTTTGTTAAAAAGCTTGTCTCTTCTTCAGTTGAACATTTCTGCTTTTATGGGAGTATTTTAAACTTTTAAGAAGTTCTCAAAGAGGCTTTTACTTATGGCAGAGCAAAATAAAATCAACAAAAGTGGAACAAACTTCATGTATTATTGCAGTAATCACTCTTGTTCCCATTGATGTCAGTTGCAGTTTCAAAAGATGACACTAGGAGCTTAAATTCATAATTTTGCTAATCCTGAAATTAACGGACTGAACAGAGACAGTTTATTACAACAATCTGTAACTCACGAACCTCCTCTTTGTGTCCTAGGACTGAAGGGGTGTTAACGAGCCTCTTTATCTTGAATGGTTCCTTAGAACATGTGCTAACTACATGGATAAACAATCTGTTCCACCTTGCATTTAGCTGTGATGCTCTGTGTACCTTTCCCAGACCTGCAGAAGAGCTCCAAGTGGCTTGCCAGCTTGTCTGTCTCACCAACTCTAGTTGATCCTATAAAAGATATCACCCTCCTTGTCTAAGTGCAGTTCTGTCAGTTTCAGCAGGAGCAGGGCCCTGAAGCATGAAGTGGTTCTGGTCTGGAATTGACACTTCCTTGCACCATACATCATTTGTAAAACTCGCGTAGCGTGGATGTGAAATGCAAAGCAATGAAAACTCAAGCCCTATATATTTACCAGGGTCATTAATATATGTCTCATTAATACTGCAGGCTGACAGTGCCCTTGAGACAGCCATTTGAACAGTAAAAAGGCCTTTAAGGGAACCTTAACTGTGAAGAATGGCTGCTGAAAAAGTGGTAGCTGGAGTGTGGTGGAACTCTGAGAACAGCTGCTTTTTAAAGCTCTTACCCAAAAGCAGTTCTAACTGCTTCCCTCGGTACCTTCCACTCCCTCACCCACAGCTATTACCAGCACCACTTCTCTGCTGGCCATAAATGCCTTTATCTTCTAGTTTCTTTTAAAAAATCTTAACTGGGACTTATTTTTTGGTGATATAATTGTCTTTGCCTCCCTGATCCTATTTCACATATTCCCTCTTGCTTTCTAAAATGCCTCAGAAAGCTCATCTCCTCTTACACAGCTTAAACCCAACCCAAACCTGCTCCCCCTCCCCCATTGCTTTCTACATATGTCCACTTGTCTGCTCTCCTTATCTATTCTGACAGTAACAGTTCTGTTGTTGCAACAGCTGTGTATGTTGAGATAGCCATACAAATGACATGTTATATAGTTTTGTATAACTACAAATGTTATATGTTATATGACATGTTAAATAGTTTTGTATTTAAATACATCATAGCTACTTCTTAACAAGAAGAATAAGCTCTCCAATAAGCATATTACACTGTTACATTTAAATAAAAAAGAGATTATTTATTAGGGTTTGCATTATCAGCATGAGACCATTTAATCTTGCAGGTTTAAATAAGGGATTATATCTTGTGTCTCTTGTTATGTGTTTATCAATGTTATACTGTTATGAATACTTCTGCAGAAACCAGTGGGCCGCAAACCTGAATCTCACTCAGGGGAAAGGATTTTAAAGAAGCATTAATCATTTCTTATTTTCAAACAACATAAAGTACTTAACATTTGTCTTATAGCTTGTAGGAAAATAATACAGCTACTAATCATAGCTGTATACTGATTAAGTATGACTGTATTTGGTTCCAAGACAGCCCATTTATGTTGTAGGCTTGACTTTCACATAGGCAACATGGGGATCAATTGCTTCTAGTGTGGTAAGTGACAGGAGATTTCTCATTTAATCGTGTTTAATACCCCATTTTGCACAAGAGTAAATGACTGCACGAGCAGCATAGCAAAGGGGAATTGGTCCCTGTGTGGTATTTTAAGTATTCAGCTACAAAATGTGTTTATCATAGTAATCTCCCTTAACAAATCTAGCTACCTGCTCCAGATACCTTACTACTAAAATGATTTCATAAAGAATTTCCAGTGTGTTGAGCTTTAGGAGCACGAGGGAGCTTAGAACTTGGGAATGTTGCCCTTTTAAGTAAAACTGGTCTAGACTGTACTACACAAAAGTTGGCCTTGTTGCATTGCCGTTTCAGTTCTGTGACCACTGATCTTGGGTCAATAAAATCACATGCTATAACTTGTCTTGTGGCATCTTTTTCCAGGGCCCCTGTCCTTGATGCAGTTATGTCGCCTGTGCATTAGGAAGTGTTTTGGGCACAAACAACACCATAAAATAACTGGACTTCTACTCCCGGATGAGCTGAAACATTTTCTTCTTCACATTTAAACATTTTGTATTCCAAACTGTACCAGTAAAAACAAGGCAAGGTTTGTCATGGAAACATGCAATCACCCAGTGTTGCCAACTCTGTCAATTTTATTGAGAGTCTTGTGGTATTTGATGCTTCTTTTAAAGCCCCAGCTGCTGGAGTCATGTGCTTTGATGAGAATCTCAATTTTCATTAAAAAATAAGTCATTTTCTAGCCCTCGTGGCTGCGGAGAAAAGCTTGAAAACGTGATCCAGCTCAGAACCCAGAAGGCAAATAGCATGCGTGCCAAATTTATCATGTTTTTAAAAGAAAATGATTTTTAAGCTAATCTCATGATTCTCTGAGGCCTGATTTTTGAGTGCTTGGGTTTGGGCATATTACACAAAGTACATGTACCTGTGCAGTACAAACAATGTCTCAGATTTATTAAATAAGGATGGCTGAAGTCTAGCTTTACGCAGCAACCACCTAGGATGCCTATGTTGGCGATTGAAAATGTTCCACGCTCTTCTTGCCCTTTATGTGTAAGGAAACGGAGCTAGTTCCAACCCTGCAAAGCAAATGGCATGGGAAAACTGGTTCCTCATTTGGAGCAGGTAATTCAATTCTTTTAAAGATGAACAAAAAAAAATGCTGAAAATGTCTTCCTTAGAATTAAAAGTAAGCAAAAGACAGTGAATGTCAATTACTTTATTGAGTAAGGTGATTTCTGCCCTTTGTTTTAAACATGACAATATTAAAGAATTTTTTTGTTTTCAAAATACCCAACACTGCATATATATATGAGCACCAACCAACAATGATCTATTCAGACTGGCATCTGAAATTGTTAGGGGTTTAAATTATTGTCATTATAGCTTGTGGGTCACTGCTGTAGGTAGCTTCTTGCAATGGGGTAATAGTTGGGAAAATATTTTTCGTCAGACTTTAAAAACACTTATTCATGGATCTGTTTTGAGACTTAAGGGAGCCCCATCTCTGTATAATTTCTCCCTCAAGGACAGATTTTTTTTCAAGGACAGAGGTTACCACTTGGTGTCAGGGAGTAAATGTTCTTCCACTTTATGGTTTGAATGTGAAGTGAAATTTCCTAAGGATACATCAGCAGATCATCAAAAACGACAGCTTCATTTTTTTTCCTCCAGAAAAAGATACCAAAGAGTTCACTTGAAGGATGAAATAAAAATCTTTCTTGGAAAACATCCTACCTTTTTCTTAATATTTCCCACATGAGAGAGAATAGAAACAACTATCTTTCACGTAACAAAATATAGTAAATCATAAAGTACATAAAAGTACTTTGAAAAATCCATCCTGGTATTTGCTAAAGCATAATGATTGAAACTGTAGTTCTTTGCAGTCTTTCTAAACTAAAAATAAAATTAGGACAATGGTAACCTGCTCTCCCCTTCCCCCGTTCTTAGTTCAATTTAGATGTTGGTCAACCAAGCACAGGGGTTCAAATTCAGACTCCATTGAAGTCAATGCAAAAACTTCTGTTGGCTTCTGTGGAGCTAGGATTTCTCCCAGAAAAACTTAATTTTAGATTTACTCACAAATTTCCTACAAGCGCTTTGAGATCTGAGTGTGCTCTTTTGAGCAGAAAGTGTGATTATAGTGCATTTTACCTATTCTCTCTCTCTGCAAGGACTCTGTTCAAAGAATCTGTATAGATATGCATTTTAAGCAAAACCTCAGAACTGCACATCCTGAATTTGGGAAAGTCTGGATCAGGATCTGAATACAAACTTTCTGGCTCAGTCCCACCTCTAATTCTGAATCATGGTGCTTCTATACTGTATTTAAGCATTAATATACCAGGTGCACATTCTTCTGGGACATTTCCATACTTGTCTGGGTGTTCTCAACAGAAATCCGTGTAGATCCAAATGCTACAATTCAGTAAATAATGCTTTCAAAAATAATTTTCTCCTTTTCCAATTGCCAAGACTTCACTAGGATTGTGTTTCCTCAGCAGAAGCTGACTGCATTACTAACATGCAGAGCATGGGAGTGCAGGAAAATGGCCTGAATTCACTATCATTAACTATTGCAGAAGAAAATATAGAGTCATCAGCATGTAAATGAAGGGGACACAACTTTGCAAATAAAGCATCTTGTTAAAACTTTTCCAATACACCTGTATTGTTTACATGCATGGGAACGTTAATAAGATGTCCAAATTCCACATCTCTATGCTCATATTTGGTACTTTGGTATGTAAAATGGGCATTTACCTCCCTACTTGGGCATACAGATGTGGGATATATATACTCAGTTTAAGGGCTTCATCCCATGCTCATTACGTCAATTAGAGTACTTCCATTGATTTTAATACATGCTCTAAATACACACATTTGACTACTAAAAATTCAGCCCTCCAAATTTTAGGATCAGAAACAGTAAGTAACTGTTTTTCGTAACAGTTTTGCCACTTACTTTTAAGCTTCTGATTTTGTGACCTCAATCAGTGTGTTTGCTAATATCCAGAGATATTTAATCATATCAGGTACTGAGGGCTATTTTTTAGATCTGTTTACCTTTTGAAAATGTAATAGCTTGGCTCTGTTTACCTAAATCTTTTTGTCCTGTATAACTAGGATGAATTCCCTGTGCTCATTTTGCATCATCTCAATAGATTTCTGTATTTATTTATTTTTAAATCATTTGCGACTGAAACTGATGGATTACAGTTTTATGCATAGACATCTTTGAAGCTAAAAGGTAAATTTAGTGAAATCTGGGGTTATTTCTAACCTCGAAATCATTCCAAATGCCACGGTGTTTGAAAGACTGTCATGAATATATTTTTGTAGATTCTAGGCTGTTATTTTGTTAAAGGGTTCTATTCCAGCAGTTTTTAACATGAATATTCAAGCACTGTTGTATATGTTTGCTCAAAATATATTGTTTGTATTCTAAGTTTGGTCTTCATTTTTTAAATTACAGTTCCAATTTTGCATTATGTTTAGTATTCTGGAGTCCTAGGTTGAGGTCTACTACCCTGGGATGCTTGTAAGAGGGGGCCTAATTACTTGATTAATAGTAGATAGATTTTTATCATAAGTCAAAGTCTTGTCTGTCTGGGCCTCTTGTAATCACAGTACTTTTTCGTTAAAAGATCTGAAGAATTCTGTGATAAGAGCTGAAGCAGCTGTTTGTCCTTGAAGCTGTGTGGGAGCTGGAACTCTTGAAGATTTCAGTTGTCTTGAATTAGTTTATTTTATTAATGTAAATGTCTTTTCTCATTCTTTTAAAATAGATAAACTTTTTCTTACTTAACAGTTCTTGCTGGAAACAACTAGACCCTGTGCACCCCCTTTTTTAAAAAACAAACTTTTGAGGCAAACTCGCAATGAAATGTTAATATACTGCATTGAATATCCCTTGGTCAGGATCAGGTTGGTATTCAAAGAACTGTCTATAAATTCTGGCTTGCCAGCGAGGGAGCTCGTCTCTGTTGAGAAGTGGTAGAAAGGGTGAGCAGATTTCTAAATAATTATCCACTCTTTGACCCTTCTCTTGTGTACATACTTGGTATGAAAGCTTTTCTATTACAAGAACAGTCCATATTTTCTGACTCAAACTAGCTTTACCTTCATTTAAACCGATTAGTTTAAAACAAATACAGATTACTTTCAAACCTTCTCCTTATCGCGAAGATTCACTTTACTCTCTCCAGAGATTTTCTGAGCCTGACTCACTACTGAACATTATTATTAGTGTTATGTCATCCTACACACAGTAATGAATCAGGCCCATTAACTCTTAATTCCTTCCCAACCCCATTCTGCTAGGGACCATCTCTGTTCCTCTAAAGAGTCCCCCCCCCCAAAAAAGAGCAGGCCTCCCTCTTATAGTAATCCTTAACTTTAAGGTTCCAATGTATGCAAAAAACATATTTTTTGTTCCTAGCTAATTAAACCCCCAACCAAGCTTAGGGGCTCAAAACCCCCAAATTTCTTGTAATAGTTAAAGACACAAGGTGGGTAAGGTAACATATTTTATTGGACTGACTTCTTTAGGTTAGAGACAAATTTTGAACTACACCGACCTCTTCTTCAGCTTGTCTTTCACCAACAGAAGTTGGTCCAACAAAAGATACTAGCTCATTCATCTTGTCTCTTAATAGCTTGGGACAATACAACTACACCAACAGTTGAAATAGTTAAATATTTTAATGAGAGCTGGGTGGGAACTGGAATTTCCATTTCATGAAAAATGTTGAGATTTAGAATTTTGGTTTTCTTCCAAATCAGAGTGATTCCCCCCCCCCCCAGGCACTGGAAAATTTAAAAAAAAAATTTTTGAGTTGATTGGAACATTTTGTTTTGATTAAAAACTGAAATGTGTTCCAATTTTGATTCTAAAAATTAAATTAAAACATCAAAACAAAAAGGTGAAAAAACCAAAACATCCATTCTAATAATGTTGAAATGTAACATTACAGCATCAGTGAAATGCTTTTTGTTTCTTTTAGTTTCAAAATGCAAATTAAAAATGAAATTTCATCCAAATCAGCACATACCTGTTGAAATTTTCATTTTGACTGCACAACATTTCCCAATGGAACATCATTCCATTGGAACTTTTTCAGTCAGCTCTCCTTTTAACTCATCCAATACAGAAGATAGATTAGACAGCATGTTGGCAGCTGGACTTTTCCTCAAGATGTGGGATATTTCAGGTCATTAATCTTGCAGTGGTGTGGGTCTGAGAGCCAGATCATACCATTATCCTTCAGAGGGCTCCTACTCAGTGGGGGCAATGAAAATGGTAAAGAGGTACAATTGCAAAGATCAGAGCCAGGATCTCTGCCTCATGGAAAAGATAAACCTTAGAGTTCAGGTGAATTTTTTCCACAGATGTCCATTTTGTAAGGCATTTGTTCCAGTAGTAATAACTCTATTCCATACTGTACACAACAACAGTCTTGTTCCTGAAATCTCTTCACACTAGTGCAAAGGTATATATTCATTTTTCTGCAATATTAAAACAGATTGTTGTGGCTGATTCTTGGGTCCACCCTTTTGGCATTAACTGCAAGCTTTATACCCCTCCTAAGCTAGGGCCAGATGAGGCCCAGTTTGGCTCCTCAGTATATCTTCATAACTGCTCTATGTTGTGCCTACATACCAGTGGCTCTAAGAAGCCATTCCAGCAATCAAGCATAGCCAGGCACTTCCACCAAACAGCCCTCTGCACACCACTTTCCTGCACCTACCACGCCTGGGCTAAAGGTAGGAAGGGAGCAGTTCTGAGGCCACAAATGGCTCTATACACATGAGACTCTTCCGCTGCCTGATTAGGTCAGCTTGTATAGGTCCCTCTGTTGTGCCAGGGAGACACAAAGGGGCCTGTGACAGAACTCAGGGTTCAAATAAGTGAGCCTGTCCTCTGATCACTCAGGTATTAATTAGCTCCCCTTAAGAAAGCTGATGGGGTAATTGGTAGATCAGGCTGGCTAGATAGATGATCTAAGAAGCCAATTGCCCTATCAGTCCAAGGCTGATAAAGTGACAGGGGGGGAGAGGGAAGTTCAGGGTTAGTTGAGCCTGGCCACATGGAGGTGCAGAGTAGGGAGGGAGTTCCCCGCAGGCTTTTGTGAGAGGGCCAAATGCCAGGTTAACATTGTGAATAGACTTTGCACAGGGATTCTTGTGAAAAGGATGAAGGGAATGCAAAATAAAAGCACATGGTGAGGGCACCACCACAGGAGTTTGTACAGGTTCTGTGGGGAGAAGGCATCAGAGGAGCCAAGCCCCATGGCAGGGCCATAAATGGATTGAAGAACTGGTCTTTATGGAATTAAATTAAATAGGTGGTTATACAAAAAAAAGTTTAAAGAACAATTTGAATATTCCTCTGTTGACACAGTACTAGATTTAACCAGCAGATGGTGGTGCCGTATATATCTTCTGCTCAAGAATTTTTCCAAAATAACAAAGGAAAATGGAAAAGAAAATAGTAAGGTACAAACAGAGAAAATAAACTTTGGCAAGAATAAATCATTCAGCCTCCAGAACTCTCCATTCCTGACTGAAAACATTGTAGCTTTTTAATTTTATTTCCATGTCCTGCGGTAGTCCCCTCTTTTCATAGTTATATGTCCAGGAATGATATTAACCAACGTTAGTGCAGTCCCAGCATTTATTTCTCTTGTCTGACTTGTTTAGTAGGTTTTAACTTCTTTTCATGGACAAGGTTAATGTGTTTTCCACTCAGCTGGTGTGAAGAAAGCAGTGGGGAGCTCTGAAAATAATGAACATAAACACTGTCACGTGATCATCAGCTCCGAAGGACCTAATAATTACAGATATTCCATAGCACTCACAAGTTTGGAAATGTTTGCTCATTTATTATGCATTTTCTCTCATTAAATTGCATTATGCCAACCATTTTGCCTAAGGTATCTTGTATTTCCAGTATTCATCAGCCAATTACAACAGATTATAGGAGCTAGAACAGCCTAAAATGGATCACCCATTCTTACCAAAATTACAGATAATTATCAATAAGAGAATCAAATCTGCAGAGCGTTCAGCACGAATTCTTCCAAAAGCTAATGTTCTCCAGAAACTTTCACGGCTCTAATGAAATAATTGCTACTGGTAGGATTAGCTTTTCTTAAGGTATTTTTTATGATTTTGTTGCTGCTGCTGAATGTTTGAGATCTCACCTTGGGCGCTCATGGGGGGGGAGCGGGAATTGAGGACTGAATGGGTCTATAACATTCACGCCTTCCTGACAAGTGAGTGTTCTGAGGGAGGGATCGGGAGTGGATAGACATGTGACTACCGCCTTGTTCACTTAGGTGGGATATCTACGGTGCTGAATGGATGGTTGGGGGATGTGTAATTGAATTGGCCTTTTTAGGATGCAACAATTCCATAGGATTGAGGGTGAGGTAAGAATTTTATGGGAAGGCCTGGAGGCTTGGTGTTGGGGAATTGGATTCTGTGACTCTGGCTTCATTTGTGGTCTACTTGAAAGACCCTCTTCAGGTGGCCAGTTGCTGCAGTTTAATTCTCTCAATGGCCATTTTTGGGTGGCTGCCATAAATTGAGGATTTGGCAGTCCTAGACAGGGATGGGATGTTAAGGTTTCATCTCCTTAAGCCCTATCATGATGGGCGTGGAAATAGGCAACCAGGGAGTAAGAAGTGGGCATATTATATTGTTTAATATCGGTCCCACCTGCCGCACCTGAAGTCCTGTTTCGGGAGCATGTGATGCTGGTGGATTGTGACTGTGGTCTTCATCTCAAGCAAAGCATTGCAGTGGTGTGACTATGCTGATGACCTACATTTTGAAGTATGAAGATTTCCATAGTGTCTTTTGTTGCTAGTCTTCTGTCTACGCAGACTTTGTCTCTTCTGTTTCTTAAGTAGCATGGGAGTGACTTATCATGTATCTAATGGCTGAGTCCCAAATTAAGCAAGATTAGAATGATATTTGTAGGATGAAAGAAACAACTGGAGGAAATGGTGGAAATCATGTCAGCATCTCTCATGAATAGATCATCATTGTCCCCAAAGCCTCACAGTTTGGAGATCCTTGGCTGCTGTTGGATTCCTAGACAGCAGCAGTTCTTAAGATCTATCATCTGCATTTGAGAAGAAAGGTCCTTCCTTTCCATCTGGATGCAGACATGCCATAGTTATGCACACCTTTGTCACTTTGGGTATGTCTTCACTGCACCTGGGAGCATACCCAAGCTAACACGCTAAAAATAGCAGTGTGGATGTTGCAGCATGGACAGTGGCTTGGGCTAGCCATCCAAGTACAAGCCTGCCCAACCCATGGGGTCCGTACTCATGCTGCCTCCAGTACCGCAACATCCACACAGCTATATTTAGCATTAGTTTGAGCAGAGAATGGCTTTCTACTCAGGCTGGGAGGCACACTTTTAGCTGCAGTCCACCCATAAGGTAAGACTATTGCGATGAGCTCTGTCTGTGGCTACTCTACCAAACCATTCAGAAACTGCAGCCAATGCAATGGAGCACTCATTAAAGAGGGTTTCAGTGAGAGAGCGAGAGAGAGCACATGTTACTTCTGTGCTCCACGGTCAGCATGGGCTATTCCCTGATTTCAGGGCAAAGCTTAAGCTTTTAAAACCTATCTTGATCTTTAGAGCCCTAAATGGCTTGGGTCCTGGCTATCTGAGAGGTTGCCTCTCTTCTTGTCTTCTGCTGCAGCGCCTGAGGTCACCTGAGCCACTTTAGCTAGCGAACCCCTCCCGGTATCAATGGAGTTCTTGGTTCAAGAATTTGCTTCCCATATTTGTTTGCCAGAGCCTGGATTTGGTGACCTGGAGACACAGTGAGACCCCATTTGTTCTATCAGGCTTCTCCTAGAGAGGGAAGGGTTGGTTGCTGGCATCTGAGTTCAGAGATATAACTGGGGTAGTGGGAAGATATCCCCACTGTTTTTGTTTTTTTTTAAAGGTATATGGGTGCAGGCCTGGTCGGATGCTCTGTTTGTAATATTTTATTTACACTGTTTCTTTTAAGTAAGGCAACTGTATCAGTCAAATCTTCTCTTTTTGTTAGTTTCCTTTCCACACATTTTCTGTCTGTGGCCTCATCTTTCCATTCATTTATGTACTTATCTAGTTGTTTCCTGAATTATTGAAGCACCTGGCTTCACTGTACCTATGGATGGCTCATTTCATGTGTTTATTACTGTACTTGTCTGAAGCAGTTTCATTAAAAATCTGCTTTACAATTATCCTAGAACCCTAATTTTGGTTTGCAATGACCTTTAACAAGTTCGTAACAAGTGAAGGCTCATTCTTCTTCTTCGGTTTTATTAATCTCTTCCAATCATTTAAAAATAAGCAATTTAAGTCACTGCAGGGGTTTCCCTGTTTTCCATTAATAATAATATGAGCCTAATTTCCTCCAGTTAATTTTTCATGACTTGAATCTTTAGTACTTACTCATTTTTAAAAGCAATTATATCTGCCTACAGGGAGAACAGGTTTAATAAAGCATCAGATACTGTACATCTAAAAAGGTTCATTTGGAATATCAGTTATTTGACCATTTGCAGCGCATGGTAGTCATGTAAGTAGCATTTTTGCTCCTCTGATGGTGCTTAACTCTCAGAGATGATTCACAGCTGTAAACCCCAAGTGGAGAGAGGTGCCTCCTGTGAGAGATGGGGCACAGGCCCTGCCCCGCATTTCCTATTGTCTAGTTTAGGCGGCTCACCACTCAGTATGCTAACTTTTGTGAATCCCATTCATAGGTGCCTAATGCTCCCTGTGCATTACGTAGAGAGCCTGGGTGCTTAGCTCCAGGCTGTGAATGCTGCTAGATGGCAGGGCACCTAAAAGTTAGATGGTGAACCACCGGGTCTGAAACTCCACTTTGGATCTAGCCATAATTGCCTAAGTTACTTTGAAAATGGGACGTGGGTTCCTAAGTCAGTTAGGCACTTTTGAAAATGTTATCCGTGGCTTCTAGAGAAATACGGCAATTTCTGAAGGATTCAGATTTTCTTGACGCCTCTCATTGGTTGCTGGCCTGGGTATGCTACTGGGACCGCCCTTGTCTTGTTGACTGTCATTATCTCCTTTTTGTGATGGATACAGGCTGGGACCCTGTTGTGATCCTTTAGCTTCTTCATCAGCCTCCATTGTGACCGCAAGGTTTTTGTGGCTCATCTTCAGAATCTAGAAGGTGTTCTCGGGATTACTCCACAGTAGAGATAGATGCGAACCATGATATTTGGGCACATTGAGAAATTGATCCAAACTCCATATTTTAGGCTCCTCCTTGTCGTTGAGTGGTTTCATTCTTTCATTTGAGAGAAATACTAAGGTGGAAGGGGAGTTGGATAATTTCCCCTCTATCTTCTGTGGGGTTATGTAATGTCACCCCTCTTGCTCACCATATATGTGAGGCAACATGGGAAGACAGTGGGCCCTACAACACTACATCTCCTTTTCTGGGTCCCTGCTTTCTTGGCACCTACCCAAGGTGGGGACTTTGACGAGGGCAAATTATCCGAAATTATAATCTAGACAGCATAAAGTCGTGCTGGTTATTTGGGGGTGGATCTGGCCATTATTGCAGGGATGATACTTGCTCCTGCTATTGAGTGGGTATGCTCATCCTCCATGAATGAGAGTCACAATTTAGATGTATTCCGTTGCTCCTAGAGATCAGGGGTGAAAGAGCATGAGAAAAAATTGGTGAGGCTCAGGAGAGAGCATCCATTTGTCCTACATTCATACTGAGGATATCAGCGGGATAGTAAAACATTGGTAGGACATGTTCCCCTTATCCTCCCAGGTGTTTACAGAGGGAATCCCTGATGAATTTGATGGCCAGAATTGCCTTTTTCCCTTCATTTATGCTTTGCAGGACAGAATTAGCTTTTTCTCTCAGACAAGGACCTTACCACATGCACCCATGCTTTGTAGACTGTGGCTTGGATTCCTAGAATGTGATCTAAAATGCGCTGTGTTTGGAGATCACTCAGAAGCTATAGCAGGTGCAGAGTATAGCATTCTGACTGTTCAGCAAAATTAACCATAGGGAGCATATTACAGCAGCGTCCCCTAGACGACACTGGCTTCCTCTTTGCATCCAGGTGCAATGCAAGATACTGATTTTGATGTTTAAAGCCTCACATGTTTTAGGTGCTAGCTGCTAAGATCTGCAAAAGTTCAGCTTGCATGTGTGTTTCCATTATAACAGTTTATTTCAGTTGCTGATAACTTCCTGTTATGTTTGCCTATTGAGCTGAAATCTTTGAGACCTTGGTCTCGGCTCAAAGATACATTTATGTTTTGAATGTTTGAGCAAAACCAGCCTAGGCATTTTTTGAATGAGAGAGGTTGGAAAAATAGAACTTATTGTATTTAATATATGTACATTAAAGCTGTTTGAAAATTTCCAACAGAACAGTTTGTCACTGGAAAATACTGATATGACAAAATTGAAACATTTTGCAGCAATGTATCAATTTCATTGACATTTGACAAATTATTGACAGGTTTTGTTTTTAAAAGGCTGGAGCACATTTAATTGATCATTCTGTATTTTTAGTAATATAAAAGTCAAAATTACACGATCAAAACAAAGCACTTTGACTTTATTGAATCAAAACATTTCAATAAGCTCCTTTTTGATATTTCAGAAACAACTTTTTGGAAATTTCATTTCACAGAAAATTTCAATATTTTGTTCTGATTCAGGATGTTGAATTTCCATTCCTGTTTTGCTTCAGTTTGGAATGTCCATTCCCATGCAATGGGAATTCTGAGTTTCAACCAGCTATTTATACCTAGCCATCTATTTTTTTTTCTTGGAGTAGAGTGTTTGAAATTTTGCAAGAAAATAATCCTCATTATGGAGCAGAGCCTTAGAATGTAGAAAGACCACATTAAGAGGGGTTGAAAAATCCTATCAGGCCAAAGTAGAGCAATTGAATCATGATTTCTTAGCTTTTTTTACCCATTTTCTTAGTCATTGGAATGTGTCCTGAACATTCATGCACTGTTAACCCAGGAGATATGAAAATAAACTATGGAGCTAAGGTGTGCATTGTTTGAGGCAGGAGTCCTACACAGCATTGACTATCTGCACAGTAAAGCATGCATTTTTTGAGGCAGGGTTGTGGATTGACTAGAATAGTTGGAAAGCATGCAGTGAGCAAGACAGGGCCCTACAGAAGTCATTCCCAAACTCATTGTTCATCTTGTATGTACATGTCTTCTGTGGATGCTGTCTTGCATACACAAAATGGTTGCAGTCAATTACAGAAAAATTGAAAATGCCAGAATTAACGTTAACCATGTAGCCTTAATACAGCCTTTTTGTGTGTATGCATTATAAAATAGTTTTGAATAACATGATCCCATTATTTTTAACTCAGGACCCCCTGCCTCATTCAGTGCAAAGATGGACATTATAAGAACATTTATTCAATGTTTTGTTTTTATCCTCCCTGTTCAATGTGTGGGACCAAGACTTACGTACAGCACTCTGTTGAAACCCTGCTCTGAAGACAGATTTATTAATTTCCTCCTTGGCTCTAGTGACCACCAGTGAAATGTTTGATTTAAATGACGTGTGGAACGTCACAAAGGAACTCTGGCAGAGGCAGGGATAACATTCAGATCTACAGGGCAGCATTCAACTGCCTAAGCCATTAGCCTGTCCTTTCTATTCCTGCAGTCTCCTGCAACATTTACTAAACACCTTCCAACTCTTCAACCATAGGCAACGTGTGGAGGGCTATGCTTGCGGGGTCAAGTGCCTCCCCAGGTTTCTGCTTAGCCTGTCCAGGGGCGAGGGAGAGGGGCTCTGTTCTTCCTCTGCTTCACCTGTCCCTGTTAGCCAAGTCCGGGCAGGCAGCAGAAGGGGCGGGAGGGAGCTGCTTCTTACACCAGTTGAGAGTGGCCGCTCTGGGTTGCAGCTCTGTGTAGCGCGGTGGCTGCCTGAGAAAGCCTGGCTGGGGAGGTGGAGGCAGCAGTGATGGCCTTCCTCCTGTGCTCCCCATGCGGGCCTGCCTGTCAAGGACAGGGGCTGAGCAAGCTGGAGCCCCCTATACTCCCCACCAGCACATTTGAAGCTCGCTGTGCCCCTGTCCCCAGCAGCTGGGCCCAGGCAGGGAGTGGAAGGGGTGGACCACCACCACCTCCCCAGCCGGGCTCTCTCTCAGGCAGCTGCTGCCCTGCACACAGGCAGTGATCTAGAGCCGCCCTCAGTCTGCATGAGAAGCAACTGCATCCTGCCCTTTCCATTCACTGCCCAGGCCCAGCTGCCAGGGAGAGCAGCCAAGGTGCAGCAGGAGAAGGACAGCCCCCACTGTAACTCTGGTGGGGTGGGGAGAGCATGGAGGGCCCTGGCCTGGGTGCAGGGTGGAGGGTTACTGGGGAAGGCACCAGGAACAGGTACCCTGGCCTCTGCATAGCTGGAGGTGGGTCATTTCCAGTGCCTCACGCCTTCCCTGAAGAGATGTCTGTGGGCTCTGGGGAGATACTGGTGCTGTGAGTCTCCTTGGGCCAGGGCTGGTCCCTGCAGGATGCAGAGGCACATGCTCCCTATACCTGTGGCCCCAGTCCCCCAGGAGCTGGAGGGTTTGGCTGACCTGTCCCAGGGACATGGGGCGGGAAGTTCTTCCCAGAGGCTATGCATGGGGTTGTCACATGTCCCCTCTTGATATTGTGGCCCCCCAGTATCAGGAGGCATGAGTCATCTATTTCTACAGTGAATGAAGCAGGGATCCTATAGACACCTGCCACCTCTTCTACACAACCCTGATAGATTTCCAGATCATAGTCCATCCTGTGCACTGAATGAAGCATGGTCCCTGTGGAAGAAACCATATATGTTCATGTAATTAAAGATTGTATCATAATACAGACACACAAGGGTGTCATATTAAGGTTGTATGGGCAACCTTATTTCTGGCATTTCTCAACTTCTGAGTGTTTGACTTGACAATCTTAATAATGAGGAGCAGAGGCACAGAGAGATTAAGGTTAAAAGTATTCACTAATTCTCTGTTCCCAGTTTGAAAGGGCTATGGCCTGGTTTCTCAGCATGCCTAGCATTACATGACATTCTGTTAATAATGTTCTTTTAACATTGTTTTTGGCCCGGTCTATACTTACCTTTGCAATCCAGTGGCAGTCGACGGGAGATATGCAAGGGACATAAATCACTTGCGTACCTCCCGCCGACTTTGCAGTGTCTCCTCCATGCGCCGTCCACACGGCGCTGCATCAAAGGGAACAGCGTTCCCTTCGACGCAACGCTACGCTACTTACCGGGGTGGTTTTCCTGTGTCGCTTGCTGGATCGACTGAGCGGGTCTACACAGACCGCTCAGTTGATCCAGAGCAATCGATCTGACAGTGGCGAATTTGCTGCCGTCAGTGTACACCCAGCCTTTGTGTGTAATTTTCTGGGTTTTTATAAAAAGTAAATTGAAAAAAATTAGCAATTCATTCTCATGGCATCATATTGATACAGAAATGGTTTGTCAGGATTGGAACCTTTAAATTCACTGCACAGATCTTGGTCGCTTATCCTAACAGGGTATCTGATAGCAGTAGTAGGTTGTTATCCTCTTTGTAGACCAGAACGAGAGGTGACAAAACACACTTTGATAATAGGCTTCACACATATTTGGTGACAGCATTGAGGTGATGAAACTCAGGAATCTTGGATTCCCTTCCAGGTTCAGGAACGGAGAGTGCTCTAGTGGGTACAAACTCTACTGCCCGTCTCCCACCCCCACAAGCCTTCCCTGGTTTCCTTTCGTCCCCTCCTGACTGCACCTCTCTGTCCCAGTTTCCTTGCCTTCCATTCTCAGTCCCCAGGCATTGTTCTCCCTGCTGACCAACTTATCAGAGCTCAGTCTCCCCCTATCTAACCTGCTACCTCTGCCACACCTCCCCCTCCCATGCTTGGCTCTTGCTCTTCTGCATTAAAGTCTGCATTCCTATGCCTTACTGCAGGGGAGTCATCACAGAGAGCATTAACAGCACAGGAGAGAGAGGCTCCTTGCTCTCAGTTCATGTACCCAGCACCTCCGAGGCTGCTGGCAGTGAGGAAGAGCAATTACAGGGAAGATTTTGCTCAGCTCCTGAAGCCTGGGCTGGAACATACTTGGAACAGATATAATCTTCAGAGAATTTAGTTGCCAAACTCTAAACAAATCTCTACAGAGCATAAATGAAGAGATGCTTTTCAAAGTCTTATAGTTTCTCCAATCATTGGCAGCCTTTAATGGGAAAAGCAAAAGGCACATCCTGATGCCAGGAAAACATCCTTGCCAAATTTCAAGTTCTTGCTTCAATGCCTGGCAGCACAAGAGCGTCTCAATGAAATAGCTCTGTGAATTGTTTGAACAGGGCAAAACAACATCTTTTCCCCTCATTTTGTGCTCAGAAATGGCTGAACCATTTTTAGGAAACTTTCTTCCCCAAAATTCAACCTGATGCAGACAACTGTCATGGAAAATTGTAGCTCTACTGGATTTAAATCTGGCAATGTTATGAACAGTTGAAGATAGGGTCTGATAATGGGAGAATAGGATAACCTTAATGATAGGTGGAGCTGGTAGCACTGCCTACAAGTTATGTATATAAACTAACTCGGTAGTGTCTATGTGAACCTCTCCTCTTGGACAAGAGAGCTGTTCTCCCATATGTTGTATAGGAATGTTGGACTTACAGCTTGTGTGTGTGTGTGACAGAGAGAGAGAGACAGAGAGAGAGAGAGAAAGCGAGCGAGAGACAGAGAGAGAGAGCGAACACTGGGCTAAGAAAATAATTTGAAACGTGCTTTAATCATTCAGTTTATGTAATGAATATTTATGGTCTATGTTCTTTCCAGATTTTGGATTTTGTTCTTAAAATCCATCTGAATAACTGAAGTTGTGTCAGAGCTTGACAACACTAAAAAGAATATTAGAACAATATTATGTATCTCTTCCATAAATAAAAAAACTATTTAGGAAGGCATGCATCTTCTCACCTCTAAAGAAGGCCACATAGCCAAGGTAAATGCTAAAACTCTTTTACTGAGGGATTTCTGAAGGATAATGAATCAATCTGGCCATTGATCTCTTAAGAGGTCACTTGTCTGAATTCTAAGGATCCATCACATCCTAATGAGCACTGAGTAGTATCTGAACCTATTCTTCCTCAAGAACAAATCGGGGCCAATCAATGCAGATGCTGATTAATTCTAATGAATCTCCCCAAAGTTCTCAGTGATTCAGTGTAGTCACATTTATTAAACTAAAGAGATGGATTGGAGAGGACTTTCCCATTTCACAAGCTTTATCAATTACCCCTAACAATTAACTAAAATCAAATTCAAAACAGGCCACCAGAATACTACCTCGAACACTACCATAGCCTTCCATTCCTAACTACAAATGATCAAAGCACATCCTCAAGCAAAATATCAGATCGAGATTAAATGACCAGATTAAGAACATAAGGATTTTTAAGTGCTTATATACGAATGCTAGAAGTCTAAATACTAAGATGGGTGGACTTGAACACCTCATTATATGAGGATATTGATATAATAGGCATCCCAGAAATTTGGTGGAATGAGGATAATTAATGGGACACAATAATACCAGGGTACAAAATATATCAGAAAGGCAGAATAGGTCTACTGGTAAGGGAATGTCACTGTACGTGAAAGAAATCATAGAGTCAAATGACAATCTTAAATGTATCAAACTGTGCCATAGAATCTCTATGGATAGTAATTTCATGCTTGAATAGAAGAATACGGCAGTAGGAATATCCTACCAACCACCTGATCAGGATGGTGACAGTGACTGTGAAATGCTCAGGGAGATTAGAGAGGCTATAAAAATAAAACACTCAGTAATAATGGGGGATTTCAACTATCCCCATATTGACTGGGTAACTGTCACCTCAGGACAGGATTCAGAGCTAAAGTTTCTTGACCCCTTAAATGAGAATGGGAAACTACACAAAAATGAGGAAGTTAAACAGAAATTAAAAGGTACAGAGACAAGCATTCCTATATGTTGTCACAAACTGCATGGAAACTATTTAAAGACACCATGATAGAGGCTCAATTTAAAGGCATACTCCAAATTAGAAGACATAATAAGTGTACCAGAACAGTGCCACTGTGGCTAAACAACAAAGTTAAGGGAAAAAGGCATTCTTTAAAAAGTGGAAGTTAAATCCTAATGAAGATGCAACCCGTCTGTGCCTAGGGTAGCCTACCGGAAAATGCCAAGGTCAGGGCAATCAGCAAAAGGAGAGCAGATTCTCCCAGAACTGGTGGCTAACGCAGAAATTAGATTCCCTGATCAGTCATAAACAGTGCTCCTGTTTTACCACACTGGTGATCAAGAAGCTACAACAAGAAATACACTTCCCCCTTTATTGCAGTTCAGTCTCTGACTCTCAATCAGCGGTTCAGTCCAGTAAAAAGAGCAGTTATTTAAAACTCTATTCCCTTTACCAAAGCGTTCTCCTGATCCCCAAAGGGTCAGCCACATTACCAGATTAACATAAGTTTGGATCTTACCCAGAATACCAAACTACCAGGCAATCCTTTAATAACTAAAATTAAATGTTTATTATAAAAGGAAAGAAACAAACAAGAAGAGAGATGCTAACTGGTCAAAGCAACCAGATACATACAAATGATTTCAAGTCTCTATATATCAGATTCTCAGTATAATTGTGGCATTTGCAGGCTTGTACAGTTCCTCTGGAGGACATCCAGTAGCTGGATGGGTTTCAGTCTTTTGTTTCACAGCTTCAGATGTAGAATAGTTGATCAAGAGATAGGAAGCAGGAAAGAAGACAAGGTAGAAATGATACAGATGCATTATACAATCTTTGGTCTGCCATGTGGCTTGTTTCAAACACAAGCTCACAGCACATAGGCAGGGAAAAGCACTTGCAGTCCCCCTGACCACAGATATGTCCCTGCATGTCCTGGCGTCTCTCCTGGGCTGATTGTATGGGTGATAATCCTCGATGAGTTATCAGTGCTGACGCTCATCTGCCGGGGGGTGTAACCCATTAGCACAGCTCAAGTTTTTGGCTACAGATACATCACATATATCATAGACTCATAGACTCATAGGTCAGAAGGGACCAATA
>ML675610.1:57584871-57646286 GCA_007922155.1 Mesoclemmys tuberculata
GCTAAACCCTGAGCATGTGGGCAAGACTCACCAGCCAGCACCCAAGTTATATCCATAACTTACAGTGCAGAGATGATACATACATATAAACAATATTATCATATTTAGCAAATTATTACCTTTCCAATGGTACTAGATGTGGCCTATCTTGTAAGATTCATTGCAATTTTGTCATATTAGTATTAAATAATATTATGAATGATCACCTCGAATCCAGACAGCATCATAGAGTAAAACAGAAAGGAGCATAAACGCTGGCAAATGAAGTGTAAAACTATGATTAGGCAGGCCAAAAAAGAATTTGAAGAACAGCTAGCCAAAGACTCAAAAAGTAACAGCAAAAATGTTTTTTAAAGTACATCAGAAGCGGGAAGCCTGCTAAATAACCAATGGGGGGCCACTGGATGATTGAGATGCTAAAGGAGCACTAAAGGAAGATAAGGCTATTATGGAGAAACTAAATTAATTTTTTGCATTAGTCTTCATGGCAGAGGAAGTGAGGGAGATTTCCAAACTTGAGCCACTTTTTAGGTGGCGAATCTAAGGAACTGTCTCAGATTGAGGTGTCACTAGAGGAGGTTTTGGAATAAATGGATTAACCAAGCAGTAATAAATCACCAGGATCTGATGGTATCCACCTAAGAGTTCTGAAGGAACTCACATGTGAAATTGCAGAGCTACCAACAGTGATATGTAATGCATCCTTTAAATCAGATGCTGTAAGTCAGGTGACTGGAGGATAGTTAATGTGATGCCAATTTTAAAGGCTCCAGAGGCAATCCTGGCAATTACAGGCAGTAAGCCTAACTTTAGTACCAGGCAAATAGGTTGAAACTCTAGTAAAGAACAATCTTATCAGACACATAGATTAATACGATTTGTTGAGAAAGAGTCTACATGATTTTTGTAAAGGGAAATCATGCTTCACCAATCTAGTAGAATTCACTGAAGGAGTCAACAAGCATGCAGACAAGGGTGATCCGGTGGATATAGTGTACTTAGATTTTCAGAAAGCCTTTGACAAGGCCACTCACCAAAGGCTCTTAAGCAAAGTAAACAGTCATGGGATAAGACGGATAGTACTCTTTAGATCAGTAACTGGTTAGAAGATGAGAAACAAAGGGTAGGAATAAATGGTGAATTCTCAGAATGGAGAGAGGTAAATAGTGCTGTCTGTCCTGAGACAAGTATTGTTCAACTTATTCATAAATAAACTGGAAAAAGAGGTAAACAGTGAGGTGGCAAAATTTGCAGATGGTACAAAACTACTCAAGATAATTAAGTCCAAAGCAGCCTGAGAAGAGTTACAAAAGGATCTTACAAAACTGGGTGACTGAGCAATAAAATAGAAGCTGATGGGGATCTAAATTAGCTGTTACCACTCAAAAAAGAGATCTTGGCATCTTTGTGGATAGTTCTCTGGAACCATCCACTCAATGTGCAGCCACAGTCAAAAAAGCTAAGAGAAAGTTAGGAATCATGAGGAAAGGGATAGATAATAAGATAGAAAATACCATATTGTCTATTTATAAAACCATGGTATACCAACATCTTGAATATTGCATGCAGATTTAGTTACCCCATCTCAAAAAAGATATAGTGGAATTGGAAAAAGTACAGAAGAAGGCAACTAAAATTATTAGGGGTATGGAAAATCTTCCAGGTGTGCAGAGATTAAGAAGACCGGGCCTTTTCATCTTGGCAAAGAGATGACTAAGGGGGAATATGAAAGAGGTATATAAATATAAAATAATAAATGAATAAATATATAAATACTATATAAATATAATATTTATACATTATAGATATATTCAGAGCTTGAAATATAATATAAATAAAAAATTATGACTAGTTTGGAGAAAGTAAAGAAGTGTTATTTACATGTTCTCATAACACAAGAACTAAGGGTCACCAACTGAAATTAATAAGCAGCAGATTTAAAATGAACAAAAGGAAGTATTTCTTCACCCAATGCACAGTCAACCTGTGGAACTCCTTGCCAGAGGATGTTGTGAAGGCCAAAACTATAACGGGCTTCAAAAAAGAGCTAGATACATTCATGGAGGATAGATCCATCAATGGCTATTAGGAATTGCTGTTTGCCAGAGGCTGGGAATGGCTGATGAGATAGATCATTTGATGATTACCTGTTCTATTCATTCCCTCTGAAACCCCAGGCACTGTCCATCATTGGAAGACAGGCTATTGGGCTGGATGGACCATTGGTCTGACCCACATGGCCATTCTTTGGTTCTTATATTCTGAAGGAAAACACAGTTTGTTAGATGTCGCTATGTTAAGTAATATCCACTATTAGGTGATTGTTTCTCAGGACTTAAAAAAGGCTATCTCGAGTCTTTTAACACACCCAAAGAGGTCACATGTTTATGTATGTTTCAACATCATGGGGTGTGATTGCAGCTCGTGTAGACTTACCCAAGATAGCTTTAATCTTATTCCTGTTTAATGTTTCTGCTGAGACCCCATGATCATTGATTGTCATTTCTTACCCATTTCTATTCTTCCATCAGATTTCTGGTTTCATCAAAAATTTTATTGACTGTGTTTTCCACAAATTTCAGCACAAGTTTAGTGCATTTTTACTTTCATAAATACATTTACTGCATTAATCATGTTGTAATTTTTGAAAGGTAATACTTTTGGCTGGCCAATTTACATTTTTACATTTTTAGCTACATATAGGATGGGTCATATAATTCACGTTGCTAATATACGAAACTTCCAGAGTGCAAAGTGGCTGGTACACAACCAGATGTGTCTACATTTGTACATGCAATCAGAGCAATTACGTCCACAGTCACCATGCTTGCACAAGCAAATGGGTAGTTAGATGATTAAATACCTACTTCTTCTTCTAGCTGCACTAATTCCAAATAATAGAATTGTGTGAGAAACTCCAACCTGTCTTCCTAAATTTGGTCCTTAAAGACAGATTTGCTGCAGGTTATTAGGGGGATCTGACAAATTAGTTCACTGACTAAACTTTTGGGAATTCACAAACTCTTCCCTGAGGGCTTGACTATATGGTGGCGTAATGTACATTAAGGGTGCCTGATTTCTATAGTGCACTAACGTGTTGCACATTAATTGGTCCATTTAGACTCTTCTGGTGCACACTAAAGGTTCCCTAGTGCTCTTTAACGTAGTGCTGAGTACTATAGAAATCATACTCTGGTAGTGCACATTACCCCACTGTGAAGACAAGCCGTGAGTTAGTGATGTTTGAACCACAAGTCATGTATGTGGCAATACATTTTAAGGCAACTTCCAGAACAGCGGGTAAGATTTCCAGAGGTAAGCAAAAGCCCAAGCTCACGAGCAAGGTAAACTGTTCATCATGGGACTCTTAGTTCTAAGAACCTATTCATATTTTCCTGTTTGCCAGGTTTTTTACCTTTTATATCTTAAGAAAAATGCAGCATGTCACTTGAGAGCTGCGAGCTGGTCTCCACAAAGTCTATGACCTTAAAACTCATGGTTTCCCAGATTAAAAGTGAATTGGCACCATGCTCTAGTAATTATATAAATGCTCTGACAAAAGAGCCACAGTGCTGCTGCCATAGTTGGACTAGATCTGTTAAGAAATCATTTGTAGTTAGTATCTCTGATAGAGACTTTCTGGTTTAAGGTCAATCCACTTTAGCTCTCAGATGCGATTTCGGCTGACTAGCAGTTAACATTTAGCTCATTCATAATAGTTTTTTGGATGATCAGGAGTAAGGTTAATACATTTTCTAAACCCACAAAGGCTTCTAGGATTCTCTGTACCATTATCCTGCTTTTTGAATTGCCAGGAAGGGGACAAACTATCTCACACTCCGTATCCCAGTTTATGATAAGGTTGTTTCCTATTACAACTGTACCACGGCATGACATTTTCCACCATTGATGCAGGCAAACTTGCTTTCCTCAGAGTTCTACATGATATCTTTTACACCTCATAGCATTTAACATATTCTTTTACAGTAATCGTATATTCCCCAATTATTGTTGCTTGATAAAATGTGTTCTTATTGTCTCAATAATTATATACATATTTGTATCCTTTAGCTTTCATTTCTATCCATGACCATGGGGGGGCAGAGTTGTCTAGAAGTTGCAGATTTAAACTGAATCAGAGATCTGGGTTCTATTTCTCTTTTACCACTGGTCATATTGTGAGCCGGGTACTCTTACTCACATTGAGTAGCATCTTACTTGAGAAACAATCCATTAGTTGTGTGACTTTGGACATGTCACTTTGCCTTAGTTCTGAATCTCTACACCTCAGTTTCCATATATGTCAAAATTAGAATAACACTCACCTCTTTTAAACCTTCAGGGTAGGTCTACACTTCCAGATTGGGGGTGGTAGTGGTGGGGTTGATTCCTAGCTGGAGGAGCCATGTCTGTGCTAGCTCTGATCAAGCACAAAAATGTGTAATCACTGTGGCACAAGCTGTGGGAGGGGCTAGCTGCCCCAAGTACGTTCCTCTGAGATGCAAGGCTTGTACTTGGGGTGGGTAGTCACTTGTGCTGCCATGGCTACACTTCTACTTTTAGCACACCAGCTCGATCAGAAATAGGACGGGTATGTCTCCTTGACCTGGGCACTCCCCCAGCTCCAAGAGTAGACAACCTGAGACTCCGGATAACGATGGCTGAAGCCAAGCACTGATGTGAGAAGGAACTGAGGCGCCTTGGGATGTGTTGCTGGGATACTCATCGCGATATTACTTGGCCCATCTGATCAGCCTGCTCCCTCGCTACATCCCATCCACCTTCACATTGATGTTATTGGTGGCAGTGATGGTACTCCACTTTTAGGGGCCGTGGGTGCACATGTGATTCCAGCATGGTGAGCAGCAGTGAAGTAAGGCTTGAATGTTTCTTGACAGCCTTGGGGTCTAAGTCATGGATGGAGTGAGTGCTAATGAGACAAGCCCAGGTGGTGTCAAGTAGATATATTCAGAGCCTGAAATAGTCAATAGGTGCGACTCTTTGGGAAAGATATTCCACTTTTCTAAAGTACATGTCACTATCACTGGGGTTTGTGCACTACGAGCCTCTAAGGTTGTGTCTACACTAGAGACCTGAACTGGTGGGGTAGAAGGACCAGAAATCATATTGTCGAGGGTGCAGTTTTTCCTGTGTCTACACTTACATGGTATTAAACCATTCCAGTTGCACTGCCCTCATGGTATCTCCGTTTCTCACATGGCTCCCTGAACAGATATTTTAAAAGGTCTACTGGGAGATCAGGAAAATATGGCAGAAGAGCTCAAATTCCATAAATGCCTGGGAGCCAACACAGTTTCCAAATACGTTTCTTAAAATGGAAGGTGGGAAGCGAGCTCGGAGTTTGCTCTTTGCACAATAAGAAAGATTTCTGATGGAACTTTAGAAAAGCTGTTGTAAAGTGAAACTACGATAATTCAAGGTGGAAATGATCTATTAGACAATCTTCTCTACCCCCTGCCAATTCAAGTGCTTTTTTTTTAGTGCTCTGCCCTGACTAATTTAAAATATGCCACTCTATGGGGCTTTTATTACTTGCCCTTGGAGACTATTGTGCAGTTTAATAGAGCTCAGCATTAGGAAGCTTTCTCTAATACTCAGCCTGTTTCTCTTTCCGTAATCTCATCCCGTTACTCTGTGTTATACTTCCTCCCCCAGTTTAAGCTCTTTTATGCTGAATGTGAAAGCTGGGTCTACAAGCTCACTGCAGGTGGATTTCTTCAAAGGGAAAGTAAGGCTTTGTGAAAGAACACGTCCAGAAAGTTGTGAGAGTAGATCACTCATGCAAAAAACGACCTTGCTGTGTGGCAATGCTAACTGCTCAGAAAATGACCAAGGCCTGTCACCATCCGTGTGTTTGAATGAGAGCATTAATACTGCATAATAACAATTCAAACTATTGAATGACAATGACAGTGTGCTACTCCGGAGGGCTTGCACTCTGCTGCCAGAAGAGGAACTGAAATGCAACACTTCATATTAATGCTTCAGAAAGTTGTGGAAGGTTTCAATTAGAACAGCTGGCATTCTAAGAAACTGAATGTTCCAACACCAGATAAGGTTCAGTGGGTAAGTGCCGTTTAATGGAATTTATGCAAGGTTGTACAAGCTTGGATTAATAGCTAATGTCCTTGTTAAGAGATGAAAATAATTGGAAGATAATCCTCTCGTGTTTCCAAAGAGGCTTCAAAGGCTATATTACAATAAACACAAACACACACGCATATATATATACATATATATAATATATCAAATTAGCAGGTCGTGAATTGACCAACACTAAACTGTCTTTGCTATGGGCAATATGAAAAATGTATCAGCATGCGTGCTTTCAGAGAGCTATAATAACTATTCAGACACATCTTTTCTTATCTCACTCATACACAGCTCAAATTAATTATGAGTATTTTTTTAAAATCTGTTCATATGAGAATTGCGCCACATAACCATTTAACATTCCAGAACAATCACTAGGCAAATAAAGACCCTATCTATGGAGCTACTGACTGGTGTACTTGGCAGCAGTCACCACATGCAGGAGGAATATTCATTTCCCTGGGCCATCTAGCTCCTTCCAGATATATCAATCCTCTGTTATATACAATGGGCTATCTCTTCAGTTGGAGGAAACCAATTTACATTATCTAAGGATATGTATCTTAGTCTTTAAGGTTTATGACAATGATGAGAATATATAGCAAAGCATAGCAGGCACATAATCAGCCCTGCTACACTGCATAGGGTTTCACCTTGCTACTGGTAGTAATAGTAAGATAAGACATCTACCAAGGGGCAATATTTTTTTTTTCATAAAATCCCAACACCTGCAAGATGCAACACTTCAGCTTTGATGAACTCATTCAGTCAAAGAATAAAGAACTTGTCTTTCTCCTATAAATTATATGAGTGTCAGTCATATCAGACTAAGCTTAAATTCTCAAGACTGAATGATGTATGGAAATAAACATCTTCCTCATTTGGAATTAGGTCCCCATCTGTGACCAAACTAAGGGGTATGGGAGGGAAGCCTCCTTTCCACTCTTTCAAACTTAGGGCTGTTTTGGCTGCTGGCATAAATAGAGCATCTTAAATTAATCCCACTGGAAGGCTGCCTTACAGAGCATTGGACCATCTGGGGATCATGGGAACAGATGCTTCAGCCTCAGTCTCTTAATTTATACTGTATTTAGTTATGAATATTATTGCGGGATAACATAGGCTGTGCCCATGTTCTCTTTGTTGCTACTACTTACCTTGAAACTTCGTATTAAAACTACGTATTAAAACTACGTATTAATAGAACCATTCTGATCGTGTATTTTCACATGCTCCCTTTTTAGGATAAATTTAACTACATCTCTAAGTATCCACCAATCAGTATATAATGAAGAGAACATGCCCCTGACACGGAGCAATTCAGAGCACTTCGTAAGGTGGAGGCAAGCAAACAATATGCATTTTTAATATGGCTAAATGTAAATGTGTACATCTAGGAACAAAGATGTAGGCTATATGTCAGGAGAAGGGACTCACCCCAAGAAGCAGTAACTGAAAAAGATTTGGAGGTTGTGATGGATAATCAGCTGAACATAAGATGCAAGTGCAACACTGTGGCCAAATAGGCTAATACAATTCTCAGATACATAAACCAGGGAAGCTCAAGCTAACAGAATGTTGGGAATCATTAGGAAAGAGATATATAATAATACAGAATATATCATATTGCCTCTTTATAAATCCGTGGTATGCCCACACATTGAATATTGTGTGCAGATCTGGTCGCCCCATTTCATAAAAGATATTTATGGAATTGGAAAAGGTACAGAAAAGGGCAACTAAAATGTCTGTGGTATGGAAAAGCTTCCACATGAGGAGAGATTAATAAAACTGGGACTTTTCAGCTTAGAAAAGAGATAACTAAGGGGGAGGATATGACAGAGGTCTAGAAAATCATGACTGGTTTGGAGAAAGTAAATAAGGAAGTGTTATTTACTTGTCATAACTAATTAATAGGCAGCAGGTTTAAAACGAACAAAATGAAGTATTTCTTCACACAACACATGATCAACCTCTGGAACTCCTTCCCAGAGGATATGGTGAAGGCCAAGAGTATAACAGGGTTCTAAAAAGAACTAGATAAGTTCATGGAGGATAGGTCCATCAATGGCTTTTATCCAGGTTAGGCAGGGATTGCTGTTTGCCAGAGGCTGGGAATGGGAGATGAGATGGATCACTTGATGATTACCTGTTCTATTCATTCTGCCTGAAGCATGTGACATTGGCCACTGTGAGAAGACAAGATACTGGGCTAGATGGACTATTGGTCTGACCCAGTATGGCCGTTCTTATGTGTGATCACTGCTGGAATATTGCAGGAAATTCTGGTTTCCACAATTCAAGAAGAATGTTGATAAACTGGAAAGGGTTCAGCGAAGAGCCATTACAATGGTTAAAGCATTAGAAAATATGCCTCATAGTAGTAGAATCAGCTTAATAAAGAGAAAATTAAGGGGGCAACTCACACCTCCCCTTTTGTCCTTTACTAGATTTAGATGAAATCTTGTGGGTGAGAGTGAATGGATTGTAAAAGGAGGCAAAGAGCTTATACATTTCAGTAACTGTGAGGTTGGCAGGGTAAAGGTATGTATGTCAACAGGACATATTTAGGCATTACTGAAAGAGGGCAGAGTTAAGGTTGAATGGGCACCCTCAACTGTGCATTTCCTAGTTTTCAGAATGAGTTTTGCTCAACTCAGCATTCTGCAAGGGGATGACATACCACCAAGCAACCTTAACTCTGCATTAACATAGTTTTGTACCATTCAAAATAGATATAGATTAATACCTTTAATTAAATTAAAAGCATATGAAATATGTTGCTAAATCTGTGTCTCAGGGAAATATGATAATTTGCCCTGGAGGAAAAGGAACCAATACACTTCTTGAGGAAAGAGCAATTGACAGGAAAGATGACCAGAGTGGCCTAGACAGCCCCTTCTTCTGCTGATTGTTAGCTGAAGTGGTATGCAAAAGGATATGTCTACCAAACAGCCATCCATGTTCAAAGAGTTTCTTTGGACTACTGCAAGTTAGCTGGAAGGAAGTTGAAAAGCTGTCAGGTAATGTGAGCTTCATTAAATACTGGATACAATGGCAACCTGTGTGGAAGAGAACAGAGCATATGTGTACTCTAAGCTATTATAATAAATAAATATCATTGATCATGTCTAAAAAGTTAATGGTTATTAGTTCCCCTAACTATCAAAAGCCTATGCATCTGGATATAAATGGGCATAAACCAGTGCGAGAGCTTCACTAACACAGACGTATATTCTTCTTTATATCTGACCATGTAATTGTAAGAGATATCTAATTAAACCAGTCTGTCAATGGTTCCCGACCTTTTTGAGTGAAAACCCCACTAGTTAACACTAGGTAAAAAACAGGCCCCTCTGCCCCACCCACCCTCACCGGCCGTACACCACATAACCCCTATAAACACATATAGTTATTATAATAATAACAACACTAATAACAATCATAACTAATAACACATTACTTTTACCTGAGTAAGAAGCTAAGCCTTCCCTGACACCGCTGCCACCACACGCTTCATATTGCCCTTCCTCTTCCTGTCCCTGAGACTGAGGGTAATGGAAGTGGGCCCTGGTGGGTTGGCCAGGGCTGTTCATCTCTGGCCAGGCACCCGGCTGGTACGGGGCTGCTCCTTCACTCTAGCCAGAGTGGAGCTCGGGTCTGCTGCTCCTTTGGTGGTGGCTGCTTCTTTGCGTCAGGTGGTGCAGAGCTTGAGGGGCTAAATGACCACGATATTACTGAACCCTCGTGGACCCCCTGTAATCTTTGGTGTCACCCGCAATGGGGTCCCGCACCCCAGGTTGGGAACCATTGGTTTAGAGCCTTAGAATAGTCATGATGAATTCTGCTTAACTCTTGTTACATTTAATCATCTCTATTTTCTACTTGAATAAAATTGGTCCTGCCTTACTGAAGATCATTGTTATCTTGGGACAAGTTCTGAGACCCATTCTCTGATGGAACCAAAAAATTACTTGTGATTCTACCAAGTGGGCAACCAAATGAGATCTGTAGCACTTGTCCAGAGGGGGATCCACGCTAAAACTTAAGAGGGGTGGTGGACAAAGGAGTCTTTAACTACGCATGGGAAATGGAAGAAATTGTTTAGCATGAACTGACAAGGCAAGCAAAAGTGTGTTTTAAAAATCAAGTGGCTGGTACATCTTACACGTAATGGACTGGAATTCTGAGCTGACAGATGTGACAGACACAGCTTTAGGCTGTGAGGAGGAAATGAGTCTTTTCTGCCATGCTTTAGGTAATACTTTTCAATTTGAAATGTAAACTCTGTGAACACTCAATAAGGTTATTCATTGTATTAGATTAGATGCATAGATCTTTAAACCCAGAAAGGGAACACTGTGCTCTTTTAAGCTGATCTCCTTCACAACACAGCCCATAACGTATACACAATAATTCCTGCATCAAGAAGCATCTTGACTTCTCATTGATCTGGAGCATATATTTTAGACAAACACTCAGACTTCCAGTGATGGAGAATCCACCCTGTCCCTAGATAAATTGTTCCAATGGTTAAATACCTTCACTGTTAAAAATGTGTGTCTTATTTCCAGTCTGAAACTGTCTAGCTTCATCTTCCAGGAGTACTTATCCAAAACATCTGCCCAAGCTAGCCCCCCTCCCCCATCCCCATAATCTTCAAGTCACTTGTGGCTTTGTCCCTGGTTTCACCTACTTTCTGGTGTCTCTGCTTTGGTTGGTTGCTGGCAAGAGAAGTGGCTGCTGCTCTTTGCTCCTCACCTGGGGTTGAGGCTGCTGCTCCATTTGTGCTGTTCCTGCTGTTTCAGGGACTTAGGAGGAACCACAGGCAAAGAGATAGGGAGGCTTTTGATTTCACAAGAGCTACCGCCTCTCCTCGTACTCTCTAGCAGCCATGACATTTTCTGCAATGATGGTGGGGACTTTGCTGATCTCCAGAGTTCTGCTAGAACTATGCTCCCCTCCCTTTTCTCTGCTGCCCCACTCCCTGCAGCCCAAATGGAGATGGTCTAAAAGTATCCTTTGGAGTCTGACTCTTAATTGTGGACTTTTGGGAGCAGGAAACACACACAATCATAATCCACACAAAATGAGTGTTTGATCTACCGAACCATGTCGATAATAATAGAGGAAATGAATGCAAATATTATTTAATAGGCTGTAGATAACTATCTTCCAAATGGAAATCGCTTCGCAGAATGTTAAAGGTGGAAAGGGAAGTATTAAAAAATCAGCAAACTCACAAAGATAAAGCTTCCCACACAGTTTTATTTATGCCCCCTTTTTAACTACCTGATCATACTATTTTAAAATCAGGACTTCTACCTCACATAATGTACAGATTAAACAGCATGCATCGAAGAAGGAAGCTATTCAATATCAATAGATTTTTATTCCCATGGTTACCATCTATCATCAGTGAGAATGAGGCAGAGGCCCTCCCAAACACCTGATTCATTTACTGTCTAACCTGAGCAAAGAGGGAGGAATCTTGTAAAAAACAAAAAGTATCCTAATTAAGACTGTATCATAATGCATATACACAATATCAGACTGGGAACCTTAATCTTCAGTCATCTTAGTTCTTCATTTTGCAGCTTCAGTGCTAGACTGTGGCTTTTACACCATCCGCTACACAGAGCAGTGGCTTATGAGGGTTGCATTTGCCTGCAGAAAAGGTTGTGGTGGCAGGGAGGCAAGGAAAGAGGAATTTATTCCTTTCTTTTCCCAGGTAACCCAAAGCACACTCAAATCCACAGCAGGAGGAAGCATTATTTGATAAATATACCTAAGTTACCTGTAGTTTATGAACAAAGCATAAACATTGCTAGTACAGATACACATACACACCATTTTTGCAAATAGTCAAGCAAGTTATATATAGTTTGTAATAGCGTGGGTGTGTAGAACTTGTCTTTCCCCAGGAATCCTTTTTTGTAAATGCTGGATGTTTAGGGTAAACCAGTCCATTCTAAAAGGAAAACATTTATACCCTTTTTAACATTCCAATGATGTAATTTCTGTCAGGTTTGGTTTTTTTTAAAGCAGAATCCATGTACAGGGGGTGAACTACATCCAAAGCAGAACTTCAACTTCTTAAATTGGAGAAGGAAATTTTAACAGTCACCTATTGATAGGTTCAAAGATATTTCTCAAACACATTTTTATATCTTCATTATTGCCATTGTTTGTGATGGTGTGCCCTTATCAATAATTGTCAGCCAATATGCAAGTTTACGTGCTTGCTTTATTGCGTGCATGAATTCCATTGCATGTTAGTCAGACACACTTGACATAAAATTTCTAAGGTAAAATGGCACTTCTCAAATAGATAATAACTTCTCTATCAGCCTTGTAACAAAATCCTGAAGCATGCAGGCACCAAGCAGGTATATGTTGTGTAACTTGCTTAAAGATTAAAATATATTTCATCAGTTTTCTAGGTGCTGATTGCTTTGTGACACACCACACCACTCTATGCAACATCAGTCACATCCTTCCATCTCATCTGACATGCCCACCAGGGAGATAGATCACAGCTGATTTTACAGTTTGTGCTACCCTGGAAATGTGAGGAAAGCACTGGTTTTCTGAAGTTTCAAGCAGAGAAATTACGTCAGAACAGATTAGCCTTCAGTGTCTAACTCTTTGCAGGCTTGAAAACAAGATTTGGCCACTTCTTTGGCTTTGATTTTTACTGGGAATTCATGTTTGGAGGATCTTTTTATATTTTCAGTGAGAGATAGGGACATCCCTAGCTTTCTATTCTTTGAGAAGATATGTTCCATGGATTATGATACATATTTACTTCCTAGTAACTTTGCCCTCAGAAATTAAAAGAAATTCCACAATGCATTTCCTCCTTCCCTACTCCAGTGAGATGAGGGTTCAGACTAGTAGAGAGTTTGCCTTTTGTTAAAATGGCACTAAGCAGCAGTATTTTGACATACTGCAAATCTGCAAGCAGCTTTTTATTATACCTTCATGCAATGTCACAATGCAGAACATTATTTTGCAGTAAAGCACAAGAAAAATGAATGAAGAGAGACTAAAGTACTATGTTTGATTCTATTTTGTACTTCGATTCGGAGTCCTTCTTTTATATCTTTTTCTGGTCTACGTAGACACTGGCAGTGAGCCTGTACTTTGTTAAACTTTGCTTGTTAGATAATATATTTTATTGGATAGCTTCATTCAGACTGTGCCAATTTTGTATTCCCTCTCATTCTATTCTCAATTCGCCTCATGAAACCAGCAAGTAGTTTGACATAATTAGCTGTCTCAGCTTAACAGAGCATGAGGGGTGGAGTAGCATGTGTGTAGAAGGTCAGGAATGGAGTGCATTGGCAGGGCTGGCTATTAATCATTCACAACCAATAATTCACTCACAGATGTAAGAAAATAACTAGAAACCATTCTTCATGCTTTCTACACTGAATGCCAATTTTCTGTGTGCAAACCCTCTCAGTCTGCATTCACACATTCAAAATTCCCTGGGCACTCAAATCGGTGCTTACTCCATACACGTTTGGTTGTAATTTATTTGGTCCCTGGGATTCTTTCTTCAGGGTGGGCCCCTGGGGCCTGATTCTCCTCCCCCTCGCTCTAGTTTAAATCAGGAGGAACTCCACTGACATCAGTAGAGTTACACCTAAGTAAAATCTGTGAAAGGAAGAGAAGTAGATCCTGGAATTCTACAGGTGTTGTGGGAATCAACTACCTTTTGTTGTTTATCTTTTTCTTTGAAATGATAGAGAGTGTCCTTCTTAGACAACTTTATTAAGTATATCTGCATGAAAATGTAGGCTTTGTTTACATTGACAAGGGTTAGATGACATGTGGAAAAACTTCCTATATTCTGTCTACATTAGCACCTGTAGAGTGCTATCCACTGAGAATAATGAGTCAGACAATTTCCACTATAGCTATAGCCAAAACCAGCCTCATTCTCCTCTCATATAAGTTTTACACTGGTGTAACTCCTGCTTCTCACCAGTGCAAGTGAGAGGAGGATGAGGCCCAGGATTTGTTTCAGAGTTCATCTGCTCTAACTCACTATTTCTTGCATGAAGTAATAATTAAGATTAGAAGGAGCCAAAATGGTATTGTATTGAAAGGCACTGAAACTTTCATTTCCAATACTTAAAGCTCTTGGCATTAACTGTCTTCTGTAATCTTTTGAATTTTGAATTTCAATAAAGTTGAAGCATATGGCACAACTTCAGTTTCTTTTCATTATTTCTTTTTGTGTGTATGCTTTATTGCAAATGTTTAATTTTCTGAAATTTCACAAAAATGAAAAGGTTGGGATATTGGAATTATGCAGAACCAGTCAGTGAAAAGTACTGCACAGATTAACCTGAGAAAATATTTTTCCTTGCTAAAATTATAGTTACCTGTATGTCTTGTATTCTATACTACATCAAAACAGACAACCAGTCCCTGCATATTAAAAGTTTTCTAACCTTTATTTTTTGTTACAGATTTGTGTGTGCTCTACCATTATCTGGAACATAATAGACTCTAGTGAGTTCTGTTGGTAATTTGCAGGGAAGACATGCAATTTTTGCTATTGAAGTAATAGTTCAGAACTTCTGGCTATGAAATTTGTGCCTGGTTTCACACCGATAAAAGGTTGTTAAACGTTCCTATGTGCAATTTCCCTCTTGGCAAAAGGCACACTCAATAACAATCAATAAAATAAGTAAAAAAGATAACAGAACACTCATCATTCTGGAGAGGAACAATTGGGGAAGTGTTTTGTGATGGATACACTATCTTAAGAGGGAAACAATTATCAGTAAGCAAACCTCATACTTACAGGAGTACATCCCCTCTCTTTAGGCTTGATCCAAAGCACATGGAAGTCAATGGTAACCTTTCAGTAGGTCATGGAACAGACCCTTAAAGAACAGGAAGTTCAGGGAAAGCTCTCTCTCTCGCTCTCTCTCTTTTTAAAATTGAAAATATAAGCTCCTCCAAGCACAAATCCACACGGAAACTAAAAGCTGAACAAGTGGGCATGCCCAATTCTAAAACCTGTGAAGATTTTGACACTGAAGCCCCAATCCATATCTATTCTCAGGTAATTTCTCTGCTTGAAATTTCAGGAACACAGTGTTTTTTCCCCATGTTTCCAGGGTAGTGCACTTCAGCTGTGAAATCAGCTTTCAGGCATCTCCCTAGCAGGGTGGTATGTCAGATGAGGTGAAGAGGTGTGACTGATGTTGCCTAAAGTGGTGTGGTGTGTCACAAAGCAATCAGCACCTAGGACAGTGATGAAACATTTTATTCTTTAAGCAACAGTTATACAATGTTTATCTACTTGATGCTAACATGGTGTTACATGGCTGACAAACAAGAGACTTTTTCAACTTGAGAAGTGCCATATTACCTTAGAAATGCTTTGTCAAGAGTATTTGACTAACATATGGATGAACTCATACACACAATAAGGCCAGCACTTAAACTTACATATTTGTAGAGAATTATTGAGAAGGGCATAACCTAATATTAGCCATGATGTCGAAGGTGGGGGAAATGACGGTTTTGATGAGTGATGGGGGTTCTTGGGAATTCTTTGTTATCATTCAATCACAAAGCTGAAGAGGAGTTGGTGTCTTCACTGTTTTGGATAAAGATCGCCCTGCTCCAGTTACTACTGCTAAATAATTTCTGCCAGAAATTACATCATAGAGATGATAAAGGCCCTAGTGGTCTTGAGGAAGGGACGGTTCAATGGTCAGGGTGCTTGCCTGGGAAATAGGAGACCTGAGTTCAGTTCTCTACTCTATCCCAGACTTCCTGTGTGATCTTGGGTGAGTCAGCTGGTCCCTTTGGGCTAGTTCGACAAAGGGACTTCAGCAGTGTGATGCTGATTGTCGTCGTCATGGGGCCAGAGAGTGCGAGTGACTCTGTACTCCAAGTGTTAGGGCATCCACCTCGAAGATGGGACACCGGGGATCCAGTCCCCCATTCCAATGACTACTTAAATATTTATTCCAAGTGGAACAGGTTCAAATGGAAAGTTTATGAAAGACGAACATGGGAATAGTCCTGTGGTTAAAGCACTCTCCTGAGAACTTGGGTCTCCCAGATCACAGCTGAGTGCTTTAACCACCGGGCTAAAAGTTATCAAGTGGATACCACCTCCTTCTTTGGCTTGATTTTGACTGGTATCTGATTCTGTAGAGGGCCTCTGAGCACACTTGCTGGATTAGGCCCCACAGGTGCGATAGGCCATCTTCTGCCATAGGAAGGTGCTATCTTCCCCCAGTTTGTGGATTGTTCTTGGACTTAGGCGAGAGATGGATGCCTAGCGGGAGGCAGCAGTGTGCATGCCCAGACACAAAAACACAGGTGCCAAGGGAACTTTTATTGCAAATATTTTTGGCACTTACAGCAGGAGTTTTGTGGCTGTCAGTGGCACCTAAAAATGGGATTTCAGTGCTTAAATCTGAGTTTTAGGCACCTAAGTACTTTTGTGGATCTGGACCTCTGGGCCTTAGTTCCCTATTTGCAAAATAGGGCTAATATTTCCCTGCCTTACACGGATATTGTGAGGATAAACATGAAAAGTAGAGGGTAGAAAGACAAAAATTTGGAAGGGACCAAACTGAACAACATGACCGTAGTTACAAAAACCCCATGGGGTTTAACCTGCTTTGGCCGACAGCCATTGAAGTCAAAAGCATTGACATCACAAATGGTCCCTGCATTCAAGTATCACCTTTCCCTGGCACTTGTGCCTAATGTTTCAGGAAATCTAGAATGGCTATTTGTTTTGAAAGCTCTTCTAAAGTCCAGGCCACCAGCCAAACTACAATGGCCTGGTGGGTGGAAGTCCCTTTTCCCATCCTCTGGTATAGCCATGCTATGAAACGTCCTTCTCATGTGAAAAGCTACACCCCTTTGGGGGATAACAATATCTTGGTCTTGATGAGCTATGAGCTGCCACTACAATATGCAAGATGACCAGCAGGTTGCTTCATTGTACTTGTCTTTGCTGCTACCAACTGGTCCTGTCTTTTGTCACAGACTCTAAAGTTTATCTGGTTGGTTCTCCAAGCTCCACTAGAAATAAGCACTTTTCTAGGATTACATTGCTTACTACATCTGCTGCCTGTAAGAGCTGTTGCTGGGTGGGACAGGAGCGGAGGAACATATGACATTATCTGAAACTCCAGATATATATGCATATAGATGGACTGCAGTCTGCAGTCATTATAAGTGTGCTCACATCTCCAGTCAAAACACACTTGCAACCCCCTAGACTGAAAGGAAGCGGAAAGGCAGGAGCATCCTTCTAAAAGTGTTATTTTTTCCCTCTGCTTGTCTTTATCTGATAAAGATCAGCTCTCTTTTTGGCAGACATTACATTAATCATGGTTGGGTGTGTTTAATGGTGTTTAACTATCGTACTCCCTGGGTGCTAACATAGTGAGAAGGGAAGCTATGTTGTCCCTAAACCCAAAGCAAACATGTTTAAGAGGTGTGCCCTCAAATTTTGGTGATAGTAGAAAGCAACCAGTTTCACTGCCATATTGATCTTGTTACACAGTGGGGTTGGCTTGCTGATGGAAATGATTAAGTGACTCTTTGGTGTCAAGGCACAAGGACTCCTCGCACTGTCAAGAGCTGCTGTAACTGATGTGTTATTAATATTTAAGTCAACATTACAAAGGAACAAAAGGGATGGTCCTACTCCCACCTTCTTTAGTGCTATTGTAATCCCTGAGTGCTGTCTCTCTGAGCACATTCAAGTGGTACTTTAGTGTGGTGAGTTGCAGTAAATGTAGCTGGAGTGCAAGGACATCTCACATATGTCCAGAACCTAGAACTGGGTCATAACAAATGTCTTGCATTTAGAAGATGACATGGAATTGGTTAATAAACCCATCACGTAGGGCTTAATTCAGACCAGGTGTCTGTAGATACAACTCCCGCTGAAGACTGTGGGAATGAATCTGCTTATACCAGAATTGACGTGGCTGCTGGTACTAAAGGAGTTCTGTAACTTCAGCTATTTGTTTTTATCACTGAAAAATAGCTGCGCACCCTCTCATTGCACAAAATACAGTATTAATTCACACAATTACTTATTATTTTAATGTATGCCGGGATAATTCACAGGTGGTCTCTCATGGCGTTGATATGCAGTAGACGTGTTCGTCACTACCAATTTACCCTAACAGATGATTTCAGACGATTAGTCTCCATGTATTAACGTCAATCACTAGGTACCAGTCTGGATGCTGGGCTTTGCAGCCGGGAGCTCCAGTGCATTGCTATGTGATGAGTTACAGGAGGAGTTCGTGATATTGCCAGTAACTGGACTAAAACTCCACATCCCCTGAAGTGATCTCATCACCTAACCAACCAATCCGCTCTCGAAGGCTGAGACTAATGAACACTGCTCCTCTAGAGACCCAGATTCCGCGATAGGCACTGGGAGCAGGATGACAGATGCCTTTATTTCTAGGGCACTCCCACTGGCTTCACAGCCCAGATCTTTGCTTGAAAAAAATAAGAAGGCCAAGGACTGAATAAGCCTGGATTAGAACTTCCCTCTCTTCCCCTGGTGAGCTCTTCTATGACCCGCCCAGACCCTTTGGGACATAGAGAGGAGAATCACAGGTCCCATTTACAAAAGAGAAATGGGCATGCAACTTCTTTCACCTGGAAATGTGAACCAGTTGCTGGGGCTATTGGAGAACAAGCTGCTGGCTCCATTTCTTCAGCAGGAAGAGGAGGGGGATCTCCCCACCTCGCACAAGTGTTTCAGTGTCAAATGAGGATAGTAAATTTTGGATTGTAGCCCAAAGAATGAGCTCACTGATCTTCCACAACATCTGCAGGCTGTGTTTCATCCTCAGTAAGTGATGCAAAAAGTATGCTGTATTCCAAGAGACTGGGCTTGATTATGTAAGGGGAGACTTGTTTCAAGCAAGACCAGAGCAGAGAACGAACATTCTCATAACAATTATACATGCAGAGAGGCCTGGGTTATGCACTCAGGCTCTTCTGTTAGCCTCCATGCCACTCTTAGAAGTAGCTCTTGGGTTTAAAACATTCAGGTGTCACACCAATATATGCCCTTCCTGAAATCCCATCCTCCTTTCCCATCTCCAGTCAGCCTACTGCAAGCTGGCCCCGCACAGTGGTGCACAGGAATCGATTGTGTAAGATGGAAGAAGGCAACAACAAGAAGAAGGTCACAGGCCTGGCCTGACTTGCTAAAGCCAACCAGCTTGTTAATATTTTCAGCCCTCTTTGAGAAGGATGGGACTGAGCTGATGTCACATGTCATAGGAAGTCCCCACTTGAGTCCCCTAGAGCAGCACATGCAGGAGGCGCCACATAGTCCCTACACTGTCCCCCGCTGCCCTCTGCTCCAGCTGTGTGTAAGGAGGAAGTTGTGCCTAACTGCAGTTGTAATGTGTGGGAATCTTGCAGCCCATCTCTTGTCCAGCGGCAGCCTGGAGTGTGAGGAGTCAGTGCTGGGAGGGAACTTGGAGCCCTGCTGCCTCACCAGGACTCCCTCACTATAGAGGGGAACACTGTCCCACTAGCTCCTGACATAGCAGGATGCTCAAAAATAATCACTCAGGCTCTCCTATCCCCCTGAATCACACATACTTTCTGCCAGCTTCTATTTTTTCCCCCGTCAGGGGAAGAGGCCCACTTTCAATTTATGTGTGATCATCAGACTTAGCTGAGCAGTAAATACAGCATCTGAAGAGGATCTCAGAAGAAAGCTATGGAAAGTGAGCAATCTGCTGTTGTCACCTGCACTGGATATGCTATGTTTCTCTTTCTCCCACAGGATAAAGCCGACTTCATCTGTACAAAGTGCAGGCTGGCTTCCATATTGGAAGAAAAGATTAAAGGACTAGAGACCCAAGTATCAACCCTGTGTTGCATTAAAGAAAACAAAGTCTTTCTCGATCAAAGACATGATTTGTTACTGCGGGCACAGTGTGAGGAAGAATCAGAGAAGACAGTGCAGGGGACACTGAAGAACGGGGAAGAAAATTGGCAGCATATGACCTACCAAAGAAAGAGAACCTATATGCTCACCATGCAGATAGAGGTAAGAAATCATTTTCAGGCTCTCTGCACAGGTACTACAGTGGAGAACAACTTGGAAGACTCATCTGAGGGAATGGATCAGAAGGAGACCTTGTTGATCAGAAGCCATGGGATGCATTGTCCTAGGGATGGGGGTTCTATGACCACCACTCTCAAGAGGAAGAGAAGGGTGGTGGTGGTCAGGGACTCCCTCCTAACAGAGACGGAGTCATCCATCTGCTGTCCAGACCAGGAAACTAGAGAAGTGTGCTGCTTGCCTGGAGCTAGGATTCAGGATGTGACAGAGAGACTGCTGAGACTCATCAAGCCCTCAGACCGCTACCCTTCCTACTTCTCCATGTGGGCACCAATGACACTACCAAGAATGACCTTGAGCGAATCACTGAAGACCATGTGACTCTGGGAAGAAGGATAAAGGACTTTGAGGCACAAGTGGTGTTCTCTTCCAACTCTAATAATCTATGATTCTATCTCAGGTTCAAAATTCAGCTTTATTTAAATGCACAAAATTGCAAGGCACCCTTCCCTTGCTACTTGGAGGTTATGCTGCTTACCCACTCTATCCCCTGCATTGTAGGGAGCTGCCATTCTCCCGTCAGAGTGAGGAGAAGCAGCTTTTCATTCTTCCTCCTTGATCACCTGCAGTTGCTCATCCTCCACCTATCCCCTGCCTTTGCTTGCTGCCCCAGCACAGGCTAGGCTATTTCCCTCCCTTTCCTCTCAGAGCCTTCTACCCAACAAGTTCCTCCTCTCAGCCAAGCTTTTTCTCTTGCAGCTGCTAAATCAACCCCTACTCCCCACCCTCTCTGCAGCCACCCCTCAGTCACTTGTCACTTCCCACTTGCTCCCAAAACCCCCTTCAGTCTCCTCCTACTCCCCACATTACTATGCACCCACATCAGTGTGCCTCCTGCTTTCCACACTCTTCTGCATTCATTTCAGTTTCTCCTGTACATGCCAAATCCCCAAGGACCCTTCCATCTGTCTTTTGTTCCTCACAATCCTGTCTCCTCCTAGTGTCTAGCTTCTTAACCATAGAGAGGGAGCCATCTTTCCTGAACACAGACTGACTTCAGGCTTACTGAAAACATTAGGTTTTGGTGGCCAGCTTACTAGGCACATCCTCATCTCCACAAGCAAGGAGTGTAGGGTACTAGCAGCCATTACGACTGGCTTCAGAGCCATTGAAAGTTAGGGTCCCTGGCATTTGAATAGGGAAATATAGTGAGATTGAAGCCAGGCAAATGGAGATGTGAAAAGAGAAATAAAAAAAAATATTGTGAGCATTTGCAAGTCTGGCCCCATTCCCCATAGGTCGAGCACCTCACAGGTAGAAGTTGCCAGAGTCACTGCAATGGGATCTATTATGTTCGAGGTGCTTGCGAGGGAAAGCATGGTTTCCCATGTAGACTGAGTGGCACTGAGCACAGAGTGGAGGACTTTTGGGGTGGAGGACATGGTGATGGATTTTTAGGGGAGAGTTTGGTGGGAATTAGAGAATATTTTATTCACTGAATGCCACATATATCACTGACTGAGATGTCAAGCTTTCTAGCAAGCCTGTTGTTAAAATGTTGGCAGCACATCAGTTGGGTAGCATACTGACAGGACAAAGCAGGGAAACTTACACTGCCACTGCCCATTCTACATGGCACTTCATCCTTAAAAGAGCACTGAATTCACTCAGGGTCCAAGCATAATTTTTTGGGGCCCAGTACAAACTTTTAACATGGCCCTCCTCACATAATGGGGGTAATGGGGTTTTCAGCCTGGGCCAGCCCCCCAGGGCCTCCAGGACCTGGTAAAGTGTATCTTCTCCCACCGCCCCATGTGGGGGCCCTGAATTCACTAAAAGTATCTCTAAGAAGGAAAGAAAGGATGCTGTGGGATTTGATCTTCAGTGTGGGTGCCCAGCACATTGCAATTTTGAGCTCTGGCTAAAGAAGGCCTCAATAAATAATCACAGTAGAGGGTAAGGTGTATGTGTTTGTTGTTAAAAACACACAGAATATAAAGCATTGCCCAAACTTGCCAGTAGCAGAATGAGGAATTCTGTGCACATGTGCTTCATAATATTATATGCGTGGCTGAGCCTCACTGCAATAGAGTGCCAATTTATACCAGCCAAGAAGCTGGCCCACAGCATTTGTAGCTTGAGAATATATCTGTAGTTTAGACTATATGTAAGTAAAATACTTTTTTAAAATATGGCATTTCCTCTTCTCCAGGTATAGTTTATAGAAAGTAAACACAAATTAGTGTAATTCTGACCCTGGCAGCACACAAGCTGTACCCTGTCTCCACCTTGAGCTGTATTATCTGGGCATTTGGCTCTTGTTCCTCCATATTTTTGTCCATTTTAATAGATGCCTCTTAGACTGTTTACTGAAGTGGCAGATACTCTTGTGCTATAAGAATACAAGCTCCTTCCAAATCTCTGCAAATTATGTAATATCTTCACCTTTATCTACTGTATCTCATCTGTCGCTCCTCTCCTACTCAAATTTTCAATGACTGACAATACAGTCTCTTTAGCTCAATGGCTTTTGTTTCCATCTTGTTTTTCATATTTAAGGATAAACTTCAGATTTATCTTGACTTTTGTGAGTTTATTCACTCCTTTATCTTGCAATCTCTATGTATTTAAAAAATTGTTTTACACTCAGCATTGCCATCTAGGTAATTTTACAAAAAAATGAAAGCAAAACTACAGCCATCAAATAAGCACAAGAAAATTTGGTTTTCTTTATTATAATCCTCAATCCACTAATTAATTCTCAACCACTGAACCTAAAAACAAAATAGCAGATATTTTAATTTGTTTTTTATTTTCAGAGAAATCTTCTTTGAACATATATACAAAATTCAAGAGGTGAGGAATACTGGGGAGGCAGGAGAGTAGAAGAAAATGTAAGCAAATTGGCACCCATCACTTCATGTGGTGTGATTTTTAAACCATGTTTTTTGCAAACGTTTTTTCTTCCAAACTGAAATGCCTTTTTGTCTTCATTTTAGCTCCAGACACGCTGAGGCGAAACTGCCTTCTAGAGTTTATCCTACCTTTGGCTATGTCTAGACTGATGGCGGCAAATCGCCACCATAGATTGATGTCTCTGGATCGACTGAGTGGTCTGTGTAGACCCGCTCAGTTGATCCAGAAATCGACATAGGAAAACCACCTCAGTAAGTGGTGCAGTGTAGTGTGGATGGCGCATGGAACACATGCAGCAAAGTTGACGGGAGATACACAAGTTTTTTATGTCACTTGCATATCTCCCGTCAACTACCAAATCCAGAAGGTAAGTGTAGACCAGGCCTTTATATATTTCATCTTGCTTTTTATGACTTAATAGGCATTCAAGTATTTTCACTGCCAAGTCCGTTAATGTACCCACTGGCCTTAGGAAGCAGGGTTGTACTAGATCACTTTCACAAACATGGCTTCAGCCCTTTTTCCTGCACTTAATATAAAGTCATCTTACCCCATAGCAATAAAAATCTCATTAGGATTCACTGCTCTTGTCTACTTCGCATTTGGCTTTTTTGTGCAGTCATTTCAGAAGTCTTTCTGGTAAATCACCTAGAAATTACTTTGTCATATTTTCTCTTCTTCTGGTTCAAATTCAGGTCCCTCAATGTTATTTCAATGGCTCCATATGTCTGCTGTTATTTCCTTCTACTCTTTGAACTCTTTCCACCCTCCCCCTTAACTCTGTCCTTCTAACTGAGCCATTCGCCCAGCACTGACATTGTGCAGTCTGTCATGCGTCTACATTTCTTGAAGTATATTACCATATCTCTAAACCTCCAACTACCTCCCTATCTCCTTTTATGACCAAACTTCTTGAACTCACCATCTACCGCTGCTGCCTTAAGTTCTCGTCCTCTGACTCTATCTTTGACACCCTCCACTCAGGTTTGCACTTTCCAGTGCCATGAAACCTTCCTCTCTTACAAAGCCTTTCTTAAAAACACACAGAAACACACTTTAGCTGTACTGTCGCCATACTTTCTTGCATCTGAATTGTTCTTCAGTGATTTATGTTTTGAAAAGTTAGTGCCTGATCTTGCAAGTTCTTGCTAACACAAATAATCTCACTGCAGTCAGTTGGACTTCTTGTGTTCCCTAGATTATAAATTCCTTGGGACTGATTCCTCGCCACCTTACTCTGTGTGTAGTCATTCACACCTGTGCAAATCAATTGTAAAATACTACCATAAATGGCTAGCAGCATCCATTTGGCATCTACTGTGTATAGTTGTAAATGACTATGCAAGCTGTCCTATTCTAGAAAGTGCAACCTCCTGCATAAATATTAATGGATACCAATAACTTACTCTCTGAAATATGTCAGACTTCCAAGTCATTCACTGCATTCTCAGTGGAATGAAAGGGCATGTGCATAGGGCTGTGCCAGACATGTCCTAAAACCATAAACCCAATGAAATTTTGCTTGGAATACAACATTGATGTTGAGGTTTTGAACTGGATTGCAGATGGTGTTGAGTTCTTGGTGTATTCCATGAATAAATTTAGATGGCATTTTATTTAAATCAATGGGAGTTAAACCATTGATTTTGATAGGAGTAGGTTTGGGTCCTAGCTGTTAAGACATCTGGAAGGTGCTTAGAAAAATAGGGATGAGAGAATACGATAAATTTGTTCTGACACCCAGAGAAAGAATTCAGTGAACATTCAAGAAAATGGAACAGGAATGATCTTAAATATTCATTGGGCCAGAGAGAGAAAGTGGGAGGGTGACTTTGTAGCTCAGTGGCTAGGCCACTCATTGGCTGTAAGAGAGTCAGGCGCAAATCCCTGCGCCAATAAATATCTAATTGGTCATACAAAAGTGAGCACCCTCAAGAAGAAAGATTTATTCCAGAATACCTCCTAGGCAGCTGGTTAGGGCATTCACCTGGGATGCAGGTGTATAGGGTTCAAGTCCCTGCTCCACCTCTGGCAGAGTGGAGAGTCAAACTTGAGTATTCTGGTCTGTTGTGTATGATGGTAACCACACCTGCCCCAGGTTTTCTCAGAGCACACCTACTGGATCAGCTGAGGTAAGCAGGGTAATGCCTAGTTTGAGAATGTTGCCAGACTTAGGTGTAAGTGAGGGCACCAAGCTACTGGGTGATGTCAAGATGTAGATAGCTTTGTCCTCACCCACCTATGGCAACTTAGGTGTCTAAGGAACTTCACTGGCAAAAATTTAATCCATGAGGGTGACTAGGTGGCGGCTGAGTGGGTGAGTTTTTGAATGTCAGTGGGGCCTAAATGCTGGATTTAGGCTCTAAAGAGTCAGTTAGGCGCCTAGGTCCCTTTATTGAATATAGCCCTGACTTCTTGCATAACGGAAGGAAATATAAAGGTTCTGCATTGTAGGAATATGCTGCTATCTTACACTGAGAAGATATGTGAGGATAGCAAGAATAGCCTATTACAGCATCAGTTTTGAGGCCCTGGTATTTGTTCATATGCAAAATAAAAAAATAAAAATCCTTCAGAATGTGCACACAACCTTCTAGAAGCTGAGGACTGTTATAGCTATGTGGAAATGTATTTTAAAGCCTCTTGAGGGCACATCGTATCACACAGGGCAGTGAGATGTGTCTTGTCCAACATAGACATGATTTATTCCAGAGGAGCAGCAACAGCCACTGGGTCTGGGTCTAGGTCTTCAGCAAAGGTGAAAAATAGGTTTTCTGTCAGACAAGAAATGTTTATTGGCTGCTTAGAGGTAAATTAAGTACTGTATAATTCACAGTGGGTCACCACTCAGTCTGAATTGAATGCAAATGGAGGATTGTGGGAACTCCAAAGAAAGAAACTAACAGGAAGAGAAAAACAGTGGGAGCTGGAGCAGGAGAGTGAGGGGAAGGAAAACCCTGTTTGGAGATGCATGTCAAAGGTTTGCTCTACCATTCTGGGGGGACAAAGAAGATACTTTGTCACCCTTCCATTAGGAAGTAAATGGACAACTTTCCTTCCTGAAAAAGGGGTCTCAACCAGGCTTGGTTGAAAATGCTGGAGAGAACTTTGGGAGAGACATTTCTTTAGACAGGAGGTTAACCTGTTAAGTTGAGTCTTTAGAAAGCACATTATGATTTTGGTTTTTATGTTACTATTTGTTTCTGATATTGTTACTCATTATTCCCTGAATCTCTGTTTTTGATAATAAACTTCTTCTTCTTTTCACTATAGATATTTCTAAGTGCTGTGTGCTAAGCACAGGGGTGATACTCGCAGGCTGATGTGTACTGCTCGTTCGGGAACAGCCAGCCTGGTAATTCTGCAAGTGTTCAGCAGATAAGGGGCTGGGAATGCTGCAAGATTTTGGGGTTAGTCTGTGCCTGTTGTTACTTCTACATAGAGAGTGAGGCCTGGAAGGCAGTGCTTGTGCTGCCAGATGCTGGTGGTTTCAGGGAGCTTAATTACAGCAGACGCAGACAAGGCTGTTTCACTCCCAGGGCAGGTGGCAGAGAAAGGCCTTACGGCACTGGTTACCCTGGGGGAGCTTTCCAATATTTTTTTAATTCAGTCATAAACAATTCACTTGGTGGCTTGTGTAAATTTGCCATCAGTGTTTCCTTGCCATGCGTAAGAAATAATATTTCCCCAATATATAGACAAACCAGAAGATGGCACTCTTCCACAAAGCTAATCACAGAGATATGTTCCATGCTGTTGCTGCTAATAGGGTACTCAAAGTAAATGACTTCTCTTCAAAAGCGATAACGTTAGCTTTTCTGGTAAAATGATGAGCACGTGGACTTCTTAGAGTTCCAGAAGAATCAGTGGAAAAATACTAGAGGATTCTGAAGCTTTACCTTCCAATGCCAATATAGAAAAAACACTTCCTAGAGTGACTGACTCAATTTCTGCATTAACTAGTGGAGGAGAAATAGCATTTTTCTTTATTGATGAAGAATCTCTTCAGTTGCTAGCTTCACTCAGGTATTTAAGGTGCAGTATTACAGCAATAATCTTGCACATATAAACAGAATATGATACTTGGACTGCCATGTAAAACACGTTGCAAGTGTTAAACGCAAGTAAAACTATGTTTAATTCACAGATGCACTGTCACTCCATGTATAATGAGACTTAGCCAGCCAACGCAAGCATTCGTTTTGTTACAGTGACATCAAATGAAGATTAACCAGAGTGGTAAGAGGAGGCCATTATAAGTGAAGACAAGATGCTTCCAGAGGTGAAGAGCTGATGCTTCCATTAGAGCAGAAGATCACAGCCTCTCCAAAAGTAAATAGGAGACCTTTGACCAGTGATGGGAGCATCTCTAGCAGCAAAGAAGAGCAAAAGGCAATAGTTGCCACATGAAGACAAGATGAATGGATGGTCAAGAGGGTGTTGAAAGCAACAGAAGGTAAAATGGGAAGAGCACTGAAGTTGAATTATATGGCAAGACTGGGGGAATCTAGTGACTGTGTCACTAATACTCTCTCATGGAATTAAACGCCCATCATGCATAAGGATAGCACTTTAGATTCTGGAGAATGTAGCCGTTTGAGTCCTCTAAAGGTGGTTCAGTCTATACATCAATTCATACTAATGCTGCAAGCTAGGCCTAGCACTGTATTATCAAATCTGTATTTCATTAGTACCTGGAGGCCCCAGTCAAGCATTGCAGCCACACTGTACTATGTACTGTACACAAAGGCAATTAAAATACAGTCTGTGCCACAGAGTCTATGCCAAGTTACACACATGCTCACAATCCAAGCTTCCTCCGTCATGCTTTTCTAGTCTACCTCTGTGATGCTAGTAAACCATGTGTCAGCTCTGGCCAAGGCTTTAGGCATTAGCTAAGAACTGACAGACTCATAGCTGGAGACCAGACCAGCTCACCTCTATGTTAGTTTTGTTCAAACTAGGTATTAGTCTTATACGACCTTAAAAGAATGCATGATAGTATGTAGGCTCTATGAAATGCTGTAAGGTGCTGCATGCAGTAATCTCACTTGTCATGACTGTAGTCCCTGATCCAAGGAAATATGTAAGTTTTGCTTTCTAACTTTAAAAATGTTTGCTCTGAACTTGTGAACTCAGGTACAGGGAGTCGCACCCGCCCCCCATTCAGGAGACCTATCAAGATTAAATGAACCATTAAGAAACATCACAGTACAAAGGATTCGTGAATGGTTCTATCGTACCCTGGAAATGCTATTTGCAAAGGAGCTCATCTCATGCACTGGAAAGCCAATGTGAAAGATGAAACTGGGTCTTGAAAAAATTTGTCCACTCTTTGCTGTTTGAACATTCACAGGGCCAGAGACTCTAAACCAAAATGAGAGACATCTTGATTTGACAGTTCACTACAACTCTGTCTCCTTTAGGATTCAGATTGCAACTCATTTGTGTTATATGCTTCCTTGCTTTAACCTGTAAATAACTCCCATTTCTTTTTCCTAGTTAATAAACCTTTAGATATTTCATTACAGGATTAGCTATAGGCATGGTCTTTGGTGTAAGATCTAAGGTACTGGGGTAAGTGACTGGTCTCTTGGGACTGGAAGCAACCTGAATGTTTTGTGATTTTTTTTCTTTGGATGTAAGTGACCAATTATCATCACTAAGTCCAGTTTGTCTGGGTGGCAAGATGGACTGCAGAGTCAAAGGGGACTGTTGGTGACTCCATGGTAAGACTAGTATAGTAATCCAGGAGTAATCCAGGCATTTGCATTAGTTACTTATTTGGTGAAATCTAATTATAGAACACACCACCAGCTTGGGCTGTCTTGGGGTGTGGGTCCTGTTTTTGACAGTCTGCCCTGAGGTAGGCACTCAGGTTCGTGAATCACTCCAGACAGTGTGCCAACCTAAAGGATACATATTTGTAAGCTATACTTCATGATATACTGTAGTGCAACTGACATTCAGACCTAATTATACTTAAGCTTCCAAAATCCACCAGCTACTCTCACCACATCCACTTGCATAGCAGACCAGTCGGCATATTTAAGAAACTATTCACAACAAATCATCAAGAGTTACAATCCAGAAAATGAACTGCATTGAAGGGAAAACATTCATACCAAATTAGAAACAAACATAATTTCTCATTTAATTGTAAATACACAGCGTTTTTCCAAATGAAACCATCTGCATCTTCTTGCTTAATTAGAGTACAATTTGTCAAAGAGAGGGAAAAAATCTAGCAAGATTTATGGTTCTTTTTCTTTCTACAGTGAATCCCATCAAAAATAACTCTGTCAGGACTTTGGTCCCACCTTTCCCCACAGCCTACAAAATGGGTACCCATTCCTCAGCCATATGCAGTGCCTCCTGTCCCCCACACTGGGACAGGTGATCTGGGAAATCTGCTCAGGACAGTAAGGGGGTATATCAGACCCCTAATTCCTGCAAAGGCACCTTGAGCAAATATCATTCTAGCCTTCAGTGATCAGTTCTTTAATCTCTATTTCAATACATAGTTCAGAAAAGAGCTGAAAAGTGCATGGGATTCCTGTGGATGGGTTAACAGTTCTAGTTTGGTACAGATTCAGTCAGTTTGAAACCTTATTGCGGGACCCGGAAGGCATTTGTAGTGAAACGAACCCCCACATTTACACACATCAAACTGCAAACTCCGCAACTGCCCTGCCGGAGTGCTCTGTGCTCCTGCTGCACTTTACCCAGGCCCAGGGGCTGAGGTGGTTTCATTTCCTCTCGCTATTGCACTCTTCACTAGAATTGATCTTTAGTTTTGTTTTCAATGGATTGGAAGAAATGTTGTCTTACTGCATATCCGGGTGCTGATTAATTATTTACGTTCCAGAGCAAAGAGGCAGGGGCAATAAATTAGTCGTATCAGCTCCTAAAGGGGATAGTGGAATAATTCTTTAATGTGCAATCCCTCAGCAATAATAAGTGCCCCTCCAGCAACAATCAAAACCTCACCACAGAGATATGGGTGTAACCAGGACTGCATTCTCAATGGGGATGCATGGGACATATAGCCAATGGCAAAGGTCACCAATTCTATGGACCAGTGCAGAAGGGACAGTTTTACAAATCTGCTATCTTGTACTTGGGTCTGATTACAGGCTTTTTAATAAAGACTGTGCAAACCCATGCATAACCAAGCCAAATTGATAGAAAGGATGTCAGTGTAATCTGGATAAGTAAATGTGACAAAGGGTAAAATTTGCAAAAACAAGTTAAACACTTAAGCCCAGTTCATCAAATGTGCCTCACTCCTTTGGTTTCATCATGGTGGATCTGCATTGTTGGAGTCCAAGGGCTTGTCTATCCGGTTCCGCAGTTCAGAGCATGGGGGCATGAACTGCAGCACACAGGAGACAACTTTTCTGAGAACCAAAATCAAAAGAAAATGTCTATTTGAATCAAAATGAAATTAAAACTCCATCTCTTTTAGAAATTTTCTCACAAAAATAAAAAAAGTTGAAAGAATTTCAAGTGAAAACTTTCCGTTCACAATTTTCCACAGTTAAATAAAGGTGTTTTTGAACAGTTCTACTGCCCTTGAAACGTGGATGTTGCTTAAAGACAGCAGGAGGCTGGAGGCATTTCATATGAGTTGCCAGTGGTGACAACTGAATAGAAGATGGTTGACTTGAGAGAAGTAGCATTGAGACTGACTTTAGGGGATTGAAGTCAGCACTGGTCCTTTTTGGTCATGTAGCATGCCTTGGAGATAAAGTCCTTGCACAATGAGCTCTGAAGATGGGACTTGAGGTTAGGAAGGAACACTGCCCAGTCATAATCTGGTAGCAGTCACGTGTTTGCCAGCAGTTAACCCAACTGTACCATGTCAGTAATTATCATGTGGAGCTCTTAGACACCTGAAATAAAGCCATACAATGTAGGCATGGACACTTGATGCTATTGAACTCTGGTGTCTAAGCGTGATTGTGGTATCTTCTCCCCCTGCAGGGCAAATCCACTGAGGGCATAGATTCACCAAGCCACCAGCATGGGCAGTGGGGAAGAAGTGTGAGAGTATGCTGTGCTCCATCTATTCTCAGCGGGTAGACTGTCTCTTAGGGACTGCTGCCAGCTGGTGTGAATTAAAGAAGCCCTCAGATTGCTTAATTTAACACTAGTGTCAGGGCTGGGTCAGAGAATCTGGAAGTCAAAAACAGCTTCCTGATGCCTTCCCGATGATCAGCACAATTGAGTATAATAGAGAATATGACCCATAACGTTCAAGCTCTTCAATATTTAATACAGCCTACTGTAATTTATGTAACATGCCTGTTAATAGTAGTATCTAATTAAAAATGTATTAAAAGTGTGTAAGTTAATAGAATAAATCCATTAGATCCCTTCTGCTAAATTAACATTTCAAATTTGTAAAGCACGCCTTAATGAAACACCGCTAACAAGAATATTGTACAAATTAATTAGCTGCCTTTAATACAGTGAGGTAATTTTTGGAGTAGTGGGCCTTATCCCCTCATCAATTATGGTCAAAGCTGACAAACTTCATTGGGTGGGCATGACTGAAAATTATATTTCCTGGCTTGTCACAGATTTATAGGAAAATTATATTAAAGTTGTGCACATTGAACAATTGACTCTCAAAGATTATAAATGGTTTATGGGGCAGGCAAGCTTGAAACAAAAATGGAAGTGTTTTAAAACTGAATTTTTAATCTGCAGTTCAATTACATGCTTCAGTGCATTCTGGCAATAGTAAAGGTTGAAGAGGTTTCTGAGCGCTCAGTGTAAAGTATCAATGGGATCAGATCAATGGTGTTAATGGGATCAGAATGTATCCTCAAACAGATCTCCCAGAGATATGGAGATCTGTTTGTATAACCCTTCTGCCAGGTGAAGTTGGCAGCAACAAGGGTCAGGTTCACTATCTAGTCATTCCTCTTACCATTGCAAAACAGAACTGGCTCAAGGCCCCACCCAGTAATCTGGGAATATTTAACACAATCCCTGGATGCCGCTGAGTGGCAATACTTCCCCACTCACAATCATTGAGATCTTTATATAACAGACGAGAACTTTTATTACAAGGGAAAGGGAAGCAAGCATCAGCCTGGGAAAACACCACAACCGTATTCAAAATACATGCGATCATAAGCAAAACACCAATCCCAGAATACATTGGACGGTGTCCTTCACCTCAGTTTCTCACCTTGCAGTGTGAAAGTCCAACAAACGTATGTACTTTTAACACGCCACTCACCTGTCCCTCCACTGCACCACACTCATAGTTGCTGTCCTGGGCCAATGAAGACCCAGATATCATGTGAGTTCACCTCCTATCTTAGAGGTGCTGGGCACTGAGTGATTCCTCAGCTGCTGCTGCAACTGGCTCCTAGTAGCCGCCTACTAGGCCGCATTGCTGCCTCCTACAGCCGCACAGTCATTCACTCCACTCCATTGTCACTTTCTCTGTTGTCACCTGCCTTTCTGTTGCCACCTCTGTGATGCCATGTTTTGAGGTCCCACCCAGCTCTCAGTGATGTCAGCAATTAGCGGGGAAACCTCACTGCTAGGGCAGGCTATGCAGTCTCTTTCACTGAAACACTGTACCACAGCAGGTCTGAGGCTTAGCACTTAGACCTCGTTATCGGCAATTTCAGCTCTAACAAGCACAAAAAACCAAAAGACTCTCAACTAAGAGTAATCAGCTCTGTTTTTAAACAATGGAGAGAGGAAGGTAAAATGGCATCTAAGACCCCTAGACAGAGCCTTGTGCGGGAGGTCAGACTAGATGATCATATTGGTCCCTTCTGACCTATGAGTCTATGAGTCTATGAGTCTATCAGGTAGGAACACTTGCCCCCATCAGCTCTCTCTTTTCACTGTGATTTGGCATCCCCACTCCCTGCTTAGTGAGTGCAGTTCAGTTTTGTGTGACCCCTTCAAACAGGGCAGGCTAAGCACAGTTTTCTGCATTTTATTCATACAATGAGGATAACAACATGTCATTACCCCTGCACTCACCACTAAAGTGATTTGTAACCTGACACCAACCAAAATTGATGAATAATTGGGCAACAAATTGGGAACACAGGTTTGTCTGCTGAATACCTAGGCAGAATAGATGTGTTCATGTAAATACGGTCTGGTCCTGAAGTCTTTTCCTCCCAGCTTATCACTGGATGTCAAGGGAGAGCTCATTCAGATCCTGCTTACACTTGCAAATTAAGTACCCAATTCAGGAAATCAGCCTAATTCAGGAAGTACATAAGCATATACCTAAGTCCAACTGAAATCAGTGGGACTTAAGCTCATACCCTTCTTGAATAGGGATGGATGTAAGCATGTGCTCATTTGCTCTTCTAAATCATAGCCAAAGCATAGAATATAGCCCCATAAGGGTTGGATGCTCACCAAATATTTGAAGACATGTGCATTGATATGGGAAAACAAAGTGGCAAAAAGACTAAATTTCCCTATTCTAATTCATTTGCATGGTCAGAGCCTACAATGCCTTAATATTCTTTCTTTAACTCTTAGGAATATCTAACAGTTGCTTGGAAAGACAGCTAATTCCTGTGATGTCTTCTTTTTCACAGAGAATATTTATCTAATACTTGACAGTCATGGATCAGGTTAATACAAATGTTGGAAAGACATGCATTCCCTACCTTCACTAGCATTTAGAGAAGAGCAAAGAGTAATCTTGATAGCAGCAAGTCTCAAGCACTTAAGATAAAAGCTAATCAAAATTAATATCTGCACATCTTGAATATTGCATACATTTGAGTAAGATGAAGAATATTTCCATGTGTTCATCTAGTCCTTTTCAAGCACCTGTTAAAAATTACTGTAACAAGTTTTTTCATAAGTCAAAAAGAACTTCATAAAACTGTTCATCCACTTTCTAAATGCCTTTGAATGTCCACATTTGAAAAGAACTCCCTGCTCCTGCTCTTTCAGCTTTCTTGACACCACTTAGAATTTTGCCTGAGGAAATTTTGTAGGACTGGGCTTTTTACTTGAAAGTCATCTTTAAGACACATGTAAAGGTTTCAAGGGAACTTTGACTCATATAGCAATAGTTTGATACACAACATACACAATCCACCTGTAAACAAAAGCATGGGAATTCTGTACCAGTTGTTTCATATCCCATGGGGAAAACAACAACAACAACAAAAACACCCTAAACAAGGCAGACAGGCAAGATAACCGTCGTTACCAACACTGCACGTTTTTCTAAAGAAGAAAGACCTGAACTTACTTCTTCACAGTTCAAATACTCTTAAGTCCAGCCTCCTCACACCCATTCAATCTGCCCGAACCATCCTCTCCTTCCTACAGCACCTTTTCTCTGTTCCCAAAAAAGTATGGGAACACAAGCAGACCTTGCAGAATGCCCTAAAGCTCAAGAAACTGGCTTTGATAAAGCTCTTTTCATTTCAGTCAGTTTGAGCATCTCCAATAACTTATCTGCTGCAGTACTGCAGCTAACCATTTAGAGCTGTAAAGGACAAGCACTTTAAAGATCACTCAGAAATCCATAGGAAGCCAGTGATGTTCATGAAACACATGTTATATTCTCTTTATAAAGCCTTATTTAATAAGCAGGTTGGGACAGTCTGATGGAACCTGGAAATATCCACATGGTTTAGACTTTTGCAGAAGGCATTGCAAAATCGTAATTGTGGTTGCAAAAGTTTGGATAACGAAAATGAGCCCTGCATTCAAAAGAAAAGAACATAACCTTCATGCCAAATGAAGATGATTAAGAAGCACATTTCACCACTGCTGCTACTTAAGAATCCAGTAGCAACCTGAAGAACTCAGCTTTTGCTAGAACTATGACACCATTGTTTTACTGGTAATCGGGAGATTAAAGAGAGAGTGTGATTTAGGTTATAATACAACTTTAAAGCTTGAGATCTTTTAAAATTATTATCCTACACCAATAAGGGCTGTTTATTCATGAGCAGGCATCCACATCACCAGACTTTGTATGAATGGAATTTTAAGCTCTCACATTTAAGGATTCACACAAGTAGTGGTATATTTCATATGGGATGGGTACTGCTTGGCACTACCAATGGATAGACATCTCCTCACCACAGCCTTGCTACAGGTCCAAGTAAATGAGCCAGGCACTGCCCCCCTCAGAACTAGGACGACATGCACGCAGACCAATGAAGCTTACAGTGACATTCCAATGATTAATGCCATGATGTCTCTGCAAGCCCCATGTGTTCCAGAAAAGATTTAAAACAGTCTCAAATTGCCTGATCCTGTTTTATGTTGCCCCCCATCCCCCCAAAATTAAACAAAATCTCTCCCAGAGAGAGAGCCCTCCTCCTGACTGTAACTAAAATTCACCCCTTTGTAGATGGCCAGCCTGAGATGCGATGGTGATTTCTGTACTATACAGAGAGAGAGAGAGAGATGTGGGTCTTTAATGTCTCCATTTCCTGGTATTTGAGCATGAAATAGGCAAAAGTGATTCTACTGTCATCTCAGCCTGGACCCTGTAGCCACACTATCCTGAGTGTCTGAAAATAGGGTTTTGTAATGGGAATGCTTAGACAGCCTTAACTATTGCTTCCATTAGAATTCCCATCATAATAGATTAAACAACATCCATTTTCCATGTTGCACATGCATGTGACTTTGGGAGCCATGCTTAAGCTGTTTTCAAAATGAAATCTGTGCCCAATATACTTATGTAAGGTCTGAATGAATTCTCTCTGACCCTCTTTTGATGAACTGGGGTGAAAGACTTCAGGAGCAGACTGTATTTGCATAGACACACCTACTTTGTCTAAGCTGGAGAGCAGGCTGGTCTGTGGATCAAAGTGAATCTTAACTCAAAACAACTGAAATTGATCACTTAGGCAGACCACACTGGTCAGCCGATCATATACGCAAAGTGGGTGTGTCTGTGCAAATACGGTCTGCTCCAGAAGTATTTTCCCTCAATTCATCAATAGATGGCAGAGGAGAACTCATTCAGACCACTGCTTACACTTGGCACAACGGATTATTTTCTGTTTACACTAGCTGTTTGTGCAACTTTTGATACTATGAAGTTAAATCTATGCCAAACATTTTAAAAACAAACCCACTCTGCAGATGACTTTCCACTGTTATTGAGGAAATGATCAGTTTAAAATAAAAAAGAGAAGGGGGGAAATCTACTGAAGGTTGCAAAGGGTATAGGGAAAAATCCTTGCATGCTTGGTGTACAGAGGGAATACAGGCAGTGATAGACTGACCCTGCTTTGCTACTGTACATACACAAAAATATACCATTAGATTTATAACCAGTCACGCACCAGGCTCAAGACTCAAGACCAAGAACATTTTGTATTTGTTTTTATCTTGTTCCCCTGTCAGGTAGCTTGTTCTTCAGTACAAAACCAGCTGGAATTTTACAGAGAGTTAGAAAAGGAGAGAGAGTCCAACACTTGTCTCAGGTAGTGGTGAAGCTTTTACAAGTGTGGTGCCATCATTGGAAGCTAGACCTTTTCACACAAAAGTCTCCTTGAAGCTCCATGGAGGTAATAAAGATGTTGTCAGTTTCTTTCCCCCTATTTGTGGTAAACCTCACTTTACCTCACCTGCAGTGTTTGAAAGTTGTTACATCTTTGTAATTTTGTAATTATGGTCAGGCCTATGCAATCTTTGAGCTATACTTCTAATGTTTCTCAGTAAACAATAAACTTTATCCCAAGCTGAGAGACAAGAAAGTCAAGGAAACTGGATGTACCAGTAATGCAAGAGTCAGTCAAGGCATCATATCACAAATGGAAAGAAAAGAGTATCTAGTGGTTAGAACAAAAGTTTGCTTCAGAGCAAATGTTGATCTTTGAGCAAGTTGCCTCTTTGCGCGTTTTTTCTGTCATGCAATACTGCCAGCCCCAAGCATTTAAAAAACAGAAATCTAGCCCCTAAAATAATTAGATTGGCTTAGAAATGATGCTTTAAAAAAAAAACCTGTTGGGTTCTTTATGTTTTTATGTGCCTCCCTGTTTTTGAGCCTTTAGGTTTACACTCAGGTCATGTTTCAAGCTTTCTTCTGCATCCATAAGAACTAGAAACTTATTTTTTTAAATAAAAACTGAGAGTCTCACCTAATCATATGACTCCAGGTGCTTGGGCTTAATGAAACACACCACATACCAAATATTGCAAGACTTGCAATAAAATCATAAGGGTTGGCAACACTGCACAGCTCATGAGTCATCAAGAGCAAACTTTTATTGCCAAAAAGCTGATATGAAGCAATACTGCTTGGAGCAAGAGAACTGTCAATTGGCCATGTGCTCCTGGAGACCAGAAACTATAGAAAGGGAGCTGGAACCCTTCATTGGCCCAATTTGTTCCTTGCAGTCTTGGTGCACGAACAGTATTGACCTAGGACCAAATTTCCTCTCCCCATTTGGTGGGTACAGAAAGCCTCTGACAATGATACACAACTGGGTGTGAGATACTGGGTGCAACTTCTCCATGCCATGGAGCTTCAACTCTATGGAGCCTCCTGGTGTAGTCATGCACAGCAGCTCTTTTGGGTGGCGTATGCAGGCCCTTTGGACTGGAGTTGAAGCTAGGATCCACTGCTTCATGGGTCTGACATTCAGAGAAGAGGGAGGGCCTCTGGCACCATGGAGGTTACTCCAGCCTTAGGAGTACTTGCCATGGGAGTATGTCACATTCACTAAATTCAGAATAGCACAGACAATTATGCCAGTGCAGTTTGTTGTTTACAGATGTGAATGACTGCGATACTACAGGTGTGCCTACAGAACATACAACTGTAACAATAATTGCAGGATTCATTTCATAATTGTTCCAAGGTCAGTTTCAGCTTGTGGAGAACTTGGCAATTATACCTGAAGTTGTTAGGATAAACCAGCAGCTCTTCAGTTGTAATCAACAAGTGATTACCCAGGGTTCAGCAGTCAATTTTTGTACCTTTTGTTTCTGCAACAGCTGAAGGTTCAGCAAAGACTCACAATGACTTTGCATGAGCTGTGAGTGGGAAGTGCAGCTGCTTTCTCATTCAAAGTGAAGATGGAGCAATGGACGCATACACATTTGATGTTCCATGTTATTCTCTATTCCATTCCTAATACAGTCCAGCACACCTTACACACGTTAAAGGTGACTGTTACACATTAACCCACCATGAGGGAGCTGTCTACATTGACTCCTAGATATTTTTGCTCAGAGGTTACAAGTAATTCAGAGCCCTTCAGTCATTCAGATGCTAGCCTTTGAAACATCCCCTTCATGCGACTCTGTAGAGACCTGTCACTGTCTCTTAGGCCTTCTCTATGCCAGCACTTAGGCTGGGAAAACTTCTATTGCTCCAGAGTGTGAAAAAACACCCCTCTGTGTGACATACGTTTTGCTGTCACTAGTGCTTGTGTGGACAATGCTATGTCGGCAGGAGATGCTCTCCAGCCGACATAACTATGGCTGTTTGTTTAGGTGGCTTTATGAGCTTTCTCCCGTTGACATAATGTGGCTACACAAGTGCTCTTACAGTGGAACAGCTGTACAAATACAACTGTGCCTCTATAACTTTCAAGTATAGACTAGCCCTAAGTGTGGGCTTTCAAGTTTTCTCAGCTTCTCCTGACTGATCCTCCTTAGCTCGCTCTCAGTCATGTCAGTTCATGTCAGCTGCCTGGAGTTGTGATCAAACTATTTGCTTGCAAACAGGAGAAACTTCCTCCCCTCCCCACTGGCTATGCTCACTATCGGGTTTGTAGACACCTTTACAGGAACATAAAGCTGCCTAAATAGGTGCCTAGGAATTTGCCCTGTATAATAGCAAGCAGTGTTTAAAAGATAAATAGCACTCCACACACCGTCAAGGGCTTAAATCTTACAGTGGTTTGGGCAGGGCAGCAATTCTGTTCTGCCACATCTACAAAAGAATAGACATTTGATGACCCCACTTAGGTGACAGGGGGGAAAAAGCTCTTGGATTTTTTTACAACGTTAAGTGAAAATGTCAATTTGGTTGACTGATGTCTCTAAAAGGTAGAGTCCATTTCTGGGAGAAGTATGAAGTTGACTTTTATGCTACATTTGTTCCCATCCTCAGCATGACAGCATGTCTCGGGATCAAAGCGTTTTCCCCCCTCATTGCAACAATGCTGAGTGTCTCTGAAAAGAATGTCACTTTGCTGTTATTATGGGAACAAATTCATCTCTGGTGTTAACTCAACTGAATTCATGGAACTACAGCAAGGTTGGTTTGACTAATAGTTTGGCTAATGAAGGATAATTGGAAGGCTTGTTGGCCTTATAGCCAAACAACTTATGAAGCCAATGAACTCTGCTTGAATCCCAACCATGATCAATGTGACTGATAAATTTGCTATTTAGATGGCTTTAAAGAGTTCTCTTTGTCAAATGCTCTTATCTTCTATCCTTGACATCTGGTACTGGTGATCAGGTAACAGAAATTAACCTGGGCAATGGCTGATTTACTTCTTAATTTGCCATCTTTCAATAGAATTTCCACTATTATGGAACCATTGAATAGTACAATGCAGTTTCTTATTCTTCTGTACTACTAGTGGATAATACCATGTACTAAATAAAAATGGCATAACCAATGTTACTCAATTGTTGTTCCTTTGTTACTCAGTTGATCACTTTCCACTTTCCAAAGCTCTATTGGTTTTTCCCCTATGCCCTTTAAATAATTCTCAGCCCACTAAGACAAGTAACTCCAGGCATGACTGTGATGCATGTCCTAAATAGCAATCTTCAGTGTGAAATACTTATACTGGTGTTGTATGAAAGTTTGATTACTATATTCAGTGTACGCTGCATAAATATATTCCCTGGAATTATGAAATAGATTTACAGATGATAATTAGAGCTGGTTGGAAAATGGGGGGATTTCTGCTTTTTATGATTTTAAGCAATTTCATTTAGATGAATTTCCAGCTAATTCTAATTATTTTTTCTTTCGCCATATCTGTCTTTCATCTGAATTAAGACTCCTTTCCTCCCCGTTCTAGTTATTGCCTCTTCACCTTTTCTCTCCCATCATGTCTCCTGTACAACAGAACAACTGATATTAATGAATAACTTTCCGCACCTGTTTTGTTCATGCTTTGGGGACGGAGGACAGGTTTACTACTGTTTTGACACAGCTGCACTGATGCAGCTGTGCTGCTATAGTGCTTAAATGAAGATGCTCCTACACCAATGTGAGAGCTTCTCCTGATGGCATAGTTAATCCATCTTTCTGAGAGATGGTTGCTATGTCAATGGGCAAAGCTCTCCCATTGACATAGTTCTGTCTATATGGGGGGTTAGGTCTGGGTGATGTAGTTATGCTGGTATAGGTCTGTAGTATAGACATGGCCTGAGACTGACTCTTCTCCAGTTGGCCATGGAGATCCTGACTGGAGCCCTACTACATGACCTGTATCCCATCACCTTCAACTCAGGCAGTTACAGGAGAATCAAAGCAATTGTCTCAAATAGCCAAACTATCCCTAGCTACTACACACTGACAATGGGTAATTTCTAGGTTTCTCATGTTTGGACTTACTCTAAATAACATCTTATAATATTTAAAAACCACATTCAAGTCTGTATGTATGTGTCTGTGTGTGTATGCTACTTTGCACCACATTCTGAGGTGCTGCGTTGGTTTACATTCCCTGTGCCTGATTCATTGTTGCCAGGTGGCCATTTCATGTTGGCTTTACCAGTGCAAATTGGATGTAAATCAACCTTATGCCCCCTTGGGCATAGAACAACAAAGAAGGCCCTTCCCATTAGGCACAGATCCAATTACCCTGGCTCTATTTTCCTCCTGGCTTCCTGAAAGAGCCCCTCCTCCCCAGGCAAATACATGTAAAAAAACCCAAAGCAAATAAATTGTCAAAGAAAGTGGTGTCCTCTGAAATGACTTACATTGTTTTATTTTATACCATATATTAGTGCACATCTCAATATTTTGTACATAATAAAGTGCGTCTGTAACTCCAAGTCTGCAGTCCCACATTATTCTAGTGCACCTCCAAACATATAAACAGAAGTAAAAACAACAATAGAGGCAGGATTCTTCAACTTTCACAACTGAGAGGACCACCATGGATCTCTGAGAAACAAGATTTCTTGTTAGAAAATACACCTAATTTTTTTCCCCTTTAACTTCAGGATTGAAGATTTCTCAGCATTTTGAGGTTGAGAAATATACATACAGGATTTATGGATTCCAAGGCCAGAAGGGACCATTGTGATCATCTAGTCTGATCTCTTGAATAAAACAAGCCAGAGAATGTCCCCAAAATAATCCCTAGAGCATATCTTTAAAAAAGTTCAATCTTGATTTAATAATTGCCATCTATGGAGAATCCACCACAACCTTTGTTAAGGTTGTTCCAATAGTTAACTATGCTCACTTAAAAATGTATGCCTTATTTCCATTCTGAATTTGTGTAGTTTTAACCTCCAGCCACTGGACCATGTTATGCCTTTCTCTGCTACACTGAAGAGCCCATTAATAAATATTTGTTCCCCTTGTAGATACTTATAAACAAACAAATCACCCCTTAACAGTCTCCTTGTTAAACTATATAGCTTGAGCTCCATTATTCTATCACTCTAAGGCATATTTTCTAAACCCAATTGTGACTTTTCTCTGAACCCTCTCCAATTTATCAGCATTCTTCTTGAATTGTGGACCCCAGAACTGGACACCGTATTTCAGCAGCAGCCACACCAGTTCAAAATACAGAAGTATTATAATGACAAGATATTGCCTTCGACTAGCAATGAGGCTTTTTTAAACCTGGCATCTATCCTACTGGATACCTACTGGAACACTGAGGATATTTGTATATCAATAAAAGATTCTGCCTATTTCACTTCTAAGATCACTTTCTAAATGCATTCCAAGTCTTTCACATTTTCACCTAATTGCTCAGCTTATACAAGTTTTCACTCATATAATGGAAAGGTCAAACTGAGATTGCTGTTTGACTCAAGTCACTGACATTCCTCTGGCATAAAAGATTTTGTTTTGTGTACCCACAATCCATACTCCCACTGCAAATATAAAATCACAAGCCTCCCATTTTTCATTTGTCATGGAAATAGTCAGTAAATAAGAATACTTTTCTCTTTATTGAAGAGGGTGATTATTTGCATTATATTGATTTGTTTTTAATGTACTCCTGCTTTCATAGAATCATAGAATATTAGAGTTGGAAGGGACCTCAGGAGGTCATCTAGTCCAGCCCCCTGCTCAAAGCAGGACTATCCTCAGCTAAATCATCCTGGCGATGGTTTTGTCAAGCCTCAGCTTAAAAACCTCTAAAGATGGAGATGCCACCACCTCCCTAGGTAACCTGTTCCAATGCTTCACCACCCTCCTAGTGAAAAACTTTTTCCTAATGTCCAACTTAGACCTCCCCCACTGCAACTTGAGACCATTGCTCCTTGTTCTGTCATCTGCCACCACTGAGAGTAGCCTAGCTCCATCCTCCCTGGAACCCCCTTTCAGGTAGTTAAAGGCTGCTATCAAATCCCCCCTCATTCTTCTCTTCTGCAGACTAAACAGGCCTAGTTCTTTCAGCCTCTCCTCATAAGTCTTGTGCTCCAGCCCCCTAATCATTTTTGTTGCCCTCCTCTGGACTCTCTCCAACTTGTCCACATCCTTTTTGTAGTGGGGGGTCCAAAACTGGACACAATACTCCAAATGCGGCCTCACCAATGCTGAATAGAGGGGAAAAATCACTCCCCGTGATCTGCTGGCAATGCTCTTACTAATGCAGCCCAATATGCTATTAGCCTTCTTGGCAACCAGGGCACACTGCTGGCTCATATCCAGCTTCTTATCCACTGTAACCCCCCGATCCTTTTCTGCAGAACTGCTGCCTAACTCGTCAGTCCCCAGTCTGTAGCTGTGCATGGGATTCTTCCTTCCTAAGTGCAGGACTCTGCATTTGTCCTTGTTGAACCTCATCAGATTTCTTTTGGTCCAATCTTTTGGTCCAATTTGTTTAGGTCCTTCTGTATCCTATCTCTCCCTTCCAGGGTATCTACCACTCCCCCTAGCTTAGTGTCATCCTCAAACTTGCTGAGGGTGCAATCTACCCCCTCTTCCAGGTCCTTAATGAAGATGTTGAACAAAACCAGCTCCAGGACCGACCCCTGGGGCACTCCACTTGTGACCAGCTGCCAGCTAGGCATGGAGTCATTGATCACTACTCATTGAGCCCTTTGCTGTAGCCAGTTCTCTATCCATTTTATAGTCCATTAATCCAACTCATACTTTTTAACTTGCTGATAAGAACACTGTGGGAGACTGTATCAAAAGCTTTGCTAAAGTCAAGGTATATCACATCCACTGCTTTCCCCTCATCCACAGAACCAGTCACTTCTTCATAGAAATCAATCAGGTTGGTCAGGCATGACTTGCCCTTGGTGAATCCATGTTGACTGCTCCTGATCACTTTCCTCTCTTTTAAGTGCCTTAAAATGGATTTCTTGAGGACCTGCTTCATGATTTTTCCAGGGATTTAGGTGAGGCAATCATTCAGATATGAACCGCTTTGGGGCAGACAACTGTTTGGAGTAAGTTACAATAATTTAATTTTATATTTGATTAGCACTGGATCATTATGATAACATCTCTCCCTGGGAAATGAGTCACCTTTTCATGGATTCCCACTGGAAATCTAGTGAATAGTGAAACCATCATCTTTCAGAATAAATACTTCCCCCCATGAGGATACTTTTTATTAGAATCCTTTTGAAACCACCATTTTGGTGCTACAGAAAATGCCTGTTGACATCAAGTTGACACCAAAAATTAATGCTTTCCATTTATGGACTGATCTTTTGTGTTGAGGAAACCTTTTAAAACAAATAATGCCACATAGTAAAACAGGAACATTTTGCAGAGGAAGGTATCGACAAAAAACAGATCAATAGCCAAGGTCTTAGATCTCTACCAAGCTGAGGGGTCTGGTCACTGGCCTTTTCTATTATTTAACTTAAATTATTTAACTTTTCAAACCCCAGAAGCCTCCTTAAACAACAAAGCACATTTATACTTCTTTTTTTAGTACCAGTGAGCTAATTATTGCCAGTGCTGTTGTACTGAAATTGAAAACTATAGCCATATGCATATGGTCCTTGTCACCATACAACTCACTGTTCTTAATGGATTTTTATCCTCACAACACTCCTGTGAAGTATTAGGGAGGTACTATTATTGCCATTTTACATGGGGTGGGGGAGGAACTGAGACACTGGGTAGATTAAATGACTTGCCTAAGGTCACACAGGAAGTTTGTAGCTAAATCAGGAATTGAACCCAGGATGCCCTAGTGTACAGTGGTCATCTTATTTTGGGAGGCAAAACAATGAGTTTTCTGAAATATAAAGTGAAGCAAAAAGACATTTTGTCTTTCCTTCATGAAGGAAACCCTTTGAAGGGTATGGGTGTGGTCCTGAAAACATGGATCCTGGTTATGACTGAAAACCAGTAGCTCTGTTTAAGACTGAATCCTTTGGAGAAAGTCCACTTTACTGAATAGGAAAGGTAACTATTAGTATGTGTAGACTGATGATTGCTTTTATGTTTTATTTTATTTATAACCTGTCGTTCTTATCACCCTTGCTCACTATCCCAACATTTTTTTCTTGGGTCTGCCTGGCAATGAAGACCAAATCCCCAGTGTGCCCCAGGATGGTCAGAAGCCACACTGGGTTTCCAGGAGAATCTCCTCAGCGATGTGATGAAGGCAGTTCAGGAGGATGCCCGCTAGAATCTTACCTGCAATGGAAAGGAGGCAAATCCCCCTCTAGTTCCCACAGTCAGATTTGTCACCCTTCTTGTAGATAGTCGTGCTGGTCATGTTCTTAAAATCACCAGGGATGTCCTTTTCTTCCCAGAGGCAGACAATGAGCTGGTGGAATTATGACATGAGTCGGAAGCTACTGGCATGGTAGACCTCTGTGGGTATATCATCTGCCCGCAGGTTTTGTTGGTTTTCATCTGTTGGATGGGCCGCTTCAGCTCTCCGATGGCTGGTGAATCGCCAAGGGAATCATCCACTGGGCTTTGCAGGATGGCTTAGAGGGTCTCCTCCGATACGGTGGACTCTTGGTTGAGGAGGAGTTTGAAATGCTCCTTCCAATGCTGACAGATAGCATTGTCATCCTTGAGGCGTCAGGAGCTGTCCTGTGATTGGAGGGAGTTTTGTCCGATGGATCAGAGTCCATAGGTTGTATAGGTAGCCTGGAAGAAATAACGCATGTCATGCTGGTCGGCATAGCCCTGGATCTTGTTTGCCTTCTCCACGCACCAGATGTTTTTCATGTCGCAGGACCTCAGCCCTCAGCTGGCGGTATACTGTCATCTTTCGATGGGTTCGTGGATGGCTTTGATGGGCGATGAAGGCTGCTTGTTTCCGCTCAAGGAGATCATAGATCTGAGTGTCATTGGCATCAAATCAGTCCTGATTTCATGGCAATGCAAACCCAACAGTCCGGGTACTGGCATCCTAGACAGCGGACTTGAGTTGCACCCAGTGTCCCTGGATGGAGGTGTCATCAGCAGTAGGGACTTGCTCCAGTGAACTGTGCAATTGGGCCTGGAACTTCTTCCACTGTCCCGGATCCTTCAAGGCTGCAACATTCAGCTGTCTCCAGGCAGTCTTCTGGGTTTTCCAGTGTCTTGGCACCAGGTGGATGTTCATCACCGAGCGCACAAGTCCGTGGTCCAACCAGCAGTCTTCAGATCTCTTCATGGCCCTTGTGATGAGCACATCCCTCAGGTCTCTGCCTCAGATGACAATGTAGTCCAGTCCAGGAGGTGACAGTACTCTGACATCAGATGCCTCCACGTGGTCTTGAGCTGGTCTTTCTGACAAAAGACCATGTTCATCACAATCAGGCTGTGTTGGACACACTTGGTCAGGAGCAGGATGCCATTCGCATTGGCCTCCCCATGCCATTCTTGTCTATAGTTCCGCTCTAGATTATGTGGTCATGTCCATCCTGGACATTGAAGTCACCCAGGAGAACAAGCTTGTCATCCCTGGGGATGGAGGTAAGGGTGTTGTTGAGATCAGACTCCATCATCAGAATACAGAGTTGGGGCGTATGCACCGATGACAGTGGCACATTGGTTTCAGTTGAGGCGCAGGCAGAGGGTCATCAGCTTTTTGTTGACAACCAGGGGGAGTTTGGGGAGCGCATCAGCGATCTTATCCCTGACGGTGAAACTGACTCCAGAGATGCGGGGTTCACGGTCTGATATCCCTTTCCATGGATCTTGAAATATATGTTGTGGGGGATGCCGATCATTGTAGCAGTGGAGATATGTCTGCAGGTTTTGCATCTGTTGTTCTGGCCAGGTCTGGTCCTGCTTTGGGTTGTTGTGTCCAGGTCTGTGAGAAGCTAACTTCTGATGATGAGTTTGGCAAGGTTAAGGGGTTGTTTTAAGGCCAGAAGAGGAGTTTCAGGAAAGATTTTTTTCAGGATGTAGTCCCATCAAGTAGGGGTTGTAATTGTTTGATGATACCCCATATGGGTTCCAGTGTGGGGTGGTAGGTGTGACAACTAGAACAACACCAGAGAAGAAGACTGCATCATGGAACGAGCTATATTTGGTCAGGAAGAGGTAATTTAATGATGGGTGCAGACAGAAATATAGAAATGAAAGATAGAAAGAATCTAATAGACCATATTCATATTCTTCTTTCACTGAAATAGATTATGTCATAGAATCTTCTGTCAAAGAAACAGGTGGGAATTTTTTTAAACTGGATTTTTTTCCTATAACCATTTCTTTGCAATCATATTTAAGTCAAGAGCACTGTTGTCAGCTAGTGTAAAAGGACTTTTCCATCTTCCATTTCTACAGTTAAATCATGGCACCATCGAAGTCAAATGAGAGTTTTCTCATTGGCTTCAATGGAGCCAGGATTTCACCCTATGATTCTATGCTGATGAAGTCCTGGGCGTCTATGGAGATAAAGTAATTTTCCTGAATATTTGCTGGCTATACTGTGTCATTGCCAGTACATTTAATTCTGATTTTAAAAGCTCATTTTGGTTTGAGATAAAACAGAAGATAACTCTTTGGTTAGCTTAGTCCTGGGTCTGTATTAAAATGAACATGTTTACTGATCCATGGTAAGTCAAGTTTGGAATCTGTAATTAGACAAAATACTAGATCTATCCAGGAACTTGGACCACAGTCCCACCACCAAAAGACCAGTACTTTTTTCATCCAGTTGCCCAGAAATAGTTACATGAATTGGTGAATACTGGGGTTAATGGGATATTTAGGTTTCTCTCCAACCTCCTTTCTATTTGCAGCTCTATAGCCAAATGACTCCTATGGCATTATTCAATTATAGGTGTTTACATTATTCATTCTAGGTAAAAAAGAAAAGACATTATGATTCCTCAGATGTGTCATCCTCCACTCCCTTTTTATACCTATCGAGAAACACAGTGAGGCTGTGCCTACACTACAGCTTATCTCAGCATAATTTGCGTCGTTCAGGGGTATGACTAAATCACTTCACTGAACGACATAAATTACACCGACCTAATCGTTGGTGTGGACAGTACTATGTCGGCTGGAGAGCTTCTGCTGACACAGCTATTGCCGCTCACGGGGGGTGAAGTAGTTAAGCCTTTCATGCCTCTGCTTGCATGCTTCTGATTACGCAATTACAGTTCAGCAAGGTATCAAAATTAGACTTGGAAAAGAACTAGAGACTAGAAGAACAGAACTAGCTTCCAGTGCCATAGGATAGACTAGATCACTTATTTAATCTCTATGATTCTATTTAGTGAACCCATAATTCTCATCATTTAAAAACTTCAGTAAAAGCATATTTAAACCACATGAATAGAGTTAACAAAACAGCTGGTGAATTTGGTTATAATTGTCTGTTTTATGAACATGGCAAAGGCCCAACAACCCTATCTCTCTTTGGTAAATTCAGTTTCACACATTTTCATCAGATGTGTTAATTACAATTTCTACTGTGCCAGAGTGAAATGCTATTCAATTAAGTAATTAGATTTTGATTTATGACCACATCTCTCGAGCTCTCCAGGTGTTTGGAGAAAACAAAATGCCTGAGTCCCAACAAAGGGAGGGGAGAAGGGAATTGAATGTCAGTGGATAAATTCTGCTATCTGCAATGTATTGTTCCATGCTGAACAAATACTCCAGTATCAGAAGCACTCGCCTCTACTGTTCAGTGTAGGGAGTTTCGAAAGTAAGAGACAACAGGACAGAGTCAACATCTACTGAAGTCAATTGTAGTCTTTCTCTTGGCTTTAACGGGTATTGGATGAGACCCAAAATGAGAGGAAAGAAGAATCAAAGGTCCCAATCCATCCATGCGGCACATCTCGCTCCACAGCACATACGCTACACAGCTGGTTAATAGCAGGAGAAGGGCATGCAACCACTGGCACAGGCAGCTACACTGATCCCATGGACTGGCAGCACTGATTCAGGTTTGAAGGAAAGGGTTGGGTTGGAAAATGACTTGACCCTCTCAGGCTAGGGTCAAGTGGGCTTGGGTCCATTTAGGCTTAAAAATTAGGCCCGGGCAGACTTCTGTTGAAATGGTATATCTATTAGGAGCCAAATGGAGGGAAAAGATAAAGGAAAGGAAAGGGAGATGAGGACATCTTCCATCAGCTCCAGACAAAGCCTCCAGATTTCCTTCTGTTTAAAGGAGCTGAAATCTATAGGGTATGAAAGTATGAAGCGACTATGACCAGCACCACAAGAAATCTAGACTTGTCATTCAGTAACTGTGATGGTGACAATTCAAAGTAAGTCTATGCTAGGGACAGTGTATCTTGTAATAAAGCAACAAGGACTGGCTGTTTTAGATACTTGTGATGTTGCTGCTTTTCACAAAGGCTACGAAATTGTCTTTAGAGCATCCTGTGACCTATGCAAGATTTGAGTGTTGGCTCAGTAACTTTGGAATTGCAAGTGGAATTATTTGAAAAGGATTTCAAAGCAACAATACTTATTCCTTTTTCATATTTAAGTAGATTATTTAATGATCCTGCAATCTACATTACTCATTACATGTAGAGTTTGTGGAAAAGAAGCTTGCCAATATCCTATTAACCACGGATTAGTTACAACAAAAGTTAAAGATAATGCTTATCTGGGCCATAGGGGCAGATAATAGAGCAGTAGAGGTACACAGGCTTTGTACATGGCTTAGCCATTCTTATCTTCAAGGACTACTATATATTGTAACTGTCTAATGATCCCTCATTGCACTTTGAGGACATCCTCATTGGGTAGTGGGTAACCCTCAAAGTGACAACTGGGAATTCTTAAGTAATCAATCTAATCAATAGATCAAGCTACAGTATCTCCTGTAAGTCCTACTGCCCAGGGCTCAACTCCACAGTCTCTCGGCTCATTGGTGGCCTCTCTGGACTTTCATCCAGATGTTGCATATACTGCTTTTCTTGTGGCTGTACTTAGGCTGCAAGCCCTACCTCCCAGCCCTGCAGGTTTGCATCTAGCTTCTGCAGCAGCTCTTGCCAGCAAAAGCCTCCTCCCTTGTTGGGCTCTCTGCTTCTGCTCCAGATGTCAGGCTGCACGATGAAGTCCATGGGACTTAAAACAGATGCTTAAAGTTTTAAGTATGTGCTTAAGTGCACTATTGAATCAAGGCCTGAGGGCAGATCTAGACTTAAAATGCTGCATCGGTGCAGCTGCACTACACGAAATCTAGACCTACCATCACTGTGTCCATTCCCGTTGGTATAACTTCATTGCTCAGGTGTGTGAATTTTTCATACCCCATGAGCAACATAATTATACTGAAGTAAGTCTGTAGTGTAGATCTGCACTGAGATTTTAAATAATGAAAGTTAAGTGTGGTGGCGTTTTGTGTCTGGTGGACATGTTTCCACTAGGAAATAGATTGAGAGGACAAGAATTTATTTCAGCTAGGCCACCTAATACACATCAAATAGTAAGTTTCCCTGTCAGTCTTGGAAAGCTGATACATTTCATTGAAGTCAACTCACTTAGAAACCAAGTGTTTTCTAAAGAATACCTATTCAGATTTACATGTTACATATGCTGTGGTATTAATAAAATCTTTTTGCTTAACAATACATTTTAAAATTAATAATTAAATAGGCAAAAAACAGAACTATAAAAAGGCCATGTAGTTAGGCAGTGCAATGAGAAAAAGAAGCCTGTTTGCAAACTGCTTGAATTGAGCTGTAATACAGATCATTGTGGTGCACAAAATTGGATGGAAAAATAGGATATTTGTTTCCTATAACACTGCAGTTCCAAGTGGAAGTATTCAGTCCTACAATGAGTCAGAGAATAAGACTATCCATACTTTTCTGAATTTATATCATACTGCCATATGGGGCCTATGTTTATTTATAAGATTTATTTTTTTTAGATTGTTGGTATGCTATAAAAATGCTCACAAAAAGTAGAGGCAAACTCTTTATATTCTCCACTGTATTACATGAAATCATTCTTTACCACCAGGTGAGATGATCAGAATTCCAGAAATGTTCGGCTCTTCCACTCAAATCATTTTTTGAAAGAGGCTCTAAAGAAAAATAAATTAGTATATGGAGAATTGATACATGAAACCATCCTTTGTTACACTTAGATTTTGCTGTTATTATTATTAAAATCTGATGACATATTTAATTGAAAAGAGATTATATTTTTATATATTGTACTTTTGTCACATTTTGTATTAAAGACCAATAAAAAAAATTCATCTGAAAGCGGAATGTACATACTTGGCACAGATAAATTATGCTGCCTCTGCCTGTGCTACACTACTATTTATAGCTGTGCTAGCTCTCACATGGGCATGTGCACATGGTCTGGGAAATCACACTGCTGTAAGCCATTGGAACTACACTCTTTTACACCAGCTGAGGATATGGTCCTTTAAGTCTGATTCTACAATCCTCATTCAGATATGTATTTACCCATTTACTTCTGTGGGAGTTTGTATGAGTAAAGAATACAACATCAATCTACTTATGCTTTAATCACCATACTTTACATGTGACAATAAAGAACTACGTGTAAAAGGAAGATATTTTTATCCTCACTTTTATTTCTGTTAAAACTGCAGTAATTCACCTAAATCCTGCATCTTGGCAGCGGGTTAGAATAATGGCACTTGTGTTCCCTTCTAATCCTATGGTTCTATGTTTCTATGATTCTAATTACAGTATACTCTAAGTTTATGTATGAACCAAATCTTCTAGGAAGAGTATGTTAAACTACTTCAATTTTTAAACCTGCCATCTTTTATCAATCTTGTATATATGTCTAAAAATCCAAACTAAAGAATAAAAGGAGTGCATGCCATGGATATCTCTACAGCCCCCCTGAACTCCCTCATCACCTGCTCCCCCTACGAGTGGTCAGACTAACCAAGATGAAGAACACACCAAGAACCAAGAATATACCAACTTGTCATCTGAAGGTTCAAGTGGTGTATTTACATCCAAACAGCCCAAAGCACAAATAGAGCTACCCACTGAAGAAACAGTGTCTCCACAACATAAAGGCAGGTTCCCTATGTTTATTGTTCAATTTTTTCCCATTTATTGAAGTTACAAAAGATGGCCACTAGTGCACTTCTTGCAAAAAAAAAAAAAAAAAAAAAAGGTTATGAAGAAGGAAATCTTTCCACCGCTACAACTGGTAAAATTGGAGGAGCTTGGTTTCCCAGACCGATCAGCAGAGCCAGTGCTGACAAACTACATGAAAAGGCTACAAAACACCAAGTCTCTGGACTGCATTGACAAGCAGAAAGCCTTATAAGCCTTTCACTGTCAAAGCCAATTTTAGAAGTACTTAATGAGGCTGTTAAGAATGCTGGAGACACAACACAGAACAAACATGGCTGTCACATCATGCTTCCTATTTAAGCAAGAGATACCGCACACTACAAACTGGAGGCCAATGTTTAGTGCATTGTCATTTTGTAACCCTATAGTTGGACACTGGTTCCAAACAACACCAGAAAATGCTCATTATCTTTCTGCAAGAAACTCAGCTGACTGGTTAGAAGCATGCGGTGCAATAGGGAAAGACTCAACTGTTGAAAAAGTAAAGACCTCTCTCACCACATTAAAAAGATTTGCTGATGAATGCACCAATGCGAGTGGGGGTCAAGTATTAAGTCATTGCATATGGTATCTTGATGTCAGTGGTAGGCCATTAGATGCATTTCTAGATGTTCAGGTTATTGAAGACACATCTGCTGCATTTGTGACAATCCACATCTTAGAAGAATTGAATGCTTGTAAATTGGACCCCAAACAGATGGCTGCTTGTGCATTTGGTGGAGCTGCAAACTTCTCTGGAAGACATGGTAGAGTCCTGAGGAAAGGTATCTGGAGGTCATAGTGGAGCATAAGCTAAATATGAGTCAAGACTGTAACACTGTTGGAAAAAAGCAAATATCATCCTGTGATGTATTAGCAGAAGTATTGTAAGCAAGACACAAGAAGTAATTCTTCAGTTTTATTCTATGCTGATACAAACTCATCTGGAGTATTGCATCCAATTCTGGGTGCCACATTTCAGAAAAGATGTAGACAAATTGGAGAAAGACCAGAGGAGAACAACCAAAATTATGAAAATTCTAGAAATAATGACCTATGAGGAAAGACTGAAAGAACTGTGATTCTTTAGTTTGGAGAAAAGACTGAGGGATGGGCATCATGACAGTTTTCAAGTACAGACAAAGTTTGTTACAAGGAAGAGGAAAAAATATTCTCATTAACCTCTGAAGATAGGACAAGAAGCAATGGCTTAAATTGCAGCAAGGGAATTTTAGGTTGGACATTAAGAAAAACTTCCTGTCAGGTTAGTTAAGCACTGAAATAAGTAGCCTAGGGAGGCTGTGGAATTGCCATCACTGGAGGCTTTTAAGAGAAGGTTAGACAATCACCTGTAAGGGGTTGTCTAGACAATACTTAGTGCTGCCTTGACTGCAGGGGAATAGTCGAGAAGACCTCTCAAAGTCCTTTCCTTTACAATTCCTTGATTCTACGGTCTACTCAACTAGCACTAGTACAAGCTGAAGAATCTTCAAGAGTCATTAAAAAACCCATACATTTAATGTCTTTGTTATACTTGTTTTTCAACAAGAGTCCAAAAGGACTGAATGTCTTGGAAAAAATTGAAGATGCTCTAGGACTAAAGTTCAAATTAATCCAACCTGGAAAAACCTGCTGGCTTTCTCATGAGTGATCCTTGGCTATTGTCTTAAAATTACTGCAACTGTTATTACTGGCTTTGGAAATTAGCTACTAAGTTGGGATGGATCAAAGCAGTGAGGCTGGTGGACTAATTTTGCTACTATGTTCAGAGAAGACAATCATCATTCTCTCTGTTGTAAGGCTACTATTGAAACCACTTGGATCACTAAACAATGACATCCAGGTATCTGGTACAACAGTAGCAAATCTTGGATCAATCAGAGAGAGATCCATTGGAAATGTACTGGAAGAAGCAAAACCTGCAGTCCAGAAGTTGACTAATGAAGGTACTCATACTGAATCCTTTAGTGAAGAGCACAAGAAGTGTTTGTTAAGCCAGTTGAAAAAAGTACAGAGACTTGATTCTTACAAATCTACAACAGTGACTTCTGGATTTTACTCAACTTCTACATAACTTTTACAGATGCCTGTCTTATAAAACACTGACAGTTGAGTGGAATGAGGTATTACCAGAAAAGGGGCTGCCATGTGATCAGAACAGAATAGAGAACATACAGAGTGGAATGTCATACAACAAATGAATGAAGATTTAACTTCAACTTCTTTTTTATCATTACGAAGGATTCGATCGAATCACAGAGGTCAGGGATTCCATGATTTTCCATGACTTCTTCTGAGGCAGAACTGAAGCAGCTGCCAGCACTGTGCCAGCCATGGAACAGCGGACCAGAGGCCAACTCAAAGCCCACCAGACCATTGGCTCCGGCCCACTGGAGCAGTGGCTGGGGTTGTGTCAGTCCTCTTGGGGCTGAAGGAGCTGTGTGAGGCCCTGCAGTGGACCTAGAGCAGCTCCGTTTTTCTCCCCTCCACCAGAATATATTTTTATAAAAGTCAGGAACACATCATGGGCTTCCATGAATTTTGGTTTATTGCCCGAGACCAGTCCTTAACTTTTACTAAGAGTACCCATGAAAGAAACTTAGCCTTATTCATCACTAATAGCTCTATCTAAGGTCTGTGGTATGTTTCCTGGGATGAAAGAAATAGGAATTAATTTCTTGCTACTCCCAGTCACAACAACTATAACTAAGCATTTTTTTCATCATTTAATAGCATTTTGTGTTCTGAAAGAGGTTGCCTTCTGCCCGATCATGTGAGTGAACTAACAAGCATATCAGTAGAAGGATTGGAAGTACCGGACACACAGAAAGCCACCAAAGCTGAATTCACTGCATTCAAGATGTTCCTTAACATAATTGTGCAAAATTAGAACTAGAAACCAAAAAGGCTGTAGATGTAATGCGTCATAGAAAGCTTGAATAGCCAACTTTAATTTATGTGATGGTTTTAAAACATGAGTTAAATCTCATAAAATGGTCGTGAGACATTTCTTTAGTTGGTGCCTTACAGCCCACTTTCACCCTCACAGTCTTGCCCTTGGTCCCCTATAAATTCAACTCCTCCTCCTCCCAATTTCAATTCGTGGGAAAAATACTGGTGCATGCTATGGGCCCATTTCTTCCCTGACATGGTTGACAACAACGTAACTCCACTGATTCACTGGAGCTACTCTTTATTCACATTGGCGTGAGATCAAAAAGAAGCAGACTCCAAAAGGAAATGTACAAGTGCACAAAGAGGAAGGGAGGAGTTAAGTAAAGTATAGAATTTAGGCCAAATGAAGAGCTGAATCAAAGGGAATCCAAGCTGCTGAATTTGTTTTTCTTTTGGCCCATTTGACATATAAATTACATCATCTTATACCCTACTCCTACACATCACCTCTGAATTGGCTCCAGTACGATTAAGGGAGTCTAAATTATGTAAACTTAACACCAATAGGCTATAAGAGAGTAGCTTTGCAGAGAAAAGCCCCCAAAATAGACAGATTTAGATTCCTTTAAATTTAATGGTCCAAATCTAGAAGTGATGTATAGAGAGGTGCTCTTTGGGGAAAGAATGTGTTAAGGTAACATACAAGTTGAGGGGGCTGGAAGGAAGTGTAATGCATTCCAACATAGATTCGCTTTTGGTTTGGCTCTTTGTCTTTTAAACAAATTAAATATTAGGCACAATCAAAGATTAATCATACCCAGCATTTGGGAACCTAACTGAGACAAGCTTTCCTACAACCAGAACATTTTAATAGATCCAATTAAATATTCTCTTAAAGATTCATGACAAGCCTAGTGCTGCCTCCTTCCTTTAATGGCAAGAATGCGGTTAAAAGTCAAGACCATTAAAGGCTTTTTGACAAGTTTTTTTTAATTGCAGAGATTCCAAGATGAGGAGAAACTATATAAAAATGAAATGGCATCCAGTATTTTTTTTTCAAATGGTTATTTAAAGAAACAATCTCATTAAACCACCTGTAAATTCTGTGTAAGATCCATATTTTAATGATCCCAAACTAGTTTTTCATTTGGATTCCAATGGCTTGTACTTTGCCAGAAAGATTACAGGACCAGCATGATGTTTGTTAATTTTTAATAACACCACCATCATTGCCTGGAGAGAAAAAGCAACACTGTTGATCACACTGAAGTAAATTACTGTATTTTCAAACTTTTTGTTTATGCTGATATGTCAAGCCCAAAATCTGCCAGGACTTCAGTGAAACAGATCAGCTACTTGAAATTAATGATGGCTTAACTACATCCAAAAAGATCCAGCTGCCTTAGACACTTTTGGACACTTCTAGAGATTTAATATTATTTGTATGCAGGTAATATTTACAGACCTCATGCAGGAGTGAGTCTCCATTGTCCTCAGCCCCACTTCCTCCCTTCTCACCAGGTAAAAGAATGGAGCAGCATAAAGAGGTCTCCCAATAGAAGCCAGGGAAGGATTCCTCTGGTGCAGGCACTACAGAGACAGACATAAGGCTACCTTCCTAGAGCACCCTTCAAAGCCCTGAGATATGAGGACATGTAGGGCCAGATCTTAGGGTGGAAGGGAGTATGTCAGGGGCAGGGCTGCAGCATGTGGTGCTGCAGAAATTCCAGGCAGTGCTGCAGCACATAGGGCAATTGGGGGAGGTTGCTGTAACATAGACAGACCCTCAGGACTGTCTGTGTTATGCCAGGTGCCTCTTGAAATGCCACAGAAGCTGTATGGTGCAAAGCCATCCTGAAGCTGCCTTAGGTGCCCCTCTCCTGGGCTATGGAATCTCTCCCACAGAAGAGAAGCCAACCTCTGCCCTGAAGAGTTTACTTTCTGAAAAACAGATAGTTAAACAATAAACAAGCAATTGTCTGAAGTCCAGAGCTAGGAATTTAACAATGCTGTACTCAACCCACCGCCATCCCCTGAGTCCAGCTAACATTCTTTATCGCCTCTGCGTCCTGGACGGCCCCCCCCCACATAAGAGACCCAGAAGCCTCTGTCTGAGAGCATTGAGGAAAAGTTTCTCTAATTGTCAAAAAAGTATGAAGGCTCATTCTTGGACACTTCCCCTCCCAGGGGGAAAAGGGTATCCTTTATCCCTGGTGGAAGGGGGCAGAGGGACCATATGGCCTGTCCCCATGTCTCCCCTCTTGTTTCAGCTGCTTCTCCTCCCGACAGAAACACTTCGTTTATACTGTTTTGGAGTTTGTGCCTTTTCTTACTCATGGAGAGCATTATTCTTTTTTATGTCCTTCTCAGAAGTATCACCATCGTATGCCATTGCAGGAGTGACAGCTTACCGTGGGGCTATAGTAGTGAAGATGATGTCACAGAATAAGTCAGTCCAAGGCTTCCCAGAGCTACTACTCTGGTGAGCAAAAAGCATGCAGTAGGATTATGTACTGCAGTGTATGTACTGCTGCAAGAAACATGCTGCCACAATACATGCAGTCAGAATGTATATTAAAACCCAGCCATTTCTAACTGAAATACAGAGTTGCTGGAATAGCCACTTCAGCAGGCAGCGGGTGTGAGGAAAAGAACAGTAATGGAAAAAGTCTAGCTCTCTTCAATTAGGTTTCATAGCAGCAGTGAAACACAGTAGGGGAGAGCTTAGATGGGTATTTGTTTTCATGGCAACACATTCCTTTTTGCACCTAGGACTTCAATATTAGAGGCTTTGTTATCAAGCATATTATTTATGCTTGACAGCATCAACTCTACCCGTTGATTACTTTTATACCAAATGAGGTCCTTACAACTCAAGGGTGCAGAAGGAGGCAAAGGCTATTGTTAGAATAGATGCTAGATAGCTTAGTGTGAGGCACTGCTTACGATGTTTTTAGCACTTTATTTTTCAAGTAATTTAAACTAATAATACCAGAAAAGATGGACTTACGTAGTATTCTTAAAGTGACGGGTTACTTTTTTCATTTAAGTATGTTGCGTCTGCCCTTTGTGTAGTATGCCATTCAGTCCAGGAAATGGTTTTAATGTCAGAGGATGAAGAATCAATTAATGTGAGTGAAGAGTTCTGTGATATCAAAAAAAAAAAAAAAAAAGGGAAGCATTTATACCTTTGTGAAAAAGCATCATTTTAAGTCCAATAATGTAAGTGCCTTTTTATAGGCAGCTATAGGCTTAATGAGATCAGTCTCTCCTAAATGTCCATTAGCACTGATAATTGGATAGGCTGGCCCATAGGACACCTTTAATCAAAATGAAAGACTGTGTATGTGTATATTATATATATTGCCACCCTTACTCACATTGAAGTAATACCCTACTCCATAAGAAGTCCCATTGGTTTCAGCTGGATTTAGTACTGAGTAAAAGCCCCTCTGCCATATACCGTCTGGACCACAGACTGTTATTAAAATACCATTGTTATTTCTATAAAATGGAAAACTCGTGCAACGTCAGTATTAAGTCATTAATTAAGTCACATTTAAAAAAAAATAATATAGATAAGGAACGGCAAAACCCCACTCCCTCATGTAATTGTTATTGCAGTTGGGTTGTATGGTATTGCCTTGCATTTAAGGTTCAGCACCACTGATGGAATAACTCTGTCAGTCCAGGATTGAACCCATGCACTATTCAATAAATGGCAAGTCTGATTCTGTTGCTTGTAGATGCACTGGAAGCTTTTAAAAGAAATGCATTACTTCTGCACAAGGCTCAGATGGAGAGCATACTATGGAGAAAATAGTGTTCCCAATTAAAATGAAAAAATGAGTTTAATAATTCAGAGAGAGGGCAGAATGGAAGGACAAGTTCCTCTTAAATATTTAGGGCTGTAGCATGACACTCTTACTCAGTTTGAGTTGCACTGAATTTCATGGGACATTTGTGGAGCAGAGCTCTATTCAACATGAATAAGGGTATTAGAATCTATAACTTAGCATTCAAGCTATAATATTAGATCATGGCAGCCCTTGTGAGGAATTTAAAGAAAACTAACTGACCTGGAACAGAGGGACAGCTGAAATAATGTTTGGTTGAGTTCCTTCGAGAGATTTGAGATCCTCAGAGGTCATTTAAACCTGCCCTGGAAATAGCAAGAGAGAAAGAGATAATGATTTAGCAAGAACATAGCTCATTGCTGCCTAAACTCTGACAGTGGCAGATAAGCTTTATTACCGTATTAAGACAAAGTACACATTCTAGTGGGATAATCAAAAGAAACGAGAGGTCATCTTTCAAGAGCTCTGAATTTACATTTTTAATGATTATTCCTTCAATTATCCAGGCAGTGAAAGGTCTAACACATCAATCCTTCATGTGCTTCAGGAAGTGAGAGTGCATTTCTACTATAACTCAATACCTAGCAAGTTGATCCCTACATAAGAGAAGCTTTTATGGATTTAATATCACAGCTGACTGTCTTAGATTTAAATGCAGTGACCTTTTTGGTCAATCCTAATACTGAAACTAGAGCTTCCACCCCAGAGGATGAAACCAACTAGAGAAATAAAAGGCACATTAGTAGATCATCTCCCTTTGTTCAGCTACTGTGTCTCAGTCTCATGCTACCCAGCCACCCTCTCACTCTCTCTCTCAATCCACCTCAAACTAAAAAAAAGCCTTCGTTGTCTTGCCAAAGGTGTCCAAGGACCTTTAGGACCACTTTTTTGCCCCATATTTATTACCTTTCCCTCTGACGCCATTTATTTTGGCTGTTGTTCCTGAAGCAAATCCCATATATGAACTCAGTTCATTATGGATTCAGAGTGTGTTTGTTGTTAGATTGTCTTTATAGTGCACTCTCATGTTAGTAATAATTGTATGGTTTCTTGAATGGGATGGCCAGGGGGGTACTTCAGAAATACAATTTTTCTTGTCTTCAAATAGTACCTAATACCAATTGTAATACAATTTAAAAACAAAGAGGCAGCTCAAATGAGTCCCTGGTCTGAGTCCTTTGCAAAACCAGATGTTCATTAGTGCATGTTGTCATAGAAAGTAGCAGCAGAGCAGCTGAAATGTGGAGTAGCACCAGCCATAGTTCCCAGAGAAGCAGAACTGTGGGCTTCATGAGGGATGTGTTGTTTATGTATCAGACACTGAAGCCCTGAGGCTTTGCAGTCTGCAACAGAGCAAATCAGAATGGGTTTAAAACAGCACCCAAAAGAGATATGGAAATCTCAGTATTTTTATGTAAAACTAGTATGTCATTCATCAGAAAAGTTCACTTATATACAATATATAGATATATAGATATATATACACACACACACACTATATATATTTATATACTATAAAATATAGGGCAATAAAAGATAAGATGATAAAGTAGCTACAAAATTGTTATTAAAGCTTTTACTTCTACTCCCAAAAATCGAAGTACCTCTAAATATGCCTTCCTAACTATTATTCTCAAATCATTACGCTATTAAAAGCATTCAGACAGGGCCTGTTCTCATTCTCATTGAAATCAATTGCAAACATCCCTTTGTCTTCAGTGGTTACAAAATTTACACATAAGGCATAAAACATATACCCCTTCTGTGGGTTATTATAAAGTGTAATAAAATCCCTTTGCTTTTTGTACCAATGGACAGCCTGATTTCAATTTAAAATCATCACAAAATCATCATCTCAGTCCCTGGAAAAATCATGGAGCAGGTCCTCAAGGAATCCATTTTGAAGCACTTGGATGAGATGAAGGTGATCAGAAATAGTCAGCATGGATTCACCAAGGGCAAGTCATGCCTGAACAACCTGATTGCCTTCTATGATGAGATAACTGGTTCTGTGGCTGACGGAAAAGCAGTATATGTGATATACCTTGACTTTAGCAAAGCTTTTGATATGGTCTCCCACAGTATTCTTGCTATCAAGTTAAAATAGTATGGGTTGGATTAATAGACTATAAAATGGATAGAAAGCTGACTAGATCATCAGGCTGAATGGGTAGTGATCAACGGCTCGATGTCTAGTTGGCAGCTGGTATCAAGCGGAGTGTCCCGGGGTCGGTCCTGAGGCCAGCTTTATTCAACAGCTTCATTAATGATCTGGATGATGGGGTGGATTGCACCCTCAGCATAATCACAGATGACACTAAACTGGGGAAAGTGGTAGATACACTAGAAGGTAGTGATGGGATACACAGTGAACTAGACAAATTGGAGGATTGGGCCAAAAGAAATCTGATGAGGCTCAACAAGGACAAGTGCAGAGTCCTGAACTTAGGACAGAAGAATCCCATGCACTGCTACAGACTGGGGACCGGCAAGCTAGAAAGTAGAAAAGGACCTGGGGGTTACAGTGGATAAGAAGCTGGATATAAGTCAGCAGTGTGCCCTGGTTACCAAGAAGGCTAATAGCATATGGGCTGCATTAGTAGGAGCATTGCCAGCATATTGAGGGAAGTGATTATTCTCCTCTATTCAGCATTGGTGAGGCCGCATTTGGAGTATTGTGTCCAGTTTTGGGCCTCCCACTACAGAAGGAATGTGGACACATTGGAGAGAGTCCAGCAGAGGGCAACAAAAATGATTAGGGGGCTGGAACACATGACTTATGAGGAGAAACTGAGGGAACTGGGCTTATTTAGCCTGCAGAGGAGAAGGATGAGGGGGGATTTGATAGCAGCCTTCAACTACCTGAAGGGGGGTTT
>ML675610.1:57646686-57680172 GCA_007922155.1 Mesoclemmys tuberculata
AAAGAAAATAAAGATTAATACGCAATGTAAATCTTAAATCTCTAACATTAGGCAACATCTAGATTAAGCAGTTTTCTCATCCCATTTGGATGTTCCAGTTCTCCGTATACAGGCTTCTCTCAAGCCTGGGTCAAATCTCTTAGTGTTCCAGCATTCCTGTTGCTTTCAGCATGGATGGGGGAGGAGAAAAGTCCAAGCATGCAGCCTCTGTTCCTTCTTTTATATCTTCTGACCATGTGACCAGCAGACATTGGTCCAAGAATGTCCAAGTGGGCTCTGATGAGATTGCTCAATCCCCTCCCGTGCGAGTGAGTCATGGAGTTGAACAATTTCTATTGTATAGTCTTGTGCAACTGTCATTGTACTGTGAATCCTTTGTTTACAACTTCTTTGCTAATTGATGGCTGCTGAACCCCTCCTGGCTGTGAATGCCTCCTCTGCTGTTACTAGCAAGCCTATAACATTTTTAAATAACAGAAAAATCTCATAACTTGTTCTATATTAGCAATATTCATCTTTTGACAGAACAATGGGTTTTAGCAGATTATGACCTTTCACTGGATATCTTACATGACATGCTTAATATGAATTATTACAACCATACAAAAATGATGAATATAGGGTTTACAGTATGCTGCTTTGTGGTACAGTATGTCACAGTCACCCTATTCCTACATGATTAAAACAGAAACTTACTTTTTTTTTTTACTGCATAGGCAAATGGATACTAGAAGCCAAGAAAAAAATATTTGCCTCTTGTTCCTCCATGTTACTTAATTCATGCATCAATAGGTCACACTATTGTTATTCATGGGCATTAATTTCTTCTAACACTCTTTGCTAATCTCTTCTATTCTTGTAATGATCTCAGCTAAGGGTGACACATACAAGAGAATTGTAAGAAACTGGACTTTATTTCCTGATGCAAGGCACCTGACATAGATCAGGGTTACAAAAGTGCAATGCTTCTGTCACAGGATGGGTCAGTTACCACTCACTCCACTAATTACTGTAAGAATAGATCAGATAAGATCGTATTGCAATATTGGATAAATCACAGTCTTTTATTATTTATACAGAACCACAAGTGTAAATGGTGCTTTAGCAGCATATGAAAGACAAAGTCCTTCACTCAAGGAGCTTAAAAAGTGTACATACTTCTGAATTCATATACCTAACAACAAATTGAATGCAAAAGGCAACAGACATGGACTACTTTTAGCTTTGCCTCCAATTGCTGTTTGTCTTGATTAACATTTAAGGTGATTATGAATTTTCACTTATCAAAGTTATTGCTCACATACTGACAGCAATGTGACCGCTGGTGAAGCCACTTTCCCTACAGGTTACCCTGTCAAGACCTGTCTCCCTTGTTATAGCAGGGTGTGCACTGCTGTACACCTGGGACTTGGATGCTTGCAACTTTTCCAACAAGAGGGAGGTTGACAAGGGACCCCTCGACACTTACATTAAAGTGCTACTGCCATGGTCTTAAGCTGTAGTCAGTACAGCTTCCAGATGCTTAGGGCAGAAGGACCAGAAAAGTAGCTGTGCACATTAGTTTTACAATGTTGAGTAGCTATGGCTGCCTTACAGGTCAGAAAGAAACAATGTCCTTTGTCATCCTGTGTTTTCTCACCTTTTGTCCAGTTGCCAGTGTGTCAAAAAAAAAAAAAGCTAATGAAAGGCAAACCTCTTTTTTAATAAAACAAACATATTTATAACCTCGTATGTGTTGCTATTTGAGCAGGGGAGGAGTGATCCACTATTTCTAAGCTTTCTTCCCCACTTACCATTGTTTCTCTTTTGACATCTGCAATGGAGTGTCTGAGGTTCATTTCAGACCTCTGCTATCCACTAAAAGGAGAATTCAACCCCTTGGATAGTGTGAGGTGACTGATTAGAAGCCTGTCACTGAGCTTAATATATATTTAACATCCGAATGGAAAACAAGCAATGATCATGTTAAAATAAATAAAGAAGTCATCATGATGTTGCTTTCAGCACATCAGGGTGCCTGTCTCAGCTGCCTTAAAAATGGAAAATCATGCTTACATTTAGTTCAGTCACTTCCCATTGGTTCCAAAAGTCATTTTATCTAAGGTGCACACAGCTCTGTCTCCTTCATGACACTCTAGGCACATGTGACTGGCAACTAACTTTGTCCGGAACTGCTGTGACTGTCACACTGAATAGCTGTTGTCGCTTCAACCTTGTAATCAACTTGATTTGCCACATTACTGAACAGACTTGATTTTTCAGCCTACACAAATGAAATTAGTTAGGTCTTGAACACCCTAAGTCACATTGCCACTTGTTATTACATGTCTAACTGTATAGAGTTGCTTAAGCTAAATGTCAGTGAAATTACAGAATTAGTGGATAAGGGGAGCATAGTCAATATAATATGTTTAGATTTTGGTAAAGAATCTGACACAGTGTCTTTCAAAATCATACTTGAAATCTTACACTGAAATGGGCTTGTTGTGGGAATGGAAAACTAGCTCAGCATCATAATGATTGATGATAAAGTGTCAGGTTCAGGGAACTGGTTATCGGGCAACTGCAAGGTCCATTTTTGTTCTTGCAAAGCTCAAAGATGGAGCAAATAGCACACTAATGAAATTCACAGAGTATCAAACTGAGAAAGGTGCCACACCGGCCATAATACAGAAATAATATAAATGAAACTAGAGATATTAGAAACATGGGCCGAAAACAACAAAATGAGATTAATTTTGAAAGATGAATATGAATATGTGTGAGGAATAAAGATTCAAAGCAAATTATTTGATGGAAAGGGGAAATCTTAATGCTGCAGGAGACCTACAGGTGCCATGATAGTAATTTACTGCAGTATTGTAAAAGTCTAAGGACCAGATTCTTTCCCCAACTAGCAATGAAATTAAAAAGAGCTATAGGCAAAATCTTGATCCTGGCTAAATACCATCTGTGTGGGTAAGTCACTTCTTTGTTACCCTTATTGTTGGTAGCCATGTGGGAGAGATCATCAATGCTGCCCCACAACACAGCATGGCTGCTAATCCTCTTTTGGCATGAATGGACAGGCAGGGGCAGGGAATGGGCAAAGCTTTGACATCACTTTCTTCCCCATCAAACTGAAATCCAAGGCATCTGACTAGCGCAGAGGTGGAAACAATCACAGCCAACTGTAGAGCTAGTGCTGATTAGTTCTGTGCCACAGAAAGGGAGGAACCAGGGACCACTGTGATTCAGAGTTATTATCTGCTCCCTGATCAGATCCCACGACAATAGAACTACACGCTACCCTTTACTTGGAGCTTCAAGGGTAGAGTGATGTGAAGAGTGTATTCTGTATTAAGAATCCCTGGTAAAACTGTCCTCAGTACTGCTGGTACTACATGTGCTATCCACAGCAAGCTGACCAACTGTGCGTATGGTTCACAGAAATTTCACAGGTGGTGAGTAGCTGGACATGGTTTCATTTTGCTAACTTCCTCAAATAAAATATTAATTTGGAGCTGACTGCAAATGAGCTTTGACAGGAACTGTCCCCTAGTGAAAAGGTGCCTGAAACTGTTCAATCTAATTGTGTACTGATGGAAAACAGAGTGGGGAAAGGCTAATTCACAGGACAAGGACAATACATCAACAGTCTCCAGTACCTGTTGACATTTCCTAGCTCAGTTGCTTTTCTCTTTATGCTCCTAGTACACATCTCTGATATTATAGTGCATTTGCTAAGTAAGAGCTTCGTAATACTGTTCATGTCCTCTGCATTAATAAAGCTGGTGCCCCCTGACTCATGTTTAAGCATTTCCACAGTATTCTTAGTGCAGATACCCTGAGGTGCTTGGTCCTGAACAGCTCAGTTACTAAGTGTTGTCCATAAGTACAAAGTAAAAGTAATAAGTAGGACAGAGAGTGCAGGGGAAATCAAGCTTATGTTACTAAGGGTACTGCTGTGTGCCTTGCCTAGAAGCAAGAGCGCAGAGTGAAGAATGTGTAACTACCTGCCTCATTAGTATGACTGATGAGTCAGGGTTTTAAGCAAAATCCTCAAAAAAGACCCCTTTCCCTTAACCTCATGTAACTGTGAGTAAGCAGGCATGCATGCTGGGGACTTGAGACTTACTTCTTCTCAGTGTAGAGAATTAGACCTAAGCTGCGATTTTCAAAGCTGCCTAAGGAATTTGGTCCCTCAATTCCCATCATTTTAATTTTGGAATTTGGAGGCCAAATCCCTTGGGTAGCTTTGAAAATCTCCACCCAAAGACGATTCTCTTTCTAGGGATCCAAGGACAGCAGCCTGGTGAGTGTTCAGCTGTGGAAACTGGACCAGGGCTGTGACATCAACCCTTTAAAAGTTCTTAATCCATTTTACTCTTGTAAAATGGCAAGCACCTCACACAAGCCTTTGAGCAGCACATCTCTAATCTCTCTCAACCCCTCCATCTGCTGCTGTTTCCACAGCAGTTACAATTTTTGCTGTTTATATATGCTTATCCCTTTTTTCTCAGCAAGGCTTGAGATCAGCTATAGAAATATTGGCATGAAGCACGTGTAGATCAAAAGTTATATCATCACTAAAAGTGGTCTGTCATTCAAGCTGCTGCTTAGCAATTCAGACAAGTGGGTGAGGTGTTCTATTTTATTCCTTAAATTTAGGTGACATATTTGAAAATGGAATGATAGCCCGGCACTGACATCTCCTCACTTTCAGACAAAGGCAGAGACATTGGCCCAATCCTGAAGAGCTAGGTCCATTTCAATAAATGAGATATTAAATCATGATGGTGTGCTGAGACCACAGCCTTTCAAGGTGATCAGTATTGTCTCATTGTTTCTTTGTACTCCCCCAGATGTCTGTTGTCACTTGTCTCTTGTCTTATGCTTAGCATATAGCTTTTGCGGGAAGGGGCCATCTTTTTTTTTGTTCTGTGTTAGTGCCTAACGCGATGGGGTCTTGGTCCATGACTGGGACTGCATTACAATAATACAAATTAATAATATGATGTACACTTATTGGAGCTATATTTTTTCTTCCACTTGTTCAGTTTAGGCTAACCACTTGTACAGTAAAACAGCAAGAGTTCTGTGGCACCTTAAAGACTAACAAATGTATTCAGGCATAAGCTTTCATGGGCAGAAACCCACTTCATCGGATGCACTTTTACTGTGTGTGTTGTCTCTAATTTGTCTGTGAATTAAAAATAAATTCTGAACGTAACTCTGCGGTATTAAATTTATTTTCAATCCGAAAGTAGCATTTGCCCTAAAACTTACACCACGTGATCATCCACAAAGACCATTGTAAGAATAAACTCCGTTGCAACAAAAACCCACTTATTTCAACACCCATTAGTATGATGATATTTAAAGAACGTAAAGCTCCTAAGTGTCATTCAGTTTTAAAAAAAAACAAGTTGCTCTCACTCATGTATATACACAGTGCAGGGTTCTGTATTCACAAGTTCTAAACCATTTATACATGGTTATCTGTCTTGTTAATAAGCACATTTTTTTTAAAAAGTGAGTAATTGAAATGTGACCAAATGAAATAATTGCAGGGAAGGAAATCTTCAGAGCTTATAAACTGTTTGACTTCCAGCTAACTAATCTAGCACAGAAGTATACGGAATACATTTTCTCCTTCAGTGATTGTTCTAGAAGCTTAAACATGAATATTGTTTCAGAACTGACTTTTTCCCTTCCATTGCATGCACACACTTGTTTGTTATTCTGGGATTGTTCATGAGTGCTGAGCTGCTGACACTGATTTTTTCCTTGAAGAAATAGGAGAATTGGAACTATTCTCCAATAGAAAGAAAGAAAAGAAAAGAAAAAGAAACAAGAATACAAAAATGCAATGGCTTTTGCCACAGATGGAAGTAAAAGTATTTCAGATTTGGGGCCCTATCTTTTTTTAAAATGTCCCTTTAATATATGATGCAACACTAATAGGATTTCCATAACGGTTTCTGAAAATGTACTGCATTCATTTTAAAAAACATTTGGCTATTTAGTTCATGACAATCAAACATAGGCATGCACAATTCCTTATGCAAAAATTCTGAGCTTGCATTTATGACATCCACAAGTACACAAATGGCACAGCTAATTGGACGTGTGAACAAACATCCAATTTGCATGGAAGTTCGGCATGCTGTTGAAGCTAAATTAGATCGCTCCTTCACAGCCCCCTTTTTACTATTCTTCCTCAGCTATTCAGTCATTACTCTTAACAAATCATTTGACAACAATCAGCAGCAGCTAAAAAAAACCCATAACATGGCAAGCTATGAATTCAATGGAGTCAACTGGCTTCAAGGGAGCTATGTTGATTTACAGAAGCTAAGGATGTGGCTTTTTTTTTTTTTTTTTTGCTACTTTCTGAACCCCTCCTCCCTGACATCTATATAGTGTCTTTCAAGCACATGCCCAGTCTCAGGGCTGGCTGTACTGGGAGCAGACTCTTTCCATATACCTGAAGATCCTGAGATGTATGAGTCTGGGAAAGAGCCTCACCTGTACACTGCATTATCTTCCATACTTGTAACTCAGGAGGACGGTGCAGGAAATATTCCACATGTGGAATATCATGGAGATTTTGTCCTTCCCATTCCAAATATGTCTTTCCTCAGGTTTTCTGCCAGAGCAGATGGTGTAGCCACTGAACAGTTGGCTACAATGTAAAGATAGGGAAGATATTTTTTCCATCTCACAGCTGTTATTAAATATGTTTATTTTATGTTTAAAGGTAATTAAGTCAGACAGTCAAATAATGCAATTAACTTTACCAACACAATGCTAATGATGCTTTCTAGTCTATTTTGGGACTAAACACCTCAGGATTCAGAACGAATAAATGCTTTCTTGGTTCATTAATGTCAGACCGTTTGACAGATGAACAGATGATATTGTGTCACACATGTGTCATGAGGTTCTCGACAATTAAATGACAAATAGATTACGGGCAATAAACTTTGGTGTTCTGGACAGGTGACCTGAACAGAACAAACTCTTCAATGTGGTAAAAGCCAAATGGGGATTTCTGCTGGATTTTTGTTTTTCCTTTAGGAAATAATACCTATGTGTCATCATGTTAGTTATAGCACAGTATGTGCCTCCATATAATGATACAGATATATTACTGTCCCTGCCTTAAATTAAAATCAGTTCCCACTATAGATACGTTAGCTTTTGTTTCAGGAAACAATCTGAGGGTTCCATATTTCTCTAGTTCCTTGAGAAAAGAAAGGTCAACTGCAACAGAACAGCTGGGTGAAAATTTCAAACACATATAAGCGATACAGAAGCCTATATTGAAAGATTTTCAAGAGAACAGTTTTCCACTGTTTTCATCAAAGTCAAAATATTTCTCAGGAAATGTCAATTTTGATGAAATTTATTATGGGGAATTATCAGAACAAAATGTTCCCACTTTCTTGTTTCATTTGATAGTGTCAAAACATTTGGTTTCAAGACGGTAAGAACAGTTTGTTTTGACTGTCATTTCAGTTCATTTAGTATTTTAATTTATTACAAATCTCATTGATTTCTGAATTTAATTTTTTTACCTTTACTGTGTGGAAAATTCTTGTGTTGACTGTTTTCAGGCATTTCCCCCCTCCTTGCAGAAGGAAAAGTAAATTTTGCTAAGGTGAATGTCTGGGTCAGTGGCTCAGTTTGTTTTTACTGAGTGAATGGTGTAGGTTGGTGGCTGTTAGAGGCACAAACAAGTTGTCATGCTGGTGTAATTGGATACCTGGCCTCAAATTTGGCATGGGAAATTCTGTGTTAACATATCCACAGGAGGAAGTATTCTGGGGGCTCTTTTGTGTTATTGTTGATTGTCATTGCTTTCTGTAGGCGTTATGAAAGCAATGAGTGTATTTTAGGGGATTTTGCATCGTGCTACACTCTTTTTTGACCCACATAGCTTGTGAGAACACAGAAGTCCAGCTGAGGTCTGTGTCTGACATGTGATAAATGTCCCTTCTCTTCTATTTGTGCTAAGAGGGACTTTTCTGCTTGTTTACTGCAGCTTTCTTTCCTGGCTTCAGCTTGGTAAATCCTCAGAAATGTGGTGATAGACACAGAGTTTCATCTGCAGTGAAAGCTGCATGTTGGAAGCACACTGTTGATTGATTAGTGTGCCTGAAAGACTCCTGATTACACAAAGCCTGGCAGATCAAGGATCATGCTGTAATTAACCTTTAGGCTGCTGGCATTTTTTTATTTTACTGCTAATTCGATCTGTGCTGTGGGGAGGGAATACACTTAGACATGAGCCTAAGTGTTTAAGATTTCTTCCTCTCAGAGATATTATTTAAGAAGCCACTTCCAGCATCTGACTCTTTTGAAAGGATAAAGTTTCCGACTAACATAACTCTTCATTTTCCTCATGTTCTTAGTTCTTTTAATTCTCTCTTTCCACTCATGCTTAACACCATTTTCAATGCCAACTAAATAGAAATGCACAGAAGGAAAAGGATATAAAAATACCCAATTGGCTTGATTATCCACTGCATTGCCCCTGTGTAGACAAACACCTGGGCAAAATGGATGTAAAAAGCTGCTACTCTGATCTGAGTACATTTGACTCCCATATTGTATGGCAGAAAGGTAAGTGACTACACAAAGCACAAGGGAATGGCCAGTTGGGCCCAGAGGCTCTTACAGAGCCAACCTTAAAGTGCAATTTCCCCTCCATCCTGAATTTTTTAGGCCAGTGAGACATGCAGGAGGTGGGACCAGGGAAGGCAAAAAAGGGATTCTATAGCAATGCATACCCCCAAGTTTGGAATCACCTAAGAACAACTCCTAAGTGCTGCCATTGGCCACAGGCACACCCTCAGTGATATATCTTAAAGAAGAATCACAGACCACATCTGACTGACTAGTTAGTACTGCTGAAGCATTCTCTAATCTGACTTTCATTTTTCTGTGTGTATTTTACACCATGGTGTAGGGGGAACATGCAACTTAGTGAGATTCTCATTTCAGCCCCACAACCTTTTCCCACCCAACCCTTGGGATATTTTGTAGAGGAGATTTGAAGCAGCTCCATACAGGACAGTGGGGACAAAGCGGGGGGAATCTACAGAGCTGTCTTTCCCTCTATACAGTTTCCCAGAACTCTGCCTGCAGCTTTGGCTCCCTTTTACACTGCAGTTGGGAGAACACATTATCTAATATAGTTTAAAAATTGGATGTAATATTTTTCAGACTTAGTGAAATGAGGCAATGGCAAGATCGGCAGTTATTTCAGTAAGGGAAGAGACACCTACATTGATTTAAATGATCATTCTACCATGCTTACTATATCCATTCCACAAGCTTTCCATCTATCATCTTCAAACCTACAAAAGTGCCAAACTACAACAACCACCCAAAGGAAAGACACAACAAAAATACTGACTGCAATAGTAAGTCAGCTTGGATCAGATCCAGCTCTCCAAAGAGAGAGGTGGTCTTGTTCTGCTTGAATGACAACTCTACAGTTTTGCTGCCTTGTTTCATGCCAGCTGTAAAAGGCATAATTCTTAACACACAACAGAACACTAGCCACACCTAGCACAGAATTAAACATATTGGTATGATATGGTAGGTATCACCAGGCGGGACTGTTACTCCCAGCCTTTCAACTTTTATTTCTTGGAAAGACATGTTGTGTACTGTTCTTTGTTTACGCACTGTTCTGTGAAGAGGCAGTGGTCCTTTAGAGAAAGGTGTGGGGGCAGGACAGTTTGATCTCTGCCTTAGTCTCCGCTTGGAATCAATTAGTGAGACACAGCTGCTGTTTAGGAACTAGACATTAGCATTGAGCTCAGAAGGGATTGCTTTCAATGCAGTTTGACCATCTCTGTTCCAGGATTGGAGATAGAGACGTGTGTGTAAATAAAACAATGTAACTCTTAGACTATACCAGATCGGCATAACTGATTTCTCCTTCACTGGAAAACTGGCCTGAAAGGCCCCAAACAACTACTAATACACTGAGGGGAAATGCAAGTGTCAGAATCGGAGATGGCTGTCAGAAGAAGGAGGAACAATACAATCTAACAAACTAAATACTTTATCTGCTTGCTTAAAAGAAGTACAAGAACCTCAGATAAAGTAAGATAATCCTAACACTGATCCTAACACTTCCAAAACAAAATCCATCTATTCTTAGGAATAGTTCACCAGTGTCAAATTCGTGTATTTCAAAGTAGAAATAACAGAAGTAATAAGATATTATGGCAATGGGGCTACATATATCAAGAAACAGAGATTCTCTGTTTGGGGCAACAAAATTATTAAATTTGCCATGGCAAATAATTGTAGTCCAAAACATCTGAGTATCTTTCTATAGGTTTTCCTAAGCATTAAAGAACCTGTATTCTAATATCAAAGTGGCAGATTATAATTATTGCCACACAATGAGGAAGTTGCTCATCAATTTGTATGAGTGTGATGTTCCCCTCTGCAATCTGAACTGGTGAATCACTTTGTCACCCCAATCCCCCACTTCTGGGGCCCATCTCACTCTGCCTTGCTGTGTGAACTCCCACTCCTGGACAGATCACACACAGTCTCCAGCAAGCAAGTTAAATCCCAACTCAGTGAGTGAGTGCATGCATCTAGTCAGCCACTCCTGGGATTATGCAACAGTGTGACCCCAGTCACCATCCTCCAGTCCCAGAGGCAATCCTAGGAACTGCCATTTTACAATGTTCAGTGCTGCCCACTGCAAACTTATCTGTTCATCAATTTAATCAAAGAAATTGATATACTCCACCCTTGTGACTTGAAATGGAGTCTTTAACACACCTTAAACCAAATGCACTGCTTTAGATAAACTAAACAAATAAATGTATTAAGAACAGAAAGATTGTAAGTGATTATAAATCAGAAGAAAGCAGGTCAGAGTTGATCAAGAGAAAATAAGAGGCAAATCACATTCTAAACTAAGCTTAACATTTTCAACAACCTTACAAAGTCAGATGATTCTCATCACAGGCTGGCTGGTCTGCCTCTAGCCAGGCCATCCCCTTGTGATCAGCACTTCAGTTGTTTGGTGGTGTTTGCAGATGGAGGTGGAAGAGAGAGAATGGCAAAATGTCTCCCCTTTTTAAAATGTTCCTTCTTCCCTCTCTGCAGATTCGCTCCCCCCTGAGCAGGGCCAGGTGACAAACAATGTCCTTCTTTGGCTTCCTCCATACCTGTATCAGTGAGCATCCCCTTATCAATGCTTAGGCTAGTCCATTGTTCCTTGAACAGCTGGTTTCTTTTATGCATGCCTTAGTGAGGCATGAACTGCCCCTCTGCTCTTGAAGGAGTTTGCCTGAATCTGCATCAAGCTATAAACCACACCTTTGGGAACATTACATAGCGAAGCCTCATAACCATACATATGACATTGCAACTAACATATTACTATAACAACAATGTTCAGCACATCAGGAGCATTCCAAAAACATCTTACATGACGTACTTTGCATTAAACAATACACAATTACACGATAAGAGTGATTATGAAGGCTGCAGTGTGTCACAATGAGTATCAGGTATTTTCCAGGCAGGTGGAGCAAGAGATTAAATAGATTTCCAGTTGTTTTAAGTTGTTCTCATATTTCAAATTCCAGGTGTTGTGAGTAATGTCGCAAAAAAAAATTGTATGTACATTCCCTTTTCATTTCTGTTTATCTTGCATCTGTTTATTTTTTGTACACCTCATGATTTTACTGTGTTTATGTTTGTGGTGTACTTAAATGGAGCTACAATAGGAACTACTCTGTCACCAATTTACTGATTGAATTTTAACATTTACTGTGGCCATAGCATGCACCTAAGGAATTGCTGCAAAATAACAGTTTTCATAAATCCTTAAAGTTAAATAATTTCCAGTGTGCTTATATTGGCTGTCGAACTGGTTGTGATTTTCCACTGTCTTAAGCTTAGGATTCAGTGTGGCACATGTTACACAATGACCCTCACGCTGCTTAATGAGGTGGCTTTGTTTTTTCAATTTTTCAGCATAGTAATGCTGGATTAAATGGTGTAGCAGGTGTGGGTAAAGCGTGAATGTTTGAGGGGAAGAAAACTGGCTTCCAGTTATGTCTTCATTAGCAGAAAATAAGAATAATTTTGTGCTACTTGCTTCTCCATTCCCATCTCACTTCCTTGTCTACAGCTAAAATAAAGATACAGTTAAAAAGCGACTTGGAATGAAATGAGTTGTAAGCAGCTTCAGTTACAAAACATGTGTTACAATACAGATAACAAAATGTGCATCACACCTTGTATAGTCATTTACACCTACACAGAGCAGGTCTGATGTAAAATACTACCATTTTGCACAGATGACAGCACAAGGTTCAAGGTGGGGAAGATCAGGCTTATTATGTCAAAACACCACCTTTAACCTCAAAAGATCTTTGGGCAGGTTACATGCTGTATATATTAGTGAACAAAAGGCTGCAGCAGGACACACCTCATCCACCCAAAGCCTTAAAACCATAATACATTATGGGATTCCTATGATTTAGACATTATAATACAACAGAACCGCAGGCAATGGTCTCCAAACATTGCATCTTACAATAATGTCCTCCCTTATGAAATCTAATATCGTAGAATGCTGTTTCACTGAAGATGTTAATAAGATTACATTCTGTTTTTCTGAAAGTGCAGCAATTCTGCATAAATGTATGTGTAATTATAGAGTATAGTTTTCTGAATACAATTCAGGGTACTCAGTTTAATATCTATCCATATGTAATAATAGCAATTAGGCCTGGTTAAATAAGAAATCAGTTATAACCTCTGAAACAAGTCTTTCTTTGACAACATACTGTATCATTTTCTTTCCTTTTACAAAAAAGGGAAAAAAACCAAAAAACAGATGTACTGAGTTGTTTAAAAAATCCCAATCAAAGGCAAAGTTTATTCATTTTGGTGTAACACTGCTGTGATAAGGATTAAAGAGCCAAAACTAAATCACTTTTCATGCACAGCAGAAGACCGGCAGGTGTTACCATGGAAACAAAGTCAGTCCATATCTGCTTCATCACTGCGTGGGCTTCTAGAAGACAGCCTCTTGCCTCACGCTCGACAACTCTTTTGGCAAATTGCTCTCGGGGTAATAGAACAGCTCCTGCTAGGTTACATGGATCCATATCTGGGATGGCCTGGCCATTCCTGGCAGTTCAGGCCTCAGGCAGCAGTGATACTGCAATTTTACCAGCTGAAAGGTAAAAACTGAACAAAAGCTACGGGAGAAAGAGACATTCCCCAACAGACTTCTGAAAGGAATGGCCTGGGGGTGATTTCTCCCTTTTGTTCACTCCATATCTGCAGGACAGGTCAGAAAACACACATCAGCTTCTCTTACAACCATGGAACTGATTTGAACTTAATGTCAGTAGAAAGAATGCATACAGGCATTTGAAAGTCCCATTACTGTGTACATAGTTAAAGCTACTCAACTGTTTTTGTTGTTGTGCCATCTGCTTCTGGTATCAAAAATAGTTCAGAGAAAAAAAATCAAGTATTCTCTTCTTCAGAGAACAGTCTGATCCTGAGCCGTCTTCCCTGCCCCTCCAGCCACCGTATGCATCCCTCCCCTTTCAGAGTAGCTTTCAGCAGTGCATCTGAAGGGCCCTAGGAGAGCACAATTAGTTTTAATTACATTTTAACGTCATGAGACAGATGTGCACTCTGGTTTGTCCAGCTGTTTTTGAGTTCATTTGATATGAATTTTACCCAGCAGTGTATTAGTAAAGTCTCCGGGGCTGTCGTGATCAAACAAATAGGAATGACACCAAGTGAAATACAGAATGAAAGGGTTGCCTAAGAAGATGCAGTCTGAATACAAAGCCATTCAGCCACTCCTTCTTGGTTTCTTTGGACATCGTTTTAAATTCATCATCTTTCATAGGAGACCCTTTTGGGAACTTGTGATGGGGCACTCAACTCCTGACCCCTCCTACTGGCCGGGTGTGCTGCAGTTCTTCTCTCACCCCTGGTGCCCCCTGCAAGTTGCTGGCTGGCCTTGGTGAGTCTTCAGTGGTTTGGTCCTCTGGCCCAGTCACAAAGACCAAATGAACCCCTTCCAGACCATTAAAGAGTCCAATAACTAACAGTCTATTTGCCCACTCTGGGGGCTTCAGCCTCAGCTCTGGGCCATTTAAGCTTGGCCCCTTGGCTGTTGGGGGAACCCGGGCCTGCCCAGTATTCCAGGTTCTAACCCAGGGACCCTGCACATAGCAGACATCCCTTCTGAGTACAACCCCATTGCTGCTAGTTCCTTGGACTTCTTCCTACTAGACCCTGTCATCTCCAGCCCTATCTCAGGGTCAAAGTCCGGAGGGTCTCCTCTCTCTGCAGTCTCTGCAGTCTCCTCTCTCTGCAGGAGAGTCTCCTACTCTCTGTAGATGGTAAGTTCAACCATCTACAAACTCTCGCTATTTGTCGGGCTCCTTTGGTCAGAGAGGAGCCTCCTTCTTTACTCCTCTGTTCCCCGCCAGGAACTGACCTGCCAGTGCCAGGCAGCTTGGTTGGCTGCTCTTTAGCCAGGCTTGGAGGGCCCACCTTTGCTGCTTCTACCCTGTCGCATCTCTGCTTCCTGGGGCAGGGTGTAGTACGATTGCAGAGCCTCCTACAGGGAGCAGCAAAGGCCAGGTACACCCTCACCATAGGAAGGAAAGAAACAGTCAGACATTTTCTAAAGAAAGTCCATGCGTTTTCTATACGTTCTCTTTATGTGAGCACAAAGTTCAGGGCTTACCAAGCCTGCCATTTTCAAAATGTAGGTGGTGGGATATTCAGGAAACAAGACCCATGACTATTACTATTGCCTTCAAGAAGATTAGTTCCTAAAACAGCATGTATCTAGATACTTCCAGAGCCTTCATTCTGAAATAAAAGTATAAGTAGTCTTAGGGTTGTGTTATTTAGGTGCCAGCAATGCACTTGCCATTATACAATACACAATGAAGTGAATCCCTTCCCTGAAGAACTTACAGTCTAATATTTCTTTTGCAAACAGTTCAATAACTGAAAAGTATCTTTGAAAGCTGCATCCTCCATTAAGTGGAATTATGAAGGAACTTTTGTAAACACCTAAGATTTAACCAAGATATAAATATTTCCTCTTCAACGTTTGTGAAAATTGACTACATCAAAATAACAATAAAGACCATCTTAGGGCTACCATGTGGTGCTGAGACTAGTATGCTAAGATCTAGAATACATTCTTGGCACTTTTCTCCTTCCAGATTCACATAAGGTACAGAATTGAAGAAAATGAGAAGACTGTAAAAATCTTGGACTCAGTGAAGTCAAGGACAGTTTGATTAGTTTCAATGAGGGCAGGATTTCAGCTGCTGAATGTTCATGAGTTCTATTCTTTTCACAAATATGGAGAGTGCAGTATTACCAATCCCAAATGTTCAAAAAATCATGAGTCAGGCACACCCAAAATCATGAGATTGGTTTGAAAATCAGGAGATTATGTAAAAATAATAGATCTGGTGTTCTTTATATTTGCTTCTGCTTTTTGAACCTTTAGTGTGCACTAGGGTCACATTTTGAAGATTTCTCCACCGCGACAAGGGATAGTAACTTAGTATTTCTTTAAGAATGAAGGCTGAAATAATCTCACATCCACTTGACTCCAGGAGCTGGGGCTTTAAGGAAAACAATTATCATCAGACATGACAAAATCATGAAAGTTGGCAACACTGATGAAGTAGAGGTGCCAAGGAAAACTCAGATTCTTTGGATCGCTTCCTACATACCAATACACATTCAGGAGAAGCAAATTGCACCTGTTTAAGGGAAGCTTGCTAACTATCAATGGTCAAAGTTCGGGAGTTTTTTCTTATAAAAATAGAAACAAAACTAAGTTTTAATTTCATTCAACATTTTTTCCTTTTTTTGGTTTTTGATAAATTCAAAATGAGGTTTATTCTAAATGAAATTAAAGTCTTTGTATTGTAATGGAACACACATGCACACACTTTTGATCTTTTCTAGTAGGATGAAAATAAAACAGGGGGAGAAAGACACACACACACACAAAATTGAAAAAGAGTTTAAAAGGGCAAGAAAATGTTCTTTCTTTCCTGACTTTAAAAGGGCAAGCAAGTGTTAGTTTAAACTGTGAAAGGAAGAACACATTCTTGCTTTCTTAAACTTTTTTCCCCACTGGAACACAGTGAAATTAGAAGTGACAGTGAAGAATTTCATTTGACAAAATTCTCTCTTTTCAACAAAAAACTGTCCCAGAAATTTAACCAACTATTCAGGTTGCTAAGAAGGCTCCAAATTTGATGTACTTACAAATTTCAAGAATGATTGAAGATTGTGTGTAATTCTTTGTGTTTTACACCCCCAACAGATGCCTCAGAGCTCGTTGTGCTGGGAGTGGATGAACTCAGTGTGTGTGTAACTGGAATGTGGCAGTGTGTGCGCGTGTGTGTGTAACTGGTGGATAAAACATGAAGGGGCATACAAATGTTTAGCATATCTGGCACATACCTCACAACGCCAGTTACAGCAGTGCCATGCGAATGCTTGCTCTCACTTGCAGATGACATTGTAAATAAGAAGCGGGCAGCATTGTCTCCCATAAATGTAAACAGACTTTGTTTTAGTAATTGCCTGAACAAGAAGTAGGACAGAGTGGACCTACAGGCTCTAAAGTGTTACATTGTTTTGCTTTTGAGTGCAGTTATTTTTAAAAAAATTCTACATTTGTAAGTTGCACTTTCACAATAAAGAGATTTCATTACAGTACTTGAATCAGGTGAATTGAAAAATACTATTTCTTTTGTCTTTTTTTACAGTGCAAATATCTGTAATAAAAATAATATAAAGTGAACTCTGTACACTTTGTATTCTGTGTTGTAATTGAAATAAGCGTATTATAAATGTAGAAAACATTCAAAAATATATAAATAAATGGTATTCTATTAACAGTACAATTAAAATGGCAATTAATCAGAATTATTTTTATAATCATTTGACAGCCCTACTTTTATATGCTTTCTTGTGGCCTTTTGTCACCTGCCCTCCCTTGAACCGAGTTTAAATCTCCCCTCACTAGATTGGCAAGTTAGTGCACAAAGATGTTCTTCCCCTTTTTGGTCAGATGGAACCCCATTCCTTCCCAGCAGGCCATCTCAAAACAGCATCCCATGGTCAAAACCACGCATTCATCTCCAAGATGTGCATGTCCCTGCCTTGGCCCTTACCCTCAACTGTGAGGGCAGACAAGAACACAGCCTGCAATCCCAAAGCCCATCGCTCTTGCTCCTGGAGACCAGTGGTCACTGCTGAGCTGCTCAGGGCCAGACCTGGCCGTATCATTAGCACCCTTGCAGATGAGCAGCATGGGGATCAGAGGGAAGGAAGAGCCTTGACAATCTTTCCATAATGTCTCAGATGCAGGCTTCAGGCAGGCAGCACGTGTTCTGAGCCATTGTTTCAGGTCAGCAGAGGGAGGCCTCTGTCCCCCTCAGGAGGGAGTCCCTGACCACCAGCACTCTACAGCTCCTCCTAATTGAGGTGGCGGTGAGATTTTCAGTTTCGGTGGCAGGTGGCTCCTCCTCAGCCATTGGGGTCTGCTCCTCACCTCCAGCTGCTGGTACAGCATGCCAGTTCTTCGCCGCAATGGATCAGAGGGGGGGTTGGGCACTGTCTACTGCCCAAGGCGGCCAGCGGGCAGTATCCTTGCTGCAGAGAAGGCAGAACTCCTTCCTCCTATTGTGCTGCCGTAGTTATTTGTAGGCAGCTGGCATCCTCCATCTCTGACGTCTCCAGGTGTGTCCTGCAGAAGTCCACATGCTCCTGGGTGCTACGCAGCTGAGCCAGTTCTTCCTGCAGCCCTCTTCTACTTGCTTCCTGAGGGACTCCACCAACGGACGCTTCTCACACCTGATGGCTTCCCCTGCAAGGCTGTCATTGGTGGGGACACGCAGGCCACATTCCCAGCAAGTGAAGATCAGGGCTTTAGTCTGCAAGTTGCTTTCATCTCACCAGCCCTGTGTCTTACCCGTCACTGGGATTCTGTGTGCTCTTCCTCCTAATCAATTCCCTGATAGATCAGGGGCCTTGCACATTTCAGTGGCAGCTCGGTCTCCTGTGTTCTCTATCTGTGGCACACAACAGTTTAGTTTCCTGAGGACTAAACTAAACTAACTGAAGTCATTCGGGTCAGTGAGGGTATCTGGTTGAAATGTAATGGCTTGTGATATACAGGAGGTCAGATTAGATGATCTAATGATTCCTCTTGCCTTTAAACTCCATGAAACTATACTCCCCTAACATTAAGAATTCCCTCTGCTCCCTGAATCAAAACAACAGTTCTACAAAATTGTGAGTGCTCAAATTTCTATTCTCTTTCATACTTTCCTAGTGTGAGTGTGGAGTAGGGACTCAGGCAGAGCATTTTGCTCTCTGCTGGAGGCAGGGGAGGGGATCTTCTCTCCCTCCGGCTCCATCACGGACCCCAGTGCCCATGGATACAAGTGGAGCACTTTGCCATGCTCCCTGCTGCAGTCAGGGGGAGGGGAGCACTGATCTTCCATCCCCTTGAATGCAGCAAGGAGCCTGCATCCTTCTTTAGCCTTGCAGCAATGCACGCCGCCTGTGTCTTTAGGCACCATCTCCCTTCTGCAGCCAGTGGGATGGGAGCGGCAGGCCACTTTGAAAGCCCCTGCAGGCCTCTTTTGGCCCACAGGCCACAAGTTGGGAACCACTGACCTACACTATAAGCTCAATGAGTAGGAATAAGTTGAGTAAAATCTATATAATTCATTTAATTGCTTTTGTTGAGAGACTGAGAATTAAGGAAGCTCTCATCAATAAGTTTAAGGCATTTAATCATTTTCTGCTACTGAACTTCCTAAAATTATCTAAAATTATTTCTTATCTGTCATGCCAACACTAGTTATACAAGGAGACATCTATCAGAGAAAGAGCATTTGCTCCACTCCCTATGCCTATTTTTTCAGTGTGGAAATACATCCTCAGTACAATAAATCTGGCCCTTTGCATTTACGTATGATTCTGAACTGGGAGGTAACACAACATTGCTTTTGTGAAAGTTGTTTTGAGGTAACCAATCTCCCTTAGTGAGATATTCTGCACTTTGGGGGTCACTGTGACCAAGTTCTAATGATAGTCGACCAAAAAAATGCCCTGGCTCAGATATCTTTCATAATGTAACTGAAAGTGTAGGGAAAATTTCAAATGTTAAGGGAAGAGAGGGATGGGGTAAAGAGAAATGAGAATAAGCAGCAACCACAGCAATTTTAACAAGATATCTGAATCCACTCTCCTTTTCAGAGCATCCTGCCTCACTACAATGAAATCCTTCACTGAAAACCCCAAAGGAGTAGACCAATCCTCAAGCTCAATTGAAAAGCAGAAATGTGAAACACTTGAAGAGTATGGGCAGAAAAGTTATGGCTCCACCAAAAGAATTGAATAACCAACTAGACAACATTGGAAAATGCCATTTTGGGTGCATGCCACGCCACTAAAATATGATAGCTAATGTTCTGTCCTGCCAAGATTATTTACCTAAATTTTCTGGAAGAAGTGGGCCTATATTCTATAATTCTACCTAGATCAGTATGAGCAAAGATTGTAGATCTCCAGTGCATAATAGATCAAATTAATGTGCCTGACTCCCACTGCAGACTGTGAGATCCATGTGTACTTATCAGAGAATGGAAAATGTTCTACAGATCTTCCCCTTCCCTAATTTCAAGGATGAGTTTATCTGACCTATTATCTAAGCCACTTGCAGGGAAGCAGCAATCCCATCTCTCTCTTCTCCTAGTACTACTTGCTACCCTGATTTCCCTGGCTGTCCCAGTGTCTTCCAAAGGGAAATCCCTAGCGCAGGTCCTTCTCACATCACAGTGAGATTCTCTCCACTAGCGGACTGTTGCTTCTTCCAGTTCCCCCTCCACACTCAGAAACTGGCTTGGATTTTGTTCCCACTCACTCTTCCAACAGGCTTTTTGGTACTCCTGTGATCTGGGAGGAAGCCAGGCAGAGGTCAGAGCTGAGACATGAACCCCTCCTAAACTCCAAGCCAACACTGACCCCTTGATTTGTGTCATGATACACTATAGAAAAAATGTGTGGAGAAACAAGTTCATTATTGCAATAGACATGAGTATAATCACATGGAACCACTAAAATAGAATCAACAGGAGGTTGGAAGAAGCATATTATGATTGAGTCAATGTGGCAAAATGTGTTTTAAAAAGTGAACATTCTCCAAGAGTTCACGTATATATAAGAATTGTGGCAGAGTACCTTCTCCACCTTACTGGGTCCAGTATTTTCTCTAGCGATGGGATGGGGTATACCTTTGTCCCTTAGAGTCGTCCCCCTCTAGAGGTGGGTAAGAGTAACACTGTTCTTCCAAAATGGCCATTCCCTGATGGCTTCCAGGCCAGTCTCTAGACCTGCTAGGCCCTCACATCTTCATTGGGGTTTGGCCTCTCTGGTGAACAGCTGATTGGTCTGCACCTCTCAACTCTCCAGCAGTTTGCCTCACTCCCACAACTCCTGGCACTCACTCCTGTCTAGCTGAAGGAGAAGTTTTTAATAGGCCCCAGGCAAGTCCTTAATTGGCCTCAGGGGCCCTAATTAACCTGGAGTAACCCCTGTTGAGCTACAAAGGGAAAAGGGACTTGCTGATCCTGGGGATGATATACCTGCCTTCTTCCACTCTCCTGAAGCCATCTGGCCTGACTCTGTCACAGAACATTAGAACATAAGAACAGCCACACTGGGTCAAACCAATGGTCCATCCAGCCCAGGATCCTGTCTCCCACTGTGGCCAATGCCAGGTGCTTCAGAGGAAATGAATAGAACAGGTAATCATCAAGTGATCCATCTTGTCAGCCATTCCCAGCCTCTGGCAAAGAACAATTCATGCCTATGCTGGCTAATAGCCATTGATGGACCTATCCTCTGTGAATTTATCTAGTTCTTTTTTGAACCCCTTCACAACATTCTCTGGCAAGGAGTTCCATATGCTTGTGAAAGTTGTGTTGTGTGAACAAATACTTCCTTTTGTTCATTTTAAACCTGCTGCCTATTAATTTCATTTGGTGACCCCTAGTTCTTGTGTTATGAGAAGGAGTAAATAACACTTCCTTTTTTACTTTCTCCACCTCAGTCATAATTTTATAGAACTCTAGCATATCCTCCCTTAGTCATCTCTTTTACAAGCTAACGTCCCAGTCTCATTGATCTCTCCTCATATGAAAGCTTTTCCATACCCTTAATCATTTTTGTTACCCTTTTCTGTACCTTCACAAATTCCAATATATCTTTTTTGAGATGGGGTGACCAGATCTGCATGCAGATGTTTTCAAGATGTGGGCATGCCATGGATTTATAAAGAGGCAATGTGGTATTTTCTGCCTTATTATCTATCCTGTTCCTAATGATTCCCAACATTCTGTTAGCTTTTTTGGCTGTTGCTGCACATTGAGTGGATGTTTTCAGAGAACTTTCCACAATGACTCCAAGATCTTTCTTGAGTGGTCACAGCTAATTTAGACCCCATCATTTTATATTTATAGTTGGGATTATATTTTCTAATGTGCATTACTTTGCATTTATCAAGATCAAATTTCATCTGCCATTTTGTTGCCCAGTCATCCAGTTTTGGGAGATCTCTTTGTAACTCTTTGCAGTCTGCTTTGGATTTAAGTATTTGAAATAGTTTTGTATCATCTGCAAATTTTGCCACCTCACTGTTTACCTCTTTTTCCAAATCATTTATGAATATGTTAAACAGCACTGGTCCTAGTACAGACCCCTGGAGGACGCCACTATTTACTTCTTTACATTCTGAATGCTGTGTATAGCGGATACAGCGACCTATCACCTGAAAATATGTAGGAGAAGGTTCTTAATACAAACAAAGGGAGCTTTTGTGACCAACGTTTTAAATAATATTACAAGAAGATTTTTGTGAATTGTTCATTAAGGAGTTTACAAACTGAAATGAAGAAAAGGAACTGGTTAAAGAGGAAACTACAACAGGTCATACTAAAAAGTAAATTGTCAGGCTGGAGGGAGGTTATTAGTGGAGTTCCTCAGAGATCAGTCTTGGGACCAATCTTATTTAACATTTTTATTAATGATCTTGGGAGTGTGCTAATAAAATTTGCAGATGACACACAATTGGGAGGTATTGCCAATACAGAGAAGTACTGGGATATCATACAAGAAGATCTGGATGACTTGAAAACTGGAGTAATAGAAATGGGATGAAATTTAATAGAACAAAGTGCAAGGTCATGCATCTAGGGACCAACAACAAGAATTTTTGTTATAAGCTGGGGACTTATCAGTTAGAATTGATAGAGGAGGAGAAAGTCCTGGGTGTATTGGTTGACCATAGATGACTATAAGCCAATGTGATGTGACCATGAAAAAGGCTAATGTAGTCCTAGGATGCATCAGGCAATCTATTTCCAGTGAAGATAGGGAAGTGTTAGTACCATCATACAAGCCACTGGTGAAACCTCATCTGTGTGCCATTCTGATTGCCTATATTTAAGAAAGATGAATTCAAACTGGAATAGGTGCAGGGAAGGGCTACTAGGATGGACCAAGGAAGGTAAAATCTACCTTATGAGAGGAGACTCAGAGCCTGGCTTTTTTAGCTTAACCAAAGGAAGGCTGAGGGGAGATCTTATTGCTCTCTATAAATATATCAGAGGGACAAATACCAGGGAAGAAGAGGAGTTATTTAAGTTAAGCACCAATGTGGACACAAGAACTAATGGATATAAATTAGCCATTATGAAGTTTAGACTTAAAATTAGGTGAAGGTTTCCAACCATCAGAGCAGTGAAGTTCTAGAATAGCCTTCCAAGGGGAGCAGTGAGACAAAAAACCTAACTCACTTCAAGTTTATGGAGGAGATGGTATAATGAGACTGTCTACAATGTCATGTAGCCAATCATTGAGTGCTAGAAGAATTCTCCAATGGCCTATGATGTGGCACTAGATGGGGAGAGCTTTTAGTTACTACAGAAAATTCTTTCACAGCTGTCTGTCTGGTGGGTCTTGCCCACATGCTCAGGGTCTAACTGATCACCCTATTTGGGGTCAGGAAGGAATTTTCCCCTGGGTTATATTGGCAGAGACCATGGGGGGTTTTCACCTTTCTCTGCAGCATGGAGCATGAGCCATTTGCATGTTCAGAGTAGTGTAAATAGTGAATTCTCTATAACTTGATATCTTTAAACCATGATTTGAGCATTTCAATAACTCAGCCAGAGGCTAGGGGTTTATTAGTGGGTGAGGTTCTGTGTAGGAGTAGCAATGTGTAGGAGGTCAGACTAGATGTTCATGATGGTCCCTTCTAGCCTTAAAATCTATGAGTAAATGATTGAGATGCCACAAATTAAATCACAGGTTGTTCCCAGCTACAGGAAGATACGTGATAGTTGCCTCCATTAGGCCCAAATTTTCTAAAAATGTACATGACCACTGGGCAATTGCATGCCTTTACCATTATTACACATGAAATCTCAGTAACTGAGCCCATAAATAAGCACTCAGAGGCACACACTTCTAAAAATCTGTATTTTGACATACAAGCAGTAGAATTCAGTCTAGCAGCCAAAGAATTGCTTTTTCATCTCCTAGAGATCCACAAAAGAGTATTTTGAACACAGCATGTATAGCAGTCAGGCACTTAATACAACAAACAAAATTGCTAAAGAAAGGTTGAAATACAATTTTTTGAGGACTTTGGGATGTTTAGAATTTGAAGCCTGTCATTTTTGAGGATTTCAACTCCAGGGGACTAGACTAGTGGTGCCCAACTTTATTACATAGGAGCACCACATAAACCTATGCCCAATCTTGTGTAGAGCAAACAGAGTCTACATATTTTAATAAGATTTAAAGTCACCTGCACTGATTTATATTTTAAGTTCAGTTTGTTTCATATGGATGTAGATTGAAACAATCTATGTACAATATTGTCTATTTAAAAACCAAATAAAGAAATCAGTGCATAAAACGTGTCTCTGAATGATAAAAAACAGGGGAAAACAGTAAAGAACACATAACCTAAACACAAATAAAGAATGTACTTTCTGAGTTAGTGAGAAGTCTAAGGTTGTTTCCCAGCAACCAGTCTGTTGAAGTTTGGCTCAAAGTGAGAGATGCTTATCTGAAATACAGCATGCAGGTGGTTGTTTATTAGACAGAACCATATCTTAGACTTATTCAGCTTCATATCTGAGAAAGCTTGTTTACAGATATTTGCGCTGCTGAAAATCGTGCCTATTTGTCTAGCAAATTGGCACAGATTTTGGAGTTCATCATTGGACATAAGTGAGTAAAACTCCACCAATTTCTTTTTGTGAAATGTGTCCTTTAAAAATGAGATAAATACGAGTTAAATCAATTCCATTTACTGGGAGGCAGAGACACTATACACATTAGCAACAAAAGGGTTTTCAAACAGATGGATGTCAGTGGCATGTGATTTGAAGTCAGAAAATCTGGCCTCAAAATTCACATTTAGGAGCTCCAGTAATTTTACCATTCAGGCACAAGGGGAATGGAACACTGACCTTTTCATCCTGACTGAGTTCTTTACTAGAAGGAAAGTGACACAGTGTTCCTCTCTCTGCGCATTGTCACAAGAGTTTCAGTTTTGCATTAGAGGCTTTCACAGCTGAGTATAACTGGGAAACAAGCCATGATTTACCTTGCAAATTCAAACTGAGATCATTTAAAAGGCTCCTTAAATCTGTTAGAATTGCCAAATCCCACAACCACCCTGGATCTGAGAGTTCAAGTACATTTTTAGACTTTTCATTCATGAAAATATTGATTTCATCCCACAAGGTGAACATTTGAGCATGTTTCCGTGACTAAGCCAACGTTCTTCATTATAGTACAGCACGTTCTCATATTTTGAACCAATATCCTTCAGGAATGCTTGAAATGAACAGTGATTCAACCCATGTGCCCTATCAAGTTTACAGAGGCCACCACAGTTTTCATTACATTTTCCAAGTTTAGAAATTTGCCACACATAGCATGTTGGTGAATAATACAATGCAAGGTCATTGGCCTTTCAGAATTACATGAGTCAAGCACCTTATGTACCAGGATTAGACCATTCCAATTAGTTCAGTCTTGGGGCCTACCATGTTCTTAGTGCTGTCCATTGTCACTCTGGCAAGTTGATTCCAAGACAGACCAAGTTCCCTAACAGTGTCAGCAAATCTCTGAAGCAAGTCTTCACCTGTAGTTTTCCCATGAAGTGTCTGGAGCACCACAAGCTCCTCAGTGATTTGAAATGCCCCATCTATTCCACAAATGAAAATTAGCAGCTGAGCACTGTCAGTAATATTGTTTTCCTCCAAACCCACAGAGCTGCTTTTTTAAATCTCCAGCAATCTCTTTTACTCCTCAAGTAAAGGGCTGGCAAGACAGAACCTTCAATAAGGTTCCTTTTGCCAGGACATATTTCCTCCATAATCACATTCATACACTTTTTTATGAATTCCCCATCAGAAAAAGATTTACACTTAGTACCCAGAAAATACCCAACATGATAGCTTGCCTTCACTGCATTTTCTTTTTTTCATACTCTTAGCATTTGCTGTAAACTTCCAACCTCTTTTTTCAAAGATGTGACCTTTGCAGTTCAGTGTGCACCCTTGTATTCATCATACTTTCCCCTGTGTTTCATGTCATGATGTCTCAGTATTATATTCCTTCCATACTGCAACTGTTTCTTTACAAATAAGACATAATGATTTTTCTTGACGGGGGACAAAAAAGAATTGATTGGTCTTTTTATCTTGAAAAACACAACATTTAACATCCACTTTCCATTTTTTTGTTGGAGGCATTTTTGCACCTCATCTGCTTTTACCTGCCAATCAATCAAAAGTATTGCATCTGGGACAGACTACAGCTAAATCTGCTTATGTCCAAAGGTTTCTTCCTGAATTTTTATAGCAAAAATCACTAAGAAGGCATGTGTTTAATTGAAAGTTGTGAAATGGGCTACAAATGCAATAAAAAACAAGGTATTCAAAAATTTAACAAAAGGGGGGGGACTAAAGATACTCCTCACCTGGAGCACCATTTAGTCTGTGGCTTGCCCTGATAGCAGCATGTACATGTGTATATCTATAGCTTGCCCTACGCCATTGATACTGTGACTGGAATAAAAAAGGAAACATCTGTGGTAACTGTATGGCTTAAATACAGCGTACAGCATACATCTTCTACAGTTCACCTTGCTTACAAAATGGAGAGCAACAAAATATTAAAGTATGTTTTAGTGAAACAGTGATCACATGTAAAATGAACAATCAGAAGGACTGTTTTGATAGTTAATTACGTATGAACATACGCTTTTTGTCAGCTTTTGTGCAACATGAGATAACTGCAGTCACTCAACAAGAAGTTACCATAGTGACCTAGTATCCCTTGAGAAAATAAAGCTGTCTGCAATCATCATTACAAGAAGTTGCAAAACACCCACCTAGCAACAAAACACCCACAGTCTAATGTAGCTTTACAATTTGTACATAATGCCTATATCTTAGTTACAATATGGAAAGTAACTAAGACAGTGTGTTTATAACATCCCATGATAAGGCATCTCTCTGCAAAATATGTATTTTGAAGTTTCATTGTGGCTTTTATCACTAAGTATAGTTTAGTAGATATATCAGAATGATCATATAGATCTTTAAGTGTCACAAACCTTGTGCCTTAATACTCATAGTAGCCTTGCAAATGCCTCAGTTTACCATCTGTCCCTCCAAACAAAACTACCACATCAGCTCTTTTTGCAATACTGCTTCCTTTCTGGGTGTGGTTTGTTACCATAAAGTACTAAGGCATTCCAGCCCTCTTCCCCAGGCTCAGTTAGCCCCTTTCAGACAGTTTATAAGATGTTTCGATATCCATATAACCCTCCCTCTGAGTTAAGAAGTCTTCGCAGTCCTTTAGCAGGGCTTCATTGTAATTCATTGTAATTCTCCCTCCAGGCTCACAATCCTTTGCAGCCTTCTTAGCTGGAGCTTCCCTCCCACAGCAGGCTCCTCCCTCAGTTCAGGCTTAACCCTCACCAGTCTCCTGTCCCTTGCAGATACTACGTGTATCTTTCCATATCTCTCTATCTCCCTTCCATAGTGATGGTCTCTAGGACCCTGCAGAATTGTCACTTCTCCTCTTTCCCACAGGCTCCATTCCTAAACTCATACTGCCCTTATACCCCCAGCAGGGTTGGTTTCTAGTCACATGCTCCAATCACATGACCCATAGGTGTGTAAGCAAACGATGTCACTCAAGTTACTTTGAGACTGAATTGACTAAAACATTTCACAAGGTAAAACTGGTGAGGACAGTTATGGCTAAGGCCCTACTTAACTTGTGATATTGCAGATTCCACAATATCAGGCTTCCACCTCAATTTTGATAGTGGGAATCCCGCCGTCCGCCGGGCTGGCAGAGGGAGCCCCAGCCACTGAAGAGCTGAGCCCCAGGCAGTGAACAGCAGGAGCCTCTGCTCTCAGCCCCAGGTGACTAATAGCTGGAGCCGTTGCTCTCAGCCCCGGGTGGCCAACGTTGGGAGCTACCACTCTTAGCCCTAGGCAGTGGAAAATGGCAGAAAAGTAATAACAGACTTTATTACCACAACTAATAAGGTCCATTATTCTTTTTCTGCAATTTTCCATGGCTTCTCCACAGCTCAGTTGCAATTTTTTTGACAATCATCCTGCTATTCAAGTAGGGCCTTAGTTATGGTGTATTTCACACACACGCAAAGACGTGGAGATTATAGTAATGTGAAGGCAGTTATTATGGCCTTTGGAGCATATCGAACTGATCAGCTTAAATCCTTACATGCAGTGAAGAACTGATGCCAACCTAGATGTTTTGGCATTACAAAGATAAGTAATTGCAGTACCATACTAATGAAGGGCAATTAGCTCAGAGACACCAGCCAAGTAGTTGTTATAAGACTCATTATGTTGTGACTACTGAAGTCTGTGAACAGCTTATATTAATTGTAGCAATTTGGAAATTGTCTTGAGTCAAAGTTATTTTGAACACAGATGTGGTTAATGGCCCTTTATTTCTTTCTGGATTTGTTTAATGGCCTTGTTCTGTCCTCAGATATTTCAAAGATTACAAACATTCAACTGGATTTGAAGATGACATGCAAGGCCTTAAAAAGAAATGTTGGATCTGATACATGGGTGAAACACAATTTCTTCCAGTGGCGTTACCTCTGATTTACATCAATTTAAACGAGATCAGAATCTAGCCACTGTAAAATTATAATTAGAACCTGTAAGTAAATGAGTGAATGAAGTGCAAGAACGTTTATCATTTGAGAATAAGGCTCCATATTAAATGGGACTATTGTAGTAACTATAGATACATCTGTGTGTAACCTGGCAATATATCCTGCTAAATTAATGCAACAGACTAAACTAATAATCAGCAATAGGCATAATTAGTCTTACCTAACATTTTGAAGGGCTGTTCTTGACTTTAATTAGAGTCTCCCCACACTTATGAACTTGAAGCTTTTTTAATTAATAAAAAAGTATGCTCTATAGCTGAACTTTTCCAAGCATAGCTAAACCAAGATGCCATATAGCTATAATTAAGTTAGCATTTTAACAGTGTATGTCAGTTAGGGTCCACTGTATATAAACACAGTATACTAATATTCTCTGTTGTGTACCTAAAAGTCCCTGTATTAGTTTAACTTAAGCACACCTCAGATCCCTTAGTGCATGAAGCCACTTGAAGATTATAGACATGCCCAATATAGAGGTGCCTCTTGCCTTGCCTCTGTTTGCTGTCACTTCTGATGTCTACTGAACCACTGCCAAAAAATCAGAACTCAGTTACTCTTACTTTGGGATGCCAGATCTCATGGAGCCTGAGGTTTTAGGAACTTCTTTAGCTACTTTTGGGGTCTGCAAAACTAGTTCAACTGAATAGACCATTTGCCCCTGTAATTTAAATCAATGGGTTGTTTTCTATTCCTCTAGTATGATTCAGTTATAACCACCACCTCGTTTTCTAGCTGAAGAGGAGTCTATGTTGTATTTAGAAGCTAGGCTGTATTAACTCTCCTCTGGAATGTGGTAAGTCTTCAGTGGATGGCACTATGGAGAATGTCCTCTGTCCCCTAAACCTTGCAGGACTTCTTCCATGCAGACTACTTGAAAGAGGATCAACAAGCTGTTTAGAGGAATGGAGAGTGTTACAGGGGTGGGAATTTTCCTCCATTCCATAGGGATAGGGATATGTATATATAGTCATAATATACTAACTTAAACTCTGTGGAATAGGGACTGTTTGTTCTGTGTTTGCACAGTTCCTAGCACAATGATATCCTGGTCCATAACTGGGACTACTAGATGCTACAATAATAGATTCCAAGATCAGACTGGATCATTGTGACTATTTCATCTGAGCTCCTATATAACACAGGCTATAGAACTTCCCCAGAATAATTCTTTCAGCATATCTTTTAGAAAAACATCCAGTCTTGATTTAAAAGTTGCTAATGATGGAGAATCTACCACAAATTTTGGTAAATTGTTCCAATAGTTAATTACTCATTACCTTAGTTCCTGTCTGAATTTGCCAAGCTTCAATTTCTACCATTGGATTGTGATATATCTTTCTCTGATAGGTTGAAGACCCCATTATAAATATTTGTTTCTGATGTAGGTACTTACAAACTAACAAATCATCCACTAGCCTTCCTTTTGTTAAGCTAAAGAGACTGATCACTATAAGGCATGTTTTTTAATTCTTTAATCATTTTCATGGCCCTTCTCTGAAACCTCTCCAATTCATCAACAACCTTCTTGAATTTGTACGTGAGAACTAGACACAATATTCCAGCAATAGTCACACCAATGCCAAACACAGAGGTAAAATAAGCTTTTTATTCCTGCTCTAGATTCCCTTGTTTATATATGCAAGGATTGCATTAACACTTTTGTCCCGAATGTTGCATCAGGAACTCATGTTCAGCTGATTATCTGTTCTGACCCCCAAATCTTTATCAGATTCCCTGCTTTCTAGGATAGAGTTTCCCAATCACATAAGTATGGCTAACATTCTTTGTTCCTAGATGTATACATTTAGCCATACTAAAATGCATATTGTTTGCTTGTGCACAGCTTAGCAAATGAACTTGATCACTCTGAGTCAATGACCTGTCATCTTCATTATTTAATTTTCAGTGACAATTTTATATTTTCCTCATGCCACTAATAAAAATGTTATATATTGCAGTGCCAAGAACTGATCCCTGAAGAACCCCATGAGAAATGCACCCAGTCAATGAAGTTTCCCCAGTTGCATTTTGAGACCTATCAGTTAGCTAGCTTTTAATCCATTTAACATGTTTAAATGTACCATATTAATTTATATACAAATACCAAAGTAACAGTGGACTAAGGGCCAGATCCCATGAAGCACTTAAGCACATGCTTAACTTTAAGCTTGTGAGTATTCTTATTATGTTGCTTAAACGCCTTGCTGGATTGGGGACAAATGTCCTGTTGTGAAGTCCACTGAAGTCAACAGGAATCTTTCTACTGACCTTATTGGTCTATGGATGAGGCCTTCTGTGAAAATGTAAAGCTTACCCTAACCCTGAGTGACCCTTCTGTTGATTTGCAGCCCCAATCCAAGGAAATTATTTGACTAACCTCAGGGGAGAAACCTTGCATCAGGCAGTTGGTGTATTATTTTAGAAGGATGGTGAACTAATAATCAGGGTTCACTGTGGTTTCAGCTACAGCTAAAGATATGCCTTAATAGGTCTAGGTATTTAATATCTTGGTAGGGCAGTTGCACTGGCACAGAGCTATTAAAGAGAGATTTAGAAAATAGGCCTAATGCATGTGAAAACAAATCTAAATCAGATTCATTTGCTGTTAACAAATGTTAACAAAATTAGTTGTGTGGATCATTATATTAAAAGTCTAATTAAAGGTTGAGAGTCTAATATAACCTGCCTAGTTGATTTGAAAACTCAAGTTAAACAAAAGGAATGATTATACCATACATGAAGAAATATCATATGGCATATAAATCAAGTCTACACAAACAGGAGTGATTTGGATACAATCTAGGAGTTCAGTACGTGGGTGTATGAAGAGAGGCATATGTAATGAAAGGTTAGAAAGTCCATTACATTCTGAAAATGTAAGTGTGTGAAATGGTTACTTCTTCCTACAATATATTGTACATTATGTTCTAGCAGAGTGACTATTCTTGTATATAAGGTATTTCTTATGAACAAATATGACATATCAGTACAATTTTTATTATGTATTGTTTGTATTACTATAGTGCCTCAGAGCCCCAGTCTTGGACCAGGACCCCATTGTGCTAGGTGCTGTACAAACACAGAACAAAAAGATGTTACCTTCTCCATCTTTCAAATGGAAACAGTATGCTTGGCCCTCTGCAAGCCAACACAACACAGTCCTTAGCCCAAGTAGCTTACAGTCTAGAACAGGTATAGTCAAAACAGGTCAGACTGTAGTGGTACTAGTATGTTTTAGAGGGGGGATAAGGGTCAAGTATGTCAAGCTTTGCTGTTGAAGTGAGCATCATGGTGGAATTTGAAGGAGGTTTTTTAACACATGAAAAGAGGGAGGGTATATGGGGTGCATGGAAGAGTGAGAGAAGGATACAAAAGGGACAGATGGCAGAAATGCTTGGAAGGAGGTTACAAGGGAAGTGATAGCAGATGTGAATGCAAAAGGAGTAATGGTTCAGAGGCTTGATGGGGAAGGGAGGCACCTTGAACTTAAGCCAAAATTTTGACATGGGGTTTCCTTTAAATTCCTAATGTAGATGCCAAATTTTAACAAGCTGCCTGATTTTTAGAAGGGCTGTGCACTCGCAGATACCATTGACTTAAAAAGGAATGTGGTGCTAAGCACCTCAAAACTCAAACCACTTTTACATTAGGCACCTAGACACTTGTTTTACTTTAGGCACCTAAGATGAAAAATTTTGAACATAATGTGGAACAGAAGGGAAATAGAGTGCAAGCAATTACAAGGTAGGCAGTGGTACCACCAAAAATGTCAGGACCATGTTGTCATGCTGTTGGGAGTGGCTCACAACCATGAGTGCTTTCCTCAGAGCAGACTGTCACAAAGCAGACCAGAAACAAACTTACACCAAAAATCACTAATATTCCAGGTCACTCTGGTCCCAAGATACTACTCAGTCACCCAGGCTGATTTGCAGCCTAGATCTCACAAAGACAATGCTGGGAGCCAATTTTATGGTAAGCTAACTAAAGGTTTATTAGCTAAGGAAAAGGAATGAGTGTTATTGAGAGGTTAAAGTAAATAAAAATATTTGTACAGGCAAGTCACAGTCTATAACTGCAAGCAGTAGCCAAGATGTAATCTGCCAGTTTCCCAAAAGTCTCCCAGGCTACCCAGAATAACTCAGGGGAGCTCCATCTTCTCACTCAGTTATTCTGCCCTTTTAGAAACTAAACAGTCCAGAGACGAAGGATCTTTCTCTTGTGTCTGTACTTATAGCTTCTTCTCACAGAAAACAAGCTGACAGGGTCACTACCCACACAGTCTCTTTCTTTGATTGGCAGAGAGAGGAGTGCATTTGGCGTCTTTGATCATCACACACCATGATCACTTGCCTTCAAATGGTCAAGAATTAGCACTTTTCAGTTAGAGTTCTTCTTTTGCTTTACATTTTTACATGCTTTTGCTGTCTCATTTGATGGGTTATTTAGTTACAGGAGTATATACAATGTAAGTGTTTGCTGTTACATTATAACAGGATGCAGCTAAGTGAAAACAATGCATGTAGCACCCCATTAGTTTTCATGAAGTTTAAACACCAAAAATGCACTTATACATTTGACAATCACTTTGCTCTATACTAATATAGAAGCAAATTGACCTGGTTGCCAGCTATGAATTTGTAAGTGTTCAGTGGGGCCTGGAGCTTTGGCATGAGCTGGCACCTGGTCTGCTAGCAACCCACACATAATAGCAGTATTTCACACAGATGGAAAAGAAAGGAAGTGAGAGGCAGGGGAAACCAGACAGGAGCAGGCTTTTAAACAGCCCTTTAAACAGATTAGAATTTTACTGGTAAGATGGAAAGGAAAAGACAGATTTTGTGGGGTGGAAAGGAGAGAGGGGAATGAAAAAAGGCTGGACTGATAGGGGTATTTTTTACAGTGATGGAGAAGCAGCATGGACAATTGGGACATGCACAATACAAGTCCATAAGGGTTATACTCAGGAGTAATATGCTGTGGGTTGGCTACATGAATTAAATACCCAAAAAGCTTCCCTCTGCCTCCTGGTGTTTTAGCACCGGCCACAGAGCACAGCCCCTTTACTCATAGACTCATAGACTCATAGGTCAGAAGGGACCAATATG